>OY720433.1:10118360-10856737 GCA_963082735.1 Pocota personata
TTGTTGCCTATGCTATGTTGTTCCAGAAATCCAATAATATATCCCATAACGCAGATTCTGGTGATGGGCATTGATCCCGGACCCTTCTATCCACTTTCTCCCACAACAGCTCTATAGGGTTTGAATCTGGTGATTGCGTCGGCCATATCATGATTTGTAAGATTTCTTCATATTTCTTCTGTTTCAGGTAGTCTTGACAATGTCTTGACATGTGTTTTATGTTCGTTGTCCTGTTGAAATACGAATCCTTCACCAATTAGTTTTAGTCCAGAGGTCACAGCGTTATCTTCCAATATTCTTTTGTATGTCTCCTTATTAATTTTTCCAAACACTCGAGCCAGATCTCCAACTCCACTTGAAGAGAAACATCTGCAGACTATAACAGAACCACCTCCATGCTGGACGGTAGGAAGCACACAGTCTGGTAGCATCTTTTGTTCAGCGATGCGTTGAACGAAAACTCTCCGTTTTGTGTTAAATACTTCGAACTTGGATTCATTGCTCCCTAAAACTCTGAAATCTTCTTCCGTCCAGTCTTTATACTTTTTGGCCCATTCTAACATATTCTGCTTGTTTTGTGGTCGCAGCAGGGGTTTTCGTACAGCAACTCGCCCAAATATCGCATGGCTTAATGTTCGTTTGACAGTTGTCAAGGACAGCGGTTTATTACGTGTTTCATTTATGTCGGCGCATTTCGGGTGCTGTTTTTCGTCTGCTTCGTTTGCTTGTTGTGACTATTAGCCGATCGTCGTGTTTAGTTGTAGCTGTAGGCCGTCCTACCCGTGGTTTATCCTCAAGACTTCCGGTATGAGCGTGTCGTTCAATGATACGTTGAACGCAGCACCTTGATACCTTCAACTGCCTTCTTTAAGAAGGGTGGCGATTGCAGACCGTTTCTCGATTGTGGTTTCCGCGGCTTTTCTCATTTTTAACGAGTTGTTTACTGCTGTTGTTGATGTGAAGAACCTCAAATAAATTGTTAAGACTTCAAAGTGTGCTTATGTAAGACCCTTGCAATCCATGTCGATAAATTTTGAGATTTGAGAACCCTTTTGGTGAAGGAATCATAAACAAGTGCTTAATCAACAACCAAAAGTCATACAATTTAATGTCCATGAAAAACCGAAACATTTAATCTCCATGCATGAATGAAATCAGTTGTCTAGGTAGGCCTCAAACTATTGGCCTTCAGTGTAAGTATAATTACATACACATATGTAAATTGGAATGAAACTTGCCGCTTAAGTTTACATCGGAATGCACCAAACTCCGCTAATAATTACTTGTACTTACCAGTAAAATCGGTCGCGAAAAACACTGTGAGCATCGTGGAGGGTTTGTGAGCGTCCTATATGATTTCTCACCGTCGCCCACTAGCTTTTATGAAGCCAGTTGCTCTTCAGATAAACGCTTTGGCTGAGCGAACAAACGTCAGCTCTAGACTATGAATACTAACGAGCATTCTGAGACAGCATTGTATGATAACAAGGAAAACCTGAGGGAGCGAAACCTAAATAATGATGGTACTTGCAGATTTTGTAATGAACCGTGGGAAACTTCAGGCTATTTTCTAGTAAACTGCGAGGCTTTGATTCGCAGGGAGAATAACCTCTCTGGAAGCATAGCAGATAGAGAAGAGTTGCTTCAGGCGATACTGCTTCTTAAGCTACTTTCTTTTGTTTGTTTTTTAATTAAATCACCCTGTTATCTCTTTCTCAATAAATTTGTTCGCAAAAGGTGAAAAATATTGCAGGCGAATCATGTCCACTGTCCACAAATATCCGGAGTTTTATTTTGCAAAAAAAAAAATATTTTGTGAATGTTCTTAGATAGTATCTGGAAGAGGTTCCTAATCATTTTCAAAGGGTCCAGATAAGTTATTTCAAATGGGGTAGATCGGGATTTGAGTTGGATTTATTACCTCAGATCTTAGTTACCACTAAGCTTGCACAGCTTAGCTTAGCAATTTCCAGCACGGGTGACTAAAGATGACGATTTGTGATCCCTAGCATATGAGGTGCTCTATCTACTATTAAAAAAACCAAGACTTTTCAATGAGGTCTAAGATTGACTTCGACTTCCTTCCCGTTCTTTCAACTTCTACAGTAGACGTTTGATAGGGTTAAGTCCGTGCCTCTCTGCATGATTACCAATGCCACTTTAGATGACACTTTATTGTTTAAGCTTACTCCACTATGATAGTTCTTTACGAGTATTGTGGCAAAACTTTCAGCTCCATCACTTCAGAGCTCTGATTACTCTTGAGTCTTGACAATCGTCCTTCGGTATACGGTTTATAGAAACAATTCAATTGAAAATTTAATTTTAAAGATTAGTTACCTTGTGCGTTGATTACAAAACAACTACATTCCAACAACATTCTTTCAGGACACTTCACTCGCACCACCCTCTAAACATAAAAAAGGAACAATTTTCAATTTAAAATGAATCACATAATGTAAATTTCCACCATTCTCCAACAACTACACCCCCTCTTACACTACACACATGTGGAAGAAAGAAAAATTAAAAAAAAAAAAAAAATAAGAAAAATCCTAGCTACAGGAGTAAGTAAGACTATGAGGAAAAAAAAAAAAGAAGAGCAGGAACCCAGCAGTGTACATGAAAATTAGGGTAGGAAAAGCTCAAGCCCATAGTGGGGAAAAATGCAGCAACAGCAGTAGCAGAGCAGCACAAGGACTAAAAGGACACAAAAACTAAAAATGTTTGCTCGATAAGGCGCGTGTGCTGCATATATGTGTAACAATTTCTGCAGCAGCGGGTGATTTATGGAGGTTCTTCTCTGATCTTTCCGTTACGTATAGGATTTCTTGTGTGGGTGAGATGCGAGGACTTGCTTGGGGTGGAGGCAATACTTACGTATGCATAAACGATTTTTTTTTTTTTCGTTGACTTCTCCCTTTTATGCATATCGGGATACGTATATGTACATATGTGTATAGACGGATACATGAAGCGTTTGTTCAGCACACGGCTTAGAAATAAGTCATTTACTTTATGTAGATAGAAATTAAAGGAATTTCTCTTTTTAAGGATCACTTTTCAATTACACCCAAATTAGTCGCCAAAATGCACAAAACATTTGAATATCTCCCCGCCCGCCGCAGAACCGTTCAACTATTAAACACTCTGGGCAGAGGAAAATTACCATGAAATCCGTTCGGCATTCGTTTGAAGCTCTCTTTTTCGTTCTTTATGCGTTAGTTGTGGACATCAAAGGACGGGAGAAACTGAATTCCGGATGAACTAGAAAACTTGGTTTTTGGTAATTTGGGAGCTGCTGAATTGCAAAATTCCTTTCGAGCACCAGTCGGATTAGGCATTCAGGCAGTTTAAGTACTTTCCCCAATGAGAAAGGGTGAATAATTTCCAATTAGCAATTGGGGATAGTTTTGTAAGTAGTTTTCCATCGAACGAAGGGTAAGAAGTCTATGTTCGATATCGGAATTTTATTATGTTGTCGAACGAAAGATATTGGAATGTAATAAAACTTTAATGTTTAAAGGATGAGTATTTTAAAATGTTTGGGTACAGACCTAGACTTAGCAGCAGCAGAACTCCACTCTACCAACAAAGTTTTGGATTCTATTGTGCATTGTAGATGAATTAGATCACAATTCAACTTAAAACCAAGATCTAAGTAACTATTACTGTTGTGTTTTTCTCCTAGTGGAGCAGAGGGCCTCACTTATTCTGCTGAACCTGACTCTATTTGGGGCTGCTTTAACTGACATTCCATGTGCGTTCGATCCAGTTCAATATTCGTTTTTTAGTCTTTTCTATTCTTTTAAGTATTGACCATAAGAATATGAAATATTTTTAAGTGTCGCATCTATGATAAAATGCAGCACAGATTTTACGTTACGCATATTGCATTCGTTGCTTGACTTCCAAACGTTGTATAGTTGACTGTAAACTGTCTTAGCATTCGCTATTCATGCTGCGACTTCACTGTGTTGTAAGTTTGTAACAGTACTTCCAAGCATTCAATGTTTTGGTAGTCTAGCATAACTTAAGGCGACATTACGGCTACATACATGACCGCTACTTATTAATTTGGTCCTCGGTAGGCTTATCTGCAATTTTACTCGAAGAGCATGATTGTTAAGAGCGCTTAACATCTGTAGCTTAAAAGGCATACATCGTACGAGTATGCGAACTTCAGGACGCCAAGCTGCTTCAATAAGCCCCATTGAAAGCCTTGCATTCACCACATCTCCTCAAACACACTTCACATGTCTAAGTAAAATGGGATTCTTATAACTCATTTAGGACAGTAACATATAATAGATAGGATTCCTGCAGAAATATCAACTATAAACACAGAAGAAATAGGACGTGAACAGCCTGTCGCAAATGGAAGCCTATGTATTTATGCCACGTATGCCTATTTATGCCATTTTCAGAATATGTTACATATGTACGTACTTGAGCTTTGTTCGTCTTTTGTTGAGAGAATGAATATTGTTCACTACTTGGTATTTGGTGTTTATCAAATCGTCGAAAAGTGGACAGACTTTACTGAACTTTTTAAGTATACTTATAGAAAAAGCATCGATTCTGAGAAGAGATCCATTAGTGCAGAGATAGAGCTTCTTGCGATATGGAACTATGTTTTAGGAATTATCATTAGTAAGTATACTCGTAGTACATACGTCAGTAGTGATTTTTAAAGAGATTATGTTTTCTTCTGAATGATATACCCCCAATATGTCTACCCTCTTTTGTTATATAAGCAAATTTTGTTCTTGATCGGCAACTAGGTCCTGGCCTTTATATATATGCATACTTACGAATGAATCAAGCTTTCACGCAGTCCATAGTTATAACTTCAAATATTGTAACGCCTACCTAGAAAATCGTTCAAGTTGAGCATTGATCCACTAAAAAGTGAAACCACAAAATGATCTATCCCTTTTTTTTATATATGTATAGGTATATACGAGGGCAAGGTGAAAAGATCTCGGCCTGACAATAAAAGACTGCGTTTTTCAGTTAAAAAATGCTTTTATTTTTCTACATAATCTCCCTTGACTTCAACACACTTGGTCCAGCGTTTCTACAACATCAGTATTCCTTCTCGGAAGTGAGAGTCTGGAAGACTGTGAAAATATTCATCTACGGCCCTCTGCATTGGATGCGAAACGCTTCCCAGAAACAAATTCTTCAAGTTTGGGAACAGATGGAAGTCTGAGGGTGCCAAATCAGGTGAATAGGGGGGATGGCCGAGCAAATCGTACCCCAAATCCCGCAGCTTTCCCATCGCCAACGCACACTTGTATACAGGTGCATTGTCCGGGTGAAAGATGATTTTTTTTCTTCTTCAAGCCAGGCCTCTTCTGGCGAATTTTGGCATCCAGCTGGTCAAGAAGGTTGGAGTAATATTCGCCTATAATTGTTCGGCCTTTCTCAAGGTAATTAATTAACAGGATCACTTTCGCATCCCAAAACACACCATGGCCATGACCTTTCTGGCAGATGCGATAGACTTCGCTTTCTTTGGCGCTGAACCATCGGCTTCCATCCACTGCTTCCACTGCTGTTTCGTTTCTGACGTGTAGTAGTATATTGAAGCGGTCCAAAGAATGCCGCGAAAATCGTTTGCGCATTTGCTTTTCATCGGCATCCAGCAAATGCGGCACCCATCTTGCGCAGAGCTTTCGCATCTCTAAGTTTTGGTGCAAAATGTTTCGCACTCTCTATTCCGATATTCAAACAGTCTCAGCTATCTCACTCACCTTCACTCGCCTATCATGCACTTTTCGATGGTTTCTGGTGTGGTTGCCGCTTTTGGCCGTCCTTCACGTGGGCCATCTTCGAGGGACGTGCGACCACGTTTAAATTTTTTTAGCTGCCCACTTTTTAACGGTTGACATGGAAGGAGCAGAGTCCTCGTAAACTTTTGTCAACTTTGGATGAATTTCCTTAGGGGTTAACCCATCTAAAACGAAGAATTTTATCACCGCACGATATTCAAGTTTATCCATTTTAACGAAAAACACGCAAAACGTCTACTGGAAAAATTCGTGTAAAGAAACTACTTGAGAGAACAAGTTGAAACTTGTCATACGAACTAATGAGAAGTGCACCCAGGCAGGAAACATAAATTTTTGCTGATTGGAACTCCATCTATGCATCAGGCCGAGAATTTTTCACCTTGCCCTCGTACATATACTCGTATATACAAACTTTTCTCGAAACTATACCGAAGTAACACAACGAACTTCTTTTATTAATTTGCAACTTTGCGCCGTAAAGCAGGATTAATGCGGATAATCAGGAACTTATACAAAGTTGCCTTAGCTGTTCATTGTTTGACCTCTGCGCTAGTTTAATTTTTAGAAACTACAGCGAAGCAGGGGAAACTCATTTCGTTAGATGTTATATCAACTACATTATCCATTTCATACACTTTTCTGAGATGCAGAGACTTGACAGGGCTCTGCATGCTATTATAGGTCCGTGCCAAATAATCTCGCGCAGTCCTAAATTGTAAGGCAGCTATGTTACGAGTGTATAGATACAGATGTTTCTATCCTTGCTTGAATTTGGTGTGGTGGACAGCAATATTGGTTGTCATCACCCGAATCGAAGGGTGTTCTTGTGTACTCAATTCGAGGCAGTTAGCTAAGGCAATTGACTAGGGAGATACCTGGTTAATTCGTGTTAACACCACACATTTTCCTTCACTTATCGTTTCTTTCTTTTTCAATTTACATAGATACATATATGTATATTGTATGTACGTATTCTTTCTATTCATATTCATACAAAAACAAAACTGATTATAAGAAATGAAAAGATCCTTGAGTATCGAACGGATTCTACCCTTATTTCGATATTAATTTATTTCCGTCTGTTTTTCTTCTTCTTTTTTTGTTGTAAAACCTCTTCAAACCATGATACGTTCTTCTGATACACAACGACCACAATAATGTGGTTAGTCATTCTACACATTAGATCAAAGATAAGAGCTTACATTTTGTGAGACGCTCTGCGCGCGTAGTTGATTAATTTTTTGTAGGAGTCGCCAAAAGATAAGAAAAATGCGATTTGTGGACGATCGTCAAAACACCGCATTGTGTCCATATCTGTTGTTACGGTTTGCTGTTTACCTACATACATACATCCATACATAACCATATATGTATCGACATGTACGAGTATATGCCGGCCGGCTGACTGTTGCCTGACTGATTGACTGAGTGACCTTATGAAAAGGAAATTTCAAGGTTGCAAAGGGTAAGGTAATTTTTCTGGTATACCTGCTTTGTCAGCGAATTTAATTGACCATGAACCCGTAATATTATGAAATTTTAAAAAATATTTGGCAACAATTTGTTAGATTTATGCAAAAGCTGTTTTAAAGGGCGAGTTTTAATTTATAAACGGAAATGAATTTACATTTCAATGGTAATTGCTCATGGCTGCCATATGTTTGAATGAGGTCTCCAATTTCAAAAAGAAACTTAAGGGTGAACTACTCACGATCGTATTAGTATTAGTAGGTCTTTCTATTATTGACGTTAGAAGAAGTGTCCCCATACTGCGCTTCCTCATCTCACAATTCTGACTCAGGCTTATGCTGTGCTCGGTAGAGTGAATTTTGAACACCAGTTTTCTGTAAGTCTTCGTAGAATGCATGGTTCTTCATCAGTGGTTTACTCGACCAATTTCTGTAGATTAAATCGTTGCATATGTAAAATATTGATTAAATCTCGATTTTTAACAAAAACGTGAAAAACTTAAGTTAAGTATAGACTTCTTTCAAAAAATTGGTACGCCATCTAGTTGCATACATTCGAGTATGTATGCACATATGTATATCAAAATCACCTTAAATATTAAATTTAAACAAAATCGTTCAAGCCGTTTTCAAGAAAATCGATTTGCTAAAAATCGGCCCATAGTAAAGTAGCATTCCGATTTCGCCTCGAATTGTAACCCCAAAGACAGACATAATTAAGAGACCCACTTTTTTTAGTTTCTCTATTTTCTATATACGGAGGCAATTTTTTAAGTTCACGGAATGGGATAGAAATAGACGGATATATTGAAATTTTATAACATTATTTTTCAATATAATCTCCTTGAACCCTTTTTAGATCTACGAGTATGTATAGTTTAATTTTTCTAAGCCTTTATAACAACAATTCTCTGGTTTGGCTTCAAAATGCTCGTTTACGGTTATTCATCATTATCAAAATACTTTATATGTAATTTCTTCATCAAATTTGGGAACAAGTAATAATCAGTAGGTGCCAGGTCAGGACTGTAAGTTGGATGAGCTAATTCCTGGAAACCACATAACTTCCTAGCAGTCATGGCAATTTGAGTCTTGTTAATAATCTATTAACATGATTCCTTGTGAGTCCCAAAATACTGTTGCCATGATATTCCCAGCCGATGGAGGCTGGATCACCCCTTTTACGCCACTGCATGGACTCCTGCTTTATTGCAAGTTTCATCTCCAGTAACAATTTTTCATTTAGTATTATATATTTTGCACAGTTTTTCATTGTTTTGTGAGGAATTCCACCACTGCGGGGAACTCAATATTTGACATTTTTAAAGTTACCACAGACCTTAACTTACTCTTTTGACTACTGCAGGTGAATTGATTGCTAAATCAACATGACACTACACATTTATACATAAAAAAAGGATTACCTGACAAAAAAAAAAAAAAATAATTCTAGCCCCACCCCTTTCTATTTTAAATCAAGGTTGATCAAAATCTCGAGTTCGAACATCTTCACGAAACCAATACTTGTCTTTATAGACGCAAGTCAAAATTTCAGCTGGGGGTTACATGGCTCTCAATCAGTAATTCTCGTTTGGCTCGGGTGGAGCCGAACGTAGCTGAACGAAGCTGGCGATGATGATAAAATGCATAGCCCGTTACGTCATGCAAAGGAACCGACTTACTCATGAGGGAAGAAAAGCTGATCGCCCACGAACAAATTGGCGTGTGAAAGTCCAAGAGGAATTTCGGCAGAACAGTTCGAGCTGAGACACTTAGCCAGGTGCCGTATCTTCTTTTTCTTTTGCTTACAGTGAGGTTATGATCCGGAGTAGAAGGATCAGAACCCTCCCACTTTACCGCATCCCTACTAGTTCGCCCGTGGGGTTTGCCGGTTTGACCTCAGGAAGTACCGGCATACTTCCCGGTTTCGGATCACTTCGCCACTGAGGCCAATCAAATGCTGGTGTTTTTGCATTTGTGTGATCCAGTTGTTTTTTGGTCTGCCTTTTCTGCGCGATTGTGTAGGAACGTTTATTGATATTGCCTTTTTGACGGGGATCGAAGGATCTCTCCTTTGAACATGACAATACCAACTGATCTTGCTTGTGATGGGTTCTTTTACATGAAGCCTTCCTCGAACCTTTGAACTTTTTATTCAATCAAGCTTTCCTGCTGTCATGCAGAAGCATCTTCATCTCAGCTGCTGTTAATTTGCCCTCATACTTTTTATACATTGATCAACATTCTGAACCGTATGTGAGCGCCAGACGTATAACTGCGGTGTAGAGCCTTCCTTTCAGCCTAGGCGAATTTTTTCGGTCACAGAAGATTGCGGAGTTATCCCGCCACTTCATCCAATCTGCGATTACGCGATGATTGATGTCATTATCACAAGTTTCTTCGTTATTGATCATAGATCCCAGATATTTAAACTGTTTGCACTAGCTAAGCACTTTTCCATTCAAGTAAATGTCTGGAATAAGCTGGTGTGTCTCAGATGACGGGCAGCAGAGATACTCTGTCTTTTTTAAACTAATACGGTACCCATTTCACTCAAAAACATCCACCCATACATCAAGTGCCCGTTGCAGGGTCGTTTGATTTTCACTTATGATAGCTCCATCGTCAGCAAAGAATCACTGGCGCAGTTTGGGGTCCGTCACTTTTCCTTCAAGCAGATAATCAAGGACTGCAATAAATAGCAAAGGACTGAGGACGCTCCCCTGGTGTACACTGACTTTGATTGGGAACTCTTAGGTGACTCCGGCGGGACATCTTACTCTTGTCCTTGCTACCTCATACATGTCCATGATCATGCGCATGTAGGATTCTATAATTCCTCGTTGTCTTAGCGCCACCCATAAGAGATCTCTTGGTTGTCTATCAAAGGCTTTTTCAAAATCAAACATCACCATATGCAAGTCCTTTAAGGAATCACAATGTTTTTCCATTATGATCCTTATACTTTGGATTGTACCTGTTGTTGATTTACCCGAGACAAACTACTGGTCATTAGATGGCCGTATTATTTTCCGCAGTCGGCCATCTAAAACCCCCTCAACGATCTTCATGGTGTGTGACATCAGCTTGACAGAACCGTAGTTATCGCAGTTTCGGGTATCGCCCTTTCCTATGTGCAAAGGAAGAAGATAACTTTCCCTCTACTGATTAGGCATTGGATCACCGCTCATAAGTTTGGAGATAAGAGTCATGAGCCATCTGGACCCGATGGCTCTCATCTTCTTCTAGATCTCGGAGGGTATCTCATCTGGTCCAACCGTTTTTCTTTTTTTTTTGAGTATTTGATCGCTATCCTAATTTCTTCGACAGTAATGTCGGATACTTCGTTATGGTTAGGAGCGGCCCTTGGAAAGTATACCCGGGGAATCTGTTCGTTAGAAAGTCTTTCACAATACTGCCGCCATCTGTGGAGAATTTTGTCGTCTTCCACAGGAAGCTGGCCTTGAGCATTGTTAATGAACTTTGGGGAACGAATCTCCTGAGCATTCCTTCTTCTCTGGGCGACTATTTTGAAGACAGTTGTGCCCTTATTCAAGTTGTTTTGTAGAAGCTTTTGGGTACGCCGAAGACAATATTTCCTCTAACTTCCGAAAGAGGCCTTCCATACTTATTACTTAAATTGGACGCACTTCTTCTTCGCGAGATATTTGCAACATCTATCATGTATATCACTTCAAGGTGAGCTTTTTAATCTCTATTAGTAGAAGAGCACTTTGACCAAGCCTTGAAAGTCGTTTTCTTTTCCCGTATCACTACTTTTGCTTCATCTGTCCACCACCATGTTTTTTTTGGAGTGTTGACAGGGGCTCTGCGCTGATGATGGTAAAGAGACAATTTGTCATGCTGGTAATTAAAGATCCACCTTTTAATTTGTCCAGCTGTACCAATTGATTTTCTCAGCCACCTTTGTTCGCTTATTTGTTTTCTTCCCCGTCTCCATAAAAAATTTTGTCAGGAGGAGACGGTGTTGCTGGGCGATCGCATCTACCAGGATCACTTTGCAATTTTTAACCCGGGGCTTCATGAAACTGGCTACCAAATGGTAGTCAATCTTATTTTTTTTTTTATAATTTGTACGTGTGAAAGGGGTTATGAATACCCTTATACTAATTTTAGGACACGGGCGTTTTGAGGAAAGGGGAAGAGACAGATTGGTGTAGTTGGTTTGAAACTCAGCTGGTATTAAGTTTCAGTGAACTCCAAGGGTGGCTATCCAGATAACTGGGGAGCTTGTTTGTTTTTGGTTTTGCTCATGATTCACAGTATTTTTTTCCGTCCTCCTGATGTTGCATTTTAGCCATATGACCGCCCTACTGCCAGTGATATGCCTTCGCAGTAGAGTTGACATAAGCTTTTGCAATTGATCGACTTTTTATTTGGGGAGCTTGTTTGTTTTTGGTTTTGCTCATGATTCACAGTATTTTTTTCCGTCCTCCTGATGTTGCATTTTAGCCATATGACCGCCCTACTGCCAGTGATATGCCTTCGCAGTAGAGTTGACATAAGCTTTTGCAATTGATCGACTTTTTATTTATTTTATGCGAAATAAATAGATGATTATTGATATCAGGATTCGAACCGTGAATCTGTAGGTGACAAGCGATGATGTTACCACTACACCACGGCCACCCTCTTTAATTGTACCCACCTTATAAATGAGAGGGGGCTCTTTACCGGTGTTTAACAAACAGAAAACCGAGGCATTAATCTCGAGAGTGTTACTTACACAGATAATTCAATCTGGGTTTCATTTGCGCCGCTGCTGTAAGTTATCAGGTGCCGGCTTTGTTTGACGAACATGGTATTTAGCACGATAAGACCGTATGCCTTGCACATGTTTAGGATGTTTTCACCTGGAGAATTTCTGGTGCCGTACCCCAGTCCTCCATGGAAGTCTTTATAGTCTTCGTTTGTCTTCCCGACATGTCCGTTCCAATTTCCGCCAACAAACAAAAGCTCTTCTTTTGGGATGTTTCTGATGAGGTTGTGAAAATCCAGCCAGAATGCATTTTCTTCTGTCTGTTCGCAGACTTGGGGAGAATATGCGCTTGCAATATTCTACACCTCACACTGTATCACCAATTTGAGAGACATTAAATGGTCACTGGACTTTGAAATGGTCAAGATGTTGCCAAGTAGCTCTGCCGCGAGGATGATATCAATTCCGTTATTACCTTGTTCCGATCCATAGTAGAACACCTTGTAAGCTTTTATCTTAACGTCCAAGAAACGCACCCATTTCGTTTCTTGTACACACAAGATGTCCACTCGCCTTCTAATCATCATTTCTTCAAGCTCGTGGCTGCGAGCACTCATACTTCAAAGATTCCAACACGTCACTCTTAGGTTACGCCTAAACTGTTGCACTATTTTGCTATCCCCGAAAACCGAATAGCTCTGACCCGAGCATTTCTGCTCTTTTCAGGATTACAACCATGTGTATCATTGGTAATGCCTGGCGGGGTAGTGCTTTTCTTTTTAGCGCACTTTTCCATAGTGCTACCTGCCCAATGGAGGCCTAAGTGAAGAGCATAAGCTCACCCTCTTATCCATAATGCTAGGGTTTAAGCAGTGGTGTAGTGATAACATCAACGCTTCTTACGCTCTTGGTTCACGGTTCAAATCCTGATCTCAACAATCTATTTATTTCGTCTGAAATAAATAAAAAAGTCGATCAATTGCCAAAGCTTAGTCAACTCTACTGCGAAGGCATAACACTGGCAGTAGGGTGGTCATATGGCTTAAATGCAACTTGATCGCGCTGATTACATCAGGTGGAGGGAAAAAATACAGTGAATCATGAGCAACGAAAAAAAGCAAAACAAACAAGCTCCCCAGTTATCTGGACGCCACCCTTGGAGTTTACTGAAACTTAATACTACCTAAGTTTCAAACCCACTACACCAATCTTTCTTTCTCTCTCTCTTAATTTCTACAAACGCCTGTGCCCTGAAATAATTTAATGGTATTCATATCGCATTTGGCGAGCGCAAATTATAAAAAAAGCGTTTTGTTTTTTAGACACGTGCATGCTCTTAATTTTTGATTTATGTTTGATCTTACTTTTACAACACCGGTGATCTCCAGTCGTGTCAACCCACGGGTTCGCATGCACACTTGCGGGACAGTTTTAAGATGGTATACTCGTATGTGTCGCTAGGCTCAACTAGATATTTAAAAAAAAATGAGTTAAGAACTTGACCGAAATTCTTCCAGTCCATTCTCTTTCTAAATTTCTGGGTATTTGTGTTGTAGAAGAGGCTGTAACGGTTGTCACTGAGTCTCACAATGGTAGAGATGTCTATGTCTTCCTCACTTAGGAAGGCTAAAAGAATATCTAAAGCACACTTAGTGTGATGCAAATTAATCTGAATGATCTTCAGCAATGGCATTTTCTTGTGGGTCGATGTCGATCCTCATGCCCCCCAACAACTTATCGATTTCACCTAAATCATCGTCAGGACCTGATGGTCGGGAAAGTTTAACCTTGGCAAGCCTTATGCGAAATCTCAACTTATGGTGTGCCACTCTAATGCCACCAGGCACTTTCATTTATCAGACTGCCCAGTCACTAATTATCACACTGCCTAGTCACTAATCGTGACCGTCTGGTTGTGAAGCTTTAGACATTGGAGCAGGTTTACACCGTCTATCTTCTTATGAAGAAGCCAGATACGGGCCCTAGGTCTCCTTGGGATCTTTTTAGCTGGAATAAATTTGACATTTAAACCCTCCCAGGCATCACTAACATTAGCGACACACTCGATAAGGAAATCCTTGGAGAATGCTTCTAATTATCCTTCGAGCAAACATACAGAGGACTCTCTTAAATCGAAACCTTGTATAAAGTTCGTTGCCGGCGCGATATTTGAAATGCCTGTAACCTACAGACAATGACTGCTCTGAAAAGCAAATATAAGTAAATTTTGGTGAATTTAATTTTAAAACTCAAGCGTTTTCTAGAACAGTCACTATCTGTAGCATACAAGCAGCAAAGACGTGCAGTCGTTTGATGAATTAATTGTAGTTTCGGTCAGGACTAGCATGATAGATGGTTTATATTCAAATGTTGTACAATTCAAATACACAGCATTTTAGAGTGTAGCTGTGTGTTTTCATTCTGTAAATAAAAGTGGCTAGGGCTTACGAAGGTCTTAAAACGTGTGGCCGTAGTGTAATCTAGTGGGTGGTAGCGTGAATATAGGTTCTCCACATCTTTCGTAGGCTTCGTGAAGAACCTAGTCCTGATGACGTTTCAGAGCTTGGCAGATGTGTTGGTGCAACTAGACTGCGACCCAAAAGTCATAATGTAACTTGTAAGACAAAGCAGAGCGTTTGCAATTTTTTTTTTTTTAAATTTGCGCGCGTCAAAGGGGATATGAATACCCTTAAATTATTTCAGGGCACGGGCATTGTAGAAAGTGAGAGCGAGAGAGATAGAAAGATTGGTGTAGTGGGTTTGAAACTCAGGTGGTATTAAGTTTCAGTAAACTCCAAGGGTGTCGTCCAGATAACTGGGGAGCATTTTTGTTTTGTTGTTATTGTCCTTGCTTATGATTCATTTTTTATTTTTTATTTTTTGTATTTTTTTCAGTAGTATGCGAAGTCCGCATGACCGTTTTTGCAGAATGTTTGTTTGAGCTAGGACTCGAGACCGATTTATTGACCGTGGTGTCGTGTACTCTTGTGAAATGTTTGCGTGTTATTTTCTTTCACTATAACTTTTGCAAAAATTTACAGATTTTAACAATTCTTCTTGATTACTATCAAACTTGATGAGGTCTTGAACCCTATCGTTTTTGTTATAAATTGGAATAGCGTGTTGAAAATACATACAATTAATTTTGTGCAATTTTGCCATGTACCTTCACGTTATCTTCTGCATACTCGTACATGCACCGATTTGAATGATTTTCCAACATCCTCACATTCTTTTGTTTGCATAGTCATCGGACAGACGAACTTATACAGAGTGTTCTACGGCTTCAATTCAACATTTTAACGTTTGTATGTAGGTGGGTGCGGTTTATTTAGCCTAAAGTATATTTTTTGAGTTAAATCATGTCTGATGCTATAACTTCTAAACGGAATCACATATTGAAATACTTTTAGAGAATAAAACATTGTTTTCAGGTTTGTAAAAGCTGTCTAATCTGAATCAACTCAGCCTTTTCTATACAGAATACAAAATGAAGTTTTTCGAAATCCGCTTATTTTATCATCAAATTTGGAGTACCTACCTCAAGTATAGCCTATCAAAATTGCTGAATACTATTCAAATTGAAGGTCAAATCCTGTAGCAAGATCTCTAATCTAATCTAATGCAAATACTGACTATTATACTGTAGGTAGTACATATACATATGTATGTAGGTATATACATGTATTCAAGTGAAGTATGGTAGGCCCAAGGCCCTATTCCTACTCGGCCTTTTGTCCTAGTTTACACCGTTGATTTATTTTCGAACCAAGCACAGGTACACCCAGAAAAAAATTTTCAAAATATGTATCATATAAAACCGCTGTTCTACAAATTTTGTTATCACAATTGACCCCCCAACTACTATTGTATATTTTACAGAGAAAAGGTTGTAAACTTTAAAATCATGTTGTGATAATTACAACCTTATTTGTTTATTTATTTTTATTTATTTATTTCATTTCGTCACCAAAGTACAAGACTTTTATAGACATAAGTATATAATTTTTTTTTTTTTTTTTTTTAATATGAGAAACAATACACCTAATTCTGTTTTTACACGACAGATACGTTCCTGAAGAATTCGTTTAAAAAAAATCTGGAGTTTGTATGTATGTATATATATGTGAAAACAAGAGATTGGGCCCAGACTAGCACAAGTAATACAATAACCCAATGAATATTCCTTGCAATTTTATCTTACTTACCCGTATTATCTCAAAAAATTGTACTGGATGCTATAATGAACTGAATTATTATTGAAAGCAAAAAAGGGTAACAATTCAAAGGTACAAACAGAGAAATAATTATGATATGAAAGTTTTATTCGTTGTCGCCGTCTGACAAAAGAAGTGCAAGAGCATTGCTAACACCAGAAATATTATGTTCATTGTCTTCTTGATCCATTTGTTCAATCTCGGCGCTAGAATTAGCAGTATTGACACCAGCTTCAGTGGTTTTATAAACAAATACGGTTATCAATCGCTGCGTTCCTGTTTTGACTAATCCCTTATATAATTCTCTGTAAGGGGCCAATAATAACATTAGATCACGTTGAAACCTTTCAGCTCGCTCCTCATTAGGATCGTGTGTTGTAAAATGAGTGCCCAGTTTATTGGCCAAGTCAAGGCCCTCTTTAATTAAACTTGCATTTAGAACGGGCTCATCTTCAGCATCATCGCTTATTTCGTCGGAATCAGGCGTCTCAAGGGCACACTTTATTATTTCATCTTCGCTAAGAGCTTTGTCCACCAACAGTTCATCGATATCTTGAAAAGATAGATCATCAAATCCTTCTGCACCAATTTTCTGCGCCAAAGTTATGATGTTGGGAAATTCTGTTGTGTTGGGAAGAGTGGTATCAGTGCTTTTAACACATGCTGGCCAAACAGCTTTCCAACATTTATTCAAAGTTTATGGTCTTACTTCAGACAATGCTAATTCAGCTTGATTGATGCAATCCATAATTGAAAATTTTTTCCACACATCAATGACTGTTAGTGTTCTTTCACGTTGTAGTTTGTCCAAAATGTATTGAAATGATTGCTTTACGTAATAGGTTTTAAATGCTGCAATTATTCTTTGATCTAGCGGTTGTATTATAGATGTTGTGTTTGGTGGCAGAAAACAAAATTGCACATTTTTATGTTCCAAGACCGGATGGCCGGGTGCATTGTCCAAAATCAATAGAACCTTAAATTCAAGACCTTCTGAGTTCAGATAGCGCCTTACTTCGGGTACAAAACATTTATTGAACCATTCAATAAAGATGTGAGTGGTCACCCAGGCTTTTTTATTTGCCATCCAGTGAACTGGTAATTTAGTGATATCCACACCTTTCGTTGACCGTGGCTTCAGGGACCGATTAACCAGCAGTGGTTTCAACATACGATCACCCGAAGCGTTGGAGCAAAACAAAAAGTTCACACGATCCTTAGCTACCTTAAAACCACTAGCAGTTTTTTGCAATTTGGACACATAGGTTCTATTTTGCATTCTTTTCCAGAAAAGACCAGTTTCATCTGCATTCCAAACTTGGTCAGGACTGTAGCCTCCATCTTTAATTTTCAGATCAATTTTTTGAAGAAATTCTCTTGCAGCCGTGTATGTCTTTTGAGAAACCCAGTCATCCAACCCGTGCTTGCAGAAAATTCAAACCTTCTATTTGACTGACATGAAGTGCCTGGCTCCAATTCCTGGATGCGTTTATACAATTTTATTGCTGTTTGTTTGATAGCATTTCCATCAACTGGTATTCTTTTTTGCGAGTTATCTTCCATCCATATTAAAAGAGCTTTTTCCATTTTCTCAGTAATGACATCTCTTGTGTATGATGAAGTTTTAGAACTTATGTTGGTGCCAGAAATTACTGAGTTCCTAATTGCGGCTTCGTTTTTTTATTGTTCTTATGGTAGCTTCGCGCACGTCAAATTGCTTACCAACCGCCGTTGCGCCCTGTCATGTTGCAAGACGATCTAACATTTTAATTTTAGTTTCCAGAGAAATGGTCTTCCTTTTACTGGTTTTTGTTATTGGTGCCATTTTGCCAGAACTGCCCAAAATTTAAATTGTTAAAAATAAAGAAAAAAATTTCAAAACTGTAACTTACAATCTATGTAATAATTTTTCAATTACACTTTCACAAATAAACAGCAAAGAGAGAGATACTTTTCACGGCAAAAACTTAACTCCAAATGCAAACAAAACCAATTTCTTATAGAGCTTACATACGTAAATTAGGGGAAACCCCGAATTTAGAATTGGTTGTCGTTACATTCGTGTTATTTAAAAAGAAGAGATCGTGTAAAAAGAGAATTAAATTTCTTTTTTGATTCGTGTAAAAGCAAATTCGTATAAAAAAAAATTCGTGTAAAAACAGAACTGGGTGTATTATTAACAAATGAAATACATAAAGCAATAGAAGTATACAGAGCAAACAATCATGACTGAACTCCATCCAGCAACGCTTTCTTTATGGAAAAGATTGATTTTTTAAAATCAATTAAATTAACATGAGCATTATAGGCTATCATAAACCGTTAATAGAGGAGAACGGCCGTAGTTAGTACGCGAGTGGGTTATGCTAAAGAATCTATTGTTTCGTAGATTGAGAGAGGAAATGTTTATGTTGAGAAGGCTTAAGATTTCCGGGGAGTCAATCTTACCAGTTATTTTTATTTTTTTTTTTTGCCGAGAGGGTGAAAATCTCCTAAAGACACCATAAGGCCCGACCGCGCGTGCTTATGGTAGTGTGAGATTTTTAATCACTAAAAATACCACTCTTCAAGATTAATACTACAACTAAGCCGACGCTTATCCAGCAGTTTTATTTTCGCTTACGGGACTCGTGATTTCTGGAAAAAGTTGTTCATAAGTAATTAAAAAAATTTAGCGCTTTAGGCAGGTTAAATTCCAATGAAAGTTGCTGCGGGTTTCACGACCGACATATATTTTGACGCGAGGTCAAAATGTTTTGTCCTTTGCAGACGACGAATTGAATTGTTCGCGTCAAGTAGTTGAATGACGGTACGATTACAATGGCCGAGCAAATTTTGTTATCACTTCGACGACGCTGGGAATTCCCAGATCCTGATGAATATCTTCGTTACGTACGTACCATGGTGCGCTAACGATCTTTCTAAGAACTTTATTTTCAAAAGTTTGTAGGATGTTTCTATTGCTTTTTCTGGTACAACCCCATAGTTATAGACCATACGTCCACACTGGCTTTGGCACTTGCTTATAGATAAGCAGTTTGTTATGTATGCTTAACTTCGAATGTTTTCCGAGCAACCAGTACATTTGTCGGTATTTGCTTTCGAGCTCGTCGCGTTTCTTTTTTACGTGCGATATCCATTTAAGCTTGACATCTAGAGTCATTCCTAGATATTTTGCTTCGTTCGCGTGCGGTATTTAAGTCGAGTTTAAATATACAGGTAATCTATCCACTTTTTTGTAGGTAAAGTTGACGTTAGTAGATTTGCTTTCGTTCAGCACAATACGCCAAGAATTCGTCCAAGCGTGGACTTTATTAATAGCATGTTGCAGCTTTTCAGTTGCTGCTTCAATTGTATCTCCTGTTGTCAATATCACCGTATCGTCCGCAAACGTGGCGACGACGCAGTTTCTATCCTGCGGGATATCACGCGTGTAGAGTACATATAGAAGGGGGCTAAGGACACTTCCTTGTGGGACTCCGGCCGCAATCTCCTTGAACTCAGAGTAATCATTTCCGTGCTTAACACGAAAAAGTCTTTCGGTGAGCTACGATCGTAAGATTAGAAAGAGTTGAGGTGACAGTAATGGTTGTAATTTATACTCCAAGCCTTCGTGCCAAATCTTTCGAAAGCTTGTGAGACGTCACAACAAATCTTTTTTTCTTCGAGAGTTTTCTAAATCACGTCAGTTATTTTGTGGGTTTGGTAGATTGTCGAATGTTTGATTCTAAATTCAAACTGATGGTCAGGAATGAGACGTCTTTCGTCGATTACGGGTTGTAGTCGTTTAGAAAATAGTTTTTCGAATATTTTAGATATAACCGGCAATAGGGAAATAGGCCGATATGATTTCTTCTCATTCAGAGGTTTGCCTGGTTTCGGGACCATTATAATCTCGGTGACTTTCCATTGTCTCGGAACGTATCAGTAGCAGTTTGATGAGAACTTTATTCGGCAATTCCTTGACCATCTGCGCCGTTATCAAATCGTAACACGTTGCCAGTTCACAAGGTGTTTTAAGTGATACATTTAGGGCGATATTTCTTTCGCAATCATTTCTAAAGCCCTCCCAGTTTGTTCTAGTGCTAGTAAGTCTTGAAGGTCCTTCTTTCTTGATAAACGTTTCACCAAATAATAAAATTACCAGATAGTGGTCAGAAGAGGGATCAAAACTTTCTTAGACTATAATAAATTTCTCGTAAATGCCTTTTGAAACGAAAAAATCGATAAGATCGGGAATTTTGTCTGAGTCGGTTGGCCAATAAGTGGGTTTTCCTGTCGAATAGAAACAACAACCCAATTCATTTGTCACTTCGTAGAGAATTTTTTCTTTAGAAGATGTACATCTTGAACCCCAGAAGGTGTGCTTCGAGTTTTGATGTATAAGGACGAACCGTCCCGCGCTCTATCAGAAGGATGATAGGTGTGATAACCAGCGTAGCCTCTTATCTTTATTTGCACTTCCCTTGTTAGATGGGTTTCGGAGATCAAACATATGTCGATATTTTCTCTCATTAGAAAAATGTCTAATTCGTTAGATTTTTGTAAGAGTCCGTTTGCATTCCATGTTATAATTTTAAGCAAAGAGTCCATATTTACTTAGATTTAGATATAAGGTTAGCCATACAGAGGCTTTCGACGTTACTGGGTCGTTTGTTCGTTTCACATTGTTCCTAGAACTTAGCGTAAATGCAGTTCAGAATTTCTTTCAACTGATCAATCTCACCAATGAGTATCCTATGTAGAAAAAGAACTCTTGCAATTGTTCTCCTAACTTCTAATGATTCTAAACTAATAACTTTTAACCTAAATTGGTAGGATGGTAAATTATTTGGATCGACCCAAGAAAGTCCTTTAAGGGGAAACCTAAGAAATATTTTTTGGATAGATTCAATTTTGGAGATATGAACATTGTAGTATGAATACCAAACAATAGATGCATTTTCTAAAATAGATCTAACAAAAGATACATATAATGTTCTAATCACATATGGGTCAGAAAACTCACAAGCATAACGCCTTAGCATTCCCCATGACCTATTAACTTTGTTATCAATGTATTCAACATGATTTGTGGAAGGATAGTTTACTATCCAGCAATATACCTAAATTTTATATTAAAGAGAACCGAGAAACGACTTTACCGTCAATAGAGTATATATGCATGGAAGGCGATTTACTACGTGAAAAGGTAATAACTGAGCATTTATTAACATTTAGAAAGATGTAATTTCTTGAACACCACAAATAAAATTTTTGAAGATACATACATGTTTAAACATTGGAAACAATGAATATCTTTTCTCGACAAATATAACTTAAAGTCATCAGCAACCATTAGTATATTACATTCAGTTAAGAATTTAACAACATCATTAACAAATAAGATGAATAAAAGAGGACCAATGTGACTTCCTTGTGGGAAATTTGATTACGAAATTTCACATATTGATATCTGTCATATAAAAAGGATGCTAGCCAACGTAAAAAGGAGGATGGAAAACCTAATCTTTCAAGTTTATAAAGTAAGATTTTGTGGTCAACACGGTCAAAATATATATATATATCCACCAAGTGGGTGTAATCTATACGAAATGCAAAAAGAGTAGAAACAAAACCATGCTAATTATTGCAATTTATTAATTTTTTTTTTTTTCATAATTTGCACGTGTGAAAGGGTTTATGAATACCCTTATACTAATTTTAGGACACGGGCGTTTTGAGGAAAGGGGAAGAGACAGAGAGAAAGACAGATTGGTGTAGTTGGTTTGAAACTCAGCTGGTATTAAGTTGCAGTTGAACTCCAAGGGTGGCTGTCCAGATAACTGGGGAGTATTTTTTTTTTTTTGTTTCGCTGTTATTGTCGTTGCTTATGATTCACAGTATTTTTTTCCGTCCTCCTAATGTCATCATCACAATCAAGTTGCATTTTAGCCATATGACCACCCTACTGCCAGTGTTATGCCTTCGCAGTAGAGTTGACATAAGCTTTCGCAACTGATCGACTTTTTTATTATCATGCGAAATAAATATATGATTATTGACATCAGGATTCGAACCGATGCCAAATGAAGTGGACTTGCCCAAGGGCTGTCTGATTGACGGCAATAGCCATGTTCTGTCATGAACTCAAACTCTTTTCTGATTGCTACCGGTGGTCCTTTTGTAACGATGTAACGACCACCTTGTGGCTCGTGTTTTTCTTGGCAAGTGAAAGATTGGTCAAAGCTGGGTGCTGTTTTATAAGCTGGTGGAACCGCGATTCATCTGTTATTGTATGGATGCTGCCTTCAAAGAATAGTTTTGTTTTTGCTTTGTTGTGACTCGTGTCGTACTGATTCTTGAGATCAACAAGCAAATTAAATTGGGCAAGGAAATCGGCTCCGATGATGGGTCGAGAAACGTTCGCAACTAGGAAACGCCATTTGAACGGTCGGCGTAGCCCCAGGTTAAGGCACAACAATTTGTCACCATATGTACAGATGGGTGTGCCATTTGCAGCGTAGAGTTTCAGGTCGGAAGGTGGATTTTTCTTTGCGAACGATCGAGGAAGTACTGAGATGTCAGCTCCAGTGTCGACTAGGAAGGTAGCTTTTGAGCAGCGATCGGTGATGTGTAGGCGGAACTTTTGCTGAGATTCGTTGCTGTTCGCCTTGCATTTTCGTCTTGCATTTTCGTGCTCTTGTGCCAAATTTGGCATGGTAGTAGCAAAGAGCGTCTCCTTCGCTGGTTGCAGTTGTCGATGTTGGTGTCCGTTTGCGACTGACTGAACGGGATCTTGGTTGTCGGTTGTTGTTGCTGCGGTTCGCCTCCATGTTCGCCAGAGGTTTTTCGATGGAGGCTAGAATCGCAGTGGTGTCCGATAAATCACGTGGTGGTAGCGGTGCATTTTCACTCGTGAAAGGTATTGGAGTAGTTACGGCCATGGTGGATCCAGTCGTTGATTCAGTTAGTCGACCACCTTTTCGGCGATCTCGGCGAGCTTGGTTAGGTCGTCGATTGCACTAATGACCAAGACACAGAGTACGGAGGAACTCGTCTTGCACATTGCTGCCCGCTAGCGTTCTCATGCTGCGGAATATTTGCGACGGTTTCTGGTCGCCAGGCCCTAGATCGGAAAGCAGTTTCTCAGTTCTTTTAAAATCAGACTCAGTAAAGGTGTGGACAATACGGTCCTTAAGAACGGTATACTTATCCTTTGGTGGGGGTTTCTCCACTATACCACTGACCTAATCCAGTGTAGCACAGTCCAGTTCGCTGACGAGCTTTGTGTATTTCGCCGCATCGCTTCTAATGTTGTGTAATTGGAAGACGGTCTCTAGATGAGCGAACCATAATGTGGGTCGTTGCTTCCAAAGCGGCGGAATACGAACTTTCGAAATATCTTCGAAAATGGCTCTATTCGGCGAGGGCGCAGGCGCAGGATCTGCCTTGCTGTCGTCGTCGCTAATATTTTTTTTTTTTTTTTTTTTCTACTGTTGTTATCACGTCGGGGTCACCAATGTGAGAACTTGTACCCACTATTAAAAAGCAAAAGGAAAAAATTACGACACAGGTTTTTTGCATTTCTGTATTTTTTATTTTTATGGCGTATTATCAATATTGAAGCGGAAGAAAAGTGTGCTGCTGGCTGGAATCAGAATGAGACACAAACATTGTGCTACGAATAACAATCGAAGCTCTTCAGATGGCGGTTTTGAAGACAAGTGTGATATCTATGGAAGGATAAATGGTAATCAATATGTGGATTAAGGCCTCATAACTGAAAGGACTATAGAATTTAGTGCTGGTCCGGACTAATTCGCCGGTATAAACTAAGCCATTGAATAAGACGGCGCTGCAACCACCTATTCAAATTGATAAAACTGTTGTAGGAATAATTTATTTATGTTTTATTAAAGAAGGTGAAAATGTCGAAAGACACCATAGGGATCTCAACCATAGTATTGTGTTTTTACGTACCATGGGGTGTCGTTGACTGCAAGTATGGCGGTGTCATCTGCAAAAGTGGCTAATACGACGTTGTTGCCTAGTGGTATACCGCTTGTGTATAATAAATACAGAGTTGGTCGGAGAACATTTCCTTGTGGGACACCTGCCTTTACTTCCTTCAATTCTGAGTACTCTTCACCGTACCATACTCGAAAAAATCTATATGTTACGTAAAATTTTAGTATGTCTAGGTAGGTCCCTATGCAGTTTCAACTCCAAGCCTTTATGCCACGCCTTGTCACAGGCTTGCGCTACATCCAATAATAAGCAGAGCACACCTGTTTACCATCGAGTGCTTCTTCTATCACATCGGTGATATGGTGCACTTAGTCTATTGTCGAATGCTTATTCCTAAACCCAAATTGATGATGCAGGAAGAGTCGTCTTTCAATAATAATTTTGTTTAGTCTTTTAAGGAGTAGTTTTTCAAAAAATGTTGATATCGGGAGTAACGATATTGGCCTATAAGAAGTAACTTCTGAATACCCTTATACTAATTTTTAGAACACGTGCGTTTTTTTTTTTTTTTGTGGAAAGGGGAAGAGACAGAGAGAAAGACAGAGTGTAGTTTGAAACTAAGGTGGTATTAAATTCCTGTAAACTCCAAGGGAGGCTGTCCAGATAACTGGGGAGTATTTTGTTTGTTTTCGCTATTATTGTCGTTGCTTATGATTCACAGTATTGTTTTCCGTCATTTGCATTGCATGTATTTTAGCCATATGACCACTCTACTGCCAGTGTTATGCCTTCACAGTAGAATTGACTTATCTTTCGCAAGTGATCGACTTTTTTTTATTTATTTCATGCGAAATAAATAGATGATTCTTGGCATCAGGATTCGAACCGTGACAAGTGATGATGTTGACTATTTTAACTGTAGTGAAAAGTGCTTTCAAATAGAAAAAGTTAATGAATTTAAGTATTTAGGGTTGTTAATTGATTCCAAGATGAGTTTTTCAAACCATAATCAGTTTTTGAGAAAATATTTTCGCTACACTTTGAGGAATTTCTTCTATTTAAGGAGAGTTTGTTCTTCATTCAAAATTGCAATATGGTATTGCTTGCTGGGGAGGTATCTATCTAAATAAAATACAGCCTCTACTAATATTACATAAATGTGTTTTGAGACTAATCTGTAATAAACACCGTTTACATCCTTCCTTTCCGTTATTCCGTGATTTAAAAGTTCTTCCTGTTCGCCACTTATACTGTTTCAAAGTGCTAAGAATATTCTTCTCTAGATCTGGCAATATTAATTTTAGAGTCCTCGACGGTCATAATCTCCGTGTAAATTCGTCTCATTCTGTTGCTGTGCCCATTTATCGCACCACTGCATTTCGTAATTTTTACACAGTAAACTCTTGTCGTCTTTTCATTGAATTACCTCAATCACTAAGAACAATTGATTCGCAAAATAAGTTTAAGAAACTTCTAAAACATTGGCTATTTGGTTTGGATTTCAAAAGTTTGGAATCTCTTTTATCTGTCCAGATGTAGATACATTCATTAATATTATTGGTTAGGCATCCTTCTCCGTCTTAATCTAACTAAATTTAAATCTTTCTTTTGTTTTGTATTATATTGTCTTGTTAATTGCATTTATTTTTATCTCATGTTTGTTAATGGATATATATGTATGTATAAATTTTTTCTAAGGGTCACCCCACCCATAATCTTATCAGAAGTCTATAATCTATTCTGAAATGACATTTGACACTATTTTTGTTATTAAAATATAAAATGTCACTAACCTTTCTCATTTTAATATATATTTTGTACTATTTTATAAGTTAAACTATATGAAGATTTAATGAGGAATAAATGAATTGAATTGAATTGAAATTGAATTGTTACCACTACAACACGGCCACCCATTTTTAGCCTGCACATGTTTCTCATTTCATTTGTAGTCCCATAGGGTATTTCTTCGTAATCTACATACTTTATCCGTAATTCTAAATTTTCATTAACTAAGTCAGGTGCGAAAGGCTTAAAAACGCCCGCCAGGTGTTCTGCAAAACGATCAGCCTTCTGCTTGGGGTTTCCGACCCATTTTCCATCGGTTGTCTTCAATGGTGGATCTTGTAGTTGCGGCATTTTTAAATATTTCGCTGCTTTCCAGAGGTTTTCAGTGTTTTTATTAGTCGTCAAATTACGTAGCAATCTTTTCGGACGAATTTTTAGATTCGATAATATATTTTCTTAATTTGTTATTTAGACGATTGAATATAGTTTCGTCTCCAGGATAACTGGTCATTTGACACTTCCTATGCGCTCTTCTCTTTTATAGTATTATTTCTCTGATGTCCGCTGGATATTTTATTGAGGTGTGTTGTTTGGTTTGCTTTACCGGTGTACTTTCCTCCGCTGCTTGTTGGACATCAGCAATTAATTGCTCTATTTCCATGTCAATTTGGTATTTTCTATTTAATGGCGATCTCAGATTAATAAAACGTAAAAGCTTTTCTCTAAATTCACACCAATTAGTTCGTTTATTCGTGAGTCTTTGCCGTCTTTTCTTTTGTATAATTTTTTTCACTTATAGTTCGAATCACAGGAGTATGATCTAATGTTATATCGTCACTATTTACAACTTCAACCTGCGTTCTATTCACATATACCTTTCACTATAAAGAAATCGCAGTTGAAACTACGTCCTGCTAGGTAGAGTTGTTTTCCTTTTGTCATTGTTAATCTGGAGTGTGTGTTTAGCGTTAAGATCACCCCCGATTATGAAGTTGTTCCCTAACACCTTAAAGAGGCCCATGTAGTCTTTTTGTGCAGGAGAGTACCTGGATGGGCAGTAGATTGTTACCATTTTAAATTCCTTGTTTTTGGTTTCGATGCTAGTTGCAGTTACTTGCATTAAAGTATTTGAGATTTTAGCTACTTCGTAGTATTGTAGGTTACTCCTAACAAGAACAGTTGTTCCTCTTCTAGCTCTATCAGCAGGATGTGAAGTGTAACATATAGTTAGCGAATCAAATACTGCATCACTTAATAATTTAATAACTTTATCCTGACAGTCCAGTCTTTGATAAGAAACAAGACTTATCATTACCTTTAAAGGGATTTCTTCTTCTTTGTGAGCGTTTCAAACAATTTGTGAGTACGTTTTATTGTTAACGTTATGTTTGCCTACTCCGGTAGCTTGAGCTGTGTTTTTCTTTGCATTTGTTTTAACTGATATTTACATCTGGTTGCTAGTTGATTTTTGGCGCCAACATCAGGTACAGGAGCAGGCGAAGCGGGTGGACCAGATCTACGCACTTCTGCCGGGCCTAACGCATCTCCAGTCGTAATGGGTACGAACATGGAGGAGCAATCCTTGAAGATCCTTGCGATGAATGTGAATTCACTGATTAGTGCGAAGAGCCGTATTGTTTAAGTTGCTAGAAGACCAAACCCCTGATATGCTTATGGTTAGCGAAACAAATCTATCACAGAAGCACAAATTAGGGCACAATAAATACAATATTGTCAGAAGAGACCGACCCAACTCCACATAAGGAGGAGGTGTTGCAATCTTCATTAAAAAAACAACTGCAATATAAGGTAGTGTACAGCGGTGAAATACGAAGGTTCCAGGTGCTGGAAGCGTGTATCGTGTGCAATTCTCTCCATCACATGATAGCACTCTATGCACCTGAATCTACTCAATCGACGTTATTTATATCAGAGCTCGATGAAGGGTACTCGTACATCCCCCGTACATATCGAAGATGGAGTTCCAAGCGATCTTCGATTCATTGAGAAGGAAGAAATATGTGGGAATCGACGGAGTATCGAACTACGACATATCCCTCTAGAAGCGGTGGACATTTACACCACTCTGTTAAATAATGCGCATTATCCAGCGCATTGAAAACAGCAGTGATACAACCCATCCCCAAAAGTGGTAAGGACATCTCCAATCCGACAAATCTGCGGTCGATAAGTCTCCTTCCAAACATCAGCAAAGTATTCGACATATAGAGCCCTGACTAAGGGACTCAGGACAACAAAATAATTCTGGATAATCAATTCGGTTTTAAGGCGGGTCATGATACAATGCATGCCACGTCTAAACTGGTATCGGATATCCAATGGAAGAAAAGCAAGAACCAATGCACGGGTGCCTGCCTGATTGACTTGGAAAAGGCCTTCGATATCGTATGGTTAGAGGGACTGTTCTACAAGCTGAGCAGGCTGTGCATAAGAAAACCGCTGCTGTACATACTTTACAACATGCTTATCAGTAGACAGTTCATTGTCAAAAATGGCAATGTAACTTCTACTGGAACATTTCTAATTAAAAACGGTCTGCAACAAGGTGCGGTTAATTCACCGATCCTTTTCAACATTTACACGAGCGATCTGATAGGATCTCTTCACCATGCCATAGCGTACGCAGACGACTTGATCGCGTACAGATCAGGGGCAAAAATCGAGGTCATTGCAATTCTCTTGCAACGTGACTTCGATAAGATTCAGCGATATTGCGATGACTGGAAGTTGAAGATCAACTTCCAGAAACCGGAAACCGTTCTTTTTAGGACGCCTCCAGGGATACCAGAAAGAATTGGCGGAAGTTCGCAATCGTGGGACCGCACGGACAGCCACTTGCGTGTCGAAGTGTAGTCAGATACCTGGGGCTCTGGTTAGATCAATATCTATATTTTAATAAATATGTAGATGCTGCTTTGACCAGAGCCAAAGGTGCGTTTGCCCTTACAAAGAGACTTTTTATAGCAAGCAACTCGATGTAAGGGTAAAGGTAATCTGCTCCATGGCCCTATACGGCCCATGATCATATATGGATGTCCCGTGTGGTTCAACGTGAGAGCAAGCTTGTTGGATAAGATTTAGGTGTTTGAGAGGGCTTGCCTTCATTATACAGAACACCAGAGTCCCAGTACATAAAATTCTATCTCATCGAGGTTCTGTACAACAGGGCTAACCTAATAAGAGTGGATTATTTCGCTATCAAGCTGATTCGAAGGCACGTTGTAAGAGCAATGAGCTCGATAAACAACCTGATCTCCGGGGCTTATTACCCTTATTATGAGTATCACGAGAGAGTGCGCCTTAACGGCTTTGTTCCCCCAGAGGCGTTCCTCTATCTTGATAAGAAGGGTCTGATCCAGGACAGATTGGCAGTGCAGTGGATAGGCGACTCAACTACGGCAGAGACGTTGCACACAGCAGAGTGGAGCATCTCCGGTTTAGTAGTATCAGGTCGCGATATGAAGGACGTTGAACGTCAGTTCTCACAATTTTGGTGGCTAACTGAATGATAGGGAACCCCTTCGTCGCTCCCTCAAAATCCGGAGTAGCCCGTTAAAGTTGCCTGTTTGGTCTTGGCCGACTTACATAGTGTAAGGTATTTATATGTATTTTTAGGTAGACCTAGGCAAAGAAAAAAAAAGTATGTTCCACAGCACTTGGACAAAAAAAAAGTATGTATTTACATAATTAGAGTAAGATAGAATAAGGTAGAATAAGTTGGTTAAAAATTTATTTTAAGGTAGTTTTTAAGTTTTATTTTAAGAACAAAAAAGTACATACACTAAGTTTTTTTTAATTTTATAGTAGTATCTTAGTATAAGACGAATTAAAAAAAATAAGTAAGCTACGTCGAAAGACAATGGTTTTAAGTATTAGGTTTAGCTTAGAGAGCCCGCATATTACCAGTAAATAAGAATAACATAGTTAAGTTTTAAGCATTTTTTGTTTAGCATTTAAGTTGTAATTGAATAGGAATAATAAAAATGCAATTTAAAATGAAAATGAAAAGTGGTTTTTGGCGTTGACTGCTAGTTAGCTTACTTCTCTTTGTTTGATAATCCTTTCAACTGGGCATCTTCTGTAGTTTGCTGGATGTTCGCCATTGCAGTTGACATATTTGGTATTATGATCGCTTTTAAGCGGACAGCTTTTTGTTTAATGCCTGTCTCCGCACTTACGAGTAACACAAGCAAAATTTCGTCTGCAATAGCTTTGTGTACGAGTATGTCCAAAATATTGACATCGCTTGCATTGCGGTATTAGATTAAAACTTTTTCGAAGTAGTTGAATTTATACAACTATGCTATTGTATTTTCATTCTAGATAGCTCATCAGTGATTGTTCTATATGCGTTCTCATCTTCAGAACTTAATTGCCAGTTGTTGTTTCTGTATAATCTGTATCTACATTCCTTTTTCGTTTTTTGTTCGATTTTTTTTTTTCCTTCCTGAGTTCATTATTGGTGGAGGTATCTGCCGTTTGTTAGATAGTACCTATTGCAGTCAACTTGTTATGAGTGTTTGCCAGTCGTGATTCAGCTTGACTTTTTGTCACTGACTCAGGGCTTTCCACAGCCTTCCGATTTTTTGCAGGCCGTTTATTTTTCTTTAAGGCAATATCAGTTTCGAACGCGAATTCCCTTTCATCGGTTTGTTTCGATGTTTCGCTGGATTGATTGTGGTGGATTATAATTGTTAGCAGGGTGACCCTCATTTCTAATTCCTTGATGTGTTCCCGTAGGCTACAAACGATTTCTTCAAGTTGTCTTCTTGCCTTTAATTCCTTTGCCATTCGCGGAAAAAGTTATTTGTTTTCGCTTGTGGTTCTTCTTTATGTTCCCTTGCAGTTCGTTGGGTCAAACTGCATTTAGCATTTGTGCCCGCTGATTTTAAGGACGCTCTTTTTTTATGGGAAAATCTTTTGATTTTCGTTTCTCGCTGATACGTTCTATGGTGGAGTCCTTGGTGTAAGTTTTTGGGTAGCATTAAAGTTCTACCTCTGCGAAATTACATTTCCAAGCCGAATCTCAATGACATGATTATTATTAGTGCCTTATTAGCCGTATAGTTATGTACCCATACAGTTTTTCCATATACCAGTTTGGGGCGATTGCCTTCAAGCTTACCCATTTCCTCCAACTTTTCTCATTTCTTCCCATGGTAGGGATGGACGTACATATGTAGATCAATAATAACAATAGTCTTCTAACGGACTGTTGGTTGCTAGACTTCACGTCTCGACTTTACTTCTTTTCTTAAAACGAGAGGCATGCGTCAACAAAAACAAGTCCTCCCTAAGTTATCCCTAATCTCTCCCACCATTGAAAAATCGCTTCTTCTAATCAGAAATAGTTGCAAATCGCTTGAAATAAGCCCAAATTTTCTACAGTCCAAATCCCGATTTTTAAAAAAATGTGGGAAACATTTAAGGTACATTATGTATGTATGTAGTAGGTATACCTACTCGAATTAAATCCTTTCCAGTACATGACCAGTCTGTAAATTGCCCAACGTCGCGTCTCATTATGTAGGTATTTCTTCTTTTCTTTTTTACAAATTAATGCAAAAGAAGGAGCGACGAACGCTCGTAAGTAGCCCCCCCAAAGGCGGAGTCATCCTGCAACGACGACGATTGGCAATCCTTTCGCACTTGTAATGTTCCCATAGTACCACCTCTACTCCCGCAAATGAAAATTTGCATTCACATTTCCCAGGTACACAGAGTCGTCGTTGTCGTCGTCGTAACGTAATCCTGCTGCTGCTCCCAAAAAACGTCGACACACATTCGTTGGTTCATTCGTTGTTGGCGGCTATCTGCCAAGTTGAGGCAATAGCACATTAAAACAACTATCACCAGCAGCAGCAGAGTCAGCGTCCACCCCCACTGCACACGTAATAATCAACACCATTTATTTTCACAAAGCAGGTTCTCTTGTACTTGCTCTTCGTCGTCGTCATCGTAGTCGTAACATAGAACTGTAATTTTACTGGCAATTACACATTCGCTCTATATCAAGTTGGAGGCTCTTCTCTTCTCTACTCTACTCATTTACACCGAACCGAACCGAACCGAACACAGTGTGGGGAGCACTGAGCTCCTTTCTCCTCCTCTCTGCTGTTGGTGGTGTGCATCTTCATCAAACCACCATCATCATCATCCGCCTTCATCCGCCCGGTGATGGTGCTTCATACTTCATATACTGGTTCCGTTTCTCCTTTTACAGCTTTTCTTGTTGACATTTATGGTCTACGTCTGCCTGCTACACTTAGCTGTTCTCTCTCCTTTTGTTCGACAACCAATCGCTTCGTACGATTATAAGCGCGAGAGCCAATCAGCGATGCTTAAAATTTGTCGTTTTTTTTTCTTCTCCCCGTATGCTTTTGTTTTTAGCGCGCACTCCACCACCGGAGAGCGATGTTGTGTGTGTGCCTGTATTGTGCTCCATCTCGGCAGCATCATTAGCAGTAGTACCACCATCAGCAGACGCAGCGTAATTCCCCCGTGAAAGGGGAGCAGAGCTGAGTTAGCATCGTCGTGTGGCTAATGAGGGTGCGAGATAACAGTCGTCAACTAACTCATTCGTTCATTTGCCGTCGGTAGCTGTGACGACAGAACTGCTGTGCTCTGTGTGTTAACTAATCGCAAACCTATTTGGGGCGTGTATGAGAGAGATGGAGAGCACATGGCTGTGCTCCAATAATAGCATAGCGCTTGCTGGCTGCTCATCTCTTTAATAACTATTGCTATTCTGGTGTATTAATTAATTCACACACTGTGTGCGCTCAGAATGTAACAAAATGGGGACTCTGGTGGTGTTGGTGCTGGAGTGGGGGGCCTCCATTCTAGAGGGAGATGGTCATAGACGCGGCCAATTGCTGACATTTACCAAACTGCCGTATATGGGGTATACGTGTGCGGTGGATCAATTGTTCGACGACGCAGGGCAAGTTTTTTCTCTTAAAAATTAAACACACGCACACAGCCGCAAGTAAAAACAAGAGAAGAGAGGTTGAAAATGAGAATAAGACGAAAGAGAATCTTTAAGAAAAGAGAATGCAATTGGCTTAGTGTGGGTGGGAAGAGAAAATGTTGATGAAAATGAGATGAGAAGTGCAGTAATGATCACAAATTATGTTTGCCATAGATTGAGAGCCTACAAAGAAAAGGATAGGAAGACTGCACGGAGCCAGGGTGCTTTTTTTGTTCTTTGTATTTTTTTAATAGTGTGAAATGGGGGAAATGAATGGCTAATTGTAATACGTAGATATATGTATTCACATATAAACTATATTTTTCAGAAATGATTAACAAAAACCAATATCTTAGAAGATTGATTTTCTTAAAGAAAAACTATAGTCCATTGTTTGTTTTAGCATTAATTGAAATATTTATGTTCAGCATGAGTTCTTAATTTGTAAATCGTAATTTTTGGTGCAGATTTGATGGTTTTGCTACTTAACTCATAGATGATGTATGTGTGTACGAACACATTACTTTTTGCAAAATAAAGGGCAAGTAAATTCAGTAAATGACTGAACAAAAAACATAAAAACTTTGTTTACGATTTTCTTCCATTATAATATCCTATTTTATGCTAAAATTCCGAGCAGTATGTTGTTTAAGTAAATACAGTGGACGTCCAGTATAACGAATATGCCGATGTAAAGAACGCAGATTTTAATTACATTGACATCTCTATATAACGACCATTTCCACACGATTTTACTATACTCGTACGATATAGCGAACTTTAAGAAGTACTTAATTTTGATATATTGGTAAATGTTCATATTTTGCACTCTTGTTTTGGTTTGTTTTAAATTTTATTGAGGGTGTTATGCGATTTTAATACAAAACATCATTTGACATAACGAACACTTTCGATATAGTGAACGACCTCAAACATTATAAGTCCCTTATACTGGATGTCTACTGTACTTACATAACATTAAACCAAGTTCACAAGAAGAAAAAATAATACGTATTTAATGTTATTTCAAATACAATAAGAGTTTTTCTCCAATAACCGAAGATCTTCTTACATGGATAAATTTTCTGTAACCAATATAAGAATGTAAAATACATTCTTTAAGCGGACCGCTCATATAAACGAACGCGGACACTACATATTTACAAAAAAAAACCTCCTATAAACAGACGCGAAGTTCTAATAAACGGACAATAATTGGCCGATATGTCTTTTTAGCATTAAAAACCTCTCGTAGCTTTAATAAACGGATTGACGGACATGAGCGGTTGAATAAGATCGGTGATTTCCCGTTTTATGTTCTTACTTTTTTTCAGTTGTGTACATATTCCTTGGTTTATTGTTTCAAAATACAGTTTATTATATTCAATTCTCTTCTTTAACCGGACAAAAAAAAAAACTAGCACCGTACTTGTCCGCTTATGTGAGTTTTCATTGTACTTGTACTTATTCACAGCTTGAGTTATATACTCGTACTTTTGTGCAGAATTAATTCTCCTAACAGCTAATTTTAAAGTAACACTTGATAACCAATACCTAATCAGTCGTTCACAGACTTTTACGGTGTCAACACGTGTTTCGGCTTCTTATTTAAATTCATAGTAATTTGAAGTAGAAAACTAGACGTAGTGTTTTCAAGTGGCGAGTGAGCCTAGTAGTAGTAGTTATAATGCATTATCAACCCAGAGGACTTTTTATATAATTAAAAAAAAGAGGGAATAAAAAATTAATATCAACAACCAAGAATCAGGCGAAAGCGAACGGTCCGCGCTCCCAATAGCGGCACCAGCTGGTGGGACGACTGTATCAGCCGGTGATGCAGTAAAATCAGCCCACCCAGCAACAGTAGCAACCGATGGTACTGGGAAGAGAAGGAGGAAGCTGAAACCGACTCCCAATCTAGTAAAGCTCTCCTCCTTAACAGCTTCAGCTGAAAAGCTGCCAGGGGAGTGATGGAAGGGGCGCCTGGTACAGCAACAGCAGCAGCAGCAGAAAAGAAGCGGCAAAGGTGGTCAGATGACGATGACCAATACCCATACGTCTCCGATGATGGTGAAGGTCATTATATGGGGGACAACAACAACTTCGCCGCTCTGGTTATCTCAGAGTTAGACGACGAAGAGGCGGAGAGCCTGGATAGTAGCATCAGACAGCTGCAACAAAGGGTGCGTGGTATCAAGGCCAAGCAAATGGCCAGGAGGGAGAAGAAGCGGCAGCTTGAGCTCCAGCGCGCTAAACAACAACTACAACAGCAGCCGCCAGAAAGCCAGCGGCAACAGCAAGTACAGCCGCAAGTACAACGGCAGAAACAGCAGTCAAAGCTGCAACATCAGCAGCAGAAGACTTAGCAGACACAATAATAGCAGCAACAACAACAGCAGCAGAAACCGCAGCCACAACAACCGCAGAAGACTATAAAGAGGGTGACCGTGGTGTAGTGGTAACATCAACGCTTGTCACGCTCTTGGTTCACGGTTCAAATCCTGATCTCAACAATCATCTATTTATTTCGTCTGAAATAAATAAAAAAGTCGATCAATTGCGAGATGTTAGTCAACTGTACTGTGAAGGCATAACACTGGCAGTAGGGTTTTCATATGGCTTAAATGCAACTTGATCGTGATGATGACATCAGGTGGAGGGGAAAAAAATACTGTGAATCAAGAGCAACGACAAAAAGCAAAACAAACAAGCTCCCCAGTTATCTGGACAGCCGCCCTTGGAGTTTGCTGAAACTTAATACCACCTAAGTTTCAAACCCACTACACCAATCTTTCTTTCTCTCTCTCTCTCAATTTCAACAAACGCCCGTGCCCTGAAATAATTAAATGGTATTCATATCCCATTTGGCGCGCGCAAATTATAAAAAAAAAAGACGAGGCTGCTGCCAATCAACACCTACAAGATTGAGCTGAAGGATACCATTGAGCTTTGTACTCATATATATACATATACTGCTATTGGAAATAACTTTTATAATATATTAATAGATTGAATGTAGATAGGCATGCTAACCACTGCAATACAGTTGAACAGTATAAATAAATTAAAAATCTGTTAGGGACCCGACGACGGAGTTCTTCTCCTTTACCCCGAAGGGGGAAAGCTTCAAATCATGCTGCTGAGGGGGATAGAGCCGTCTGCCGATCCGGGGACGCTCCCTATACTGCTTAGGGAGAAGAAGTGCGAGGGGTCAAGCCATTAACCACAGCTAGGACTAAAAGGGAGAAGCGGAAACCGTTCTTCCTAGTTCAGCTCTCTCACAAGGAGTACCAAAGTCCTAGACTACCAGGTTGTCGCATGGGAGAAACTAAAATGGAGCGAAAACATTTTACAATGTGTTCGCTGCCAAAGGTTCGAGAACGCCGCGTCGAACTGCGAGATACAGCCTCGATGTGTTAAGTGTGAAAAGAACCACAAAGCAGAAGAATGCACTCTGGGCAAGGATGGAGTGGCAGATACAAGGCAGCTCTCGTATGCTTTATGCAGGAACTCGGGACACACTGCAAACTATCGGGGTTGTCCTAAGTTCTAGTATATCAAGAAAGTAAATCTGGTTCGTCAGCAGAAGGTCGAAGTGAAACGTCCACCCGCTCCCATTTAAACACAATCCGCGACCCTTGAAGTGACCTACGCCCCAGCGCTTAGATCACCGGATGCTGAGTCTGATTTGCTGGTTATCTTGCTTTCTATCTAAGGGCAGATGGGTCAGGAGCAGGCGAAGCGGGTGGGCCAGATCTACGCACTTTTGTCTGGCCTAACGCACCTCCAGTTATAATGGGTATGAACATAGAGGACCAACCCTTAAAGATGGTGAATGTGAATTCATTGATTAGGATCGAGCGAAGATCCGTGCTGTTTAAGTTGTTAGAAGACCAAACCCCTAATGTGCTTATGGTTAGCGAAACACATCACAGAAGCACAAATTGGGGCACAATAAGTATTATACAACATTGTAAGCAGAGATTGACGCAACTCCAAACAAGGAGGAGTTGTTGCGACCTTCATAGCAAACAATCTATTGTATATATGTCAGAGCTCGAGACACTTTTTCGATGCCTAAGGCTTGAGTCGGAGGAGAATTATTTTCTCATGGCCGGAGATCTAAGCGCCAAACATAGAGATTGGTGAAATAACACACCCAATCTTAGAGGGAACCAATTATTTAATTGGTGGGGTCGGTACAGTGTCGAGTATAGACTCGTTTTGAAGGCAACAAATAGTCCGTCGTTTCCTGGAAACGGCTCCTTTAGACAAACTTTAAACTGCTTGCACACATTTGTGTATGACAGTGACCAGTGCGGACTTAGTGCCGAATTAATGATTTCCAACGAAATCAGACGCGTTTGACTCGCTTCTCCAGAACTTTGACAATAGCACTCTTCTTGAACTCGCTCTACCCACCGTCTAATAGGAATCTGTCAAATGAAGAGAATGACTGGTACCTAAAACAAATGAACGAGGCAATTAAACGAACTATGGAAAGTACGATACCTCGGTATCAACATACTGACAACGCAAACATATTCCGCAATGCAGCAATTGACTGCAATAGCGTCTCGAATGATGGCCTCGAGCTCGTCCAAAGTGGTTGGCTTGTTAGCGTAGACTAAGGACTTGAAGTATCCCCAGAGAAAATAATCGAGGTTGGTCGCGTGATCGCGGCGGCCAATTGATGAACGCTCACCGTGAGATGATCCAGTCGCCAAATTTCTCCTTCACCACTTCGGGCGTTGCGTCACTTATATAGCATGTAGCGCCGTCTTGTTGGAACCACAGCTCGTATATATCGATGTTGTCGTAATAGGTCTTACGAGGACGGTAACGGTGTCTCTTCCCTCATTTCGAAAGAAATAAGGTCCGATGATGCAGCCGTGCCATAAACCGCACCAAACAGTCAATCTTTGTGGATGCATCGATGCTTGGTCGAACATTTGTGGATTGTGGTCGCTCCAATAATGGCAATTCTGCTTGTTGACATAGCTGCTGAGCCAAAAATGGACCTCGTTCGAGAAGATGATTTTTTGGCCAAAATCCGGATCTCCGGCCAACATTTCCAGCGCCCAATTAGCGAACTCACGGCGTTGTCTATGGTCTTCTGGCTTCAATTCTTGCGTCAGCACAATCTTATACGGATGTAGGCCCAAATCCAACCGCAAAATAAGCCTGGTTGACTCTCTGGCGATGTCCAATTCAGCTGATCGGTGCCGAAGGTCCAAAAGAGTGTACTCACGCTCAAACTTTTCCACGGTGCTACCAATTGCCTGCGCACTGAAACCATGATGACGACTGACCTCACGAAGAAATTCACGTTGCGTATTTACAACTGAGCCGGAATTTCGATAATATTTTGTAATAATTTCCACACGTTCGGGAAGCGTCAAGAGATGCAAACCTAACGGGCACGGGCGTTTGTAGAAATAGAGAGAGAGAGAGAAAGAAAGATTGGTGTAGTGGGTTTGAAAATTAGGTGGTATTAAGTTTCAGTAAACTCCAAGGGTGGCTGTCCAGATAACTGGGGAGCTTGTTTGTTTTGCTTTTTTGTCGTTGCTCATGATTCACATTATTTTTTTCCCTCCACCTGATGTCATCATCACGATCAAGTTGCATTTAAGCCATATGACCACTCTACTGCCAATGTTATGCCTTCGCAGTAGAGTTGACTAAGCTTTCGCAATTGATCGACTTTTTTATTTATTTCAGACGAAATAAATAGATGATTGTTGAGATCAGGATTTGAACCGTGAACCAAGAGCGTGACAAGCGTTGATGTTACCACTACACCACGGCCACCCTGACGTTTGACTGCTCTGGTGCTCGACGTTACACTACCGCCACGTAAAAGTAGCCACACTCCAGCGCTGTTCATATTTCGACATATCAACTCTGCCTACGCTTACCGTAGTCCACGACGACATAAGCGGGGTGAAGGAGAGAGTACCTAAATAAAAAATAAATATGTAAATAAAACGATCGATTAGTTCAACCCCCTACAAATTTTTAACATAAAATCTGTGGAATTTTGTATAAATTATTGTTTTATCGACGAAACCCACGATCGGACGACGGACTATTGGAGGTGCGTTACATTGACGCCCAAATAGATGCCAGTAGATTAAACGATAACAACAACACATAAACATCGTTCGCAAAAGCTCGCGCATTGCCGCTAAAACTTCACACCGCACATTAAACGATACAATGGCTGTCTTCTCCGAAGAACAGTTGCGGGAATTTATTGCTGTATTGCAAGCAAATCCAGATTTGGCCAATGTACTGCCCGTTTTAATGATGAAAGTGACCTGGTGTTGGAACGTTTTATCTCCACTATGAAAGTCTTTAAGGAAAATCGAACGTGGGAGCTAAAAATATGCTATTAGAAGCTTTCCATTGCTGCTGGAAGATAGTGCAGCAAGTTGGTGGGAAGGCGTTATAGATGGTGTAAAACATGGAATGAGATCTCAACCCTACATAGAAATACATATGCGCCTGCCAAGTTTGCTTATCGTATACATATTATCTATATGGAAGTATTTGAAAATAAACAAAAACAAAAAGAGTACACCGACGATTTCGTATGCGCCAAAGTAGCGCTACTAGCACAACTCCCCTATCCAATGCCAGTCGAATCAGTCATGATCGACTTAATCTATCGTCTGCTTCACATTCAATTTTGTGATGGGAAAGAGTGTTGCCATCTTCGAATAACTCCTTACGAAATCAAGAGTAGTCGAATTCTCATTTCTCAGAAGGTAGGAATGACCCACAAGTCAAAAAGCGTTGCAACTACTGCAAACATATAGGCTACTTAATCACTGATTGTCGAAAGAAAGCGAAAGATGATGAACGAAAATCTACTCTACACGTAGCAGAGTCCAAAATTCACTGCTACAAATGTAAAACCCCTGGTGTCGATCGATCTAATTGCCCTACATGTAAAGATGTCTCTCAATGGTTACGTTCAACTGTTTGGCACGTATTTGCCAACAATAACAATAGCTGCACATGGTGAAACAGGGACAGCGTATTTAGATACTGCAGTCCGTACAAACGTTGCTGGAAGAAGCTTATTTTTGCATCTTTTGCGTAATGGAATGAAATTCCGGAAAATCGATGCGAGTGTTACACTTGCTGACGTATAATCGCGACACAAGTATAACATTTGGAAATCGACTACTCGTAAGACCTATTACTCTTATAGCATTACTACGAGCGTCTTGACAAAGAAACTATAGCTTTCATCAGTAGCTATAATTACAAATATGTCTCTCCACGTGCGAAAACACCTGTAAGAATAAGAAAAAGGAAAGAAAATAAAGAGCCATCAGAATTTGAAAGAAATCTCGCTCAGCCAAGTGGTAAAAAAACATAGCCACATCTGCTTTCTTGGCCTGGTTTGACCCAATCAAACCAAACTCTACGATGGCAACCTCGAAAGAGTACCTCGGTCTAGAACCCAAAGTGAAAAGAAAGAGTATATCCCAATCAGTGAAGCCCAATGATTTTTCGCCACATTCAGTCCAACCCACAATATTTTCCAGGATTCTTTAAGACAAGCAAAATAACCCCTGATCGGAAAAGCACAAACGAAAATCAGTTTCCAAAATCACCCTACGAGTACGTTCAAGAAACAGTTGATCCCGAATCGTTTTTCATGGAAACTAATTTTATAGACATCGAACTTCGAACTGAGGAAGTAGTGATATTAAGCTGGACTGATAGAGAACGGCTACTGCTAATATCAGAAAGTGTTGTGTTTGATGCTGTATCCGAACCGATACCATATGCAGCTGTAACCCCATTCAGATTGTCGTCAATTCGTAGAGATCAGCTTACATCTAAACTAGATAAACTGCTACAAAGCGAAATAATAGAAGAAAGCGAATCCCTGTGGGCAGCTCCTCTAGTTCTACTACCCAAAAAGGACAGCGGAGTCAGACTATGTGTCCTAGATAGGTATCCATTGCCTAGAATCGATGATCTTTTGCATGCTACCAAAAAGACTTAATTTAAAAGCACTCTGGACTTACAGTCTGGATATTATCAGAGCAAAATAGCTGAAGAAGACCTCGATAAGACCGCTATTGTTACAGCATACGGAATGTTTCGTTTTAATCGTATGCCATTTGGATAACGTAATGCTGCAGTTACATTTCAAAGGTATCAAAGTCGATCCAAATAAGGCATCTACTATCATCGGTCGACCTGAGCCAAAGAACGCTAAAGAAGTCATATCCTTTCTCAAAACTTGCTCTTGGTATCGACGATTTATCCAAAACTTTGCTGAAGTACGAGTGCCCAAACCAATCAGTAACCTTACAAAAAAGAAAACCTTGTTGTAATGGGATAAGGAATACTAATCTAAAATACTAATAATCATTTGAAGCCTTGAAATCCCTTCTTACAAGTGCAACAATCCTTCGACAAGCTAGGGAAGATAAACCCTTCTTTTTAAAAAAGTACGCCAGCAGCTATGAGATTGCAGCTTTAGTCCAGGGGTAGAAAGTCGAAAAGTACTCAATTCAGTACGAGTATGCTTCTAGACTCCTCACCTCAGCTGAACGTAACTACTCAAACTACAGAACGTGTGTGTGCCGTGAATAAATTTCGAGGGTACATAGAAGGAGATGTAATTACCCTTATGACGGATGACCAGCCTTTGAAATGGCTAATGAGCCAAAAGACACCAACAGACAGACTCGCTCGATGGGTACTCCAACTCCAGCCATATAATTTTAAAATCGCTTACACAGTAGGGAGAAGTAATATAGTTGCAGATTTGTTATAGAGACCACTTTATGATGATGCATAGCTAAAACCTGACATTCAAAATTTTCAGGTTGACATATCCTTAAAAAGACCGAAGGAAATCCGAGAAGCCCAGCTTATTATTCGATTATTGAATCCTTCGAAAATAACGATATCTCTTGGTGTACTTTACAAGATACTCACCGGAGTCCGATGCCGAAGAAGCACAACTGGTGCACCCTTTGCAAGAACGAAAAGCTATTTTGGTTACCTATAACGACGCCACAACCGCAGGACATTATGGCATCGAACGAACTTACATTAGTACGAATGCCGTAAATGTAGCGCACCGCATCATTAAAGGCTACTTGCAATTTACTCTGGGATAGCGAGTCAAGGCTACTGTAGACAACGTCGATATACGTTATTAGGGGTAAGACCAACGATATCACCAGCTTTCGTCGTGTTTTCAGTGGAGTAAAATATGCACTGAGTCAGCATTTGCGTAAGCATCCATAAATACGACTTACTGTGTAGCCAAGACTAGTGACAGATTCTACAGCTTTAATTTTATTATTATTGAGATATATGTATGTATGTCGGGTAAAAGATTCCAATTAAATTTTGTTTTTTTGATATCGCAATTACTTGAGATTTTGTCGGATTAAGCAGTAATCCGTTACTTTCTGACCAAGTATGTATATGCTGCAATTCTTCGTTGATAAGAAGAGCGAGCTCATCAAGTTTATTGTAGGGTTTCGATAAAAGTAGTTGGATGTCGTCTGCATATAGGTGGACAGAAGCATGTTTTCACACTTATGGAAGGTCACTAATGAACATGCAGAAGAGTATCGGTCCCAAAAATGGATGAACAACGTTCACCAGAAATAATCCTTTGAGACCTACCGGAAAGAAAACTGCTCATCAACTTCACCACCCTTTCACCGAATCCGAATTTGTTTCTAAGATTAAAACCCAAAATTGGATGATTCACTTTATCAAAAGCATTTGAGAAGTCCAGCAGACAAAGCAGCGAAACATAACCCCTGGTTGCAGTTGTAGGTCAGAAACCACAGAAAGAAAAAGTTGCATTCCTCCCCGTCAAAATTGCACCCGCAATATGCGTCATGCTTCGAAAGCACATCAGTTTTCCCTTAAGCCCAATTTCGGTCGTATTGTCAAATATAGGGATTCGTTTATAAGCCGAACTACGCGAATGTGAAATAATCTACCAGGCTCTGTATTTCCCCATCACTACAACCTTCAAACATTTAAAGCCAACGTGCACCGGTCTCCTCCTGTGTTCCTCTTCCCCCTTTTCCTAACGCCCGTGCCCTGATGCAGTTTAAGGGTATTCATATCCCCTTCGGCGCGCGCTGATTATAAAAAAAATAAAAAATTGGACGATAATACATACCTGCACACAGTGTACAGGCACCTTAGTGAAAAACCACGCACGTTTGTAGCATGCTTAAGCCTCCATTTGGGCATCATTGATACACCAAATCACTACAACTGTTTACTTTTATTTGCTGAGTAAGCTGAGTTACACATATTCGTCGTCAGCCCATGGGCCTATGTCCAAGACAGTTTTGCTGTCTTTTTTTGTTGCATTGACACTAATAAACACATAATGTCAATCCATTACTTGTGAACTTGATGATCATTCGATTAAGTTATGGTACACAAATTCGATAGTGCTACCGAAAATATTTTTATAAGCAAATCTTCTCGGGCATATCAAAAGGAAATTCTCCGAAACAATCTGCAGACAGATGCGATTCCTGCACAGACTTCATATCTGCAGAATTAACAGATTCGTCTCTCGATGTCGTTCGTCCCATGAATGAAATACAATCCAGAGTTGAAATCATAACAATTATCTAACCTTCCCTCGCAAGGGAATTTCAGAATGTAAATTTACTGGTTCTGGGAAATTCGGTAGTGATACCGCTATGAACCTTTCATCCACATACAGTTTGTCAAGGAAGTGTTTACACAAAGTAAAAAAAAGAGCAAGTTCTACTTTTGCATTACAAATAGAGGCACTTGTATTTCTTTTCTTCAATTTTTGTTTTTTAATTTTTGTTTTGTACTTCAAAAAATATATGTAATATATACTTATATATGCTTTAACATACATTTTCTTTTTAAAGCGAATCACACGAGCCGGAATTGCCAACCAACTTGATAATATAATAACTTTACCCTCTTTTCAAGGCTACTTAAGTTCAAATTAAAAAAAAAAAAAACATTTTATGATACAATCACAACCTATGACTACCATGACAACATCAAAACCCTAAGGTTTTAGCTGTTAAATTATTTTGACCAATACCTCAAACTGACGACGGATTTCAATAGATACTGATAGTCCTAATTTCAGTTTACTACCCTGAAGCTGATCCAGTGGTGTAGTGGTGGCCGGTTGTCACGCTGTTGGTTCACGGTTCGAATCCTGATGTCAAGAATCATCCATTTATTTCGCATGAAATAAATAAAAAAGTCGATCACTTGCGAAAGCTTATGTCGACTCTACTGCGAAGACATAACACTGGCAGTAGGGTGGTCATATGGCTAAAAAAATGCAACTTGATCGTGATGATGACATCAGGAGGACGGAAAAAAATACTATGAATCATAAGCAACGACAATGATAGCAAAAGCAAACAAAATACTCCCCAGTTATCTGGACAGCCACCCTTGGAGTTCACTGAAACTTAACTACCACCTGAGTTTCAAAACCAAATACACCAATCTGTCTTTCCCTCTGTCTCTTCCCCTTTCCACAAATAACGCCCGTGTCCTAAAAATTAGTATAAGGGTATTCATATCCCCTTTAACACGTGCAAATTATAAAAAAAACAGTGGCGTGCAAAAACAGGAACATGAAATCGCAGCTCACGATTTTGTACAAGTTATATGGCCTGAGCAGATGATTACCCGCTATCAGGTTTGCAATGATCACAACAAAATGTCAATCAACCGGGTATACGACCTCATATCTCACGTTCGGCCGAGAACTTCGTACAATTGATGACGTCAACTACACTTTGAAGCTTAGTAAAGCGGCTAAGAACTGTACGGCCAAGTTTATGCAGCACGCAATCTCTACTTATCAGATAGCCAGTAAAGATGACCTCACCCATCTTTTGGGCACCTACCACGTTTCTATGATAACGAAGTACAACAGAGCATCGGAGAATCGGAAAATATGAGTGCAACCACTCTGCGGCAAAGGGGGAGACTATAACAACCCTATACATAAAAAAAAAAAAAATAATATCTATTTTAGTACGACATTTATGTGCCCATTGAATTATATGAACTAAAGACATGAATTGAATTAAAAAAAAAAAATTTATCAAATTTATGTAAGTCACTGTAAGAAAACGAGTTAACTGATCGAAAGCTTTCACTCACAGTTGAATTATTCAAAAGCACCCTGCGTGTACGCGTATAAATACCTGCTACCGAGATGGCACCGTCACTCTATCTCTGGCATTTGCTAGCTCCAGTGCTCGGCGGTACACTACCACCACACAAAATTTGACACACTCTAGCGCTGTACATATTTCGACATGCCAACTTTGCCTACGGTTACCGTTATCCGCGACAGGGTAAGCAGGGCGAAGGAGAAAGTACCTAAATGAAAAATAAATAAATAAAACGATCGATTAATTCAACCCCTTTAACATTTTTTCAAATAACATTCGTTGAAACTTTTATAAATTATTGGTTTATCGACGAAACCCAAGGCCGGACGATAGACTATTGGAGGTCCGTTAGACAACCATATAATTTGAAACACTATTATAGAGTCAAATTTTACTTAGATTTTCTTTTTTTATTAATTATAGAAACTCATGCATCAAAGCGTTAAATAAAACAATCAATAAAATTTAAAACCACTTTATTAAACTCAAAACAATGCAAATTTAAAAGTCTATGTACTAATGTTTATTAGGGAGGTCACTGTTTTTTTTTTTTTTCTTTTTAAGAAAATAAGTATTTACGAAAGGACGGACCAAATTTTGGAATTAAAAGTTTTTGAACAGTAAGTAGTAGAGGCCATGCAGCAAATAGGTACAGAAAATAGTCCGTTTTGATATGGCTTTTTAAGCCATTACATTTTTCTTGGAAGTAGCGCATTTTACTGAGGATTTTTCACCTCAAAGTATTTCAAATTATTACCTTGTAAAAAATTCACCTGCGGCAGAAAAATGTGCAATTTGACTTTGACTTAGTGCTGGAATTATTTTTAAAGTTCACTTTTTTTTATGTCGCTGTGGATAAGTGGATTAATTTTTTTACACTGCTTTTATTTTGTATTAGTGTGATATTTTTTTAGTGTTCCGTACGAGAATGGTGTAAATCGGTATGTCACTCGCTTGTAAATCTTGAACCGTTAGACCTAGAGAGCTGAAATTTTGCACAAAAACATTATGTGGTGAACCAAAAATAATAAGAAAGAAAAATTGCTAGCAATATTTTTTGAGGGGCATAATGTACACCATAATGTACAAATGAAGGCAAGGGTTCCAAGAAATACTAATATATATGTAAAAGATATTTTTTTAGCATAAAGTTACTTAAACAAAAAACTTTGAGAACCAATGCAAAGGCGATATCGCGAAGCATTTGAAGAAAAGTCGTGAGAGGATAATACGAAAAATATAAAAAGTCTCCTGGGACGAACCGTTTTTGAAAAAATCTTGGAAGACGCGGGGTTCAAATTGACCCCATCACATCTTACCACTGCTTCATACAAACTCGATGATGATGATTTTCACGCAATCGCATATAAATGTCAAGCTTAACTCAAGACCCAAATTTCGTCAACGGTTAGATGTGTGAGAAGGTCGATTCGAAGAATTTTAAAACTCTTCCCCATATCTAAGCTTACGAACCGAATTTCATCAAAATTTATTCAGACATTCCAGACACTCCATCCCCCACACTTTACTTACACTCCATTCGATTTTGACAAAACTAGTAGACAAAACTAGTACATATCTACATATCAGGACAATCATACGAAGTGTATTCCATAATTTTTGTCGTATGGCTTAATTCAATTAGACTTTTTCAAAATAGTCACTATTTTTTCCCATCACTCCTTCGGTATCAAACACACTCCTCCAAAAATGTCTCTCTTTGGAAAAGTGACGGCCTTTTGACGTAATGGAGTAAACTAAAATAGTCCGCGAGCCCTAGATGGATGCCGTAAGTGTAGTGCACTGCCTGCTCACAGATTTGTGAGGGCGTCATACGTACGGCCATCATTCCTTTGTTAACGGAACGAGATCGCGGGGGCTTATTTTCGAAACGCACACCTTGGTCTAGGACCTTGTTAGAAGGTTGTTATAATAGGCCAAGTTTTGTCACTTGTTACAATTGAAATGGTATCCTTGGATTTCCCATTACTCAATATCTTGTTTATGTTCGGGAATGAGGTACCAAGAGAATACAAAAGTTCTTAATTTTGAGATAATCGGCCACAATTCGATATAAATGTATAAATTACATACATTCATCCGCCCTAAGCTGGAATGTAACGCCTATATCTGGTCTGGTGCACCCAAGACCGTTTTGCACATTCTTGATAGGGTACAGAAACGCGCGTTAAAACTTATAGGCGATAGAGACATTGTGAATTCTATTCATTCACTAGAACATCGGAGAAATGTCTCCTGTCTCCCCCTGTTTTATCGTTTTTTCCGCAAAAAATGCTCCAGCGAAATAGCCAGTTGCATTCCTCCCCTTCAAAATTTCACCCGCAATACGCGACATGCTTCGAATGCACATCAGTTTACCCTAAAGCCAAACTTCGGTCGTACTGTCAAATATAGGGATTCATTTATAAGCCAAACAACACGAATGTGGAACGATTTACCTGGCTCTGTATTTCCCCATCACCACAACCTTCAAACATTCAAAGCCAACGTGCATAGGTACCTCCTCTGTTCCTCTACCCCCTTTTCCCTGACGCCCGTGCCCTGAAACAATTAAAGGGTATTAATACTCCCTTTGGCGCGCGCAGATTATAAAAAAAAAAAAAATAAAAAATTAATGTAAAAGTTCCCTCTATCTGCCAATAGGTCACTAGTCCATCTGTATTTATTGAACAGACAGAAATATTGATTGGTGTTTCCATAACGATTTAATGCATACATATGCGAAGAAGAAGTATTGCTTTTGATCCTTCCGACTATAACACTAGTCAACCAGATAGCAATATGGCTATCTGATTGCGCCAACGACACGAACATTTCTTTTGATCTGCTGGTCTGTGAACGAATCCCGTCGCGGAATGTATATTCTGTAAATTTGTTTTAATTAATTTTTATTCAATTAATAATTATTATATTGACAAATTAGCCATTTTGCTCGAATGATAAAATTAAATATTACGAGTACATAGTTGAAGAATTACGCACACAGAAACCGAATCTGCGATAGACTTGGTTTAAGCCACTAACTTATCCGTGTACAATTGTATTATAGATATAGTTACAACCAAGCATAAAATCATTATAAAGAGGGTATACACCTGCATATAATTGACAATTATTATACACCTGCAATATAATTGACAATATAGATACTTGAACAACGTCAACCCACGTAATATAATAATGCAGGGCATTATATTGTCAATTATATTGCATGGTGTATAGTATATACTGTTGAAGGATGAACTTTTAGTTATAACAGCTTTTTTTCCAATTTTGAAAGGTCTGTTACACTAAAGTATTGTTTATCTAGTTACAATGGCTAAAAATGCAACTTGATAGTGATGATGACATCAGGTGGACGGAAAAAAAATACTGTGAATCATGAGCAACGACAAAAGCAAAACAAACAAGCTCCCCAGTTATCTGGACGCTACCCTTGGAGTTTACAGAAACTTAATACTATCTGAGTTTCAAACCACTACACTATATCTTTCTTTCTCTCTCTCTCTCTTCTTCACAACGCCCGTGTCCTGTAATAGTATAAGAGTATTCATAACCTCTTTGGCGCGCTCAAATTATAAAAAGAAAATGAAAATGATTATAACTGATATACTGAGATATTTGTTTAATTATTTTAGAGTGGAATTGTTGATAGACTTATATAAATTTAATTTTTTAAACAAAAAACTTAGATTAGGAGATATTTTTAAGTTCTGTCCCTTACAAATGTTGTGTGTGAGTAAGTAATTTACCGAGAGCTCATTCGTTTACAGACATTCGAGCTATGATGTTCACTAGTACTCAAGGCCACTGGTCATGGATAGAGTATTTCTATTACTATGATTAAAAAGGCTTCCCCGCCACCCCATTAAAGGTGGACAATTAAAATCAGCACATCCCTCTTCCTCTAATGAAAAAACAAAAAAAAAAACCTGAAATTATCACGACACTTTCTGAACGTGATTTCATCCAGTAATTGTCGACTGGGTGGCGTATCGTAAGTGAAATTAACTGCCTCATTTCATGGGGTACAACATGCAACACAAATACAGTGTATGCATGGCGCTGCCACTGGCGTGTCCTTGTGAATTATTTGTTGCGAACGTGAGTCCTATGGTTAATTGCTAATATTTCATATTTAGTTGTTAGGGTTTTTATTGTTTTTATTGTTTTGTTGTGGTTTTAATGGCGGCAACTGCGTGCGTAGTGTTTGTCTTTTGTTGTGGTGAAGGATAATTAATATATTGGAATGTCTTTGTTTGGAATCCACGAACCGGTAGCATATGGACAGATAGTGCTTACCCTCCCCTGGGAAACGGATGTTCTCATGATTTATAACTAACATCGAATTTGTGTGGTATTGACGTTGATTTAATAATAAATCCCATTGGGGATGTATGAAAAGAAGAAGGGTCATTTTAGTACTCTCTCTATCAGTTTTCGACTTAACATGCTTTGAGCAAAGAAGTTTACTAGTTATCCAGGATCACACCTGAATATATGTATATATACTTTACTTCATTGGTGAGCAGGATAGTGACGCTTTTGAGCATTAGTTGGATCAGACACATCAACTTCTTCCTTTCTGTAGAGATAACAACTTCAGTTTTGGAAGGTTTAGCCGAAAGATAGTACGGCAACATCATCCACATAGTGCCTGACTATTGGAATCAGAACGCCACCTTGCGGTAGCCCCTGTTAACTTCTTCCATTACATAACGAATAAAATCGTTATACACATCTTAAAATTGTTTTTACCCACAACACTTATGATTCACCTACGCGTACCGTGTCGTCTGGTTACACGTGCTCTCAAAAGACATATTGTCAAAATCACCCTAAATAAGGGTACCTACCTTTAGAAGATTTGACATTTAATTACGTTATGTAAATGAACATGAGGTCAACATTTATAAGGTGGTGTTAGGGTGCTGCCCTCATTTCCATTTTGGCCAGTTGTATATGCATATGTACCTGATTATCAGCACCAGAAATCTTAAATGACGAATTTATTTTAAGGGACTCGATGATTCCTCACAGTTATGCATGGAACTATTTTAACACCGAGACGAATTTCTTGGATTTACAGATGTCAAGTCTAACCTGTTTCAACGAAGAGTACGTGTTGAATTTGCCGCCCTTCTAGCTGCAGTTTCCTATCTGTATTTAGGGTGGTTCTGACATCTGCTCTGTGATAATGAGCTGGCAATCATCTGCTCTACATTTGCCTACGTCGCTGTGATCTGTGGCCCAGCCCAGGATTATTTTCATTTGTTATCAATCCTATTCAGAGATCTCCGCTATTGCATTACAATCTTGGATCTTATTGTTAGGCTTTCATTGAGAAGAGATTCGCAGCAACCATATCTATTTCTCGTTTTAGCTTTTGTACTGAGGAGTCAATGTGCGATACGATAAAGTCCATTTTACTAAACCATTGTCCTTTTGTGGTCCGTTTTAGTGTTATGTATTAAGCTTTAAGGATTCTTAATGCTACTCTGGGAGTTATTTGCTTTCCAAAGTTGTCAATCCAGTGTAGCTGTTGCGAGTCTTAAGCAAACTTATGATTCCTCAGATAGAATGTTAGATTATTTGTGCTGTCAACCAGACCTACTGCTTATATCAGGATGGGCCTCACTACTGCCGTATGTATCCCAGTGGTTAAGTAGAGGGCTGAAGGCCTCATTTCGAAAACAAACATGGCCTCCCGGAACTTTGCACGCGCCGAAGTGGATATGAATACCCTTATATTGTTTCAGACGACGGGCATTTCAGAAAAGGGGGAAGAGGAACTGACTTTCTTGTCAAGAATAACCTTTGTACCCTTCGGTTTTAGGATAGCAACATACAGTAGCTTGTACATTCTTCTAAACAAATTCGGGCTTTGGGTGCATCTTAGACAGAAATAAAAACAAAAAAAAATCATCGGAATGAAGGATTTGGTAACGTACTCGTAAGGCATTTTTAGACTTTCGTGCATCTCAATATCTTTGCATGGTTAGTTGTCAAGTGGCTTACCAACCTTATTTTGAAAGCAAGGAGCTCTATTTGTTTTCAATTTTATATCTGGGTTCTGTGGAGTTATAATTCGAAGCAAAATCGATATTTAATTCTTACGGTACTTTACTAAAGACTGATTTTGAAAAAATCAATTTTCTCGAAAACGGCATGAAAGTCTCACATAGATAAATGGACTGAGTTATGATAACTTGGAGGACATGTGTTGTCAATTAAAATGCACTCAGACGTTTCACTTCGTTGATTTGGTCATAATGGCAAGGTGAATACGAATAGAAACTTAACAAAGTAAAAACATCATTTTCAGGAATAGTTATCTAAGAAGTTCAAAATGCATGGTGCAAAGCCACAACAACTCAGCCCTAGCATCCTTGGTAACCGCAAATGTTCCCCTCTATAAACACCAGATTGTGCGTGAACATTCAAAGGTGCCTCTGCATTTGATTGGTGGTGGTACCCATTAAAGAATCATATGCCATTACTTTAACAACAATCTATTTTAGCAGAATATATGCACCAAATAAGGGAAACGCTGAAGCAATTACACCATTTTGCAACTCAAGCGGAGAGCTCCTAACAATGTTAAATGTGGGCAACCATCTCGGTCACATGCAAATCCCTCAACAATATGAAAATGGAATTTAATTGCAGTACAATGGAAGGCAGAAGAAGTTCCACTTATTGTGGAATTATGTATTATTTCTTTCTGTGCACTAATTTCTATAATGCGATAGAACCTAATAGGTGCACCAATGATGCACCTCTTAATGGGACGGAAAATTTCCTTTGGGAAACTCAACGGGCGGGGATGTGAAGGGGTTCCATTGTAGATATTATTGCTGTACAAATACAGAAGAAAATCAAATAATCTTTCAGCGATATCCAGTGACGATTTGTGGATTCGAAACTGTTCAGTGATTTGAAATTATTCTGCTGGCTCGTGCCAAAGTACGCAGTCATATTACAAGGTAGATATATAGCCTAAATATCGTTTATTCAGTTACTCGTACAACCAAACCAGAAATTAGTTTAAGTCCATAAGTCCATCCACACCAATGTGAGCCCACAAAAGGTTTATTCGCGTACTGAAAGTTTAAAGAAACGAATTTCCATGTACGAGAAAGGCCTAAAAGAAAGTGAGGCGACAGGTTACAGATTCTTCTTGTTAGACAGTCGGACTCTGAAGCGGGCTTCAAGCAAGAAGTTAGTATCGGAGTACTTTGCATCAATTAGCACATGGTCTACTTGAACACTTGTAGATCTATGACCCTGAAGGAGGTCATACAAATCCCTTTTGGTCTTCCGTCTCGATTTTCATGCTGAAATGACTTTCATGTATTGCACATGAACATCTGTTGAAAACATTACTTTTTCGACAATATTTGCTTTCGACATGCTGTAAAAAATTTGGAAAAACAATAATTTTAAAGATTTTTAATACCATTTTTAAAGAACATTTTTTGTTTCCAGACTTAGCTGAGTGTTTTTGTCTTAGATAGTCGTACGGTGTTATTGTCCCGCACAACTTCACTGTTATTGACCAAGGATAGCAGTGGTGACAATATAGAACCTTGTCGCATCCCGCTCTAAACTACAAACGAGACTAGCTATACAAACTGAATTTTATTAGAAATACCTCAGTTAAGGAGTGTGAGTGGGATTTAGTGTTTGTTTTGAACTAAAGTAGACAGTTAACTCCACTTGGAATAATACATAATCGGTGGATGGTATGGCAAACTCAACATCTTGGTGTGCTAGCGTCTTGTCTAATACTACAGTAAAGTTGTTAAAGGATGTTACACATTTCACCTACCCCTGGTTTGTTATTTTATTTCTACGTGAAAGAAATGTATTCAAACATTCGTTGATACTATGTCATTAACTTGTTATCGAGTAAACGCATATTCTTACTCTCCATGGATGGTTGACTGGCGCGTCACTGCACAATAATAGCAAACAAAAAAAAAAAAAAAAAATAATTTGCCCATCAAAGCGCGAAATGAAAAAATAATGGAAAGCAGAAAAAGTAAAAATAATTATCATTTCCCATTGGGATTGAACTAATGATACCCTTTCCGCTTGTTACCTGTGCAAAATGACACACAAGACCTAAAACGAAGAGAGGGTTTGTTTACCGTAGCTAGACTCGCTTTGCTTTATATAACAAAATTAGGCACCACCAAGCTTTGTAAGGAATATCAATAAAAAAAAAAGGGCGGAGAAATACACATCTTCTTTCAAACAGAATCATTGGAGAGGCTCTCTGAATGTTGCTTTTGAATTGCATTCTAGTTGTGACTCTAATGTTATTAAATTATAATTTACTTACAACTTATTTTGCTATAGCTTTAGATCTATGGAACTGGGGACCTCGTTTGCATTATTGAAAGTATACAGTAGTACTTCGATTGTCCGGTCTAACAAGTCCTCAGGACTCGATGATCAAATAATACAAAATGTGTACGAAAGATAATATCATATTATGATGAAGTGTATGACTAAACACTTAAAAGATGTTTCTTGCCAATCTATTCAGCTATTGTGTTCTACATCCCATAATAGGGATCACAGTGCATTCATTGAGATCTGTGTGAGGAGACGGGGCGCACCGACTTTTTTAAGATATTGACTTTAATAAGAGGTCATCACGCTCTCAATGTGTGATTGTTTGGTAGATGATTTTAGACAAAGTCAAACACAGCAATCATCTAGGAAAAATTTAAGGCCAGGATCACTTTTCGGATTATATATGTATGTATAATATATGTATATATAAAAAAATGCAATATAAATTCACATCACAGTGGTCCAGCACCCAAATCTATGATTTTATGAAACTTAACAGTCATTCCAGAAATACCAACTCACAGATATTACCCAACCAGACGAGATTAAGAACGGAAGTTGGGAGGCGTAGTAGACTCACCCTTCGCCTTCCAGATCCTTCAGACAAAAATACTGTCTATTAAAAACTCTCAAATTTGTTGAAACGGAGCACCTGCTATGAAGTTTCTGCGTTTAACCTCCTCTAGATTATTGGTTGATGAGATAGCTATATACTCGTATGTAGTTCAACTACATGATTGATTAACTAGCTAAGCATAACGTAGATTTGAAATCTGTGCATGTCTCTCATCATTTGAAAAATATTTCTCTGTTAGTAGATGCAATCAGCAATAGCTGGTAGTAGATGTCGTCTCGTCACATTATCGCATAGGCAAGTACAGTAATTTTTTTTTTTTATATAATCTGCGCTCGCCAAAGGGATTATGAATATCCTTATATTTTTTCAGTGCAGGGGCGTTAATGCGTTGATCCTTGTCTCTAATAACCTTAGGAAACTTGAAGTGGTTTTGAGAGCGAGACTCGAAAATCGAATGATCTTGAGATATCACAGTGAACTAAATGTCTTTCTAGGCAGCCTTTCACATCAACATTTATTATACAAATTACTACGTAGATCTAATTAATCCACTATTACCACTATTACTAGTGACTCACGGAACTAATTTTAAAACTTCACTAATTTTCGCTTTATAGTTGATTTCCCTTTTTTTTCTAAAATATAATTACAACTCAAAGCATGTGTAATTACACGAATGCGTTATAAGTTCGTAAGACATCTGAGAGTGGGTAGTAGCCGCGAAACACGAGTGAATTTGCCACTGCCATATGCTCATAGCATGTTATGCATAATCCTCGACCGCACAAACTTGTAATTAATAATATCTGTATGCGCGCAAAGGGCCTAGCAAGTGTATATTGAATATATTTATTTATTTAAGCTACATGAATTAATACATGAACTTAAAGCTGAATTTAAAGAAACTAATTATAAACTAAGGGTAGTATGGAGATGTGAGGCGGGCGTGGTGGAAAGGTTAGGAAGAGTGGAGGGCGTTACGGAGTGTGACTCTGCTGTAATGAAAGTCAAAGAAGCTTTTTATGTCATTAGCTTTGTTCAGCATTCTGGACATTGGTTCGTGATAACCTTAGTTAGTGCGGTGAGAATTGAGACGGAAATGGGTACCTAAGGTTACGTCGCTTTGTGTTAAAGGAGATCATTTCCAATAGTGCAGAGCAGTCAATGTTACCAGTTAATAGCTGATGAATAAATGTTATGTCAGCGACTTCACGACGTTTTTTAAGAGACTGTAGGCTGACCACATGATCCACATAGTGAGGTAAGTTATAACTATCCATCCAATCAAGACTACGAAGGGCAAAACGGATGAACCTCCGCTGCCACAGCTTCAATTCGTAAGGTATGGGTTTCCTAGTAAGGTGACCATACTTAGAGGGGCATATTCAAGGTGATGTAATTGATTTTGTGACATATGGGTTTAAAAAGTCCTTAGACCATCGTTTGACAAAACCGACCGCGAAGTTGGCTCTGCTCATAATGTTGTCAATGTGGGCACGAAAATTGAGGTGAAGCGTAGATAGACAGATAAGAATTTTTGATGATGCACTCAACATCATTTATGATCAAGATGAAGATCATAGGTCCAATGTGGCTACCTTGAGAGACGCCCAAGGTAGCATAAATGGGATTAGATACGGACGATGTAAAGATGACTTTATACTGGCGATCTATCTAGTTGGAGTTGATCCACGATATGAACCCCGCCCATGCTGAAATCTACTTCTTCTAAAGCGCACAGAGCTCTAGACACGAACTGGATTAAATTGGTAGTAGTTGATCTGCCCTTAAGAAATACCTGTTGCAGAGAGAACACATTGCATCATAAATAATGCTTTCGAAAACTTAGGAATGCAACAGAGTTTAGCAATGGGACGATAGTTGGGTACTTCATTAATTTTTCCATACTTGCAAAATGGAAAGTTAAAATAAGGTAATAATGGGCTGTGGACTTTCGAAAAAAAAAGAATTAGAACTATTGCGGCCAGCCCATAGGGACGGGGGAGTAATCATCCTTCATTTTCAGAGTTTGGGCACAGCAGTAAATATAACTAAAGTAATCATGGTCAGGTTCAAGAAAGTGGTTGGTAAATGACTGGCTGAAGGAATTTTTATTTTTTTTGTTTTTTTAATGAAGGTGAAAATCTGGAATGACACTGAGGGTTTAGAATACTCTAACCGCTCTAAAAAAAAAACACCTCCTGAGTCATGACCAATCAAAGAAAGATCGACAAATTATTTTTATTTCATTTTGAAAAATCGCTTTGGAGAAGGTGCTATGATTTAAATACAAGTTCTCATAATTTTCACATCATAAGTTCGTGAAGTTAGGTACTTCTCAATCTACGAATATTAGATTGAAAATTTAAGACGTTTCCTATCTCAGGGTTAATATGCATCTGCAGATGCTGTTTGTTACGAATAGCGTTCTTGTGTTCTTTTTTATCACCTCTGCTACCAGCTCAATCTGCAAATCATGATGCAAGTCTTTGTTTCTAATAAACCATGGTGCATTAATTATTCCACGAAGTTTTTAAATGTTTGGAATATCGGCAAAACCCACAGGCAGACCAGTAGGTATTCAGTAAAGTGGGAGGGTTGTAGTCCTTCTATTCCGGATCATAACTTCGCCGTAAGGAGAAGAACAAGGAATATCTGTTAATTTTTTTTGTACAATCCCATAGTTGAACACGTTACGTCTAGACAGGTTTTAATGTCTGATTATATAATAAAACCTTATGCTCATTAGATATTTCTAAATTATATTCCAATAACCAATACAGTTCTCTACATCTAATATTTAACATCTCATCTTTTGTCCAAATTCGTACCCAGGTATTTAGCTGTGTTAGAATAAGGTACAGTTTCATTATTAATAACGATAGGGAAATTCGGTATTCTTTTATTTGTAAAATTGATATGAGTTGATTTCGTCTCATTTAGTTTGATTCGCCATCGTTGCGTCCAAACTCCTATCTTGTTAACTGCATTTTGTAACTTTTCTTTTGCTTTAACCATATATCTATCAACTGCTAGGATTGCAGTGTACGAGTAGTTTGCGAATAATGTCACATAGTATTGTCTAAGTAGATTTCTATGTAATTTATACTCTAAAACCTTATGCCAGACTTTGTCAAAAACCTGCGGCACGTCTAAAAATAACGAAGAAAAGACTTTCTATAACATTAGTTATACTTGGTCTATTGTGGAGTGTTTGTTTTTAAACCCGAATTGATGGTTCGGGATAAGTTTCTTCGGTAGTTTTGTCTAATCTTTTAAGAAGTAGTTTTCCGAAAAAACAGTATCACTTGCAATGGTAAAGAAAGTGGGTTGCATCCTCGTAAACTTCCTTGTCACCACAACCCCCCTACATACATCTTTTTCCGTTATACGTATCTTTTTCATATGATACCGCAGAGTATTATGTCCCTTAATCACCCCTATAAGGGTAGATAGGGATTGTCTATTCATTTGCATAAGTCTGTCGGTCCTGGCTTTATCGTGTATGGGCCACAGCTTCTTAGCGGTGATACAAGTGCCTATAGAGGTCCACCTGTTGTTTGCCTTCGTTAGAGCACTAATCCCTGCTTCGTGCTTTAGTATGCAAGGCGAGAGGGGTCAGATTCGTCAGGGCTTTATGCCGTACCTCTTCTTGCCTGTTCGTCTGCTTTCTCATTCCCTGGCATGCATTCGTGTCCAGGGACCCAGCAGAGTTTTACCTTGTGCTATGTGCCAAGAAACTTGAGCTCTTCTCGGAAGAGAAAGTTTCCAAGGGTGGCGTCCAGATAACTGGGGAGCATTTTCGTTTTGCTGTTATTGTCGTTACTCATGATTCACAGTATTTCTTTCCGTCCTCTTAATGTCATCACCACGAACTAGTTCCATTTTCAGCCATATGACCACCCTACTACCCATGTTATGCCTTCGCATTCAGCCGTACAGACTTTCGTAGAGTGTAGACGTGTTTCGGCTTCTCTTTTAAATTCGTTTTGGTTTGAACTAGAAAATTATACATCGTGTTTTCAAGTGGAGAGACCAGAGACCCTGGTTCAATTCCCGACTAGGGAAATTAAGATTCTTGACTTTTTTTCATAAAGAAAAAATAAATTATACAAAATTAATAAGAACAGCGACGAAAACAAATATCAGGTGATGGTAAGATAAAGAATCATCGGCCGATGATCCAGTACAATCAGGCCACTCAGCAACAGTGGCTACCGATGGTAGGGGAGAAGGAAGTTAAAACCATCTCCCAACCTAGTAAAGGTCACTACATTGTAAATAACAATATAGCTTCGACGTTCTGGCCGCCTCCGAATCAAAAGACTAAGATGAAGAAGTCGAGAGTTTGAATAGCAGCAGCAGACAGCTGCAAGCAAATGGCCAGAAGAGAGAAGGAGCGGCAGCCCCAGCGCACTGAGAAACAAAAACGGCAGAAGCCGATAGATAGCCAGCGGCAACAACAAAAACAGCCGAAACAGCAGCAACGACAAGCTGTACAGCCAAATCAGCAAAAACCGCAACAGCAGAATAAGCAGCACCAAAAACAGCAGCAGAACACGCAGCAATCGAAACAAAACAACCGCAGCAGAAGTAGCAGCAACAGAAAGAGACTTCAAAGACGAGGGTGCCGCCAATCAATACCTACAAAATTGAGCTTAAAGATACCATTGAACTATGTAAGTCGGCAACAACCAATAATTTCTTTATTTTTTTTTTTTTTTTTTTTTTTTATAATTTGCGCGCGCCAAATGGGATATGAATACCATTAAATTATTTCAGGGCACGGGCGTTTGCAGAAATTGAGAGAGAGAGAAAGGAAGATTGGTGTAATGGGTTTGAAACTTAGGTGGTATTAAGTTTCAGTAAACTCCAAGGGTGGCATCCAGATAACTGGGGAGCTTGTTTGTTTTGCTTTTTGTCGTTGCTCATGATTCACGTTTAAATGAAGATAGGCATGCTATTCACTGCAGTACAGTAGAACAGTATAAACAAATTAAAAATCTGTTGAGGGACTCGACGACGGAGTTCTTCTCCTTCACCCCGAAGGGGGAAAAGCTGCAAACCATGCTGCTGAGGGGAATAGACCCTTCTACAGATACGGAGACGCTCCTTAAACTACTTAAGGAGAGGGAGTGCGACGAGCTCCATTTCGTAGGGGTCAAGCCATTTACCACCGCTAGGGCCAATAGGGAGAAGCGGGAACTACCATTCTTCCTAGTTCAGCTCTCACCCAACAGCAAACTGGATGGTCTAAGGCATCAAAGTCCTAAACTACCAGGTTAGTAGATGGGAGAAACTAAGAAGGAGCGAAACATCTTACAATGCGTTCACTACCAAAGGTTAGGGCATGCCGCGCCAAACTGCGAGATGCAGCCTCGATGTGTTAAGTGTGGACCAGATCTACCCACTTCTGCCGGATCTAACGCATCTCCAGTCGTATTGGGTATGAACATGGAGGAGCAACCTTTGAAGATTCTTGAGGTGAATGTGAATTCACTGATTAGGATCGAGCGAAGAGCCGTACTGTTTAAGTTGTTTGAATACCAAACCCCTGGTGTGCTTGTGGTTAGCGAAACCTATCCCAGAAGCACAAATTGGGGCACAATAAATATAATATTGTCAGAAGAGACCGACCCAACTCCAAGGAGAAGGCGTTGCGATCTTCATACGCAAACAACTAGAATTTAAGGTAGGACACAGCGGTGAAATGCATAGGTTCCAGGAGCTGGAAGCGTGTATCGTGTGCATCCCTCTCCATAGTGGATAGAGGATGTACTTGGTCGCACTCTATGCACCTGAAGCTACTCAGTCTACGTTATTTATTTTAGAGGTCGAAACACTTTTTCGAATTTTAAGGCTGGTAGGTAGGTAGATAAAGTAGTGGTTCAGAAGAACCCAATTAGCGGTAAGTGCGCCGTTTTGATACCACAAAAACTCGTGTACCCTGTTTGTTGACGTGTGTTATTGGAAATAGAAAATATAATTAAACCCAGACCGTGGAGTTCAGAAACAGGATTAGTTCTCCAATCCGTTTATAGGCTATCTCTCTGAAATCGTCAAAGAAGGGTTTACCTAGCATGCGTTTTCTGGTCCTTGCTAGGGCAGGACAACTGCAAAGAAAGTGGAAAAGAGTTTCCCTCTCGTTACTGTCTTTGCAGCTGCGACAGAAAGTGTTGTGAGGAATTCCAGGCTTGGCCGCGTGGTCCCCTATAGGCCAGTGGTCTGTAATAATGGCTACAATTCTGGCAATGTCAGGCCTTGATTTAACTAGTAGCTCATTTGATTTAGGTTTGTTGAAACTGGGCCATGTCTTCCATGATATGGTACAACTGGTAAGGTTGTTCCACCCGAGATTGGCGAGCTGGAGGAAGTGGTGGTGTAAATTGCCCTTAACGACTCCTATCGGAATATTGACTCTCTCCGCTAGCGAGCCGTTAAGGGCTGACCCTCGCCTGGCCAGCTCGTCTGCTCGCTCATTTCCCTCATAATTGCTGTGTCCTGGGACCCAAATGAGGGTAATTCCAGAATGGATACTTTGTTGGTTTATTTCAAACCGGCATTGCTCTACCAGTTTTGAGGATATGGTTTTTTGTTTTTTTTAATTTGCACGTGTGAAAGGGGTTATGAATACCCTTATACTAATTTTAGGACACGGGCGTTTTTTTGAGGAAAGGAGAAGGGACAAAGAGAAAGACAGATTGGTGTAGTTGGTTTGAAACTCAGCTGGTATTAAGTTTCAGTGAACTCCAAGGGTGCTTGTTTGTTTTGCTTTTGTCGTTGCTCATGATTCACAGTATTTTTTTCCGTCCTCCTGATGTCATCATTACGATCAAGTTGCATTTTAGCCATATGACCGCCCTACTGTCAGTGTTATGCCTTCGCAGTAGAGTTGCCATAAGCTTTCGCAATTGATCGACATTTTATTTATTTCATGCGAAATAAATAGATGATTATAAATATCAGGATTCGAACCGTGAACCTGTAGCGTGACAAGCGATGATGTTACCACTACACCACGGCCACCCTGGTATGGTAACCGAATCAATGGCCTTGATTGCGGCTTGGCTATCAGAAAAGATACCTATATTTAGGTTGGACGTTGGGAGATTTTTTAACATGCGGCAGGCTTCCCGACTCTAGCAGAGTCTGGGAGACGGAAGGATTTCGATATATTCAGTTGGCCTGCCTGTCTAAGGCTGGAGTCGGAGGAGAATTATTTCCTCATAGCCGGAGATCTAAACGCCAAACATAGAGATTTTGGAAATAACACACCTAATCCTAGAGGTAACCTACTATTCAATTAGTGGGGTCGGCACAGTGTCGAGTATAAACTCGATTTCAAAGTTACAGATAGGTTAGGTTGGAGGGAAGTGCACCTATGTATTTATCACGGGGGCCATACGGTCCATTATGTTTCCCTTTTTGTTGTGTGGAACCCTATATTTAAAACCTTTGTCTTGCGGTGGGTTCTGTAAAAACCAGCCTGCTTTCTTTATGAAGTTCATCAAAAAGCCTGTTTCCCATATGACGGAGGCGGCGGTTTTGAAGATTTGGGCAATCACATAACAAGTTTTTGATAGTTTCTGTCTCCTCTATATCTTGACAGCTCCTGCAGTGGTCGGGTGTGTTGATGCCTAGTTTGGCAGCCATTTTCCCTATCGCGATAGGGTGTCCTGTTAGCACGACTATCAAGATTCGAATTTCTTTTTTATTCATCGCCAGTAGGCTTTTTGTTCTGTTTTCAACCACTGTAGGCCATAACCTGCGAGATATCGCTTCTGGCGGACCATGCGGAGTTGATCAGGTCTCTTGCTTTTAGGTCCAATTTCCTTTTTAGTTCACCTATTGGAGTTTTTACTGATATCCGAGTATATTGAAAGTCCAATGCTGATCCTTTTTTAGCTAGTTCATGTCCAGGAACTCAGCAGAGAGTTATGTCATGGGTGTTGCATATTCTGTTCAACGTATTACGGCATCTGGTTTTCGATCTGACTTCCACGCAGTGCTTTGATTGCCGCTTGACTATCCACGAGAATTGTAATCTTTGAGGGATTTAGTTGTTTGCTACGTATAGTCTGTGCAGCCTTATCAATGGCGAAGACCTCAGCCTGAAAGATGGTACAATCATCCGGGAGTTTGTACGAGTGGTTGATTTTAAGTGACTCGCAGAAAACTCCGGAACCAGTTCCGATATACATTTTAGACCCGTCGGGGTAGAGCTGAATGTCCTGTACATTAATTAATGTGTTGGAGTCCCACTCTTGTCTTTCGGGAATAACAGTGGAGTAGTTTTTGCACTCCCCTCGAACTCGCTCTACCCACGGACAGTACGATACTTCTGTATCAATATACTGACAAAGCATTCATATTCCGCAATGCAACAATTGACGCACTATACCAACACAAAAGTAGACTGCTGTCAGACAGTTTACTGACAGACAAAACCCGGAGACTAGGACGCTGAAGTTGTTGATTAAAAATCTCCAGAAATTAGTCAAGGAAAACTACAGACTTTTTGTTAATTTGCATTGAAACAACAAAATTCGGGTTGTAAATCACAACAACCCCATTATGTTCCCGCAAATAAATAAAATATTTCGGAGGAACAATCAAAACGACCTTCCGTGTCTTAAGATTCCCCGAACGACGAACATTGGACGAATACTGATAACAGCCGGTATAGATCCAGATAACGCAGTAGAGGATGACAACTTCTTTGTGATCGAAGATCTGCAGGAGAAGGTAGAGCCTATTGGAGCAACTTTCCAGGAAGTGTACAAGGTGAATGATACCATTTGCCCTGGAAAATCGCGTCCTTGTGCCCAACTTCTACCTTCGAAATGATATAGACCACTTGCTATCCCAGAACATAGGTTTTACCGAGTTCAATGACGAGCAATTTCGGCTTGGGAAACACTGCAACCATCCTTAAGTCTAAACGAGCGATGTATATTTCGAGACTCACAGTAGACGCCGGCACCAGTACCGGCAGTCATTTTGGATCCGTCGGTAAAGATGGCAAGTTCATTTTTGAAACAGACTCTTCCCTCATCCCATTCCTCCCTGCTAGGAATTCTAATAGAGAATTTTCTGTTGCAGTTTGGCATGGTGATGATGTAGTCGATTTCCGTCCGGAGTCTCAATATATTCCATCGTTTTAGACCGTAGGGTTTAGCTTTTCATAGACCGGTTGGCCTTCTCTTAGTCTTAGCGCAGTTTCGACTACCCCAAATAGTATGATGGGCGTTAGCATCACAGCCTAAGATTAATTTCTTCTTACCTTGTTGAGACATTGCTAACAATGCTTTCACTTTTCCGGAGGGGACGTCAGTGCCTTCGTCGTATGGTAGGTATACCAATGCCAGCGTATATGTGTTGTCCTTCCCCTTTACCTCCACCACCGTTTGATCCCCCGAACTGTAATTGGAGAGCATTAGTACGTGAAGATTTTTCTTGGCGACGTTACAAGTTCTGACCTTACTTTCGCTACCATTGTACACTACATTATAGTTGTATGACCCCAATCCTTTCACCCGATTATGAAGAATCCATGGTTTCTGGATTAGGGCCAAGTCAGGCTGCTAATTACGGAGGAGCAGCATAAGGTTGACCGAGGCGGCCTCACTGTGATGAAGGTTTACTTGTACAACCTTCATTGGGAGTCAAGGTATTCTTCACAGTGATTGCCGTCTCACTAGGCTGCGGCTTCCTCGTGAGTCTCAGTGAGAACTCACCAGCTCCAAAGAAGAGCCGCATCTGTTTTTCTTTCTTCATTTCCTCTGGAGGTTCTTCCATGACGAAAATTAACCCCTTGGTACCATCTTTGTTGTCTTGTACTGCAATAATTTCCCAGTCTTCCATAAAATCTCCTCTTTCTCAACGTCCAGATCAGGTATGTTCAGTCTGGCCTTAGGCCTCTCTGGCCTTAGGCCTCTCTGGTACCTCGTCTAAGGGGACTGCCTTGAGGACAGCTCCCTCCCAGGGTTTGAGAGTTGCTATAGTCTTCTTTGCGAAGTCATAGGAGAGTTTGTCTTTGCAGTCCAGTCTACTTATTCCGCGCTTCCAATTAGTTAGGCCGAACGTGGGAGCAGTGGTACCAATATTCCTACGAATGTGGTCGAAGATTGCATTGGCCATAGCCATCTCGATCAACTTCCCCCGTTTGAAGGAATATTGTCCAGTAGACTTACCGATATCCAGTACAGCAAGCTGTAGAGCATTTCGTGTAGCCCCGCTGAACTGAACCGTTGTGTTGGCCCTTTTCCTTTTAGGTGGGTTATTTGTTTCTTCCTGGGATCGTTCCCTTTTGGAACTAAACTCCTTCCTATTTATTTTCGATGGCGCTGGTGTTCTGTACTGGCCCGTCTTAGCGACTGCGGTTTTAGGTTTTTTCCCCAGATCCGCCTTAGCGGCTTCGATCCTTGGTGTGGCATTTCGCCTCTCACCAGCGCTACGCATCTTGATTCCGCTGGGACCCACCTTCTTGGTTTCGGTTCCATGCGTCTTTGTGCGTGTAACAACCTTGGCAGCTTTCTTGATGGGGTTCATCCTTGCTAGCTGCTGCGTTGTTTTTATTTACCGCCTTCGGTCTCATCAAGGCGTCTTTCTTAATGGTGTCTACGGCCCACACGAATTTTTCTTTCTCCAAGTCGAAGAGTGAGGAAATGCCTTTCTCCTCCAGTATTCGCTTCAGGTGTACTGCTTTTTTGTACAGCCTGAGCCTCTCCATACCTTCGGAGAGGCCTCTTTTCTTGGCGTTCTCCTCTTTCGCGGTGTCAGTTTGGACTGACATAACAGCGGGTAAAAATAAAACTAAACATGTTATTCGGCTTGGGTTGGTTTCTATGCTGCTGTCTACATGATGCTCCAATGCAGCTGTTTCTGGGTACTCTCTGGTTAGCAGTCATGTTGTTTACAATGAAGTGCTCTGCTATGATGACTGTGTATGGTGCTCGGCTTGGGTTGGTTGCTATGCTGTTGTTATCATGATTACATGCTGTTGTTGCTGGATACCCCCTTGTAATGTTATTGATGTTACTATGCAAAATATGTAACTCCCGCATAAGGCCAGAAAGTTAAAATAACATAGTTAAGTGAGTTAAGCTAGTTTTAAGCGTTTTTTGTCTAGCAAGTACGTTTAATCAATTGACAAATAAAAATGAGTGCCACCGATCAACAGTTTCAAAATCGAGTTAAAGGATGTAAGTCGGCCATAGGTAATAATTTTTATATTAAGTGATTAAATGAAGATAGACATGCTATCCATTGTAATGCATTGGAACAGTATTATAAAATCAGAAATTTACTAAAGGAATCGACGACGGAAAGGGGAAAAGCTGCAAATCATGCTGCTGAGGAGGATAGAACAGTCTACCTATCCGAAGATGCTCCTTAAACTGCTAAAAGAGAAGGAGTGCGACGTGCTTCAATTCGTAGGGGTTAAGCCATTCACCACAGAAGGGGCCAAAAGGGAGAAGTGGAAACTACCTTTCTTCCTGCTTCAGTTTTCACCCAATAGCAAACTGTATGACCTAAGGGGTGTCAAGTGGAGTGGCTTTGAGAAACTAAAAAAGAGCGAAAACATTATACAATGTGTTCGCTGCCAAAGGTTCGGGCATGCCTCATCGAACTGCGAAATGCAGCGTCGATACGTTAAGTGTGGAAAGAACCATAAAGCAGAAAAATGCACTCTGGGTAAGGATGGAGTGGCAGAGAAAAGCCAACTCTCGTGTGCTTCATGCAGGAACTCGGGACACATCGCAAACTATTGGGGTTGTCCTAAGTTCCAATATATTAAGAAAGCAAATCTGGCTCGCCAGCAAGTCGATCAATTGCGAAAGCTAAGTCAACTCTACTGCGAAGGCATAACACTGGCAGTAGGGTGGTCATATGGCTGAAAATGCAACTTGATCGTGATTATGACATCAGGAGAATGGACAAAAAATACTGTGAATCATGATCAACGACAATAAAAGGAAAACAAAAATTCTCCGCAGTTATCTGGACGCTATCCTTGGAGTTTACAGAAACTTGATACCACCCGAGTTTCAAACCACTACACCAATATTTCTTTCTTTCTCTCTCTGTGTCTATCTGCAATCGCCCGTGCCTTGCAATAATATCATATCCTCTTCGGCGCGCGCAAATTGTAAAAGAAAAAAATTATAAAAAAAAAAATTGATGCCCTGGAACTTGAGCTTGTGCTCCCATCCCAAAACCATTTCCTCCACAGTAGCGTTCCCGAGTGCCTTGAGGTTCTCTGCTTCGAGCATTTCGTGCGGATATTTGGCAGGCAGTATCGCAGCCTGCTCGGCCTTGCAGTCACAGCATGTCTTCTTCTAGCTGGAGCTGTCCCTGCAGCCGCAGCATAGCTTCTGCCAGCTGAAAGAGCGATAGCTGTCGCAAGCTCTGCCTGGGATCTCTTACCACTCACCTGTGCCCTCATCTTTTCTGCACATTACATGCAGGGGGTGTTAACTCCTCTTTGTTGCTGGGGTGACATTTGAGTCGAGCTTGGCCCTATGCTTCTCTTCTTTTTTCCTGGCAACCTCAGGTGCAAACATTTTTCTAAATATTGAAGGCACCTGCAATTTTCGAGCGATTGAAATAAAACAATACCTTGGAGGATATGTGCAACCGACTATCCTCAATATTCAAGTTGTACATTATTTTAGTAATGCATACATACCTATATAAACATGCATACGTACATATAATGTTATCGGCGTGAGCTTCGTTAATACGGGTACATCTTAATACCACATCCCCCTTTTTAGGGTTTAATATTTTGTTTAAGGATTTCTTTAGGTAATATATGTACTTACAGTGGCCGAAATAAGTATAAAAACAAACATTCTCAAACTGTTCAATTTGATATAGCGACTGAACTGCTTACGTTATCCTAACATAATGTTAACCCAAAACGTAAGTAAATCAATTCTCTCTTATATAGAAAAAATAATGCACCATTGCCTACAATAGCAATTTAGAAACAGATTGAGTTGTCATTACTAATTAAAGAAGCAATGCAAAAAAAGCGAAATAAGTATAAAGACACAGAGTTTAGCTTACAATATTCAAGTTTTTTCCTAAGTTTTTTTTATTTAAAGTGTGTGTAAATATTTAAGCGGTAATTTCACAGGTAAATTGCACTTTTCATGACACTTCTAGCGCCCGTAACAAAAATGTTATTGCACGCGAATCCAGGCGAAACAAGCTGAATGCTGGTCGGATAAGGCGCAAGTTGGATCTTTCAGTAACTGTAAGAATAGTGCAGCAAGTGTTGAAGGGAAATCGCAACCTTCGATACTCAAAGATGATGAAAAAGCCGCAATTGCAGCAGAATCATAAGGTTGCCAGCATGGAAAAGGGAGTGGAAATCCGTTATTTTTTCTGATAAAAAAAAAAATTAATTTGGACGGTCCTGATGGTTTGAGCTTTTGTTGGCGTGATTTGTGAGACGAAAAAGCAGTAAAAACGAGCCGGCATTCCAGAGGTGAAAGTGTGATGGTTTCGGGTGCTTTTGGATTTAATGGAAAAATCCCTTTGATGTGGGTTGGGTACCAGCCAGAATGAATAGTGAACAATATAGAGAGATGCTGGAATATGCCCTAGACGAATTTGGAGAAATTCCGGCGAGTGAAAACTTCATTTTTCAGCAAGACAATGCTCCCATTCACACGGCAAGAAGAGTCCGCGAATAGTTTGAAGTCTGCGAGACAAGGTGGACAAGGTACCGTGGCCATCATGTAGTCCTGACCTTAACCCAATCGAAAACATGGTCATGGCTTGAAAGATTTATTCGAATGGAAAGCAGTACAGGAAAGTGGAAGGGCTCAATGGTGAAGTTATATAGAACTTGGTAAATTCTATGCTGAATTTTTAAAGTTATTGAGAACCGAAGAGGTTGTACGAAGTACTGAATTACAGTTTGATAGGTAAACCCCAAAACTTCGTCGTTTTAATGCTTAATATTCTTACTGTCTTTAAAATTAATATTTTTGGAGGTTATTAAAGATGAACCTAAGAAACTATCCATGGTGATCGAGAAAAATATTTTTATTTTGTTATTTATTGAATAAAGTAAACATTTTTTCCCCTTTAAAATATACTCTTAAATTTACCTTATTTCGTGATACAATCAAATCGACCATTGGGCCGTCCGTGTCTATATACTTATGAATTCCATACATTCACTTGAACATCGGAGAAATGTCTCATGTCTCTCCATATTTTAACGCTTTTTTTTATAAAAAATGCTCCAGCGAAATGGCCAGTTGCATTCCTCCCCTTCAAAATTTCACCCGAATGCACATCAGTTCATCCTGAAGCTCTGTATTTCCCCATCAACACAACGTGCACAGTTTAACACAGTTTAAGGGTATTCATATTCCCTTCGGCGAGCGCTGATTATAAAAAAAAAAGTTTCTCGAGTCTCCTATTCCACTCGAGTTGCGTCCACGAAGTTCCGAATTTCTGTATTAAATTGGGCTTGAGCTCACGGGGCGGTTTGGCAGCGAGAAGGTAGTTTGTGTTTAGCATCAGGGGACAAGAATTGGCGGGTAAGGAGATCGAATCGGTGGAAGCTGGAACCATAAATTCAGATTCGGGGGCGGATTTTGAGGTGCTCGGGAAGTTGGTAGCCGTTCCGATTAGGTCGATGCATCCGGTAACGCCAATCATATTGAGAAGCTCGTCATGAAGGGAGCTACATAAGATGAGATTGGCAACAGGCTTGCTGGATACAAATCTAAGTTCTTCGACCAGTTTGTTGATTGCATGTCTCGTCATAGCTGAGTCGTTTTTTATGGAGCCCAGAGCTAGTTGGATTTCCGTTACACGCTCCGCGTGGTCTGTAATTTTAGTATCCAGGGATTTCAGTGACGAGCAATGACCAGAGTGTGGCCGTAACATAGACGACACATCGCCATGAATTGATTTGAGGACTGGCGAAGTGAGAAGAACACTTTGAGTTGTCATTATTTTTCCTGTTAGCGTTTTTATCGAGTCCGGCACTGGGTTGATAAGAGTATATAGGTTGTCGAATCTGCTTTTATTCTTCCGAATAAACTCATTCTTCTTAGTAATCGATGATTTGCACTCAGCTGCATAGAGTTTTCCATGGTACTGTGAAAAGAGTCAATGTTTTCGGTAAATAATCCGAACACATGAGAAAAAACAGACGCTTAACGCATTGTGCAATGAACTTAAGAGGCTTCTAAAAATTTTAAAGAACGAATCAGTTAGCAGATACTTGAATAATCCATCAGCCCATAAGGATACAGAATATTCGCTATGGAAACCAGCAAAACAAGCACCGCTCATTTAACAAGATAACGGGTCTTGGGCAAGATATGCCAAAGAAAAGGCTAACCTCTTCGCAGAGTCCCTGCAGTAAACTTTCTAACCATTTCATACGCAAACTCCAGACGAAAACCTGAAGCAACCTGTAATATTCCAGTCAATTCAGCTGGATATCGGCAGAGCTGTCACTTGCCAACCGCGAGGTTTTTCCTGGTGATCACATAACCTCACTTACATTGAGCTGCCCTTTCGACAAGTGGTCTTTAAGTTTGATTAGTAAAATATTAAAAAAGGAATTTATATAATTTCGGATTGAAATATAATAAAGTATAATAAAATATTTGTAAATCCTATTTCTGCAGCCCAATAATAATCGCAGGAACATACAGCATGTAACATTACAAGAACTAAAATGTGAATTTTTTTTCATAATTCGCGCCAAAGGGGATATGAATACCCTTATGCTATTACAGGGCACGGGCGTTGTGAAGAAGAGAGAGATAGGGAAAGAAAGATAAATGTAAAAAAAGCACTGGCCTATGATTTGATAACAGGACAAATACTTAAGGAGTTCCCGGATAAAGCTAAACTTAAACTATTACATATTGTAATATGCGAGCTACGGCTCGAGTAGATAAAACAATTATTCTGTGAAATTACTTCTTTATTTTCTACTCTATAGAACAATTCAAGTTCACACTATACTATTCTTCGCAAATTCTTTTCTTACAAGGTCTCTTTCCTCTCAAATCACTTTATCTCCTTTCAATTACTTAATTCACAAATTCAAACTAATTACTTTTTCTTGTTTACTCTCAACTTTCAATTTATCACCAAATTACAACTTCGCCTTATTATCACTTTTCCAATCTCTTCGCCACGGTTCTAAAACCAACTGTGTTTTTTTTTGATCGCCATCTGTCCTTATATAGCAGAAGTTTCTGATAGCCAGAAACTTCTAGCAAATTCTTCGACCACTGGAACAAGAGAAATAATTCTTGCAGTTATAATTCCCTAATATTATCCCTAATATTATCCCTAATATTATTTGTCTCTTTCGTTGACATGAGCTGTGGAGACTTCGTCCCAGACACGAACCTCGAATGAAGGACAGTTTGAACCAAAAATTCTGCCAGAATGGAAAGTCACTTCGGAATTTGCTGCATAGACATAGGCGCGTAGTTATTATTATGCTACACTGCCCCCCTCTTAGACGTGTTCGTCCCGAACAAGTGCATCCTCATTTCGGCCATTGTATCGACTCAGTCGGTCCACATGAACCACTTTCATTTTGGCCCTTGGTCCTCGCTGGATGCGGTAGACAACATCGTTGATGCGGGTTACTATTCTGTAGGGACCTTCCCAGTTCCGCTGTAACTTAGGTGATTTCCCCTTTTGGCGATGGGGATTATACAGCCACACCAGATCTCCTTCCTGGAATCCTGACGTTGTTGCCTTGGCATCATACCTGGTCTTCATGCGGTCGCTCGTCATCTTAATCTGGCTTCTGGTCCTTTGGTGTATGTCCCTAAGCCTTTCCCTAAGGTCCGCCACGTACTCTTCTTCATTTCTGGGCTCATTGGTAGGAGATCCAAATTTCACCTCACTGGGTAAACGAGCTATTCCACCAAATAAGATTTCGAACGGCGTATGTCGAGTAGTGCTATGCACGGCACTTCTATAGGCCATCAAAAACAAGGGAATCTGCCGGTCCCAATCCCGTTGGTAGTCACCTACGACCTTCGAGAGATGTTCGTCCAAAGTCCTATTGAAACGCTCCACCATACCGTCCGACTGTGGATGAAGCGGGGTTGTCCTTGTCTTTTTGATTCCGAGTAGTTGACACATCTCTTGGAAGATTCTTGACTCGAAGTTCCGCCCTTGGTCAGAATGCAATTCCAAGGGCACACCGAATCTGCTAACCCAATTGTAGACGATCTGCTCCGCCACGGTTCTGGCTTCCTGGTTAGGGATCGGAAACGCTTCCGGCCACTTACTGAAGTAGTCCATCACTACGAGGATATACCGATTACCATTGTCGGTTTCCGGAAAGGGTCCTGCGATGTCAATGGCGATTCGTTCAAAAGGTGCTCCCACGTTGTATTGGTGCATCTTACCTCGAGTTTTGATTCTCGGACCCTTGCTAGCTGCACACACGTCGCATTTTCTGCACCAGTCTTCTATATCTTCCTTCGCTTTTAACCAATAAAAACGTTCTCGTACCTTTTCTAGCGTCTTATTCACTCCCAGGTGGCCTCCGGTCGCCCCGCCATGCATTTCCTGTAACACCTCCTTGACCCTCGTCCGCGGTACGACAAGCTGCATTACAAACGACTTTCCGTCGGAGGATTCCCATTTTCTTCTCAGAACACCTTCTTGGACATGGAGGGAGTCCCACTGCGCAAAATATGCCTTTAAGGTCGGGCTTCTGTGAGAGATGTCCTGATGATCCGGTTTCTCCATGTTCTCCTTCCAGGCCAGAATCGGCTCGATATCGGGGTCTTCCTTCTGAGCGTTCCGGATCTCATCTACGCTCCAGCCGGCGATAGGTTCGGCTCTCATTCTTTGGATGGAAACCAGCTCCCGTTCTTCCTGACGCGCACAATGTTTACAATCCGTTCTGCATGGTCTCCGGGACAGTGCATCCGCATTAGAGTGGAGTTTTCCTTTACGATGCTGTATTTCGTAGTCGTAGATTTGCAGCCTTTCGATCCATCTTGCGACCTGACCCTCAGGACTCTTGAACTGTAATAGCCATTTTAATGCTGCATGGTCTGTGCGAAGAACGAACTTCCTCCCGTAGAGGTATTTGTGAAAATGCTTCGTAGCCAAGATCAAAGCTAGAAGTTCCCGCCTTGTCACGCAGTAGTTCCTTTCTGGCTTAGAGAGCACCTTGCTGAAGTACGCAACCACCTTCTCTTGGCCGTCATGCACCTGGGAGAGTACGGCTCCTACCCCGACATTACTAGCATCTGCATCCACAACGAACGTTTCCCCGGGAGTGGGGTAAGCCAGTATCGGGGCATCGCATAGCCGTTGTTTAAGTGCCTTGAAGCTCTTCTCGCACTCAATTGACCATTTGAATTGTTTTCCCTTTTCCGTCAACTGGTGCAGGTTCTTTGCGATCCCGGCAAAATCCTTCACGAACCGTCTGTAGTAGGTGGCTAGGCCCAGGAAGCTCCTTAGTTGGTGTTTGTCTTTGGGGACTGGCCAGTTTTTCACCGCTTCGACCTTCTCCGGATCGGTTCTCACTCCTTTCGCTGAAATTATGTGTCCCAGGTACTTGACTTCCGCTCTAAACAGGGCGCACTTCTTGGGGTTGAGCTTCAGGTGGGCACTTCGAAGCCTTTGAAACACATCCCTTAGATTGTCTCGGTGTTGCGCAAACGTTTTTCCTACGACGATGACATCATCCAAGTATACCAAACAGGTTTTCCATGTTAACCCTTGCAGGACACATTCCATCAATCGCTCGAAAGTCGCCGGAGCATTGCACAGCCCGAATGGCATTACCGTGAATTGCCATAGCCCATTTCCTGCGGTGAAGGCGGTTTTCTCCCGGTCTTCTGGATGGATCTGTACCTGCCAGTAGCCACTCTTCAAGTCGAGAGTGGAAAACCATCGGGCTCCTGATAGTGTGTCTAGCGTGTCGTCAATCCGTGGCAGAGGGTAGCTGTCTTTCTTGGTGACGTAATTGAGCTGCCGATAGTCCACGCAGAACCGCGTGCTGCCATCTTTCTTCTTAACCAGTACAACCGGTGATGCCCACGGACTTTTGGAACTTTCAATCAGACCTTCTTTCTCCATTGCCGACACCATCTCTGCAACTTCTGTCTGCTTTGCCAATGGAAGGCGCCTAGCAGGCTGACGAATTGGTCTAGTATCACCAGTGTCTATTCGATGTTGTACCAGGTGTGTTCGGCCGTATTCTCCGTCCTGTGAGGCAAATACATCAGCGTACTCATTGATAAGATTCTCTGCCATAGTTCGCTGCTCCTGATTCAGCTCACTGGACTGGAGAATCGTCTCTCTCGCTTCCGCTGTCCAAGGTGATGGGAGAAGTTTTGGAGCATCACGTTCAGATATTGTTGCGACGGCGGTAATCGGCGTGCATTTTCCAGTCACCTCCCCTCGCCTTAGTTTGACAGTGTGTGGTCTTGCGTTCAAAACCCTCACTGGAACCATGGTGTTCTTTGGTTCGACTAACGTCTTTCCCACGATGTAGTCTTGAGAATTCTTCTCTGGGTCTGGTTCTACTATGTAGAATCGGTGGCTCCCAAGATCACCTTCCAGCTTCGTCCAAATGATTGTCTCTGAAGACGGCGGCAAAACTTCGTCTTTGCTGATGACTGTCCTGAGAGTTACGGCATTCTCATTTCCGTACACCATCGGAATCTCCACATTTCGATACCTCAGTACTTGCATCCCGATGTCCAAGATTACTTCATTTGCTTTCATGAAGTCTACTCCGATGATGCACTCGTCGCATATATCTGCCACCAGAAACGCATGGGAGAACGTCAGTCCTGCCAGAGTAATCGTAAGACGAACTTCTCCAAATACCTTCGCCATTTCCCCTGTTGCAGTCTTCAGGCAGTAGCTGTTGGTGTTGTGCAGCCAGGAGCTTTTGACGATATCTCTTCTTACAATGGAGGCAGTGGCACCTGTGTCGATGGTGGCTACGCACTTCTTCTCGTTGATTAGTGCCTCCACTGTCAGGCTCTTGTTACCCCGTTTGGTTTGCGAAACTTGAATGGTGGTCCTGGGGGCCTCGATTCCAGTAACCAACTTCTGCCCCGCGAAGTTGGTCCTTACGCATTTCCCGACTGCTGGTTTTGCGAAGTCTGACTGACAGGATGGATGTTATCACCGCCAGATGCTTCCTCTCTGCTTCTCCTACTTCCGCAATGTGAACAATTTCCTCGTCTAGGTGCACTTCTGCACTGCCGTTGTAGGTGTCCCGTTTGGTTGCAATTCCAGCAACGGATTTGACTTCCGCGAGCTCTGTCTTCATCCATGACGGCTGTTCTCTGGCATGAGCATTCCACGACGGACATTTCCCTGACACGGTGTATTCCCTGGTATGCTTGGTCCGCAGCCTTCATTGACAAAGCGAATGCCAATGCCTCGGGGAGTGTTCGCTTTTCAGCCATCCTTACAGCCATTTGCAGTTGTCTGTCCTCTATGGCCTGAATAAAAGCTTCCACCGCCATTTCGTTGATAAGCTCCTCACCGGCTTTAGGGTATGAAAGATGGGCTAGTCGCTCTATATCCGCTTGCAACTGTTGGAGCGTTTCCCCCCTTTTCTGGACTCGACTACGCAGCTGAACCCTGTACACCTGCTGCATGTGTTCATCCCCAAACCGCATCTCGATAGCCTGAACCAGAGAGTCGTAGTTCTGCTGTTTATCTTCCGGGATGGTCTGCAAGAGCTCCGCAGCTGGACCCCTCAGTGCAAGTGTGAGTGCAATGGACTTCTCTTCATCGTCCCAGCTATTGGTCATTGCGGCCGCTTCGAATTGCCTTTTATAAATTGGCCATGATGTTTGACCATCGAAGATAGGAGGCTGCATCTCCTTTCTTCTCAGACCGTCAGTGGAATATTCCCGTGCTTTCTGTCTCTTCACGTTGCTGAGCTCCTTAGCAAGATTTTCGACTTGCTTTCCTACTATCTCGAATTGCGTATCCACTTTTTCAAACTGAGTCTCTATCTTCCCGAACTGAGTTTCATGTTTCTCAAAATTTTCATCGAATCTAATTTCGACTTTTTCGAGTTGCGTCTCGACCTTCTCGATTTTTTCTTCGATCACTTCGAATTTGGATTCCAAGTTCTTGTTTTGCTCATCAAGTTTACTTTCCAGAGCATCTAGAGAATTCTTTTGTTCGTCCATTGCTTTCTTTTGTTCGTCCAGCTTAAGTTCTAGAGAATTCCTTTGGTCGCCCATTGCTTTCTTTTGTTCGTCCATCGCTTTCTTTTGTTCATCCAGCTTAAGTTCTAGAGAATTCTTTTGTTCGTCCAGCTTAAGTTCTAGAGAATTCCTTTGGTCGCCCATTGCTTTCTTTTGTTCGTCCATCGCTTTCTTTTGTTCATCCAGCTTAAGTTCTAGAGAATTCTTTTGGTCATCGAGCTTATGACTTTGATCTTCTATTGCTTTCTTTTGTTCGTCCATGACTAACTTAAGTTGCAGGAGCAGACTTGTTATACCCGGGTCGGCTACTGTACTTGCTGGTTCCTCTTCCACGTCAAACTCTATGTCATGCGGATTTTCACCTTCCTGCGTTACTGCTTCTTCCAGACGAATCAGTAGGGCATCTTTTCCCCCAGTTGTGTCGAGGTTCCGCTTACTGAGTTCTGCCTTTAGTTGAGTTATAGTTAGTTTTCCCAATTTGCGACCCATTTTGCGCAACTAATTAACTCAACACAGAAATCGTTTTTTTTTTTTTTTTTTTTTGTGCAATTTCACACCACGGAAATAGTTATTCACAGAATAAGTTTTATCCCGCTTCTGACACCAATGTAATATGCGAGCTACGGCTCGAGTAGATAAAACAATTATTCTGTGAAATTACTTCTTTATTTTCTACTCTATAGAACAATTCAAGTTCACACTATACTATTCTTCGCAAATTCTTTTCTTACAAGGTCTCTTTCCTCTCAAATCACTTTATCTCCTTTCAATTACTTAATTCACAAATTCAAACTAATTACTTTTTCTTGTTTACTCTCAACTTTCAATTTATCACCAAATTACAACTTCGCCTTATTATCACTTTTCCAATCTCTTCGCCACGGTTCTAAAACCAACTGTGTTTTTTTTTGATCGCCATCTGTCCTTATATAGCAGAAGTTTCTGATAGCCAGAAACTTCTAGCAAATTCTTCGACCACTGGAACAAGAGAAATAATTCTTGCAGTTATAATTCCCTAATATTATCCCTAATATTATCCCTAATATTATTTGTCTCTTTCGTTGACATGAGCTGTGGAGACTTCGTCCCAGACACGAACCTCGAATGAAGGACAGTTTGAACCAAAAATTCTGCCAGAATGGAAAGTCACTTCGGAATTTGCTGCATAGACATAGGCGCGTAGTTATTATTATGCTACAATATAATTAATGCAGAACTCAGGCTATGTTCCGATGCAATGGAAGGCGGCAGAAGTAATCACGATTCTGACCCCAGATAAATCGCCAAATGAAAAGAAATCGTGTAGACCGATTTCACTCCTACCCGCAATATCAAAGCTATTTGAAAACTACTTTTGAAAAGACTCAAGCCAATTATAGAAGAAAGAAATCTTATACTTTCCCACCAATTTGAGTTTAGAGAGAAACACTCTACTGTACAACAAGTGCATAGAATTGCGAGTACAGTAGAAAAAGCACTTGAGAACAAAAAAGTCTATTCGACCATATTTCTACACGTAGCATAAGCGTTTCATAAAGTCTGGCATCGAGGACTAGCATTTAAACTGCAAAGAAATATCCCCGAAGAGTTCTACTTGATTCTTAAATCTTATATCGCAGATCGATACTTTCGAGTACGATATGAATATGAATGCTTTAATTTAAAGAAAATATCTGCAGGAGTTCCACAAGGAAGTGTTATGGGACCAATCCTTTATGTCGTGTATATAAGGGACCTACCTCAGCAGGAAAAAGCTAGCTTAGCGACTTTCGCTGACGACACCGCAATTATGACTATTGGCGACAATGCTGATGGAGCAGCCACAAAATTACAAAAGGGCTTTAAATCTGTAAGTAATTGGACAAGAAAATGGAAAAAAAATTTTCATGAAACTAAATCTATCCATATTAATTTTACTAACAGAAGAATAAATACTTTAAGAGTTAATATTAAGGGAAAAGAAGTATAATAATAACTGCTAAATATTTGGGTATAACATTTGACGCCAAGCTCAGATGGAAGGAGCATGTCAAGGAAAAAAGAGGAGCTAAATATTAGACTCAGACAGCTATCATTTGGCAATAAACTGTTATTATACAAGCAAGTTCTGACACCTGTATGGAAGTATGGGATACAGCTGTACCAAAGAGACAATTCTAAGAATGATACAAACATTCCCACACAAAGTGCTAAGAGGCATCGTTAATGCACCTTCAAGGAGAGAATGTTAGTGAAATTGTTAAAAAAAAATATGCATTTACGCACTACCAACAACTTCAAGACCATGTAAATTCTCAAATACAATACATGATGGAAGAAAACACCAGTACCATTAGGCTGCTTATAAGATTAAGGCCGTATGACTTAATTTCTTAACGAAAATCTAGATATGAATATAAAAAAACATAACCGTATACATACACAGGTATATCTATAATCTGTAAATAGAATTTAAGTACATTTAGTCACAAAATTAATTTTGGGGTCAGATAATGAGGTTCACCCCTCCAAAACGATAATAATACTATAATAAAATAAAATAATAATAAAATTAAAGAAAAGTTACTGGATGAGACTTCCTCTCAGTTGTAATAATAGAAGGTGTTTTCTGTAGTGCAGCTGATGGTGAGAATAGGTAGATAGTGAGAAATTATATTTTAATAAACATTTCAATTTATAATAGATGGCGCTATGATTGTAGGTGGTTTATGTACTTGATTATGATAAACGCTATCTGTGTACCCGCTATATTCATCGGATACAGTTATTTGCACAGAGTTGGCATTCTCAGATGTACCGATTATGTTCATAGCATTTATACATTTGTACTGTACAGACAGTAATGGAAGACAGATTACGAGTATGTAAGTATGTATTTATATGTACTCAAATGTTGAAAATGTGTATATAAGTAAATAATAAAATACAGTTAAAGTTCTCGAAATTGAGTTTGAAGTCATTTATTTTCTTTAAAAAAAATTAGTTTGAATTGAATCAATTTTTTGGAAGGTTTTTGCGTTGTCTCAATTTTTTGTAGAATAAACCCCAGTAATTGAATAATAACGGCTTAATCTCGTTAGTTATTTTTTTTGAGAACATTAATCTATCATCCAGGAGGTTTTTGTAAATACTTTGAAAGGAAACCATGCACTTTAAAACGAAACATTTAACCAGCATTAAATTCCGTGAACATCCCTGATTAAGTTGTATTTACCGGGTTGAAAACTTAACTATTTTCATAAACTATTAACTTTTTACTAAAGATGGCATTTGGTGGTAAAATGTTTCTATGGAATAATTGCTCTATCGAAAACTGATTATGTCGCGAGATTTGTCACTACCCATCTGCAAATTCATCGAGGTTCCAGACGCACCAAAATGCAGGTAATTTTTAGGTCTCTTCTAGGTCTTGGTTCTTTTGCTCAACATACAAAAATGGTTTATCGCTTGAAATCTTCGACGATTTAAAGCGACGACGAGCGAAATATTGTTATGTGAGCGACGATTTGGTGGGACACTCACAATTTACAAAAATGTCAACTTTACTGTTGAAGCTGAACTGTTTGTAGGTGTGAGCATTTATTTTTGCCACCAGGAATCGCATGTTAACCTTGGCCGTGTTCCATTCGCCAAGTACTCGCATTTATACATGTAGATACCACCAACTAAAGAATTTGTGTTTAGTTGCCCTTTTCGTCTAGGTGGTGAGCAATAGATAGAATGATTTTTCTTTATAAAAGTATACAGTCAGCCAGCAATAAAAGCGATTACTGCTACAGAAATAAAATCAAAGCTTGTGAAGTGCTATCGAGAAGAGTTCAAGGTTCTTGGAACACAGCACAAGGTAAAATTCTGCTGGGTCCCTGGACGCGAAGGCATATCAGGGAATGAGAAAGTGGACGAACTGGTAAGAAGAGGTTCGGCATGAAGCTCTGACCAATCTAACCCCTCGGTGAACATCCCGCATTGCACAATAAAGCTCGAAGAAGGGAATAATGCTCTTACAGATGCAAGCACCAGGTGGACCTCTCTAGACACTTGTATCACAGCAAGGAAGCTATGGCCCATATACAACAAAGCCATGACAGCCAGACTTATGCAAATGAATAGACAATCCCTATAGGAGTGATTATGGGACATAATACTCTGCGATATCATATTGTAGCATAATGTAGCATAATAATAACTACGCTCCTATGTCTATGCAGCAAATTCCGAAGTGACTTTCCATTCTGGCAGAATTTTGGTTCGAACTGTCCTTTCATTCGAGGTTCGTGTCTGGGACGAAGTCTCCACAGCTCATGTCAACGAAAGAGACGAATAATATCAGGGATAAAAGGGAATTATAACTGCAAGAATTATTTCTCTTGTTCCAGTGGTCGAAGAAACTTCTGCTATATAAGGACAGATGGCGATCAAAAAAAGACACAGTTGGTTTAGATCCGTGGCGAAGAGATTGGAAAAGTGATAATGGGCGAAGTTGTAATTTTGTGATAAATTGAAAGTTGAGAGTTAACAAGAAGGAGTAATTAGTTTGGATTTGTGAATTAAGTAATAGAAAGGAGATAAAGTGATTTGAGAGGAAAAAGACATTGTAAGAAAAGAATTGCGAAGGATAGTACAGTGTGAACCTGAATTGTTCTATAGACTAGAAAATAAAGAAATAAATTTCACAGAATATTGTTTTATCTACTCGAGCCGTAGCTCGCATATTACAATAATAATAACTACGCTCCTACGACTATGCAGCAAATTCCGAAGTGACTATTTCATTCTGGCAGAATTTTGGTTCGAACTGTCCTTTCATTCGAGGTTCGTGTCTGGGACGAAGTCTCCACAGCTCATGTCAACGAAAGAGACGAATAATATCAGGGATAAAAGGGAATTATAACTGCAAGAATTATTTCTCTTGTTCCAGTGGTCGAAGAATTTGCTAGAAGTTTCTGGCTATCAGAAACTTCTGCTATATAAGGACAGATGGCGATTGAGAAAGCAGCAGTAGTTTTTAAACTGTGGCGAAGAGATTAGAAAAGTGATAATGGGCGAAGTTGTAATTTTGTGATAAATTGAAAGTTCAGATTTAACAAGAAGAAGTAATTGGTTTGGATTTGTGAATTAAGTAATAGAAAAGAGATAAAGTGATTTGAGAGGACAGAGACCTTGTAAGAAAAGAATTGCGAAGAATAGTATAGTGTGAACCTGAATTGTTCTATAGACTAGAAAATAAAGAAATAATTTAACAGAATATTGTTTTATCTACTCGAGCCGTAGCTCGCATATTACAATATGAAAAAATTACGCATAACGGAAGAGGAATTATGTAGACTCTTTCTTTGTTACTGCCCAGGGCTCTATCGTCAAAAAAATAAATTTCTCGGACGACACTTGTCCCAGGATCTAGAAAAACTGTATTTCAAACCGGTGAATTTTTTTCCCCCGAGGGTAGGTGAACACTTTCATTGTATCGTTTGTAATAAATTGTTTGAGTTCAGTAACCGACTGTTATTTGAAACGTGGACCAAGACGTCTAGAAGTATTCGATACCTAGTGGACAAATTAAATATTTGCAATCAGTTCAAAACAGAGAAATATATTTGCGAGTAGATACTGAATGGAACGCAATTTTTCTCATCCGTTTTAAAAATTAATCTCAAAGAAAGAGCTTTTGTATTTTAGCAAAGACTTTCCTTTTTAGCAGACTTTAACTTGGATACTTTTATAAAGATAAATCCTCCTTTCTATTGCTCGCCACCTAGAAGAAAAAGGATTATTTACCCGGTGCAGATGGAAGGCATCTGCATGTACAATGTAGGTCAAAAGTTTGAGACCGCCCTCAGTGCTTGAAGGAAAAACAAAATCTAACATCGATAAAAACTCTCTAGTAATAATCATGTAAAATTAATGGAAAACATATATGACACCAAAATAAGAAGAAAAATATTTTCATTTTGTTCTTAACATAAAGGAATTTATTAGAAAGAAGGAAAAATGACAAACCGATTTTTCGTCGAAAAAGCAATTCTTGGCTAGAATGCCAGTCAGTTTTTGAATTCTTGCCTGTGGTATATTGCTCCAGCAATCCAATAGTATATTCCACAATGCAGATTCAGATCTGGTCCAGAGGTCACAGCGTTTTCTTTCAATATTGTTTTGTATGCCTCCTTATTAATTTTTCCAATCACTAGAGCCAGATCTCCAACTCCACTTGAAGGGAAACATCCCCAGACCATAAAGAACTGCCTCCATGCTTGACGGTAGGAATCACACAGTCTGGTAGCATCTTTTGTTCAGCGATGCGTCGAACGAAAACTCTCCGTTTTGTGCCAAATACCTCGAATTAGATTCATCGCTCTACTAAACTCTGTTGAACTCTTCTTTCGTCGAGTCATTTATGCTTTTTGGCCCATTCTAACCTTTTTTGCTTGTTTTGTGGTTGCAGCAGGAGTTTTCGAGCAGCACCTCGTCCAAATAGGACAGTGGTTTTGCGGTTTGCTTGTTGTGACTATTAGCCGATCCTCGTGTTTAGTTGTAGTTCTAGGCCATCCTGACCGTGGTTTATCCTCAAGACTTCCACTTTGGGTGTGTCGTTTAATGGTACGTTGAACGCAGCACCTTGATACCTTCAACTGCGAAGCAACTTCCCGCTGCGGTGTGCTTTTTTAAGAAGGGTGGTGATTGCAGATTGTTTCTCGATTGTGGTTTAGGCAACTTTTCCCATTTTCAACGAGTTGTGTACTCAAGAAAATAAATTTTTAGGACTTCAAACTGTGGCTTTTATGTAAGACCCTTGCAATCCAGGTCGACCAATTTTGGGATTTGAGAACCCTTTTGATGTAAGAAGTCATAAACAAATGCTGAATCAACAACCAAAAGCCGTGAAATTTAATAGGGTGGCCGTGGTGTAGTGGTAACATCATCGCTTGTCACGCTGTTGATTCACGGTTCGAATCCTGATGTCAAGAATCATCTATTTATTTCACATGAAATAAATAAAAAAGTCGATCACTTGCCAAAGCTAAGACAACTCTACTGTGAAGGCATAACACTGGCAGTAGGGTGGTCATATGACCAAAATGCAACTTGATCGCGATGATGACATCAGGAGAAAAAAAACTCTGCGACCTGGCCTAGCTTCTCGTAGCCGTGCTGTGCGTCTCACGAATGGTTGGGACCTACAGTTTTATGCTGTTTCCGAAGGGCAATTTGTCTCGATTGACAATTGGCAATTTTTACTCTCAGATATTTGTCAGACGTTCTTTTATTTTTATTTTTATGTTTTCTTGCATTCGAGCCTTACACCTCTCGCTCAGTGATCGCACACTTAACCACTGAATCACGGCTCCCACACGAAATAAAATGAAGTCTGAGGTAAATAGTTCGTTGGTATTGTAATCGCAAGACAGATTGGTTTCATTTAGAGCAAAAATATCGTAGGGGAGCTTTTGGGAGTTAAGAAACACGGATGAGGTTTCAGTTCGCAGACCTTTCACGTTCTGGTAATAAATGGACAAGCATTGGGGAGAGATTATAATAGCATTAAGGATGTTTGAAGTTGAAACTTTGTCAGGAAGCGGAAGGTGAAACGAAAACTGATTAGGGGCGAAAGTAATTATTTAAATCGGCGCGAGATTTCTGGAGACCTACGTTTAGAGCTGATATAATATGTGTAAGACGAGAGATCGATTGCTACATGGAGAGGTGGTATATTGAAGCTCTCATGATACTCGTACTAGACGAATATGTGCATCAAAGAAATCACGTCAGTAGGGAGACCCTCTTCGGAGATGGAGACCTTAATGTTGGCATAAGTTTTTCCATCAATACAGATGGAATAAGCTTTATTACGCAAGTAGGCGTCTCTCAAACGTGTCATTACGTAGCAGCCATCATCAGCAGAATCTGTGAATTATTTAGTAAGTTTAGCAATGAGTGGTAACAGCGGGTCTAAAAGGATGGGTGATGTGATGTTGGAGTTAGTGGCGCTGGCATTTGAACAGGTGGGGAGGTTAGCACTAGTAGAGACAGATCTACGAGTAGTTGGCAGACGATGAGGAGGGAGCAGGGTTAAGGTGAGAATGAATGAAATTAGGGAAGTTGGCGGAGGGAGTATCCTTAGTGTTTGGTGAGGGAGAAGAGACAATAGTGAGGTCAAACGAGCTTGGAATTCGACAATCTAGCAGCAGAATTAAAATTAGGAAATAAACCCACTTTAAAAATCCAATTATTACTGTCGGATTAAGAGTTGTTGGTAGACGGGGGGGATTAGAAGGTATCGGGTTTACAGTTGGCGTTATTATTAAGGAAATTATTCTTAGAACTAGGGTTATTTTTAGGCTTAGAGAGTTTAGAGCTAGTATTCTTAGATTCAGGTTTACTGCAATCCTTTTGTTCCATTGCCTTGCTGCTTTCTTCAGTTCATACAGGCTTTTATTTAATAAAAAAATTTGAACGTCTTCTTTAAACCCATATGGTTGTTCCGTATAAATATGTTCTTCCAGATTACAATGGAAAAACGCCGTTTTCACATCAAATTGATAAATTTCAAGATTGTGTGCCGCTGCTATTGCCAACAATGTCCTAAAAGAATAGTATCTAACAACCGGAGCAAACGTCTCTTCGTAGTCGATACCATACTTCTAAGAGCAACCCCTTGCGTCTAATCTTGCCTTGTGTTTATCGATTTCGTTTTCGACTCTAGCTCACATACTCGTACACAAATTTCAGCTTCCTCAGACTTGTCTTCATTATTTGACCTTGAACTCATTCTGGTGTTGTGCGTGCTCTTAAGAGTTAGAAGTCTTGGATTTGGTGTCTTAGGCTTACTACTTTGGCACCGGTAATTCTAATATTTCATTTTGACAATTTGTATTACCTGAATTATAGTTCTCAACCATTTCGCGGAGCCTCTGTCGTTCTTCATTGAATATCACAACGAAAATTCTATAGGCTTTGCTTTCCTCGTTCCAAGCCAATCATCAAACATTTAATTAAGTTTCTCTCCCATTTTGTTCGCTGCTCCTTAGGAATATGAATATAAATCTCGTTTCCAAATATTCTAAGATTTTTGACAGATGGCTTCGAAACAAACCATTTTTCATAAGGGGTAACTCCATCAATCGTATGTGTTGCTGTCCGATTTCTTAAGTGCACTGCAATATGTGTAGCCTCTGCCCAGAGATACAGCAGAAGTTGTCTTTCATGTAATATTAATTTTGCACTATCGATTATGGTTCTGTTCTGCCTCTCGATGAAACCATTTTGTTCTGGAGCTCTTGGGGCCGAAAGCTCATGTTTAATTCAGTCAGATCAGCAGTCCTATCTAAAACGTCTAATCGAATGACCTCCAACTTCAGTACAGAACTTCATGAGGTTAACGAGCACACCTGGTTTGTACAAAGCAATACATACATAGCAATACCTTGAAAAATCCACCAATTGATGAAATACTCATTTTACCACAGAGATCAACATGAAAAATTTCTCCGGCAGTACTAGCCAAAGTTGGCAACCCTAAACCGTGTGAAACTAGTGTCAACAGTGCTCTTAAAACAAGAGTAAAATCGCAAAGCTACACCCTCCGGTTAAAATTCTTATAAAGGGTGGTTAAATTTTAAGGGCCGATGTTGAATGTGAACCACACCTAAACGTCAAGTTTTTTTCTGCATTTCATTTGACATTTCTCAATTTCAGACTAAGTCAATTTGAACCATAGAAAGATACACAATCGAGCAACGCGTTAAAGTTATTCAGTCTTATTATGAAAATGGGCGTTCAAATCAAAATGCATATCCTGCATTTCGTGATTCTTTCGGTCAATTTAATCGTCCAAATGTGCGTACAATGAAAAATCGTGCAAAAATTTGTGTAAACCGGGTCTGTAGGAGATGTGAAAACACCAGTGCATGCTCGTACAGATCGTACTGCAGAAAATATTGCTGCTGTTCGCGATAGTGTGGCTGAAGAGCCGTCCACCTCAACTCGTCGTCGTGCCCAACAATTGCACCTCTCACGCTCGTCGTTGATGAACATTATGCATAAAGACTTGCATTTACGCGCTTACAAGGTGCAATTGACTCAAGAACTAAAGCCTCTTGACTAATGAAATGGTCACAATGGTGGCAAGAAATGGCAACAGTGGATGATCAATTTTCGAAGAAAATCATCTTCAGTGATGAGGCACATTTTCACCTCAGTGGATTCGTCAATAAGCAGAATTGCCGCATTTGGGCGAATTATAATCCAAGAGTGATTGTCGAAAAACCAATGCACCCACAAAGAGTGACTGTTTGGTGCGGTTTATGGGCTGGCGGCATCATCGGGCCGTATTTTTTCCAAAATAACGAACTTTTTATGGCCCGAATTGGAAGATATGGATGTGGACGATATGTGGTTTCAACAGGATGGTGCCACTTGCCACACAGCTAACGAAACAATGGCTCTTTTGCGCGACAAATTCAATGGCCGTGTTATCTCAAGTGGTGGCGATGTCAATTGGCCGCCAAGATCATGTGATTTGACACCGTTGGACTTCTTTCTTTGGGGTTATTTGAAAGAAAAGGTGTACGTCGATAAGCCAGCAACAATTTAAGAGCTAAAGGATGAGTTAATTCGGCACATTAACGGCATAGAACCTCAATTATGCCTCAGCGTCATCGAAAATTTGGACCATCGGATGGAGGTGTGCCGCCGATGTCGCGGCGGCCATTTGGCCGATATTTTGTTCCATACATAATTGAACCATACCAATATTATCATAATAAAAAGAAATGACAGTAATTTCCTAAATAATTTGTGTTTTATTCAAAATCAACATCGGCCCTTAAAACTTAACCACCCTTTATATTTAACCTGAATGCATTCCACGCTCTGCATCACAGGTAACTGAAATTTCTACGCTGGAACATCGCTCTACATGGGATAGGTAAATTATTTTTTTCAGAATTTCTCATCTGTTGTTTCGACGAATACCAGGTGTCCACAATTTGGCGCGCTATTTTTGTGGAACCTGTGGAATCAGTGCATGCGTAGACGAAGAAACACGCTTTGAGGAGTTCCATATCCAACTTGGTCTAGGCATCAACCATCTTTTTTTTAGTTCGGACATCAACCATTGTGTGCCTGGAAAAATAAAAACTAGCCTAGAAGTATACTCCAAGAACACCAACTAATATGAGTTTTTTTTTCAAATAAACAATTCCTCTGTAACTCTCCTGTAACAACTGCAACATCTACAATAACGACAACAACCAACTTTACCACCAAACCAGCAACAAACTCATACACGTCGACAATAATAACCGACTCCATTGCAATATCATGAATAACATTTTCAAACTATCTTCAATGCTAGCAATCTGACAACAGAAAGTATTCTAAGCAACTCCAACTCAAAAAAGAGGCCGTTCATCCCCAATTATTATAACAGAAACCATCAACAACGAGAAAAAATTCAAATATAAAAAAAAATCATTGAACTATTGGCTAAGCAAGACTTCGAACTCGAAATTCTCTAAGCTTTTCGAGATCCTCAATCCGGACCAAGGCCTAGAAACCAATACAGCATAAGTGTGCTTGACAATGCAACATTTAGTTGAGCTGTTTTCAATCGCACCAAGTTCATTTTATATAATCTGTTTTCTCTAACTCCACCAGCAGTTAGTCTTTCATAAAAATCACGCGTTGCGCACCTTCCTCCAAAATAACCTTCATTCCTTTTTTCGGTGAAACTTGAAACAGATGTAAAATTACGCCCAAGATCTGGAACAAATAAAACATCTTTAGTAGTATGAACAAATACTTTGCTTGTTTAGAGTTAATAGCATACACTTAAACGTCACCAACTCCTTCCAGCCGCAATTTTCAGCCGTCTCCAACTCGCATCTCAGTTTATTTGCCCTCATACAAGGGCAAGGTGAAAAGTTCTCGGCCTGACGCAGAGATGGCACTATGATTATTATGGTACTATGTTAATACCGACAATAGTAATAATAATCATTTATAACAATAGTTGTAATTTTCAGCAATGTCAAAGTAACAGGAAAGATAGAGATTAAAATAAACAATTTAACTAAAGAGAGTGTTGAAACAGAGATACAATAACATGATACCCTCTCGGAGAATGTTCAATCTAAAGAAGGAGGAGTTTATTGAGTATTGGTCTTAGTACGAGTATTGGTCTTAGTACGAGTACCACTGGCTGAGTTTACATTTTGACATTTTAATGTATTTCGTAATTTGCTATAGTCGTAACTTTCGCCTCGAACCACACAAGTTGCGACAACAGAGTAAATTGTAAACAAACATAAAATAATAATTTGCCAATGCATTGGGTTTACCTCTTGAAAGTGTAAACTCAGCATCGATTGTGTGCTAGGCCAATATACTCGATCGAACTCTGAAAAACATAAACATAAGCAATATCGATTATGGACTAGATACTCTTGATCGATATTGTTAGGGTAGGATTTTATTGACATGTATATATAGTATTTGTTCATCAAACCATTTTTCATTCATAAATCATAACTTTATACACGCTCGAAGATTAAATGCTGCGACCACTTCGGTTGTTTATTAATTTTTACTCGTACACAAACTCGCACACATAGGCGAGACAAGTATGAACTCCTCTAGCGAGAGAGCGTGCAATGAATTTTTTTGAAAAGTCGTTCATTTTCCGGTTTATGCATTCATTTCTTCACAGTACGAACTTTCAACTCTATTCCTTTCTGGCATATAGTAGAAGTTCATTTGCGATTTCTTTGTCGAACATACTGTAATATGCGAGCTACGGCTCGAGTAGATAAAACAATATTCTGTGAAATTTATTTCTTTATTTTCTAGTCTATAGAACAATTCAGGTTCACACTGTACTATCCTTCGCAATTCTTTTCTTACAATGTCTTTTTCCTCTCAAATCAATTTATCTCCTTTCTATTACTTAATTCACAAATCCAAACTAATTACTCCTTCTTGTTAACTCTCAACTTTCAATTTATCACAAAATTACAACTTCGCCTATTATCACTTTTCTAATCTCTTCGCCACAGTTTAAAAATGACTGTCTTCTTTATTGATCGCCATCTGTCCTTATATAGCAGAAGTTTCAGATAGCCAGAAACTTCTAGCAAATTCTTCGACCACTGGAAATAATTCCAAGATGACAATCATTTCTTCCAGTTATAATTCTCTTTATCCGTGGCGTTGTCAGCTATTGCGAACCTCGAATGAAAGTACAGTTTGGAATGGGCTGTAGGAGCGTAGTTATTATTCTACATTATTGTTGCATACTTTTAGACGATGTTACACTGCCCCCCTCTTAGACTTGTTCGTCCCGAACAAGTGCGTCCTCACTTCGGCCATTGTATCGACTCAGTCGGTCCACATGAACCACTTTCATTTTGGCCCTTGGTCCTCGCTGGATGCGGTAGACAACATCGTTGATGCGGGTTACTATTCTGTATGGACCCTCCCAGTTCCGCTGCAATTTAGGTGATTTCCCCTTTTGGCGATGGGGATTATACAGCCACACTAGATCTCCTTCCTGGAATCCTGACGTTGTTGCCTTGGCATCATACCTGGTCTTCATGCGGTCGCTCGTCATCTTAATCTGGCTTCTGGTCCTTTGGTGTATGTCCCTAAGCCTTTCCCTAAGGTCCGCCACGTACTCTTCTTCATTTCTGGGCTCATTGGTAGGAGATCCAAATTTCACCTCACTGGGTAAACGAGCTATTCCACCAAATAAGATTTCGAACGGCGTATGTCGAGTAGTGCTATGCACGGCACTTCTATAGGCCATCAAAAACAAGGGAATCTGCCGGTCCCAATCCCGTTGGTAGTCACCTACGACCTTCGAGAGATGTTCGTCCAAAGTCCTATTGAAACGCTCCACCATACCGTCCGACTGTGGATGAAGCGGGGTTGTCCTTGTCTTTTTGATTCCGAGTAGTTGACACATCTCTTGGAAGATTCTTGACTCGAAGTTCCTCCCTTGGTCAGAATGCAATTCCAAGGGCACACCGAATCTGCTAACCCAATTGTAGACGATCTGCTCCGCCACGGTTCTGGCTTCCTGGTTAGGGATCGGAAACGCTTCCGGCCACTTACTGAAGTAGTCCATCACTACGAGTATATACCGATTACCATTGTCGGTTTCCGGAAAGGGCCCTGCGATGTCAATGGTGATTCGTTCGAAAGGTGCTCCCACGTTGTATTGGTGCATCTTACCTCGAGTTTTGGTTCTCGGACCCTTACTAGCTGCACGCACGACGCATTCTCTGCACCAGTCTTCGATATCTTCCTTCGCTTTTAACCAATAAAAACGTTCTCGTACCTTTTCTAGCGTCTTATTCACTCCCAAGTGGCCTCCGGACGCCCCGCCATGCATTTCCTGTAACACCTCCTTGACCCTCGTCCGCGGTACTACAAGCTGCATTACAAACGACTTTCCGTCGGAGGATTCCCATTTTCTTCTCAGAACACCTTCTTGGACATGGAGGGAGTCCCACTGCGCAAAATATGCCTTTAAGGTCGGGCTTCTGTGAGAGATGTCCTGATGATCCGGTTTCTCCATGTTCTCCTTCCAGGCCAGAATGGGCTCGATATCCGGGTCTTCCTTCTGAGCGTTCCGGATCTCATCTACGCTCCAGCCGGCGATAGGTTCGGCTCTCATTCTTTGGATGGAAACCAGCTCCCGTTCTTCCTGACGCGCACAATGTTTACAATCCGTTCTGCATGGTCTCCGGGACAGTGCATCCGCATTAGAGTGGAGTTTTCCTTTACGATGCTGTATTTCGTAGTCGTAGATTTGCAGCCTTTCGATCCATCTTGCGACCTGACCCTCAGGACTCTTGAACTGTAATAGCCATTTTAAGGCTGCATGGTCTGTGCGAAGAACGAACTTCCTCCCGTAGAGGTATTTGTGAAAATGCTTCGTAGCCAAGATCAAAGCTAGAAGTTCTCTCCTTGTCACGCAGTAGTTCCTTTCTGGCTTAGAGAGCACCTTGCTGAAGTACGCAACCACCTTCTCTTGGTCGTCATGCAACTGGGAGAGTACGGCTCCTACCCCGACATTACTAGCATCTGCATCCACAACGAACGTTTCCCCGGGAGTGGGGTAAGCCAGTATCGGGGCATCGCATAGCCGTTGTTTAAGTGCCTTGAAGCTCTTCTCGCACTCAATTGACCATTTGAATTGTTTTCCCTTTTCCGTCAACTGGTGCAGGTTCTTTGCGATCCCGGCAAAATCCTTCACGAACCGTCTGTAGTAGGTGGCTAGGCCCAGGAAGCTCCTTAGTTGGTGTTTGTCTTTGGGGACTGGCCAGTTTTTCACCGCTTCGACCTTCTCCGGATCGGTTCTCACTCCTTTCGCTGAAATTATGTGTCCCAGGTACTTGACTTCCGCTCTAAACAGGGCGCACTTCTTGGGGTTGAGCTTCAGGTGGGCACTTCGAAGCCTTTGAAACACATCCCTTAGATTGTCTCGGTGTTGCGCAAACGTTTTTCCTACGACGATGACATCATCCAAGTATACCAAACAGGTTTTCCATGTTAACCCTTGCAGGACACATTCCATCAATCGCTCGGAAGTCGCCGGAGCATTGCACAGCCCGAATGGCATTACCGTGAATTGCCATAGCCCATTTCCTGCGGTGAAGGCGGTTTTCTCCCGGTTTTCTGGATGGATCTGTACCTGCCAGTAGCCACTCTTCAAGTCGAGAGTGGAAAACCATCGGGCTCCTGATAGTGTGTCTAGCGTGTCGTCAATCCATGGCAGAGGGTAGCTGTCTTTCTTGGTGACGTAATTGAGCTGCCGATAGTCCACGCAGAACCGCGTGCTGCCATCTTTCTTCTTAACCAGTACAACCGGTGATGCCCACGGACTTTTGGAACTTTCAATCAGACCTTCTTTCTCCATTGCCGACACCATCTCTGCAACTTCTGTCTGCTTTGCCAATGGAAGGCGCCTAACAGGCTGACGAATTGGTCTAGTATCACCAGTGTCTATTCGATGTTGTACCAGGTGTGTTCGGCCGTATTCACCGTCCTGTGAGGCAAATACATCAGCGTACTCATTGATAAGATTCTCTGCCATAGTTCGCTGCTCCTGATTCAGCTCACTGGACTGGAGAATCGTCTCTCTCGTTTCCGCTGTCCAAGGTGATGGGAGAGGTTTTGGAGCATCACGTTCAGATATTGTTGCGACGGCGGTAATCGGCGTGCATTTTCCAGTCACCTCCCCTCGCCTTAGTTTGACAGTGTGTGGTCTTGCGTTCAAAACTCTTACTGGAACCATGGTGTTCTTTGGTTCGACTAACGTCTTTCCCACGATGTAGTCTTGAGAATTCTTCTCTGGGTCTGGTTCTACTATGTAGAATCGGTGGCTCCCAAGATCACCTTCCAGCTTCGTCCAAATGATTGTCTCTGAAGACGGCGGCAAAACTTCGTCTTTGCTGATGACTGTCCTGAGAGTTACGGCATTCTCATTTCCGTACACCATCGGAATCTCCACATTTCGATACCTCAGTACTTGCATCCCGATGTCCAGGATTACTTCATTTGCTTTCATGAAGTCTATTCCGATGATGCACTCGTCGCATATATCTGCCACCAGAAACGCATGGGAGAACGTCAGTCCCGCCAGAGTAATCGTAAGACGAATTTCTCCAAACACTTTCGCCATTTCCCATGTTGCAGTCTTCAGGCAGTAGCTGTTGGTGTTGTGCAGTCAGGCGCTTCTGACAATATCTCTTCTTACAATGGAGGCAGTGGCGCCTGTGTCGATGGTGGCTACGCACTTCTTCTTGTTGATTAGTGCCTCCACTGTCAGGCTCTTGTTACCCCGTTTGGTTTGCGAAACTTGAATGGTGGTCCTGGGGGCCTCGATTCCAGTAACCAACTTCTGCCCCGCGAAGTTGGTCCTTACGCATTTCCCGACTGCTGGTTTTGGGAAGTCTGACTGACAGGATGAATGTTATCACCGACAGATGCTTCCTCTCTGCTTCTCCTACTTCCGCAATGTGGACAATTTCCTCGTCTAGGTGCACTTCTGCACTGCCGTTGTAGGTGTCCGGTTTGGTTGCAATTCCAGCAACGGATTTGACTTCCGCGAGCTTTGTCTTCATCCAAGACGGCTGTTCTCTGGCATGAGCATTCCACGACGGACATTTCCCTGACACGGTGTATTCCCTGGTATGCTTGGTCCGCAGCCTTCATTGACAAAGCGAATGCCAATGCCTCGGGGAGTGTTCGCTTTTCAGCCATCCTTACAGCCATTTGCAGTTGTCTGTCCTCTATGGCCTGAATAAAAGCTTCCACCGCCATTTCGTTGATAAGCTCCTCACCGGCTTTAGGGTATGAAAGATGGGCTAGTCGCTCTATATCCGCCTGCAACTGTTGGAGCGTTTTCCCCCTTTTCTGGACTCGACTACGCAGCTGAACCCTGTACACCTGCTGCATGTGTTCATCCCCAAACCGCATCTCGATAGCCTGAACCAGAGAGTCGTAGTTCTGCTGTTTATCTTCCGGGATGGTCTGCAAGAGCTCCGCAGCTGGACCCCTCAGTGCAAGTGTGAGTGCAATGGACTTCTCTTCATCGTCCCAGCTATTGGTCATTGCGGCCGCTTCGAATTGCCTTTTATAAATTGGCCATGATGTTTGACCATCGAAGATAGGAGGCTGCATCTCCTTTCTTCTCAGACCGTCAGTGGAATATTCCCGTGCTTTCTGTCTCTTCACGCTGCTGAGCTCCTTAGCAAGATTTTCGACTTGCTTTCCTACTATCTCGAATTTCGTATCCACTTTTTCAAACTGAGTCTCTATCTTCCCGAACTGAGTTTCATGTTTCTCAAAATTTTCATCGAATCTAGTTTCGACTTTTCCGAGTTGCGTCTCGACCTTCTCGATTTTCTCTTCGATCACTTCGAATTTGGATTCCAAGTTCTTGTTCAAGTTTACTTTCCAGAGCATCTAGAGAATTCTTTTGTTCGTCCATTGCTTTCTTTTGTTCATCCAGCTTAAGTTCTAGAGAATTCTTTTGTTCGTCCATTGCTTTCTTTTGTTCGTCCAGCTTAAGTTCTAGAGAATTCCTTTGGTCGCCCATTGCTTTCTTTTGTTCGTCCATCGCTTTCTTTTGTTCGTCCAGCTTAAGTTCTAGAGAATTCCTTTGATCTTCTATTGCTTTCTTTTGTTCGTCCATGACTAACTTAAGTTGCAGGAGCAGACTTGTTATACCCGGGTCGGCTGCTGCTGTACTTGCTGGTTCCTCTTCCACGTCAAACTCTACGTCGTGCGGATTTTCACCTTCCTGCGTTACTGCTTCTTCCAGACGATTCAGTAGGGCATCTTTTCCCCCAGTTGTGTCGAGGTTCCGCTTACTGAGTTCTGCCTTTAGTTGAGTTATAGTTAGTTTTCCCAATTTGCGACCCATTTTGCGCAACTAATTAACTCAACACAGAAATCGTTTTTTTTTTTTTTTTTTTGCTTGTGCAATTTCACACCACGGAAATAGTTATTCACAGAATAAGTTTTATCCCGCTTCTGACACCAATGTAATATGCAAGCTACGGCTCGAGTAGATAAAACAATTATTCTGTGAAATTATTTCTTTATTTTCTACTCTATAGAACAATTCAAGTTCACACTATACTATTCTTCGCAAATTCTTTTCTTACAAGGTCTCTTTCCTCTCAAATCACTTTATCTCCTTTCAATTACTTAATTCACAAATCCAAACTAATTACTTTTTCTTGTTCACTCTCAACTTTCAATTTATCACCAAATTACAACTTCGCCCATTATCACTTTTCCAATCTCTTCGCCACGGTTCTAAACCAACTGTGTGTTTTTTTTGATCGCCATCTGTCCTTATATAGCAGAAGTTTCTGATAGCCAGAAACTTCTAGCAAATTCTTCGACCACTGGAACAAGAGAAATAATTCTTGCAGTTATAATTCCCTTTTATCCCTGATATTATTCGTCTCTTTCGTTGACATGAGCTGTGGAGACTTCGTCCCAGACACGAACCTCGAATGAAAGGACAGTTCGAACCAAAATTCTGCCAGAATGGAAAGTCACTTCGGAATTTGCTGCATAGACATAGGAGCGTAGTTATTATTATGCTACAATACTTTCGAAAGCGACATCTGTGAGGGAATGTAATTAAAAACGATTGTGGGGTGAGTATTCGATAATGAATACTGTCTGCACTAGGTACTGATGGTTAGTTAACTACTCTACTATACTCGTAGAGGTAGAGGTCGCAACAATTTGTTTTTTATGATTTCTCTAAAAGGTAAGCCAAAGCACATGTTGTGAATTCTCATGTTAAATGATGGGAAGAGCAGTGCTGTCCTTTGTACCACATAGCAGTATTTGCACTACTTTTGGCCATGCTGCACTATTATTTTTTTAAATTTTTAATGCATTTTTATTAATTTTCAATTCATTGTAACTTACTTGCTAGACAAAAAACACTTAAAACTAGCTTAACTAACTTATTTATGTTATTCTAACTTACTGGCCCTATGCGGGCGCTCTAAGCTAAACCTAACACATATATAAACTAGGTATGTCTTTCGATGTAATCTAACTTAAATTCTTTATTAATTTCATTTTTCATTACTAATAATAGTTAAGAAAAATTTAACGAGAAAATAGTAAATGAACGACATTTTTTTCTTTGTTATATAAAACTTAAAAAACTACCTTAAAATAAATCTAAAACTACCTTACTCTATCTTATTCTACCTTACTCTAATTACGTAATTATATGCGTACTTGTTTTGTTCTTTATCAAGTGCTGTTTTTTTTTTCTAAAAACCTAACAAAAACTACCTAAGTCTAAGCTATGTACGTAAGTCGGCCATAGAAAAACTGCCAACTTTAAACGGGCTATCCCGGATTGTGAGGGAACGCCGAAGGAGTTCCTTCTGTTTCGGCTAGCCACCAGAATTGTCCTAATTAACGTTCTACGTTACACATTGAACATCCAAATACGAGCATAAGCCGGATGAGGGCCGTGTGGCAGATTACCTTTACCCTTGCATTGACTTGCTTGTTATAAAAAGTCTCTTTGTAAGGGCAAACGCACCTTTGCAATCCTGCACTACTCATTTCAATAGTATACGACAATTTTTGAAAAACATTTGTTTCCTAAATTGTTCCACTACTCGTAATTAATCACCAAAATGAGAATGCCCTAGTTTTTCAAATTGTTGGATTCCTTGAAAGCGGTATGTTGTAATCCGAAATGCAGACAACCTGCTGAATAAGCTAAGATTTTTTGAGTACAAATCTATTATCCAGGAGGTCTTGAGAAATAATCGCAAAGGAAAGCACGCACTTTAAAAAGAAACCAGCATTAAATTCCGCGAACATCCCTGATAAAGTTGTATTTACCCTGTTGAAATCTTAACTATTTTCAGAGTAACTTATAAGTTTTTACTAATTATGGCAACATGGCGGCAGTTTTTTAGGTGGGCCTGATTTGATTTCTGGATTCAGCACCACGTTCGAGTACACTGACGTCATTACGCAGATCCACGATAGATTTGACTATCTTGTCCAGGATATCGGTCTCATGCTGCGAGAGTGCCTGTACTTCTGGTACTGGAGATTATGGCGTCATCACATCGACCATGGTTTAGTTTCTCCATAAGCATGCGAATTGACTCGTTTGTCATTGAAAGATCTTCCCGCAGCTGCCTGATAAGCTGCTGATAAGAACAGCAGGATCCGTCGGGTCTGATACATCTCCGTATTGGGTTCCTTCAGTTTTTCAGCTAGTTTTGTCGTATTCGTCCTCACTAGTGGAGGTATCTGGGTCTGTCTACACAGGATTTTTCGTTTTCGTTTTGCGAAGCGTACGTGAATTTGGCATTTAATTCCAAATAAATCACGTCGGGGTCACCAATTTATAGCGGAACGAAATGATGCTATTGAGTCTTAATATTGTATATACACTTTATTAAAACGAAATAGAAATTATTATAATCAACAAGATTAAACACATCTACTACGAAGTGGTTGATTGCATCCAATCAACACCTCTGGTGTGGAAGTTCTATTTTTTTATCTTCCACACTATTGGGTAGAACTTAGGATGGGTAGTTGTATCGTCACCAACAGTAGTCAACGCATAGCTGTCAACCGAAAGGTATGCGGTGGAACCAAAAAGACACCAACAGCAGTCAACGCTCGGCTGTCAACTAGAAGAAAAATGGTCGTCAATCCAAGATGGCCGAAAAATGAGACAACACTCTGATTCCAGCCAATATTTCAATATTTCTTCAGCTCTAATATTTAAAATACGCAATAAAGAGAAAAATACAGAAACGCAAAAATCTGTGTCGTCATTTTTCCTCTTGTTTTTAATAGTGGGTACAAGTTCCCACATTGGTGACCCCGACGTGATAACCACAGTAGAAAAATAAAAATAAAAAAATGAGCGACGACAACAGCAAGGCAGACCCTGCGCCTGCGCCCTCACCGAACAGAGCCATTATCGAAGATATTTCGGAAGTTCGTGTTCTGCTGCTCTGGAAGCAACGACCCACATTATGGTTCGCTCATCTAGAGACCGTCTTCCAATTACACAACATTAGAAGCGATGCGGCGAAATACACAAAGCTTGTCAGCGAACTGGACTGTGCTACACTAGATCAGGTCAGCGATATAGTAGAAAAACCCCCACCAAAGGATAAGTATACCGTGCTTAAGGACCGTATCGTCCACATCTTTACTGAGTCTGATTTCAAACGAACTGAAAAACTGCTTTCCAATCTAAGGCCTGGCGACCAGAAACTGTCGCAAATATTACGCAGCATGAGAACGCTAGCGCCTAAGTGCACCAGTACTAGTCGTCTTAGTCATTAGTGCAATCGACGACCTAACCAAGCTCGCCGAGATCGCCGACAATGTGGTCGAAGTAACTGAATCAACGACTGGATCCATCATGGCACACTCATCTGTACATATGGTGACAAATTGTTGTGCCTTAACCTGGGGCTACGCCGACCGTTCAAATGGCGTTTTCTAGTTGCGAACGTTTCTCGACCCATCATCGGAGCCGATTTCCTTGCCCAATTTAATTTGCTTGTTGATCTCAAAATTCAGCGACTCATCGACAGCACGACAGGTGATTCGTGTCGTGCTGCAAAAACAAGCAAAAACAAAACTATTCTTTGAAGGCAGCATCCATACAATAACAGATGAATCGCGGTTCCACCAGCTTATAAAACAGCACCCAGCTTTCACCAATCTTTCACTTGCACATGGCTATTGTCGTCAATCAGACAGCCCTTGGGCAAGTCCACTTCATTCTGCACCAAAGAAAGACATGTCATGGAGGCCTTGCGGTGACTACCGCAAGTTAAATGCGATAACCCAACCGGACAGATACCCAATGAGGTATATTCACGACGCGCTACCGGTAATGAAATCAAGAAACATATTCTCTAAAATAGACCTTATACGCGCCTACAATCAAATTCCAATAGCAGATGAAGATATCCCGAAAACAGCAGTCATTACACCGTTCGGGTTATTCGAATTTTTGGTGATGACATTCGGTATGAAAAATGCTTCCCAGACTTTCCAACGGTATACGGACCAAGTACTATCTGGACTAGAAGATTTTTGCTCGTGTTACATCAACGTCTTCTTCGTGGCATCTGATAACAAAGAAGAACATCTACATCATCAGCCAAGCAGATCTCATAGAAATTCGTGTGGCCTAACATGCAGAAGGATATTCACCATTGGGCACGTATGTACATGCATCGCATGTCAGAGCTCAAAAGTTCACAGATACACCAAAAACAGTCCTGAAGCATTCCCTGTTCCTGACAACCGTTTCGAGCAAATCCACCTAGACCTGATAGGCCCTCTGCCAAACTCAGGAGGATTTAGGTAGTGCCTCACGATGATAGATCGGTTCTCCAGGTGGCCGAAAGCTGCACCTATCGTCACCCAAACAGCGGAAGAAGTTGCCGACGCATTCTACTCGAACTGGATCGTCAGATTCGGCGCCTCAAAAGTGATAACAACTGACCAGGGCACTCAGTTTGAATCTGCGTTCTTCAACAAATTACTACGACTAGTGGGATGCGAGCGTATTCGAACATCAGCATATCATCCAGCAACGAATGGTCTCGTCGAACGATGACACCGCACATTAAAATCCGCAATAATGTGTCACGAAAACAAGACACATTGGGTCGAACTTTTGCCAACAATTATGCTGGGATTGCGAACTTGCTACAAAGAAGATCTTCAGGCGCCGTGTACGGAGATGGTATACGGAACAACCCTTCGTATTCCTGGAGAATTTTTCTTCGATGAACCAGTGACCGACAACTCAGAACTATTCATCAACCAACTGCGACAGCACATGCGTGAGTTACGGCCAGTGCACACCTCTCACCACAGCACACGAGACAGCTTCGTTCACAAAGACCTTGGATCCTGCACCCACGTCTTTTTACGTGACGACAGTGTACGACGGGCCTTAACACAACCATACACAGGCCCTCATCAGGTATTCAAACGAATTTCGAGTTATGTAGCATCACCAACAGTAGTCAACGCATAGCTGTCAACCGAAAGGTATGCGGTGGTACTAAAAAGACACCAACAGTAGTCAACGCTCGGCTGTCAACTAAAAGAAAAATGGCTGCCGACAATCCAAGATGGCCGAAAAGTGAGACAACGCTCTGATTCCAGCCGCGCTGCTGGCTACGCAGACTTTTCCTCAGCTCCAATATTTAAAATACACAGTAAAGAGAAAAATACAGAAATGCAAAAACCTGTGTCGTCATTTTTAATCTTGTTTTTAATAGTGGGTACAAGTTCCCACATAGTACTTCGAAAGCGACATCTGTGAGTAAATGTTATTAAAAACATTTGTGGGGTGTGCATTCGATAACAAATTCTGGTTAATTAACTACTCTACTATAGAGGTAGAGGTCACAACTATTGTAAAAGGTGTGGCGGATATGCTACCATATATCACAGACAATAACCCCTGACAAAAACCCTTGCCACATCTCCAGCGCCCTGCGGACATCTAACATACTACACATTAAAATACTTCTTCAACCAACTGTCACTTTCTTCTTTTCCTTCGATCAGCCACGCACTCTGTTGTAATTATTTTGTAAAAACTGTAAGGTCCTACATTTAGTAAATAAAAGTTATACGCAATCCGGGAGATATTTTTATTGTGGACAACACATATCTAAGTTGACCCCACAACTGGTGACCCTGACGTGATGCCAACGGATTGCCATCCAACCACATTTCATCCTACATTTTCGCTTTCGCTACAACTGCGCACATCCAATACTATGTCTCTTCTGCACACACCGCCGCACGAACAACCCGGATGATCAAATCCATCTGTCCCAGACACTGATGCATCTACTTTTGCACAACCTGGACAGGCATTTTTACCCAACTACGACATTGAGGCCATCCACAACTGCAAAATGTCACCATTCTGGAAAAGCAATCCTGAATTGTGGTTCTTCCAAGTGGAATCCATCTTTCACGCAAGCAACATCCTGTCCGACGCCAGCAAATATCACCTGGTAATTAGTGCTCTCGGATCTAATGCACTCTAGGAAGTGTCAGATATGCTGAGAACACCACCAAACAAAGATAAGTATGCTCATTTGAAGGCTCATCTTTTAAATCGGCTCTCCGATTCAGCAGATCGCCAACTTCATAAAGTCCTCATAAAGCTCGGTGATAAGAAACCCTCTCAACTTCTCAGACAGATGAGAACTATTGCTGCGACAGAGCTTCTGAGAATGTTCTACGTGTCAAATGGTTTGCCATACTACCACAAAATGTGCAGACTGTCCTCAAGATCTTTCGAGTAATAACACTCGATGAATTCACTATCGGTGCAGATACACTGATGGAAAACGGACACGGCCCAGCAGTCATGGCCACGTCAACCTTCTCGAGGTGAACACCATCACCAACTCAAGACGTTGCTGCGTCTCCAACAAATGCCAGGAAGTCAAAGAAATCCGACGCTCTATGTCCCAGATGATCACACTCAACATGGAAATCCTCAATAAACTGTCGATGTTCTCCAGCAATAATAGATCACGCTCATCCTCTTGACGTCCTACACGAGCTATTTCATCTGCAACAACTGGTTTCTGGGTCTACCACAGCACATGGGAGACTAACGCTCGTAACTGCAAGCCTCCATGCAGCCCTTGTCATCGAAAAACTAGATTCGCTGTCGCCAGTACAGGCGGTAGGTGACAGCAGCAATAGCAACAACAACAACATCACCGCCGAGCACCGTTTATTTCTCTTTGATCGGCAGACCAACACGAAGTTCCTGGTCGACTCAGGCTCTGTCATCTTCATCATTCCACCAATCCTGCACTAATCGCAACACTAAACCAAGAGTTTTTAAATTACGAGTATACGCTGCAAACAACACGGTAATCGAAACCTACGGGCAGCAATGCATCTCTCTGAACATCGGCGTCCGTCATCCTCTCAGGTGAAATTTCATTATCGCCAATATAAAGACAGCCATATATATATATATATATGTATATATATTGTAATATGCAAGCTACGGCTCGAGTAGATAAAACGATATTCTGTGAAATTTATTTCTTTATTTTCTAGTCTATAGAACAATTCAAGTTCACACTACACTATTCTTCGCAAATTCTTTTCTTACAAGGTCTCTTTCCTCTCAAATCACTTTATCTCCTTTCAATTACTTAATTCACAAATCCAAACTAATTACTTTTTCTTGTTTACTCTCAACTTTCAATTTATCACCAAATTACAACTTCGCCCATTATCACTTTTCCAATCTCTTCGCCACGGTTCTAAAACCAACTGTGTCTTTTTTGATCGCCATCTGTCCTTATATAGCAGAAGTTTCTGATAGCCAGAAACTTCTAGCAAATTCTTCGACCAAAAACAAAAATACCTAAAAACAAAATCCCTAAAAATTATGACAATCATTTCGTGCAGTTATAATTCTCTCTTGTTCTCTTTTATCCGCGATATTATCCGAGCTGTGGTGACTAATTTCAGACACGAACCTCAAAAGAAAGCAATGAAAAGACACTTCGGAATTTGTTGCCTGTTCGAGGGCGTAGTTATTATGCTACATTATGTTACACTGCCCTCCTCTTAGACTTGTTCGTCCCGAACAAGTGTGTCCTCACTTCGGCCATTGTATCGACTCAGTCGGTCCACATGAACCACTTTCATTTTGGCCCTTGGTCCTCGCTGGATGCGGTAGACAACATCGTTGATGCGGGCTATTATTCTGTAGGGACCCTCCCAGTTCTGCTGCAACTTAGGTGATTTCCCCTTTTGGCGATGGGGATTATACAGCCACACTAGATCTCCTTCCTGGAATCCTGACGTTGTTGCCTTGGCATCATACCTGGTCTTCATGCGGTCGCTCGTCATCTTAATCTGGCTTCTGGTCCTTTGGTGTATGTCCCTAAGCCTTTCCCTCAGGTCCGCCACGTACTCTTCTTCATTTCTGGGCTCATTGGTAGGAGATCCAAATTTCACCTCACTGGGTAAACGAGCTATTCCACCAAATAAGATTTCGAACGGCGTATGTCGAGTAGTGCTATGCACGGCACTTCTATAGGCCATCAAAAACAAGGGAATCTGCCGGTCCCAATCCCGTTGGTAGTCACCTACGACCTTCGAGAGATGTTCGTCCAAAGTCCTATTGAAACGCTCCACCATACCGTCCGACTGTGGATGAAGCGGGGTTGTCCTTGTCTTTTTGATTCCGAGTAGTTGACACATCTCTTGGAAGATTCTTGACTCGAAGTTCCGCCCTTGGTCAGAATGCAATTCCAAGGGCACACCGAATCTGCTAACCCAATTGTAGACGATCTGCTCCGCCACGGTTCTGGCTTCCTGGTTAGGGATCGGAAACGTTTCCGGCCACTTACTGAAGTAGTCCATCACTACGAGGATATACCGATTACCATTGTCGGTTTCCGGAAAGGGCCCTGCGATGTCAATGGCGATTCGTTCGAAAGGTGCTCCCACGTTGTATTGGTGCATCTTACCTCGAGTTTTGATTCTCGGACCCTTGCTAGCTGCACACACGTCGCATTTTCTGCACCAGTCTTCGATATCTTCCTTCGCTTTTAACCAATAAAAACGTTCTCGTACCTTTTCTAACGTCTTATTCACTCCCAAGTGGCCTCCGGTCGCCCCGCCATGCATTTCCTGTAACACCTCCTTGACCCTCGTCCGTGGTACGACAAGCTGCATTACAAACGACTTTCCGTCGGAGGATTCCCATTTTCTTCTCAGAACACCTTCTTGGACATGGAGGGAGTCCCACTGCGCAAAATATGCCTTTAAGGTCGGGCTTCTGTGAGAGATGTCCTGATGATCCGGTTTCTCCATGTTCTCCTTCCAGGCCAGAATCGGCTCGATATCCGGGTCTTCCTTCTGAGCGTTCCGGATCTCATCTACGCTCCAGCCGGCGATAGGTTCGGCTCTCATTCTTTGGATGGAAACCAGCTCCCGTTCTTCCTGACGCGCACAATGTTTACAATCCGTTCTGCATGGTCTCCGGGACAGTGCATCCGCATTAGAGTGGAGTTTTCCTTTACGATGCTGTATTTCGTAGTCGTAGATTTGCAGCCTTTCGATCCATCTTGCGACCTGACCCTCAGGACTCTTGAACTGTAATAGCCATTTTAAGGCTGCATGGCCTGTGCGAAGAACGAACTTCCTCCCGTAGAGGTATTTGTGAAAATGCTTCGTAGCCAAGATCAAAGCTAGAAGTTCCCGCCTTGTCACGCAGTAGTTCCTTTCTGGCTTAGAGAGCACCTTGCTGAAGTACGCAACCACCTTCTCTTGGCCGTCATGCACCTGGGAGAGTACGGCTCCTACCCCGACATTACTAGCATCTGCATCCACAACGAACGTTTCCCCGGGAGTGGGGTAAGCCAGTATCGGGGCATCGCATAGCCGTTGTTTAAGTGCCTTGAAGCTCTTCTCGCACTCAATTGACCATTTGAATTGTTTTCCCTTTTCCGTCAACTGGTGCAGGTTCTTTGCGATCCCGGCAAAATCCTTCACGAACCGTCTGTAGTAGGTGGCTAGGCCCAGGAAGCTCCTTAGTTGGTGTTTGTCTTTGGGGACTGGCCAGTTTTTCACCGCTTCGACCTTCTCCGGATCGGTTCTCACTCCTTTCGCTGAAATTATGTGTCCCAGGTACTTGACTTCCGCTCTAAACAGGGCGCACTTCTTGGGGTTGAGCTTCAGGTGGGCACTTCGAAGCCTTTGAAATACATCCCTTAGATTGTCTCGGTGTTGCGCAAACGTTTTTCCTACGACGATGACATCATCCAAGTATACCAAACAGGTTTTCCATGTTAACCCTTGCAGGACACATTCCATCAATCGCTCGAAAGTCGCCGGAGCATTGCACAGCCCGAATGGCATTACCGTGAATTGCCATAGCCCATTTCCTGCGGTGAAGGCGGTTTTCTCCCGGTCTTCTGGATGGATCTGTACCTGCCAGTAGCCACTCTTCAAGTCGAGAGTGGAAAACCATCGGGCTCCTGATAGTGTGTCTAGCGTGTCGTCAATCCATGGCAGAGGGTAGCTGTCTTTCTTGGTGACGTAATTGAGCTGCCGATAGTCCACGCAGAACCGCGTGCTGCCATCTTTCTTCTTAACCAGTACAACCGGTGATGCCCACGGACTTTTGGAACTTTCAATCAGACCTTCTTTCTCCATTGCCGACACCATCTCTGCAACTTCTGTCTGCTTTGCCAATGGAAGGCGCCTAACAGGCTGACGAATTGGTCTAGTATCACCAGTGTCTATTCGATGTTGTACCAGGTGTGTTCGGCCGTATTCACCGTCCTGTGAGGCAAATACATCAGCGTACTCATTGATAAGATTCTCTGCCATAGTTCGCTGCTCCTGATTCAGCTCACTGGACTGGAGAATCGTCTCTCTCGTTTCCGCTGTCCAAGGTGATGGGAGAGGTTTTGGAGCATCACGTTCAGATATTGTTGCGACGGCGGTAATCGGCGTGCATTTTCCAGTCACCTCCCCTCGCCTTAGTTTGACAGTGTGTGGTCTTGCGTTCAAAACTCTTACTGGAACCATGGTGTTCTTTGGTTCGACTAACGTCTTTCCCACGATGTAGTCTTGAGAATTCTTCTCTGGGTCTGGTTCTACTATGTAGAATCGGTGGCTCCCAAGATCACCTTCCAGCTTCGTCCAAATGATTGTCTCTGAAGACGGCGGCAAAACTTCGTCTTTGCTGATGACTGTCCTGAGAGTTACGGCATTCTCATTTCCGTACACCATCGGAATCTCCACATTTCGATACCTCAGTACTTGCATCCCGATGTCCAAGATTACTTCATTTGCTTTCATGAAGTCTACTCCGATGATGCACTCGTCGCATATATCTGCCACCAGAAACGCATGGGAGAACGTCAGTCCTGCCAGAGTAATCGTAAGTCGAACTTCTCCAAATACCTTCGCCATTTCCCCTGTTGCAGTCTTCAGGCAGTAGCTGTTGGTGTTGTGCAGCCAGGAGCTTTTGACGATATCTCTTCTTACAATGGAGGCAGTGGCACCTGTGTCGATGGTGGCTACGCACTTCTTCTCGCTGATTAGTGCCTCCACTGTCAGGCTCTTGTTACCCCGTTTGGTTTGCGAAACTTGAATGGTGGTCCTGGGGGCCTCGATTCCAGTAACCAACTTCTGCCCCGCGAAGTTGGTCCTTACGCATCTCCCGACTGCTGGTTTTGGGAAGTCTGACCGACAGGATGCTTCCTCTCTGCTTCTCCTACTTCCGCAATGTGGACAATTTCCTCGTCTAGGTGCACTTCTGCACTGCCGTTGTAGGTGTCCGGTTTGGTTGCAATTCCAGCAACGGATTTGACTTCCGCGAGCTTTGACGGCTGTTCTCTGGCATGAGCATTCCACGACGGACATTTCCCTGACACGGTGTATTCCCTGGTATGCTTGGTCCGCAGCCTTCATTGACAAAGCGAATGCCAATGCCTCGGGGAGTGTTCGCTTTTCAGCCATCCTTACAGCCATTTGCAGTTGTCTGTCCTCTATGGCCTGAATAAAAGCTTCCACCGCCATTTCGTTGATAAGCTCCTCACCGGCTTTAGGGTATGAAAGATGGGCTAGTCGCTCTATATCCGCTTGCAACTGTTGGAGCGTTTCCCCCCTTTTCTGGACTCGACTACGCAGCTGAACCCTGTACACCTGCTGCATGTGTTCATCCCCAAACCGCATCTCGATAGCCTGAACCAGAGAGTCGTAGTTCTGCTGTTTATCTTCCGGGATGGTCTGCAAGAGCTCCGCAGCTGGACCCCTCAGTGCAAGTGTGAGTGCAATGGACTTCTCTTCATCGTCCCAGCTATTGGTCATTGCGGCCGCTTCGAATTGCCTTTTATAAATTGGCCATGATGTTTGACCATCGAAGATAGGAGGCTGCATCTCCTTTCTTCTCAGACCGTCGGTGGAATATTCCCGTGCTTTCTGTCTCTTCACGTTGCTGAGTTCCTTAGTAAGATTTTCGACTTGTTTTTCTACTTTTTCGAACTGAGTCTCTATTTTCCCGAACTGAGTTTCATGCTTCTCAAAGTTTTCATCGAATCTAGTTTCGACTTTTTCGAGTTGCGTCTCTACCTTCTCGATTTTCTCTTCGATCACTTCGAATTTGGATTCCAAGTTCTTGTTTTGCTCATCAAGTTTACTTTCCAGAGCATCTAGAGAATTCTTTTGTTCGTCCATCTTAAGTTCTAGAGAATTCTTTTGGTCATCGAGCTTATGACTTTGATCTTCTATTGCTTTCTTTTGTTCGTCCATGACTAACTTAAGTTGCAGGAGCAGACTTGTTATACCCGGGTCGGCTACTGTACTTGCTGGTTCCTCTTCCACGTCAAACTCTATGTCATGCGGATTTTCACCTTCCTGCGTTACTGCTTCTTCCAGACGAATCAGTAGGGCATCTTTTCCCCCAGTTGTGTCGAGATTCCGCTTACTGAGTTCTGCCTTTAGTTGAATTATAGTTAGTTTTCCCAACTTGCGACCCATTCTTGCGCAACTAATTAACTCAACGCAGAAATCGTTTTTTTTTTTTTTTTTTTTTTTTCTTGTGCAATTTCACACCACGGAAATAGTTATTCACAGAATAAGTTTTATCCCACTTCTGACACCAATGTAATATGCAAGCTACGGCTCGAGTAGATAAAACGATATTCTGTGAAATTTATTTCTTTATTTTCTAGTCTATAGAACAATTCAAGTTCACACTACACTATTCTTCGCAAATTCTTTTCTTACAAGGTCTCTTTCCTCTCAAATCACTTTATCTCCTTTCAATTACTTAATTCACAAATCCAAACTAATTACTTTTTCTTGTTTACTCTCAACTTTCAATTTATCACCAAATTACAACTTCGCCCATTATCACTTTTCCAATCTCTTCGCCACGGTTCTAAAACCAACTGTGTCTTTTTTGATCGCCATCTGTCCTTATATAGCAGAAGTTTCTGATAGCCAGAAACTTCTAGCAAATTCTTCGACCAAAAACAAAAATACCTAAAAACAAAATCCCTAAAAATTATGACAATCATTTCGTGCAGTTATAATTCTCTCTTGTTCTCTTTTATCCGCGATATTATCCGAACTGTGGTCGCCCCGCCATGCATTTCCTGTAACACCTCCTTGACCCTCGTCCGTGGTACGACAAGCTGCATTACAAACGACTTTCCGTCGGAGGGTTCCCATTTTCTTCTCAGAACACCTTCTTGGACATGGAGGGAGTCCCACTGCGCAAAATATGCCTTTAAGGTCGGGCTTCTGTGAGAGATGTCCTGATGATCCGGTTTCTCCATGTTCTCCTTCCAGGCCAGAATCGGCTCGATATCCGGGTCTTCCTTCTGAGCGTTCCGGATCTCATCTACGCTCCAGCCGGCGATAGGTTCGGCTCTCATTCTTTGGATGGAAACCAGCTCCCGTTCTTCCTGACGCGCACAATGTTTACAATCCGTTCTGCATGGTCTCCGGGACAGTGCATCCGCATTAGAGTGGAGTTTTCCTTTACGATGCTGTATTTCGTAGTCGTAGATTTGCAGCCTTTCGATCCATCTTGCGACCTGACCCTCAGGACTCTTGAACTGTAATAGCCATTTTAAGGCTGCATGGCCTGTGCGAAGAACGAACTTCCTCCCGTAGAGGTATTTGTGAAAATGCTTCGTAGCCAAGATCAAAGCTAGAAGTTCCCGCCTTGTCACGCAGTAGTTCCTTTCTGGCTTAGAGAGCACCTTGCTGAAGTACGCAACCACCTTCTCTTGGCCGTCATGCACCTGGGAGAGTACGGCTCCTACCCCGACATTACTAGCATCTGCATCCACAACGAACGTTTCCCCGGGAGTGGGGTAAGCCAGTATCGGGGCATCGCATAGCCGTTGTTTAAGTGCCTTGAAGCTCTTCTCGCACTCAATTGACCATTTGAATTGTTTTCCCTTTTCCGTCAACTGGTGCAGGTTCTTTGCGATCCCGGCAAAATCCTTCACGAACCGTCTGTAGTAGGTGGCTAGGCCCAGGAAGCTCCTTAGTTGGTGTTTGTCTTTGGGGACTGGCCAGTTTTTCACCGCTTCGACCTTCTCCGGATCGGTTCTCACTCCTTTCGCTGAAATTATGTGTCCCAGGTACTTGACTTCCGCTCTAAACAGGGCGCACTTCTTGGGGTTGAGCTTCAGGTGGGCACTTCGAAGCCTTTGAAATACATCCCTTAGATTGTCTCGGTGTTGCGCAAACGTTTTTCCTACGACGATGACATCATCCAAGTATACCAAACAGGTTTTCCATGTTAACCCTTGCAGGACACATTCCATCAATCGCTCGAAAGTCGCCGGAGCATTGCACAGCCCGAATGGCATTACCGTGAATTGCCATAGCCCATTTCCTGCGGTGAAGGCGGTTTTCTCCCGGTCTTCTGGATGGATCTGTACCTGCCAGTAGCCACTCTTCAAGTCGAGAGTGGAAAACCATCGGGCTCCTGATAGTGTGTCTAGCGTGTCGTCAATCCATGGCAGAGGGTAGCTGTCTTTCTTGGTGACGTAATTGAGCTGCCGATAGTCCACGCAGAACCGCGTGCTGCCATCTTTCTTCTTAACCAGTACAACCGGTGATGCCCACGGACTTTTGGAACTTTCAATCAGACCTTCTTTCTCCATTGCCGACACCATCTCTGCAACTTCTGTCTGCTTTGCCAATGGAAGGCGCCTAACAGGCTGACGAATTGGTCTAGTATCACCAGTGTCTATTCGATGTTGTACCAGGTGTGTTCGGCCGTATTCACCGTCCTGTGAGGCAAATACATCAGCGTACTCATTGATAAGATTCTCTGCCATAGTTCGCTGCTCCTGATTCAGCTCACTGGACTGGAGAATCGTCTCTCTCGTTTCCGCTGTCCAAGGTGATGGGAGAGGTTTTGGAGCATCACGTTCAGATATTGTTGCGACGGCGGTAATCGGCGTGCATTTTCCAGTCACCTCCCCTCGCCTTAGTTTGACAGTGTGTGGTCTTGCGTTCAAAACTCTTACTGGAACCATGGTGTTCTTTGGTTCGACTAACGTCTTTCCCACGATGTAGTCTTGAGAATTCTTCTCTGGGTCTGGTTCTACTATGTAGAATCGGTGGCTCCCAAGATCACCTTCCAGCTTCGTCCAAATGATTGTCTCTGAAGACGGCGGCAAAACTTCGTCTTTGCTGATGACTGTCCTGAGAGTTACGGCATTCTCATTTCCGTACACCATCGGAATCTCCACATTTCGATACCTCAGTACTTGCATCCCGATGTCCAAGATTACTTCATTTGCTTTCATGAAGTCTACTCCGATGATGCACTCGTCGCATATATCTGCCACCAGAAACGCATGGGAGAACGTCAGTCCTGCCAGAGTAATCGTAAGTCGAACTTCTCCAAATACCTTCGCCATTTCCCCTGTTGCAGTCTTCAGGCAGTAGCTGTTGGTGTTGTGCAGCCAGGAGCTTTTGACGATATCTCTTCTTACAATGGAGGCAGTGGCACCTGTGTCGATGGTGGCTACGCACTTCTTCTCGCTGATTAGTGCCTCCACTGTCAGGCTCTTGTTACCCCGTTTGGTTTGCGAAACTTGAATGGTGGTCCTGGGGGCCTCGATTCCAGTAACCAACTTCTGCCCCGCGAAGTTGGTCCTTACGCATCTCCCGACTGCTGGTTTTGGGAAGTCTGACCGACAGGATGCTTCCTCTCTGCTTCTCCTACTTCCGCAATGTGGACAATTTCCTCGTCTAGGTGCACTTCTGCACTGCCGTTGTAGGCGTCCGGTTTGGTTGCAATTCCAGCAACGGATTTGACTTCCGCGAGCTTTGACGGCTGTTCTCTGGCATGAGCATTCCACGACGGACATTTCCCTGACACGGTGTATTCCCTGGTATGCTTGGTCCGCAGCCTTCATTGACAAAGCGAATGCCAATGCCTCGGGGAGTGTTCGCTTTTCAGCCATCCTTACAGCCATTTGCAGTTGTCTGTCCTCTATGGCCTGAATAAAAGCTTCCACCGCCATTTCGTTGATAAGCTCCTCACCGGCTTTAGGGTATGAAAGATGGGCTAGTCGCTCTATATCCGCTTGCAACTGTTGGAGCGTTTCCCCCCTTTTCTGGACTCGACTACGCAGCTGAACCCTGTACACCTGCTGCATGTGTTCATCCCCAAACCGCATCTCGATAGCCTGAACCAGAGAGTCGTAGTTCTGCTGTTTATCTTCCGGGATGGTCTGCAAGAGCTCCGCAGCTGGACCCCTCAGTGCAAGTGTGAGTGCAATGGACTTCTCTTCATCGTCCCAGCTATTGGTCATTGCGGCCGCTTCGAATTGCCTTTTATAAATTGGCCATGATGTTTGACCATCGAAGATAGGAGGCTGCATCTCCTTTCTTCTCAGACCGTCGGTGGAATATTCCCGTGCTTTCTGTCTCTTCACGTTGCTGAGTTCCTTAGTAAGATTTTCGACTTGTTTTTCTACTTTTTCGAACTGAGTCTCTATTTTCCCGAACTGAGTTTCATGCTTCTCAAAGTTTTCATCGAATCTAGTTTCGACTTTTTCGAGTTGCGTCTCTACCTTCTCGATTTTCTCTTCGATCACTTCGAATTTGGATTCCAAGTTCTTGTTTTGCTCATCAAGTTTACTTTCCAGAGCATCTAGAGAATTCTTTTGTTCGTCCATCTTAAGTTCTAGAGAATTCTTTTGGTCATCGAGCTTATGACTTTGATCTTCTATTGCTTTCTTTTGTTCGTCCATGACTAACTTAAGTTGCAGGAGCAGACTTGTTATACCCGGGTCGGCTACTGTACTTGCTGGTTCCTCTTCCACGTCAAACTCTATGTCATGCGGATTTTCACCTTCCTGCGTTACTGCTTCTTCCAGACGAATCAGTAGGGCATCTTTTCCCCCAGTTGTGTCGAGATTCCGCTTACTGAGTTCTGCCTTTAGTTGAATTATAGTTAGTTTTCCCAACTTGCGACCCATTCTTGCGCAACTAATTAACTCAACGCAGAAATCGTTTTTTTTTTTTTTTTTTTTTTTTTCTTGTGCAATTTCACACCACGGAAATAGTTATTCAAAGAATAAGTTTTATCCCACTTCTGACACCAATGTAATATGCAAGCTACGGCTCGAGTAGATAAAACGATATTCTGTGAAATTTATTTCTTTATTTTCTAGTCTATAGAACAATTCAAGTTCACACTACACTATTCTTCGCAAATTCTTTTCTTACAAGGTCTCTTTCCTCTCAAATCACTTTATCTCCTTTCAATTACTTAATTCACAAATCCAAACTAATTACTTTTTCTTGTTTACTCTCAACTTTCAATTTATCACCAAATTACAACTTCGCCCATTATCACTTTTCCAATCTCTTCGCCACGGTTCTAAAACCAACTGTGTCTTTTTTGATCGCCATCTGTCCTTATATAGCAGAAGTTTCTGATAGCCAGAAACTTCTAGCAAATTCTTCGACCAAAAACAAAAATACCTAAAAACAAAATCCCTAAAAATTATGACAATCATTTCGTGCAGTTATAATTCTCTCTTGTTTATATTGTAACATAATGTAGCATAATAACTACGCCCTCGAACAGGCAACAAATTCCGAAGTGTCTTTTCATTGCTTTCTTTTGAGGTTCGTGTCTGAAATTAGTCACCACAGCTCGGATAATATCGCGGATAAAAGAGAACAAGAGAGAATTATAACTGCACGAAATGATTGTCATAATTTTTAGGGATTTTGTTTTTAGGTATTTTTGTTTTTGGTCGAAGAATTTGCTAGAAGTTTCTGGCTATCAGAAACTTCTGCTATATAAGGACAGATGGCGATCAAAAAAAGGACAGTTGGTTTAGAACCGTGGCGAAGAGATTGGAAAAGTGATAATGGGCGAAGTTGTAATTTGGTGATAAATTGAAAGTTGAGAGTGAACAAGAAAAAGTAATTAGTTTGGATTTGTGAATTAAGTAATTGAAAGGAGATAAAGTGATTTGAGAGGAAAGAGACCTTGTAAGAAAAGAATTTGCGAAGAATAGTATAGTGTGAACTTGAATTGTTCTATAGAGTAGAAAATAAAGAAATAATTTCACAGAATAATTGTTTTATCTACTCGAGCCGTAGCTCGCATATTACATTGGTGTCAGAAGTGGGATAAAACTTATTCTGTGAATAACTATTTCCGTGGTGTGAAATTGCACAAGAAAAAAAAAAAAAAAAAAAAAAAAAAAACCATTTCTGCGTTGAGTTAATTAGTTGCGCAAAAATGGGTCGCAAGTTGGGAAAACTAACTATAATTCAACTAAAGGCAGAACTCAGTAAGCGGAATCTCGACACAACTGGGGGAAAAGATGCCCTACTGATTCGTCTGGAAGAAGCAGTAACGCAGGAAGGTGAAAATCCGCATGACATAGAGTTTGACGTGGAAGAGGAACCAGCAAGTACAGTAGCCGACCCGGGTATAACAAGTCTGCTCCTGCAACTTAAGTTAGTCATGGACGAACAAAAGAAAGCAATAGAAGATCAAAGTCATAAGCTCGATGACCAAAGGAATTCTCTAGAACTTAAGTTGGATGAACAAAAGAAAGCAATGGATGAACAAAAGAAGGCAATGGACGAACAAAAGAATTCTCTAGAACTTAAGTTGGATGAACAAAAGAAGGCAATGGACGAACAAAAGAATTCTCTAGAACTTAAGATGGACGAACAAAAGAATTCTCTAGATGCTCTGGAAAGTAAACTTGATGAGCAAAACAAGAACTTGGAATCCAAATTCGAAGTGATCGAAGAGAAAATCGAGAAGGTAGAGACGCAACTCGAAAAAGTCGAAACTAGATTCGATGAAAACTTTGAGAAACATGAAACTCAGTTCGGGAAAATAGAGACTCAGTTCGAAAAAGTAGAAAAACAAGTCGAAAATCTTACTAAGGAACTCAGCAACGTGAAGAGACAGAAAGCACGGGAATATTCCACCGACGGTCTGAGAAGAAAGGAGATGCAGCCTCCTATCTTCGATGGTCAAACATCATGGCCAATTTATAAAAGGCAATTCGAAGCGGCCGCAATGACCAATAGCTGGGACGATGAAGAGAAGTCCATTGCACTCACACTTGCACTGAGGGGTCCAGCTGCGGAGCTCTTGCAGACCATCCCGGAAGATAAACAGCAGAACTACGACTCTCTGGTTCAGGCTATCGAAATGCGGTTTGGGGATGAACACATGCAGCAGGTGTACAGGGTTCAGCTGCGTAGTCGAGTCCAAAAAAGGGGGGAAACGCTCCAACAGTTGCAAGCGGATATAGAGCGACTAGCCCATCTTTCATACCCTAAAGCCGGTGAGGAGCTTATCAACGAAATGGCGGTGGAAGCTTTTATTCAGGCCATAGAGGACAGACAACTGCAAATGGCTGTAAGGATGGCTGAAAAGCGAACACTCCCCGAGGCATTGGCATTCGCTTTGTCAATGAAGGCTGCGGACCAAGCATACCAGGGAATACACCGTGTCAGGGAAATGTCCGTCGTGGAATGCTCATGCCAGAGAACAGCCGTCATGGATGAAGACAGAGCTCGCGGAAGTCAAATCCGTTGCTGGAATTGCAACCAAACCGGACACCTACAACGGCAGTGCAGAAGTGCACCTAGACGAGGAAATTGTCCACATTGCGGAAGTAGGAGAAGCAGAGAGGAAGCATCTGGAGGTGATAACATCCATCCTGTCAGTCAGACTTCCCAAAACCAGCAGTCGGGAAATGCGTAAGGACCAACTTCGCGGGGCAGAAGTTGGTTACTGGAATCGAGGCCCCCAGGACCACCATTCAAGTTTCGCAAACCAAACGGGATAACAAGAGCCTGACAGTGGAGGCACTAATCAACAAGAAGAAGTGCGTAGCCACCATCGACACAGGTGCCACTGCCTCCATTGTAAGAAGAGATATCGTCAAAAGCTCCTGGCTGCACAACACCAACAGCTACTGCCTGAAGACTGCAATAGGGGAAATGGCGAAGGTATTTGGAGAAGTTCGTCTTACGCTTACTCTGGCAGGACTGACGTTCTCCCATGCGTTTCTGGTGGCAGACATATGCGACGAGTGCATCATCGGAATAGACTTCATGAAAGCAAATGAAGTAATCTTGGACATCGGGATGCAAGTACTGAGGTATCGAAATGTGGAGATTCCGATGGTGTACGGAAACGAGAATGCCGTAACTCTCAGGACAGTCATCAGCAAAGACGAAGTTTTGCCGCCGTCTTCAGAGACAATCATTTGGACGAAGCTGGAAGGTGATCTTGGGAGCCACCGATTCTACATAGTAGAACCAGACCCAGAGAAGAATTCTCAAGACTACATCGTGGGAAAGACGTTAGTCGAACCAAAGAACACCATGGTTCCAGTGAGAGTTTTGAACGCAAGACCACACACTGTCAAACTAAGGCGAGGGGAGGTGACTGGAAAATGCACGCCGATTACCGCCGTCGCAACAATATCTGAACGTGGTCCTCCAAAACCTCTCCCATCACCTTGGACAGCGGAAACGAGAGAGACGATTCTCCAGTCCAGTGAGCTGAATCAGGAGCAGCGAACTATGGCAGAGAATCTTATCAATGAGTACGCTGATGTATTTGCCTCACAGGACGGAGAATACGGCCGAACACACCTGGTACAACATCGAATAGACACTGGTGATACTAGACCAATTCGTCAGCCTGCTAGGCGCCTTCCATTGGCAAAGCAGACAGAAGTTGCAGAGATGGTGTCGGCAATGGAGAAAGAAGGTGTGATTGAAAGTTCCAAAAGTCCGTGGGCATCACCGGTTGTACTGGTTAAGAAGAAAGATGGCAGCACGCGGTTCTGCGTGGACTATCGGCAGCTCAATTACGTCACCAAGAAAGACAGCTACCCTCTGCCACGGATTGACGACACGCTAGACACACTATCAGGAGCCCGATGGTTTTCCACTCTCGACTTGAAGAGTGGCTACTGGCAGGTACAGATCCATCCAGAAGACCGGGAGAAAACCGCCTTCACCGCAGGAAATGGGCTATGGCAATTCACGGTAATGCCATTCGGGCTGTGCAATGCTCCGGCGACTTTCGAGCGATTGATGGAATGTGTCCTGCAAGGGTTAACATGGAAAACCTGTTTGGTATACTTGGATGATGTCATCGTCGTAGGAAAAACGTTTGCGCAACACCGAGACAATCTAAGGGATGTATTTCAAAGGCTTCGAAGTGCCCACCTGAAGCTCAACCCCAAGAAGTGCGCCCTGTTTAGAGCGGAAGTCAAGTACCTGGGACACATAATTTCAGCGAAAGGAGTGAGAACCGATCCGGAGAAGGTCGAAGCGGTGAAAAACTGGCCAGTCCCCAAAGACAAACACCAACTAAGGAGCTTCCTGGGCCTAGCCACCTACTACAGACGGTTCGTGAAGGATTTTGCCGGGATCGCAAAGAACCTGCACCAGTTGACGGAAAAGGGAAAACAATTCAAATGGTCAATTGAGTGCGAGAAGAGCTTCAAGGCACTTAAACAACGGCTATGCGATGCCCCGATACTGGCTTACCCCACTCCCGGGGAAACGTTCGTTGTGGATGCAGATGCTAGTAATGTCGGGGTAGGAGCCGTACTCTCCCAGGTGCATGACGGCCAAGAGAAGGTGGTTGCGTACTTCAGCAAGGTGCTCTCTAAGCCAGAAAGGAACTACTGCGTGACAAGGCGGGAACTTCTAGCTTTGATCTTGGCTACGAAGCATTTTCACAAATACCTCTACGGGAGGAAGTTCGTTCTTCGCACAGGCCATGCAGCCTTAAAATGGCTATTACAGTTCAAGAGTCCTGAGGGTCAGGTCGCAAGATGGATCGAAAGGCTGCAAATCTACGACTACGAAATACAGCATCGTAAAGGAAAACTCCACTCTAATGCGGATGCACTGTCCCGGAGACCATGCAGAACGGATTGTAAACATTGTGCGCGTCAGGAAGAACGGGAGCTGGTTTCCATCCAAAGAATGAGAGCCGAACCTATCGCCGGCTGGAGCGTAGATGAGATCCGGAACGCTCAGAAGGAAGACCCGGATATCGAGCCGATTCTGGCCTGGAAGGAGAACATGGAGAAACCGGATCATCAGGACATCTCTCACAGAAGCCCGACCTTAAAGGCATATTTTGCGCAGTGGGACTCCCTCCATGTCCAAGAAGGTGTTCTGAGAAGAAAATGGGAATCCTCCGACGGAAAGTCGTTTGTAATGCAGCTTGTCGTACCACGGACGAGGGTCAAGGAGGTGTTACAGGAAATGCATGGCGGGGCGACCGGAGGCCACTTGGGAGTGAATAAGACGTTAGAAAAGGTACGAGAACGTTTTTATTGGTTAAAAGCGAAGGAAGATATCGAAGACTGGTGCAGAAAATGCGACGTGTGTGCAGCTAGCAAGGGTCCGAGAATCAAAACTCGAGGTAAGATGCACCAATACAACGTGGGAGCACCTTTCGAACGAATCGCCATTGACATCGCAGGGCCCTTTCCGGAAACCGACAATGGTAATCGGTATATCCTCGTAGTGATGGACTACTTCAGTAAGTGGCCGGAAGCGTTTCCGATCCCTAACCAGGAAGCCAGAACCGTGGCGGAGCAGATCGTCTACAATTGGGTTAGCAGATTCGGTGTGCCCTTGGAATTGCATTCTGACCAAGGGCGGAACTTCGAGTCAAGAATCTTCCAAGAGATGTGTCAACTACTCGGAATCAAAAAGACAAGGACAACCCCGCTTCATCCACAGTCGGACGGTATGGTGGAGCGTTTCAATAGGACTTTGGACGAACATCTCTCGAAGGTCGTAGGTGACTACCAACGGGATTGGGACCGGCAGATTCCCTTGTTTTTGATGGCCTATAGAAGTGCCGTGCATAGCACTACTCGACATACGCCGTTCGAAATCTTATTTGGTGGAATAGCTCGTTTACCCAGTGAGGTGAAATTTGGATCTCCTACCAATGAGCCCAGAAATGAAGAAGAGTACGTGGCGGACCTGAGGGAAAGGCTTAGGGACATACACCAAAGGACCAGAAGCCAGATTAAGATGACGAGCGACCGCATGAAGACCAGGTATGATGCCAAGGCAACAACGTCAGGATTCCAGGAAGGAGATCTAGTGTGGCTGTATAATCCCCATCGCCAAAAGGGGAAATCACCTAAGTTGCAGCAGAACTGGGAGGGTCCCTACAGAATAATAGCCCGCATCAACGATGTTGTCTACCGCATCCAGCGAGGACCAAGGGCCAAAATGAAAGTGGTTCATGTGGACCGACTGAGTCGATACAATGGCCGAAGTGAGGACACACTTGTTCGGGACGAACAAGTCTAAGAGGAGGGCAGTGTAACATAATGTAGCATAATAACTACGCCCTCGAACAGGCAACAAATTCCGAAGTGTCTTTTCATTGTTTTCTTTTGAGGTTCGTGTCTGAAATTAGTCACCACGGCTCGGATAATATCGCGGATAAAAGAGAACAAGAGAGAATTATAACTGCACGAAATGATTGTCATAATTTTTAGGGATTTTGTTTTTAGGTATTTTTGTTTTTGGTCGAAGAATTTGCTAGAAGTTTCTGGCTATCAGAAACTTCTGCTATATAAGGACAGATGGCGATCAAAAAAAGGACAGTTGGTTTAGAACCGTGGCGAAGAGATTGGAAAAGTGATAATGGGCGAAGTTGTAATTTGGTGATAAATTGAAAGTTGAGAGTGAACAAGAAAAAGTAATTAGTTTGGATTTGTGAATTAAGTAATTGAAAGGAGATAAAGTGATTTGAGAGGAAAGAGACCTTGTAAGAAAAGAATTTGCGAAGAATAGTATAGTGTGAACTTGAATTGTTCTATAGAGTAGAAAATAAAGAAATAATTTCACAGAATAATTGTTTTATCTACTCGAGCCGTAGCTCGCATATTACAATATATATATATATATAACAGCAGATCTCCTTACCAACTATGGCCTTCTCATTGACCTCAAGGGGCGCTGTTTAACCGACCGGTTGACGGAACTCACTGCATCCGGCCAACTTTGCAGTTTCCATTCACAGCATCTCCACCATTGGCCCAGTGAACATCTCTAGCTCAACTCTAGCGCCTGCTTACAGGGAACTCCTTTGTAAGTATATTGACATCACTAGGCCATCGCCTTTTCCTTCCACCCAAACGGATAATCCTGTCTTGCACCATATTGTCACTACAGAACCGTCAGTTGCGGAGCGCCCACGTAAGCTCACTTGTGACAAGCTGAAGGTAGCCAAGGAAGATTTTGACTTGCTTCTACAGTACGGCGTCATACGACCATCCAGCAGTCAGTGGACCAGCCCTTTGTATATGGTGCATAAGAAACTTGGAGGCTGGCGCTCAACAGACGACTACATTTCCGGACCGCTGCCCGATTCCGTACATCGATGATGTAATACAGCGCTGTCATGGGAACAGCATCTTTTCAACCATCGACTTAACACGGGCCTACCACCAAATACCGGTAGCGGAAGAAGATATTAACAAAACGGCCATCACCTTTTGGCCTTTTTGAATTTTTGGGAATTTCACCTGGCGTACGGAATGCCACTCAGACCTTTCAGAGGCATATGAACAATCTTCTGACATTCCCTTTGCCGCTTGCTAGATTGATAACGTGATCGTTTTCCCCCAAGATGAGGAGCAGCACAAACATCATCTGGAAACTATCTTCAGGATCCTCCGCGATCATCATTTTACCATCAACCCTAATAAGTGTCAATGGGGCAAGGAGCAAGTAACTATCTGGGCTAAAACATCAGCAGACATGGATTCTCTCCACCACAAGACAAAATCCAGGCAATACTGTCCTACCCGAAGCCGGAAACTATCTCGTACCTCCAACGCTTCCTAGGTATGGTAAATTATTATTGCCGCAGTGTTTCTCATGCTGCTCAGTTGCAAGCACCACTCCACAACTATCTCAAGAACGGCAAAAAGCAGGACAAGCGTAAGATAGAATGGACAACGGATTCGGAGGCTGCGCTCAAAAATTGCAATAACAGCGTTACCTCACCCGTCAGAGCATCTTTCCTATCACCATCTGCACCACTACCTCTTGTTACAGACGCTTCGGATTTCGCCATCTGCGCCGCAATTGAACAGCCGGAAGATAACTGCTGGGAGCCACTGGTTTTTTTTTTTATGGAAGCGTATCCCAGCGGAGACACGCTACAGTACCTCCGATAGAGAGCTCGTTGCTATCCTCGCGAGCATAAAATTTTTCAGACACATCCTCGATGGTCGATCGTTCGTCATTAAGACTGATCATCGACCTCCTATCTACGCCTTCTCTCAACGTCCAGACAAAGCTTCGCCTAGACAACTCCGCCAGCTCAGTTTCATCTCGCAATTTACATCAGTGCCGAAAACAACGTCGTCGCTGACGCACTATCTCGCATCAATACCATTTCTATGCCCAAGATCCTGGAATCATAAACCATCCATGCAGATCAACAGAATGACGAGAAGCTCGAACAAATTAAAGAGCGCTCGTCACTTAAACTCCAGCAACTCATTATCGAAGAACATCCGCTCTACCGCGAAATCTTCACCGGCTGGATTCGGCCATTCATTCTGCAATCTCTCCACAAGCGTGCCTTGTAGTACACGGTCTCGCACAGACCCGCGGCTGTGGCATCGCTCGCCAACTCAAACAAAATTTCATCTGGCCTGGAATTAGACGCGACTCTCTCCGGTGGACACACGAATGTCTTCCGTGCCAGAAGTCCAAGGTATAAAAGCACAATCGCAACAAACCTATGCACATCAATGGTACAGATAATCGCTTCGAGTATGTACATCTTGATCTCATCGAACTTCAACGAGTAAAAGGACTTCGTTATGGCCTATCGCAACGTCACTTGCTAACATGGAAGCTGACACAGTCGCCACGTCTTTTTACTCGAACTGGATTACCCAATTCGGCACTCCTTTAATCATCACGGACCAAGGAACACAGTTCGAGTCTCAACTCTTCAGGGCGCTCTCAAACATGGTTGGAGCCATCAAAATCCACACAACACCCTATCGACCTCAATCCAATGGTATCATAGAAAGATGGCATCGCACCGTCAAGGTCGCACTCTTGTATCACGCTCCAACACCCTAACCTGATTTACTTCCAACAGTTCTCCTCGGTCTTCGAACCTGCGTTAAGGAGGACCTAAGAATACCAGGATAATTCTTTTTCACAGCAGACCTGCCAGCCAATCCTAATGCATTCTTAGAGAAATTTCGTGATCACATCAGAAAGGTACGACCCACACCGACGGCTTATCATAGCTAGGCGCTTTTCAATTTCACTGCCTAGCCATGGTTGCTCCTTTTGAGTTCCTAAGCCTAGGACGTACATTTTGTTTAAATGGGAGCCGCACCTCGTACCTGCCATCACTTCGTCTCTTAACATGTTGCTTAAATTGTTGTTGACATTCTCTTCCTCCGGCGTCAGCATTGTCTCAGATGAGTGTTCAAGGAGTTATGATGATTTTGCACAATTAGACTTTTGTTGGTCGAGTTGGTACTTTCTGTCAAAATTCACTCTAGCTCTGTCTGTTGTGCAACCCTTTGACTCTTTACCAGTCCTTCCAAGATGATGGATGCATAAACGTCGGCTCCTATTAGAATGTAGATTTTTCCAGGGACATGGTACAATGGATCTGCTAAGAGTAGTTTCATCAAATGATACCAATTTTGATTTTTACCATGATGAGATAGTAACGAAGATGTCAATCGAGATTTGGTCCAGATAACTGGGGAGTATTTTTGTTTTACTTTTTATTGTCATTGCTCATGATTCACAGTATTTTTTTCAGTCCTCCTGATATCATCACGATCAAGTTGCATTTTCAGCCATATAACCACTGTCAGTGTTATGCCTTCGCAGTAGAGTTCACTTAGCTTTCGCAATTGATTGACTTTTTTATTTATTTCATGCGAAATAAATAGATGATTCTTAACATCAGGATTTGATGTTCATTGTGACTAGTTGTCGATGATACGAGTATGTAGGTTGCAATTGCCACCTATCTTCTAATCATATCTCGACAACTAGTTCAATGTGACAAAACACTTAGCATCAACTTGCCAAATGTGCAAGGGAAATTGATGAATATTGAATAAATTAATAGTAATAAATAATGTGTTGTGTGTTGAATGTTGAATGTTGAGTGTTTTGTTGGGAACCAACAGGATAGTACATGGTTTACAAAATTTAGCTTTCGCGTCCGGATCGATTAATATTTCGGCCTTAAAATCTTTAATTAGTTCTGAAGAATTTTGAAATAATTTTTCAAAGCTAACCTTAATTTCACTTATAATCTTTGACCCTCAATTATTATCACTAATTAACGTACTGGAGGAACCGAAGAACCATGAAGGAAAAACAAATGGCGTTCTATACCGACGGTTCTAAGATGGACGTTGGCACGGGAGCCGGAGCTTATTGTGAGGTCCTAGGAATAAACAACTCCTTTAGAATCAGCGACGACTGCAGCGTCGTTCAGACCAAAATCAAAGCTACCATACAGGCTGCGGAAATTATACGTGAGAGTAATATCATTGGCAAAACGGTCACTTTCTATAAAAACAGCCAGGCAGCCGTTATGGCCCTGGATTCTGCTGTAATTAGATAAAGGCTTATGAAGACCTGGAAATCACTATTTAATGGGATATCCATAGCCAATGCGGTGACCCTCTGCTGAGTAGCAGGGCATATGGATATCGAAGGAAATGAAAGGTCTGACGAGCTTGCTGGCAAAGGGTCATGCTGCACCTATCGATGGCCGTGCCTTTTGTCGTTACCCCAATCAGTTCCCTACGGAAGAAAATAGTAGATGAGACCACCGGTCGAGCAAAGAGACGGTGAGTTCATCTGGAAACATGTGCAAGCCCCAGGGCACTATGGCCGGCCTTCACCAAGAAGAGATCAACTTCTCTGGTGAAACTTAGTCATTATGACGCACGGGTCGTTTCTGGAATAATTACTGGTCATTATGTAATTGGCGTTCAAGCAGAGAGACTCTGTGTGCTGCGACTATTGTAGAAGTTGCAGGAACGAAGAAGAAATTGAATCAGTTCGTCACCTGCTGTGTGATTGTCCCGTCCTATCCGTTACAAGAATGAGGACTCTCGGAAGTTACTTCTTCTTGGAATTGGAAGACTTAGGTAATGTAGATCTTATGGACCTCCTGAGATTCGTATCACTATCTAGGTGGTTCTGATAGCGGACTTTACAGCGTTTCCAGTGTTAAAAAATTGGGCACAATGGACCCGAACTGTTGGTCTAAGCGAGCAGTGACTCTATGTGTCACAAGGCACCCATCTACTTAACCTAACCTATTACTAATTACCGAGTTCATCCTAGCATTCGAATCCGAGAATCCAAATTATTTGCTCCACTTAGGTAAAATTTCGTCCAGCCAGTTTCTCCTCAACGGTAACCGAAATAGTGCCAATTACATTAACACCTTCACCTGTAACGACCTGTAAACGAGGATAATTGTTACCAGTATGTAAACATGCATTTGAGAACAAATTTAAGTAATCAAATTTTTATATCACAGACACCACTGCCCCCATATAGATCTCTATATTGATGATTTGCCCCTCAATGTTCACGTCTCTGTTCAATGGCTGCACACTGCTGTTCATCCAATGTAACGTTCCTAGCTTCAACTCGTTCACATGCACTTTCTGGTCGTATCTGCTGCTGTTGCTTTTTTTTTCTGTTTTGCTGTTCAGTTTGTTTGGAGAAACATGCCTTCGCTGAGTGCCCTTTTCAACTGCAACTGAAACAAATCTACTCCCAAGCGGGACAATTACCTTTTGCATGCTTTGTAGTACACTTGTTGCATTTCGAAAACTGTTGCTTCCCGTACTGTACTTTGCTCTCTATTGACGAATTCAAATGACTGCGCAATATCACATGCTCTGTCCCACACTAGATCTTTGCTTGACAGTAATCTGGTTTGAAGTTTATCATTTCTTACACTAAACGCATTAAATATGCAATTCGCATCCAACAATTTAAGGTTGAAAATGTACTCCTCAATAGTTTGCCCTTGTTTTTGTGAGCAAATGTAGAATTTAAACCTGTCGGCGATTAGATTTTTTGTGGCCGCGAAATGTGGTTTGATCGCTGCAATTAGTTATTTATATGGTTTGGACGTCGGTTTTTCTGGCAGAAGCACAGACTTCATCCGCTTTTAAGCATCTGGATCAACCAAAGTTACAAATAAAGCAACTTTGCGATCTTTTTGAACTGTATTGACATGTACTTGTACTACTCTACTACTATTAATGCACAAGAAATAAAGGCAGTTGATTGTAAGCTCTCAATCGGTTCGGTTGTATATACATATCTCCTTGCAGGTCACTTCTTTAATTTCGTTTATTTGAAACAATTGATCCATCCTTTCCAAGTATTCGTCGAAATCATCTGCGATACTGAATTGTTCGATGGATCCAATTAATATTATTCTGGTAATAAACTTTATGATATTTTACACAAAATTATCACTAAACTTTAGCACTTTATACTGCACGTGTTAGGTTTCTCAATTCCTCGTCATCAATGTTATATATTAAAAATCAACCGGACAGTTCAACAGCTAGTTTATTACTCAACAGTCACAATTTGTACAGGTGTTAAAAATAGGTTTACATAAATAAGAAACAGACCACAATTCTGTTAACCATGTATTAATAATATATATGCAAGAACTTTAATTCATAGATTAGCTTTAATTTAATATGTATACATAACATTACTCTAAGCAGTCTTCTATTAATGGAAGGGGGTAGTTATCGCGAACAGTATATTTATTTCGCCTTACTTCTTTTCCGTTAAGACGATGGGTGATGCGTAAGGGGAGTCACTATGTTTTATAATTCGTGGCGCTAAAGGATCCTGTACAATTTTATCCACTTCGCACTTCGCGTTTTTCCGCAAAAGACAACCGTAGTGGAGGACAGATGAACGGAGTATCTGTCATAAGTTGAATTCGCATTTCGAACTCCAAAGGAGCGACTTTCGATTGATTAAAATTCGTGTAACTGTCACTAACTACTTTAACCACCACATTCCTAGTCGCTAGATCTAACTCTGGGCCAATTCTGATATCAGCTTGTTCCGGCTCGACCTCCAATACTGAAATCTAAAATATCTTATTATCATCGACTGTAGACGGAAGAAGGGAATCATCACTGTGGTCATATGGCTTAAATGCAATTTGATCGTGATGATGACATCAGGTGGAGGGAAAAAAATACTGTGAATCATGAGCAACGACAAAAAGCAAAAACAAACAAGCTCCCCAGTTATCTGGACGCCACCCTTGGAGTTTACTGAAACTTAATACCACCTAAGTTTCAAACCCACTACACCAATCTTTCTTTCTCTCTCTCTCTCTCAATTTCTACAAACGCCCGTGTCCTGAAATAATTTAATGGTATTCATATCCCATTTGGCGCGCGCAAATTATAAAAAAAAAATCGCTATGATACTCATTATTTTCATTAATTAAGTTTTCAAAATTCACGGACTGACCGTCGCCACAGAGATTATTTCCACTTAGGTCACTTAGCTTATTACGAGTAGTCACGCTTGTTTTACAATCTTCTAGAAAAGGAAAATAAGTGCACAGATGTAAACGATTCTATATTGAAGTTTTATTTTTATTCGTTATATAAATTTGCGCTGAAGAAACACAAGGCTTCGTTCTAAAAGTAATGTTGAAGATCCGCAGTATGTCACGACCAATTAGCAAAGGCAAAAGCAAAGCAATGACTCCGTTTGGAGTAACCATAAGCGAGACTTTATGTATTTATTTAGCAAGTTTAAGGTAGCAATATAGTACCGTAAGTATAAATCTTGACGTTTCCTAAGCCTTTGCAGTGTGAATAAAACAGATCTCCGACTGGGATTTCTTCAGGCAATATCGAACGGTGAATGAAACTAACCGGACTACCGGTATCAAAAAGAGAATTGTATTTATTAAAACTTGTGCACTTAGCCTCGTTTATAAAAAGGGCAACGCTTACCAATTGTACTGCATTTAAGTATTCCCCTAGCTCATCGTCTTTTAACTCCTCATAATTAGCACTAGTAGCCCTTCCGATAGCACCGACCCGTCTCTTCGGCGCCTTAGGACACTGTTTATAATTGTGACCCGGGTCTGCACACCGGAAGCATGATTCGGGGGGTCTTATCTCTTTGGGACAGTTGATGGAGATGTGGCCAAACGAGGAACAATTAAAACACCTGATTTGAAGGTGTAGCATCGAAAGTAACTTTTTTGTGGAAGTGGTGGCTGAAGGTGGGCGAGAAGTGCTAAATTTGGTGATGGGCCGCAGAGCCACGGACAAACGTCTTTTTTCATAAGGTGGCAACAGGCGGGTCTGAGAGATACTTCGCTGCATACAGGATGGATAGATTCGCTGTAGTGTCGGTGAGCGCATCGACATCGGCATTTGTGGCGATCTCCTGCATCGATAGCACGTAGTGCAGGAGTGTTTCTCCTCGGCGACGTGTTCGGAGGTTCAGCTGCCGGTATACCTCCTGTCTAGTTAGTCTCCTGTTGAATTCTTCCTTCATGAGACACTTTAGGGCGTTCCAAGTATCCACCCTGACAGTTCGTATGAGCCTATTCGCCGTTCCCTGTAGTAGCCTGCGTGCACAGATGTATTTAGATCCGTCGTCACATTCCAGGGACTGTGCCACGTCTTCGAAGTCAGCGGTCCACTTTGCGTATCCCATAGGAGTCATCATCGGAAAAGGGCAGAGCCACATTCTCGACATCCGTAAAGTCGATTCGTCTTCTAGGTGAGGTGTTTGGTTCGGATTCAGCGAGTTCTCGCCGGAGATTCGCAATGTGTTGCCGCCTCTCAAGGCGGTCTAGCCCCTGTTCCTCCTCAGCATCAAAATTTGTCTTTGTGATTCCACCAGGAGCACGCACATATTCGTCGGCGGAAGTGGCAGAAGTCGAAGTGGTTGGAGTATCCAACGCGGCAGAAGGTTCTGGAATAACACTTGCTTCGGAAGTTACGGAAGTCTCGGAAGCTACGGAGGTTGCATTAACTTCATTAGATGTAGCAGAAGTAGCGGCAGCGACAGAGCTAGTGGGTGCTCCGGTAGTCAAAGAAGCAGGGGGTGCAGCAACTTCGAGGCCCTCAGAAGTGGTATTTTCCAGCGTCTAACGGAGTTTCTGCTCGTACAATGAGCACAGCTGTACTACAGAAGCGAAAGATGGCGCCTCGACAGCCGTGGCCTGCAGTGCCTCCAACAATTGCGCCTTATTAAATTTATTGCTCATCGCAAACGTGTTTCTTTAGTTCTTAATCCAAGGTTATTACCGAAATAATGGGTCATCCATACGATATTTTTCTTTAATTTTATGTGTGACCCCACATCTGAAGATTTAGTATCAGCAGTTTTTTACTCTACAGCGTCAGCCAGCAAAAATTTAACGTTGCATTTAATAACATCGTCCGATTTATTTATGGCTTGCCCAGATATGACCATGTCTCCAACTACACAAACAAGGTTTTTTCCATGCCCCTGCAAAAGTACTTAGATCTTAAAATATTATTGTTATTATTTAAATTACGACCAACAAAAACACCTCAATATCTCTTCGATAAGCTGGTGCCCGCGACATCGCAAAGAAACAGAGTTCTAATTGTTCCCACATTTAGATATGAAGTTTCTAAGCGGCAATTTTCTGTATATGCTGCTGGTCTAAGGAATTCAACTTCAGCCATTTTGAGGAGGATGAGCAAGAGCGGTGAATTTGGAAATAATCTGGAACGTTACTTTCGAGGCTAAATCATATTTTCAATAGATTTTTATTATTAAGTTATATATGTATATGTATATATTTGAATTGTAAATTTAGCGAATTAACCTATTGCACTAAGTATTAACTGAAAAAACACTGATTTATAATACTTATGTTCTAATAAAAAATACAAATACAAATACAAATGTGATTAAAGTGACACTTATTAGCGGTAAAAGTAAAAGTGAAGGTGTGTTGATTCCGCGTTTCCCAATGATTCCAACCGATTTGCCGTTCGACTTCAAACGATTGCAGTTTTCAGTGCGCCTTGCTTTCGCAATTCTAATTAGTAAAGCCTAAGGACAATCAATAAGTATTTTTGGATTAAATTTGTATAATCCACGCTTTTCACAAGGTCAGCTGTATGTTTCAAAAACAATGCTTTTCCACACGCACTAAAATAAGACGAAATACCAATAAAATTAATTTTTCATTATTCAACTAAAAAAATACTTTTTTTTACTCTTGTTTAACACTTTCTTAGCTTAACATTTAATCGAACAGCCGCAAAAGTTTTTTTTACCAGTATAATTAAATATTTCGTTGATTTGCAGAAAAAAAAAGAAAATTATATGATTAGCGAAAAAATTAATTATTTGTTTAGCAGAATATAATTTTGAAAAATGATTTTTTTTGCACAAGTAAATTATTTGATCAGCAGAATTTACTTTTTGCAGCAAATACAATTTCAGCAGGAAAGCTAAAAAAAAATATTTTCAAAAATGTTAGGAATTATATGCAAAAAGAAAATGATCAGAAAAAAAAGGTATTAAAAAAAAAAATTATCGATTGGGAGTTTTAGAATTTTCTGCTGATTTGTTTTTTCACTTTCTTCAGCTGTTCAAAACTTTTTTTGGCGGATAATTTATTTTTCTATCCGTTTTGTTTTCTAACATATTATTTTATTTTCTAACATATTTTATTGGTCTTTTAATTATTTAGATGATCACGTTTAATATTAGGGTTTTTTTTTTTAATAAAAAAAAAAACATACATACATACATACATGATTTCTTCAGAAACAGCAGGGACCGATTACCGTTTACAATTTATTTGAAAAAGTTTTTAGTTTACCAACTAATGGAATTCGATACGGATTGTTCCTTCATACTAAATTCTCTAAAATGAAAGTAAACTACATTTACTACAGAGTAGAATTACACTTTTCAATAGCGGAGTAGAACTCCTTCAATCTAAAAGTGGCTACCCTAGAGTAGGTACACACTTTGAATTTATGTTCCACCGTATTGCTTTTCCTCTCGCTCACACCCTCTCAATTTATACCAAACAGCAACAACAGTACTGTAATGTAAGCCGTGTTGTGCGGTTATAGGTTTGTGTACAAAAGGAAATCAAATTACTAAAATCTACCAAAACTTCGTAAAACAATACAAAAAGTAAATTTAACGAACCACCCCCAAAAAGTGAGTTTAAATTTTGAACTGATTTGTGAACAAACATTTTCAAATATCCTTGCGATTATCGGTGAAAAGTCGCGAAAACATTTTCCAGTTTTCTAACGGAGTTCTTCATAATTTAATACAACCATAAAACCAGCTGCTGGCTGTGGTGTAGCTTCGTGTAAAATTTCGTGTTCAAGACATTCGGTCAGTTTTGTTCGTGTTTTCAATGGTTTATCGTTCAGTCGCGGAGGGGAAAGTGATTCTGTTGTGATTTTATATTAAAAAACGTAGATATCTGTCAAAAGGAAATACAGGGGCCTGCGCTCTTCGGTTGCAATAATCCTAATTTAAAAAAAAAATGTTCCCGTGAAATTGCAAAACAAACTTATTTTTGTTTTGAAATTGTTAAAACGCTCCCATGCTATGAAATTATGCTGTATGCTGTTTTTTTTTCGTTTTTCTTCTGTTTCCTGTTGCGTGTGTATGAGTGTATGGGTGTGTACGAGTGGTTAATTCATTAAACGAAGAAAACAAGAAAAATGCTCTGTACCTACCAATGTGCTACGAAAGACTAAAGTGTTGCCGGTGAGAGCTACAATGGGAAAAGCTGTAGATTCCTTCGAATAATTTTTAATTTTTCGTCGTTTTTTATGGAAAAAAAGGAGTTATGAAAAATTCGAATTAATTCGTTTTTTTATATGGATGAAATTTGAAAAGTTTTTAAAAATAAAAGTGATTCTGATGTGTGTTATTTTGTGGAGGATCGTTTTTTTATGCTCGTGTTGATGGAATTTGTTGCCTCTCTTTTGCACTTATCCATATTTTAATTGGTGCTCTACTCACCCATGAATTGAACGAGGAAGAGAAATTTGTTTGAAGAAACAAAAAAAAAAAAAAAACGAATTGGAATCTCTAGTTTTGTGTTTGACATGATCACTCAATTTTGTAACGATAAAGGATATTTTTCAAACAGGTACAACAAAAAACTAACACTGTAAAGAGGACTACTTGAGTCAGGTTAATGGGTTTTTGTTTTGGTCATGTTTTTCATACTCATCATCCTTTCGTATATAATTTTAATTCTAACAATGCGCATCGCACGAAAGGACTGAAAGTATGTGGTAAAGTAGTATTTAGTAGTGATTCGGCGGGCTCCAAGAGCAGCAGAAGTTTCAAATAGAGATAATAACAAGCATTTTACCGGCGCACAGTGAGCAACCAAACAAAGTTTACTATTCAAAAATGGCTACAGACCGAAATTCTTATCCGGTGGGGTATTGTTTTCTGTGTTCCGTACCAGAATGGCAATAGATTATATACGGTGTCTGCCTGTCCGTGTGCCCGTTAGACGTTTATAACTTTCGCTCAAAAATAATACTAATAATAATAATAATTGATCTGATTTTGACGCTTTTTAGACGAAAAGACCTACATGTTAGGATATACATATGCGCATACATATGTATATGCAAAATAATAAGCACAGGTTAAAGAAAAATTGAATTTCGTTTATTAAAGCCAGAACAACGGGTTTATACTTAGGTAGTTATTTTTTTTAATTCTCTATTAATTTTACTTTAAAACTAAAAACATTAATATGGAGTTCAAAGAGTACAATTTTTGGAAATTAAAAAAAAAACAAAGTACTTCAACATTTTTACCTGTGCAAAAAAAATAAGCACATATAACATAAAAGGAAAATATTTATACAAATAACGATAGATCAGGAAAAAAAAATTATACAAAATATTTTTGTATTTTATAATGTAACCCAAGTAAACAAAGTATTTTTACACCCCGTCATGCAACATATCGAACTGAAGCTGAACCTGCAAGGAGTCCAAAAATATAGTAACAAAACAAACTAAAAAACTGGCATAGGCAATGTTCCCACCAAAGCCACCCCACCCCACCCCAACTCGAGCATGTAAATTAAGGGAAACTATAAGAAATCTTCTGGAGTAAACAGTTCTTTAATAATATGTGGGATGAAAATTCACCGCACCATATCTTACCATGCCCTTTTCAAACAAACATATCTACATGTCCGACATAACTTAAAATTCAAATTTCATCGAAATGAGGAGGATGATTCCAAAATGTTTTACTCGTTCTCGTATACCCCTCCTGATATCCCACTCAATTCCATTTCATTCAATTTCAAGTGAAACTACTAACATATCAGTCTAAACCTATGTACCGGCCAGATTTCGTTGAAATATTTTCAGAAGTTCATTAGTTAAGTAGCTAACGAAGATGATTTATTACACTTGATCTGATTTTGACGCTTTTTAGACGAAAAGACCTACATGTTAGGATATACATATGCGCATACATATGTATATGCAAAATAATAAGCACAGGTTAAAGAAAAATTGAATTCCGTTTATTAAAGCCAGATCAACGGGTTTATACTTAGGTAGTTATTTTTTTTTAATTCTCTATTAATTTTACTTTAAAACTAAAAACATTAATATGGAGTTCAAAGAGTACAATTTTTGGAAATTAAAAAAAAAACAAAGTACTTCAACATTTTTACCTCTGCAAAAAAAATAAGCACATATAACATAAAATGAAAATATTTATACAAATAACGATGAAATAAAAGTTAGTAATACATTATTTACTTATTAATGAAGTTATTATTAATATTTAGTTGTGCTTCCCTTAAGCTTCAAAACAGCCTTGCACCTACGGGGCATTGAATCAACCAGTTTCTGGTATAATGAATTGGGTATTTCATACCAGATTTTTTCACATTTTCCCATAGTTCCAATCTATTTCTCGGTTTAGATGTTTCATTTAATCTTCTTTTAACATGCCCCAAAGATGCTCTATGGGATTAAGGTCTGGGTACTGTGCTGGCCATTCAAGAACTTTAACATTATTATCTTTTTTTGTTACTTTGGCAGTATGCTTGGGATCGTTGTCCTGTGGGAACTGCCAAATCAGGGGCAAGTTGTCATCTGCATATGGATGCATCACTGTTTCTAGGATTTCGACATATTTTTCCTTTGTTAGAACATCTTCTATCCAATGAATGGGACCAACACCATAATAAGAGAAGCATCCCCAGACCATGATGTTCCCGCCACCATGTTTCACGGTTTTAACAGTGAACCTGGGGTCAAACTACATTGTAGGTGGCCTTCTCACATACTTTTTTGATGTATCCGGTCCAAATAAATTAATTTTTGTCTCATCAGACCAAAAGTATGTTTCGCCATTTTTCAGGTAGCCTGTTGCAATTAGTTTCCACAAATTTAATACGGTCCTTGATATTTTTTTTTTGATAGAAGGGGACACTTTTTTGGATGAGAAGCTTTAAGTTTGTATTCTATTAACCTTCTTCTAATTATTGAAGCATCGATGCTTAAGATTAAATCCGTTTTAATCTGTTTCGATGTTATAAACGGATCTTTTTTGACGCATCGAACTATTCGAAAGTCCGTTTTAGAAGATGTTTTACGCTTTCGACTCCAAGTTTCTTCCGAATGTTCAAATGTTATAGCATTTCTTACCATTCCTACAGAACAAGAAACGTTTTTGGCAATAAACCTCAGTGATTTTCCTTCGGTTCTGAGCTGGTTTATTATGCTCCTTAATTCTGGTGAGCAATGCTTCTTCCAACCCATTTTTCATTACAGACACTAAGATTTTCAATTGTTAAATTAAATCTTTTTATTAGGTTGTTATTACTTACAATGGAAAAGTGCAAAAAGAGAATACGGCAGTAAATAACAGCTGGAAAAGTTGTCTGTGCTTATTATTTTGCACACTTGAAAATTAACCTTCTTCCCCAAACTGCTCTGAACTACTAAAGTAAACACAGTAGATGCATCTACGCACACTTATTTTAACTGTTATTAATACGCAACAAAAATAATGCAAAACCAGCCGGAAGCATTATCCTTCAAAGTGTTAGTGAGACATATAGGGATAAGGAACCATGTGTGCTTATTATTTTGCACAGCAGTGTACATACATTTAAATTAAATTTCATCAAAATATCTTAAGTGGTTCGGGGCTCGAATCGCGTTTGACGAATTATTATTTTTTTTTCTATGAATACTCCTTGATATTATTGGGAAAAACTGTTGAGCTAGATTTTGTAAAAAGAAAAAAAAAATTCAAAGCGCTTGAAATTTGAAGGTGTTAAGCGATATTTTCAAAGTTTCAAGTTAATAGCATAGGTACACATGTACATCCAAACCTAAAAATACCAGAACATTACGGTGAAATCTATATCTTTGCATAGCATATTTTTTTTTTTTTTTTTTATAATTCGCGCGCGCCAAAAGGATTATGAATACCTTTATACTGTTACAGGGCACGGGCTTTTAAGGACAAGGGGAAGAGGAACAGAGGAGAAGCCTATGCACGTTGGCTTTAAATGTTTGAAGGTTGTAGTGATGGGGAAATACAGAGCTTGGTAGATCATTCCACATTCGTGTCGTTCGGCTTATAAACGAATCCCTATATTTAACAGTACGACCTAAGTTAGGCTTTAGGGAAAACTGATGTGCATTCGAAGCATGTCGCGTATTGCGGGTGAAATTTTGAAGGGGAGGAATGCAACTGGCTATTTCGCTGGAGCATTTTTTGTAGAAAAAACGATAAAACAGGGAGAGACAGGAGACATTTCTCCGATGTTCTAATGAATGAATGGAATTCACAATGTCTCTATCTCCTATGAGTTTTAACGCGCGATTTTGTACCCTATCAAGAATGTGCAGAACGGTCTTGGGTGCACCAGACCAGATATGGGCTTTATATTCCAGCTTAGGGCGGATGAATGCCTTATAAATTGAGGCCAGATCAGACGGGGTAAAATATTTCTTGCACCGTTTAAGGAATCCGAGACATTTTGCAGCATTTTTGGCGACCTCGAATATGTGATCATTCCATCGAAGATGGTTATTAATACACATACCGAGAATGGCAAGTCTTTCGGTTTCAATGATGCAAGTACCATCCATGGATAATGGTTGAGGGTTTTGGTTTCGCTTGAGAGACAGAAGACAGCATTGTGTTTTGGAAGCATTAAATTCCACGCGGTTGGTTGAACCCCATTTAATTATGCTGTCCAGGTCGGAATTTAATGTGTTTAACATACGTTGCCGTTCCCCTTCTACGGCCGAAGAGCAAGGACGTGAGTTAGGGAGCGAATATGAAAAACTGAGGGTACTGTCATCAGCGAAGGAATGGATTGGATTAGAAGTTGCAGACAAGAGATCATTTATATAAATGAGAAAGAGAGTCGGAGACAAAACAGAGCCTTGGGGAACACCAGCATTTATTTGGTGAATTGCAGACTTGAAGCCGTCCAAAACAACTTGTATTGAACGCCCCGAAAGGTAATTTCTAATCCATTGAAGAAGAGACTCATCGATGCCATATGCACGCATTTTCGACAAAAGAGCCTGATGCCAAACTCTGTCAAATGCCTTTGAAATATCAAGCGCAACCATCTTGGTTTCGCCGAAGTGATGGAGAGATTGGTTTCACTTCTCGGTGAGATATGCCATCAAATCACCAGTGGACCTGTTGCTACGAAAACCATACTGCCGGTCATTAAGGAGTTTTCGTGAATCGAGATATTTCATAAGCTGACGATTTATCAGCGTTTCCATGACCTTGGAAAGAAGGGACGTAAGTGCAATGGGTCGGTAATTGGACGGGGAGGAAGATTCGCCTTTTTTGGGGACGGGCTGGACAAATGCTGTTTTCCATCTACTCGGAAAGAGCCCTGAAAAGTAGGATAGACAGAAAAGCTTACGCAGAGGTTTTGCCAGCGTAGAAGAACACCTCTTCAGAACTATGGGGGAGATACCATCTGGACCAGCGGATTTGTGTATGTTAAGACCTTTGAGTACTCCTGCAACTGTACGAGTGCGAAAGTGGATTTGTCCCATGGAAAATTTGACGCTCTCAAATACAGGTAGAGACGAAGCATTATCTGGCAGTGTTGAGTTCGCTGCAAAGTGAGCAGCAAGCAGATTAGCTTTGTCTAAGGAGCTGACAGCTGGAATGTCATTGTAAATGAGCGTGGGGATGGCAGACGAGGCAGAATTTTTAATATTTTTGACGAATGACCAAAAATGTTTACTACCTTTGGGACATTGTAGGATTTTTTGCCTCAATTTTTGATCATGTAAGAATTTTACACGTCGAATATGGGCATTGCAGTCTTTTCTGGCTTGTTTAAACTTCTTTCGGTTTTCCTCAGATTTGTTGGCTTTATAAGACCGAAAACTTACTTCTTTCAACTTGATAGCCTCTTTACAGCTCTGGTCAAACCACGAGTTTTCCTTAGGTTTAATGCTCTTTATTCTGTTAGAAATAAAGTTATTCATACCTAAGAGGATAGTGTTAGTGATCATATCAGCAGCGGCATCCACGTCGCTATCGAGGAAGCATAGCGACCAGTTAAAACTCCTAAAGAAGCTATTGAGGCCGCTCCAGTTGGCTTTCTCGTATTGCCATACTTTTCTTTTAGGAGTTTTTTCTTTAACTGTGTGGTCAGAGTACGAGAATTTAGCTGATACGATATTGTGGTCAGACCGACCTAGAGGCGCTAGAACATCAATGGCGTATTTATCAGGGTGAGAAGTAAGAAACAAGTCTAAGGTGTTGGCGGAATGACTTACAATGTCCGGTATACGTGTAGGCTCATTTACAAGCTGAGTCAAATTGTTAATCTCAGCAAAAAGTTCAACATACCTTCCTTCGGGTGTTGTCTGGCCAGAATGTTGAAGCCAATCCGAATTGTGTATATTGAAATCGCCCGCAATGACAATTTCAGTATGAGGATACAAGGAGACAATTCGAGTGATGGAATCGGGCAACGCATCAAATTCATCAAAAGTTGAGTTGCTGTCCGCACTAGGGCTTCTGTAAATAAAGCAGTAGTGAATTATTTGCTTACGGACGGTGAATTTTAGCCATTTGAAATTAAATTCCGGGTTGGAACAGTGGCCATACTGTGGTGGAACTTGGTAAGCAATGTCACTACGGACATAAATGGCGAGGCCACGGTGGGGAAAGAATAATGACACTAAGTTATATCCAGGCAGTTTCAAATCAGAAGATTCTTCCACTACCTGTGTTTCGCTTAGTGCCAGAACAGCTGGTTTATGGGAATGGGCGTGGGCGTACATATCGAAGAAATTCGTTCGAAGCCCACGAATGTTGGTAAGATCAACCCTAAATTCCCTCATCACTACAACATAGAAACACAAAAAGACACAACTCTGACGTAACTAAGCAAAACTGTGAAGTGTAGATCCAAAGAATAGTTTTCCAAAACAAACTGTCGCAGGTGCTATGCCCAAACGACAATCAGCTGAGGTCCGCTATTCGGATAAACATTCACAGTCCGCTATGCATCAAATGTTACACTCTCTCAGTCATCGCAACTGGAAGTATGTACATATATAGCACATGCTCCAATTGCGATAACGAAGAAGCGCAACAGCGAGTGAGTGGGGGTGGTAAGATGGAATGCACCGGCACTGAATTGTGTTTATATATATATATTTTATTTTTTTTTTATTATTATTTATTTATTTTTTTTTTTTCCACTGCACTTCACGGAATTTGATTAGGCGCGCGCGATCGATTTTTTTTTTTAGTAGATGGAATTTTTTTTTTTTTTTTTCTTTAAATTTATTTTTTTTTTTTTTTTTTTGACACGACGATGCGAGTATGATCTCGTGTGCGCTCGACGGCGTGTGCGCTCGACGGCAGGCAAAAGGCAACTATATTAAATGCTCTATTGTTGAGTAGACTCAAGTTTATTAAATTAATAAATTAGTGCTGTATTGCTTTGCTTTCGATTCTACAGCTGATGTGTAAGACTACAAGCATTGCCACTGGTCGGTCAACATCGGGCTGAAGTAGTCGACACCAACGAACGTGAAAGGCCTTCGACACACTCCAAGTAGGGCCCGGGTTAGTTGTGCCATCTGAGGAATCCCGGGAGTTGCATCCTTTATATAGCAGCGGCCACATTGTATTATAACGGATCTTACTAAGGTTCGCAATGCAGGAATAAAATATTGTTGCCTGACCTCGTTATACACGTTGGCATCGCAAAGGTGTCTATGAAAACTCATCCTATTTTTCCTGGCTAGAACCACTGGTCGTCTGGTATCTTCGTCGACAAAATCGGCGTAGTCAACTCGTTCTTGAAGACGCAGGACTCCAGGAGTTCCACCTTCGTCAGCAGTTTACGCCATGACTCCCACTTGGTTGCTAAGGTGTCATCGATAACGTCATCCCAGTCCAGATTCCTCCGCTACACATCTTGCAGGAGTACTTTGATTCTCACCAGAGTAACTTACGCTTTGTTGGCAATCTCGCTCCAGACAAAATATTCTTTTCTATTTTGTCTATTGTCTGATCTTCACTTTGAACGGATTGTTCAAGATTCTGAAGTACCTTCGCAGAGTTCGACATCCAGCTCCTTATTCGAAAACCAGCTTTGTTTGGAATGTATCTCTCGTACCTCGCGGGCCAATTTCACAGCATCTTCAACAATGGCTATGCTGTGCAGGAGATCGTCCATGTAATGGTGCTTCACGATACTCTCTACCGCCCGTGGATACTTCTCGGAAAATTCTGCCGCGTTCGTGTCCTTGACATATAAAGCGATGATCGGAGAACAAGAAGCACCGAAAGTGAGTACTACCATCTGGTAAATGTCTGGCCTGCGATCACTTTCACCATTGCGCCAGATGAACCTTTGTGTGCACTGATCCCGCACATGAACTCTCCTGCCTCTATATCCCCAGTAATTGCAACCTTATTCGACCGAAAACCAAAAAGGACTTCAAAAAGCTCCCTTAGTTGGTCGGGATCCTTTAGCAGCATCTTGTTCAACGAAACACCTTGTGCTGAAGCCGCTGCGTCCCAAACCAAACGTACCTTGCCCGGCTTGTTCGGATTGGTTACGATGAATGTCGGCAAATACCAAGTCCTTGGTGATACTGCATCTACCTCTTCTTTGCTGCACTTCCTTGCGCACCCTTTCCGCACCAAATTGGCCACCTGTTTATTTACTTAGGGAATGACCACAGGATCAGTACGTACCTTCTTCTTCAAGCAGTACAAGCGCTTGAGTGCCATTTGATAGCTTTTTGGCATTGAAAAGGTATCGTGCCGCCACAGAAGGCCACACTCAAAAGCCCAGTCGACTCTCTTCGTTGTTGCTGCCAGTATCTTCTTCGCCTTCAAGTCCTCGCCTGATGCCGACCGCACCTGAGCCAGTCCACTGCCTTCCAGCGCGAAATGTTGTTTGACCAATTCGTGCAACTCATCATCACACTCGCAGATATGGAAGTTTCCGTAAGGTTCCAAATTATTTTCGCGTCCAACGCTGAGGCACCATCCCAACCTTGTCTTGAGGTTAAGTAGATAGGTGCCTTGTGACAAATAGAGTCACTGCTCACTTAGACCAACAGTGGGGTCCATTACGCCCAATCATTTAACACTGGAAACGCTGTAAAGTTCGCTGTTAGAACCACCCAGATAGTGATATGAATCTCAAGAGGTCCGTAAGCTCTACATTACCTAAGTCTTTCAATTCCAAGAAGAAGTAACTTCCGAGAGTCCTCATTCTTGTAACGGATAGGGCGGGACAATCACACAGCAGGTGACGAACTGATTCAATTTCTTCTTCGTTCCTGCAACTTCTACAATAGTCGCAGCACACAGAGTCTCTCTGCTTGAACGCCAATTACATAATGACCAGTAATTATTCCAGAAACGACCCGTGCGTCATAATGACTAAGTTTCACCAGAGAAGTTGATCTCTTCTTGGTGAAGGCCGGCCATAGTGCCCTGGGGCTTGCACATGTTTCCAGATGAACTCACCGTCTGTTTGCTCAACCGGTGGTCTCATCTTCTATTTTCTTCCATAGGGAACTGATTGGAGTTACAACACAAGGGACGGCCTTCGATAGGTGCAGCGTGACCCTTTCGTGGGAAGCTCGTCAGCCCTTTCGTTTTCTTCGATATCCATATGCCCTGGTACCCAGCAGAGGGTCACCGCATTGGCTCTGGATATCCCATTTAAGAGTGATTTGCAGGTCCTCACAAACCTTGATCTAATTACAGCCTTAATGGCTGCCTGGCTGTCTATAAAGACAGGAATCATATAATATACTCTCGCATGTAATTTCCGCAGCCTGTATGGTAGCTTTGATTTTGTCATGAAAGACGCTCCAGTCGTCGCTGCTTCTAAAGGAGTTGTTTATTCCTAGGGCCTCACAATAAGCTCCGGCTCCCGTGGCAACGTCCATCTTAAAACAGTCGGCATAGAATGCCAGCTCTTTTTTCTTCATGGTTCTTCGGTTCCTTCAGTACGTTCTGTCAGGAATTCTTATAGTGAATCTCTTTTCAAATGCTAGCGTAGGAGTCATGTAATCAGTTTCCGTCGATCTACTGGAAGTCCCCCATCGGGATAAAATGGAGGCATGGCCGTAAAAGCTCGATGACCACAATCGGCCTTTTCTCAGTCTTACAACGGTTTTAGCCGCCAAACTGCTACAGTATATATCAAGCGGAATGAAACTGAGCATGGTTTTCATTGCCGCTGTTGTTGTTGTTCCAGGATGACCACTTCGTCGGCATAGGCCGTTGCGTTGAAGTCGTTTTCCTTTAGTATTACTAAGATCTCATCCACTACGAGGAGCCATGTCAAAGGAGACAGAACTCCGCCGTGGGGGGTTCCTCTGCGGACTCTTATTCGGATGGTTACATCTCCTTGCGCTGAAAATATATCCCTCGATTGAAGCATCTGTGCAATCCAATTGCAGATGCCCATGTTCAAATGAGCTCTATGTAGGCTGTCCAGGATCGCGTCAGTGTTTACGTTGTTGAAAGCTCCTTCAATGTCTAGGAACGCCCCGAGAGTGAACTCTTTAAAGTTGTGATTTAGATGTGTAATTATCGCCGATCACGTTTTAGCATAAAAGACGACAGACTGATAGGTCTCAGGTCTTTTGCGTTTGTGTAGCTCGCTTTCCCTGCTTTGGGAATAAATGCGACACGCACCTCCCGCCATGCTTTAGGAACAAGACTAAAATGCAACTTGATCGTAATGATGACATCAGGAAAACGAAAAAAATAAAATAAAAAATACTGTGAATCATAAGCAACGACAACAATAACGAACAAACAAACAAAATACTCCCCAATTATCTGGACAGCCACCCTTGGAGTTTACAGAAACTTAATACCACCTGAGTTTCAAACTACACCACTCTGTCTTTCTCTCGGTCTCTTCCTCTTTCCACAAAACGCACGTGTTCTAAAAAAAATTAGTATAAGGGTATTCATATCCCCTTTAACACGTGCAAATTATAAAAAAAAAAAAAAACCTGAGAAAATGAGCTTGAGCAATGGAATAGCAATATCCACTCAAACATCACAGGTCGAATGTTATCCATTCCTGGTGCCTTGGAGCAAATGATTTAATTGCCCAGGTTATCTTATTGTCATCTATTATATTTCTCACCTCTTCCGCGCTTATTCCCGGTGTCGTCTCTGGAGTGGGTAGAACATCTTCGGAGATTGATGTATGATACATGGTGAAAGTGCGTGCTCAATAGTATATCCAGCGTTTCCTCGTGTGAATCTGCCCAGTTACCATCACCTTTCGAAATATTGGATGCCGGCGTTGGTGTCTTGGCCAGTATTTTCCGTAAGCGGGACGCTTCGTTTGTTGATTCTATAGATGCGCAAAGGGACCTCCAGGAGTTCTACTCCTGAGATGCGAATGAGTTCCGCTATTTTATCGCTCGGTGGTATTTTTATCGGCGGACGCTTTTTACCGCTAGTAGGCAACTAACCGGGCAGGATTTCCCAAAAGATTGCGTACTGGCCCCTTTCCCACAAGTAGATAGTTGTAGTTTGAGGAGTATCCAACAATGATCGGATAGTGACACCTTGTCGGAGACCCTCCAGTCAGCAACTTCAACAGAGCTCTGTTCAGAAACAAACTTGATATCCAAGACTTCCTTTCTAGTACACGTTACAAAGGTGGGGTCATTGCCTCTATTACATATGATAAGATTGGATTCTAGTGTGGTGGGCGTTAGCATCACATCCCAAGATTTTCTTACCTTTTTGAGACGCTGATATGAGCGACCGAGGGGAAGTTGATGCCGTCATCGTAAGGCAGACGCCACCAGTTCACCCCTCTCAAATTCACCACTGTACAGTCGCCGGAGCTGAAATGAGACTGCATTAGTATTTGAAGACTTTTTTTAGCCACGATACAAGTCCTAACCTTGCCAGCGTCGCTTCTATAATATATATTATAGACTTTTGACACTAATCCCATCACGTGATTGTTAAGTTAAGTTAATTGAAAATTTATTTATCATTAAGTTTGCTATTTCAAAGCTCTTTTTTTACAATGATACTCGTACATATTAATAATTGTTTTTAACAAAATCTATAATTGAGTGCTTAAATGTTACTAAATTAGTTTCTATTCTAACATTATTAGGAAGACTATATTATAAATCTATATACCCTTATAAAATAACATATTTTGTGTTCTGCTATCTCTAAAAAATGGTAAATTAAAGCTGTTATTATTTCTTAAATTATATGGACACATTTCACATCTTATGATTCTTCTTTGCAAATAAGATGGCATTAAGTTATTTTTTACTTTAAAAATAAACATGAAGGTATTCACAATTATCCTTTGTTTCACAGACATCCATTTTAAGGCATTTAACATATTATTTATCGAGGTATAACGATTACATCTTAATATAGCTCTCACTCCCTTATTTTGTAAAAGCTGTAGTTTATTCAACATTAATTCAGATCCTAATAATAGTATCGTTGAGCAATACTCAATGTGGGGTTGTACAATGGAATTGTATATTTTAATGGCCATAGCAATACAAAATTTTCTTCTTATCCTGCGAAAAAAAACGATTTTTTATAAACCATTTCAAAATGTTTGTTAAAATTCAATTTACTGTCTAATATTATTCCTAGGTATTTTGTTTCTTTAACACATTCAAATCCATTTATTTTACTTATTACATTATTTTCCGGCAGTAACATTATTTTAGTTTTTTCTATATTTAATTTAAGTTTATTCATATTCAAATAATTATTTATATTATTTATATCTATTATCAACATTTTAATGGAGTTAATCAAGTCAACATCTTCAATATAAAAAAAAGACCATCATCGGCAAACAACTTTATTTTACAATGTTTTAAAACCTTTTTTATATTGTTAATATAAAGTATGAACAACAATGTTATAAATCCACGGTTCCTGGATTGGGGCCAGATCCAGCTGTTCCTCCATAAGGAGCTGCTTCAAGTTATTGGAGGCAACTGTACTATGATGAAGGTTGATTTATACTACTTTCATTGGTTGTCGCAATCTCAACTTTCATAGCGTCAGTCGCCCCATCGTTCTCCGCCCGTTGAGTCCGCTTTAGGAGCTTTAGAGTTACCTCTCCCGCTCCATAGAACAGCTTTAACTGCTCGTCTTCCAGAAGTTAGGCCTTGTTCCCATTCTTTGATTCTACCTCCACAGCGAAGATGTGGACCGAAATCCTCCCTTCTCGAGGATGTTCAGCGGCCCTCGAGGTTTCTGGCTGACCAGTAGGACCTGCCTTAGCGGCAGCGGTCTTGCTGGTGGTTTTGGTGTTGGCTACTCCCTTCCATCTGATGTCTGCCTAAGGGGCATCAATCTTACGGTTGGCCTTGGTTTTTGCAACAATCTGTTTAGGCGCAGGCCTCATTAGAGCCCAGGCCAGGGAGTTTCGTTCTTTCTCGGAGATGGAAGATGGGTCCAGGATTGATTTGATATGCGCCGCTCTACGGGGAATAAAAAATCTGTTGGTTGCATCTGATGCCTTCTCATTATTAAGAACAATGAGAATGTCACATTTAGCGTTAGTGTGTGGCACTAATGGCAGCCCCTTCAGATGATGATATCTCTGCAACAATCCTGTTGACACTGATTGCGACGGAAGGTCAAGCGACTTGACAGTCCTCACACCGTTGAGCCGCATCCGCGGGAACTCCACCTTATTTTCTTGTTATGAAATCGCCAGCGACACTATCTCGGATTCTTCTTCACGACGATTGGGATTGGCCGTCCATCTGAGTGACAATGGTTTCGGAGTGCCATTCAGCATGAGCTTCTTTGATACCGATTCCTCTAACATGATGAGTGATGATCCGCTGTCCGAGAAGGCATATGTACTAACCTGCCTGCCATTGCCGTAGAAAACTACCGGAAAAATTATGAACAGCGTCCCCATTTCTCTGTCCTGTTGGTGAGAGTAACATACACCTACATCATTCCCACCTCCAGAGTGCAGCAACCGATGATGTTTTAGGTTACAGCCTGCAACGTCACACTCCTTCAAAGTGTTGCACTTAGCTCGCCTAGAGTGTTTAAGACAACAATCGGAAAGCGATTTTTCTGCAACCAGTTTTCGTCGTTCTGGAACAAAGAGATTGTTGAAATCGTCGCAATCTATTAAACGATGATTCTGACTCCATACGTAATACCTTGCTGTAGGGATATCCTTTACGTACCTGGTGACTGTTGCCGCCGCCTCTGCCTTCGTGAACATCCACTCACGAAAGCTCCTGATATTTCGCTCCAGATCGCTTGCCTTTACATTTATCGCCCACTCCCACCTCATGGCCGATGACAGTTTATCAACTAACTTCTTGAGCAGCGCCGGGTTAATGATGTGGTCTATCAGCTCCGACGCCTCCATTGTGGAACTCAAATTCCGAACCGCTAGTGCATACGAGATGAAGGTTTCCAAACGTTCAATTTTCGGAGCCGGCAAATTCTCCACCTTCTTCATGAGCTCTTCGGTGATGTGCTCCGGCTGACCAAACAGCATTTCAAGAATAAATATAACCACCGGCACGGATCCAGGAAACAATAACTAGCTACTTACGGCATCCAATGCTTTGTCCTTCAAGGCCGTCTGCAACCGCATTAAATTCTCGTCGTTTGAATAATTGCACAATGCCGTGCTGTTGCGATAATTACTAATGAATAGAGGCCATTCATCTACCCTGCCATAAAACTTAGGCAGCTACTTTGACAGGCCCTTTCTGGCTGCTACATGGTTTTGTGTTAGTATAGTCGCCTAAGCCTGGATTTCAGGTTTAGCGTTCGCAACCCATACCTAGGTGCGCCGAACAAAAGAACCTACGTCACTCTTGACACTGCCGGCCCTGGAGCATAGCACGTCCGAATGCGCATTGCTTACAACGCTGCCATCCTCGTCCTGCTGTTCGCTTAATTTAAGTAATTGGAATTCCTTTTCCAAGAACTTCTTTTTTTCTGATTAAACGTCCTCCATTTCTTTTTGCTCCACCAGTCTGAGTAAATTGAGATCTAGCACCCGCTGGTTCAGGGAAGAAGCACTGATGCGAATACTCCTGACTGGTACCATAGTTACATACGTCAGCGACAGGCGTCGGTGTGTCGGTCGCAGGTCTACCGCTCCTTGTGGCCGCCGTGCACTTCTTGCAGAACCATTGTCGATTCTTCACCGAATCGTCGACTCCTGCGCATCCATAGTGAAACCAGACCATGTTGGCCACCGTGTTCTCCTCCGAGCAGATAATTCAGTCTCCTTCTTTTGACATGTCTTCCGCAAACACGAATCATTCGAACAACGTTCTGGAACAATGTTTTCTTTGAACCACTTTTCGAATACACTTGATTCTGTTCTTTTGATAATTGTTTAGAAATGTTGTTAGAACAATATAAAAACGCACTTTCTTTAAGTAGATTGAAGTTTATTAAATTAAATGTACAGCAAAATACAACACTAAACAATTAGTATGAATTCCCATCGGATAACATTTTCAAAATGTTTAAATAAAGACAGAGCAATTAATAATCGTGGGTATGTTTAAATGGTCGATCCTCTTAGGCAGCTATTACATCAGCTCTAAGCGCTTCAATTGCATGCTGTCCTTAACCATTACGCTAGTTCTGCCTCCGGAATCATATTCAAGGACCTCCAAAATCGTGACATTGATTTTCGACATTTTAATGTAATTTAAATTGGTTTTATTAGTTCATAAAAAAGTCTTATACTATTTACAAAGTACTTATATCTCATTATTTTTTAATAATTAATTTACTCTGCATTTAACACATAAACGTTTGACAAATTCTTAACATCATTTGGGAGTCGATTGTATAACTGCAGCCCTTTATGCAGCATGTTGTTTTGAGTGTCACCTCTTCTCTATAGGAGTAGCCGGAAATCACCAACGTTCAGTAGACTATACGGGTTGTTCGATATGTTGGTATGGTACATTGTTCATAAATTATGATTAGAGCTGAGTAGTTGCTGGTTAACACTTATACATTGTAGGAATTATAGCATATAGATATTGGGGTCTGTCGATCACACTTTAATATAATTCTCATCGCTTGGTTTTGGAGAATCTGAAGTTTGTTTTGATTTTTAACACCTAAAGAAAGGATACCAATCGAGAGATGGCGCTTTATAAAAACAAAACTGCTCATAGATGTCGGGCGAGTCAGTTAGAAATTTTCCTTTTTTTTCACTACGGTAAAATATTCATTTGAACAAAAGGGCAGTAAGTCCGCTTTTTTACACAAAAAGATACAATTTTGCTCGTATTCTTTTATTCAGTCAAATTATTGTATAAAGACATAATTTAAATGAACAATAAAAAAATAAAAAAAAACAAATTGTTGTTTATCCGTAAAGTAAATAAAAAAACACATAAATATTCCGTTAGCAAAAGCTGCAGGGCATAATAACTGGTGATCCTGACTGGCAACACGGCACAATTGGAGCATCAATCAGCCATAGCTTCTTCAGCTGCCGCTACAAACGGTACATCTGCAACCAAGACAGCTGTTGCGAAACCAACTACATCGACGTCCAAAGGTGTTGCTATACCCACAAAACCATCATTGGCATCACCTGTACACTGACTTCATCACTCCACAAGGCTGAAGCTATTAAGAGTCCAACCAATCCACATCATACATCATCCAAACTTTAACCCCAGCAAAAGGGAAGTCTCTGCGCAGGTACACGCCGTCACCGCCCAGAGATATCATCCGACAACGTCGACGGCAGCTACAATTACGGTTCTCAACACTACCAACAATCACCGTTATTCAGCCATCTTCTACAATTTTTCGGCGTCATCATCATTCAAGTAAACAATTTTTTTCTTATTTTTATCATATTAAATTAAACCGCTTCACGGTACATTTATACAGAATATATTGTCTTCAAATTTTATTACATACGTAAGCCATTAAGTCCGTACATTTGTTTTTATTTCATCATCAAGATTCATCTGCTTTGAGGTTAAAACAAGTGACTAACGCATTCATTGACACAATAGTCGGTTGACACACAAATTGTACAAGGCAGTGCCGTCCATGCAGTCTCGGTCAAGCTACCAGAGTTTTGGACGAGCACACCGGCCGCGTGGTTTGTCCAAATCCATTCACGGTTCGTGATTCGTGACATTACAGGAGAACAAACGAAATTCCACTATGTCGTGCAGGCTTTACCGCATGATATGGTCGCAAGTCATATCTAGTAGTCTACGATGTAGTGACCCAACAGCCTCAACGCATTAATCCATACACTAATTTAAATACAAAAATACTTATCGATCGAAATTCGATGAGTGAGAGCAAGCGTATCAAAGCTCTCCTGTCAGGTGTAGAAATGGGGATAGATCGCAGGACAATCAGTGATGACTTCAGAAAGTTTAGTTTTGGAACTGTGGAAGAGATGTCTTCCTACATTGGTACAAGTTTCTATCAAATCTAGTTCAAAAACAGAAACCGATAAGTTGTTAAGGATTGCTGACGATATTTATGAGGTATATCAATAGCAAAGCGGCGCATCTTTCTCCATTTCTTCCAACTCAAAATCATCTGTTGAAAAGCTAGCCACCATCATGAACCAGTCACTTTAAAGTGAAATCCTCGAAATCAAATCTATACTTACCGGTCTGAATCTCGACCGCTCCCGAAGTCGTTCCATTTCGCTCCGAAATAGAAACAGGTCACTCTCAACACAACGGCATTTGTCAGTTCCATGTTACATTTAAAGATAAAGCAAGGAAATGTGATAAATCCTGTAATTACAAACCCAGTCACCCAAACTAAAATAGATTGTCAGCGTAGCTGCGGGTCCATCTCACAACGAAACTTTCTAAGCCGCCTCTTCATAAGAGATCCGATTTCACTCATAAAATTTTTAATAGATTCTGGCTCTGATGTGTCAGCCATTTTCTCATCCGTTAAAAAAAAAACTTTCTGAGTTCACACGGTGCCATTTAGGTTACGAAACTCCGGCCAAACCTTCCAAAGATCTATGCACCAGGTTACACAAGGACTTAATTTTGTATATGTCTATGTAGACGACATCTTGGTTACCAGCCGAGGAACACGAAACAATTAAGAATCTTGTTTCAGAGCCTATCACACCACACCCTTCGAAAGAAAACGTCGAATTGCATATTCGGAGTACCTAAGCTAACATTCTTAGGTTTCGGAGTCTCCAACAAAGGAGTTCAACCATCTTTAGAGCGTGTAAAAGCCATAACCGAAATACCCCAATACATAATAATATAACACAACTCAACAAACTCGACAAAATAACCCAATTCACATGGCCCGTAGAGTGCTAACAAGCTTTTACCGCGGCAAAACAAGCTCTTGTAAAAGCAACCGTTCTTAATCACCCACAAGAAAATGCCGAATTAAACATCACTACAGATGCCTCCAACACTGACGTGGGCGTGGTGATACAACAACAAAGTAAGGAAGAATGGAAACCAATTCCATTCATACAGCGAATTGCTGGAAATTTTGTGTATTTACTGCCTATAAGCAGTTAATAACCGCTCTGTGGATCGAAACGGAATGAAGCCCAGGGCAGGAACGTTAACTAGATTTCATATCACAATTCACCAGCGGTATTAGGTACATCAAGGGATCACTCAACGTCGTTGTAGATAATCTCTCACGACCAAATACCGATTCTATTGAACTCATTTCAGTTTGGAAGAGTTGGCTAAAGAGCAATGCAATGATGAATAACTCACATACTTTCGACAAGAAATACCCAAAAACTAGTCTGTGAAGTTAGAACCGTCACCTATTCCAACATCTAACCCTATTTTATGGTGTGAAACTTTAACACAAATTAAACAACCTTTTGTTCCGCGGAGCAAACGCCAAAATCGTTATTTAAAGCTATACATATGTACGTGTACTCTCTCATGCAGGCATACATATTACTAGGAAGAAAATATCAAAAATGTATTTTCGGCCACATGTGAACCGTGACATCAACACGAGGGCAAGAAATTGCGTTACTTGTCAGAAACAGAAAGTGCACATGAAATTTCAATCCCTCCAGGTCGTTTTCAACATATCCTTATGGATATCGTGGGTCCTCTCTCTCCTTTCAATTTCAACTACATCCTCACGGTGGTCGATAGATTCTCCCAGTGGCCAGAAGCTTATCCTATTCTTGACATAAGAGCTGAAATAATAGCAATAACCTATGTACATGAACATATTTCTCGATTCGGAGTTCTTACCAAAATAACCGATCGAATCAAAACTTTTCAGCAAACTGACCAAATTCCTAAACACCTCTCGTATACGAACTTCAGCGTACCACCCATAAACAAATGGGATGGTAGAAAGATTTCACCGCAAACTTAAGCCATTTAAGCATCTGGGAATGCCGTCAACCGGACGCATGTACTCCCACTAATTATGCTCTGGGTTAGCACCTTCATTTAAGATGACACAAAGCATCATTTTCAGTATGGTGAAAACATTCGAATTCCATTAGATTTGTCCATTCAATCCTCCGAAGAATAAATATACCCTACAAATTTCGTTCAAATAAACATATTTTAAAACCATTTCGTAATTCCAAACTAGAAAAACAGAAACACCTACCCACCTCCCAAACCATCTAGACACTTGCGATCAGGTTCTCGTGCTCAGCGACGAGGCGATAAGCAGTTTTGAATCACCATGTGATGGACAATTTAATCTTATTAAGAAGCTGCGAAAACAATTTGTCGTGAAGGACAGAGAAAAACCGATTGCCGTATCGATTGACAAAATAAAACCCGTCATTAAAAGCAATGTGACCAACAAAAAATTTCACTTTTGCTGAATGAATTTTGTGGTGTAAATAACATCTAAAGAAAGTATACCCATCGAGAGATGGCGCTTTATAAAATCAAAACTGCCCATATATGGCGGGCATGATGGCAAATCAGTTAGTAATTTTCCTTTTTTTTTTCACTACGGTGGCGGACTTACTGCCACTTTTTACACAAAAAGATACAATTTTGTTTGTATCCTTATATTCACTCAAATTAATGTATAAACAATCTAAATGATCAATAAACCAGAAAAAAAAGTGTTGTATATTCTTAAAATAAAACAAAAATATACATAAATATTGCTCCAGCAAAAGGTAAAGGGCGCAATAGAACACATACAAGATAGAGGAACAATAGTTAAAATGTGGGATAATAACTGTATTGTAATGTAATGAAATGTAATGTACTAGTTTAAAAGAACTCTTATTTAAAAGTAATTTAAATAAAAAGTAATAAATAAAAAAATTACAATATGATGTTCAATTCGTTTCTTAAATCTAATAATACTAGGTTCCATTTTAACAGTAACATCTAAATTGTTAAATATGCTCCTTTATGTAAAATATTGTTTTGTGGACTAGATCGTAATCGGAAATTGCCTGTATTTCTAAGATTATAACAACTGCTCACATACTGCAGATTTCTTTGCATATGAATAGAAAATAATTCACTTTTTAAAAAATAATCCACTTTGAACTTATTTAATATGTCAACGATATGTGTTCTTAAACCGCATTGTAGTACACATTCCATTGCTCGATTTTGCAAAATTTTAAGATTATAAATTTTTCCAGAACTACACAAATATAAAATTGATAAACAATAATCTCGAATTATAAATATTAATTGCACATTTCCTTGAAATTCTCTTTCTTATTCTATATAAAGATTTTTTTTTTTATTTTCGAAAATATAAAATCTGCATGTAGGTATATTAAAAATAATTTTGTTGTCCACTATTACGATTAAATACTGAATTTGTTCAACTCATTCGATATTATTACTTATTTTTATGTTTATATACTACTATACTACTACTGCAAATGTACAAATGTAAATTTGGTTTTCATTATATTTAATTTCAGTTTATTTTTACAAAACAATTCAAATAAATTATCAATAATCAGAATTTAGATTATTTTCACAAACATTTAAATTTTTTCCAACAATGTAAACTAATATATTATCCGCAAATAAGGAAACCTTTAAAAATTTCAAACAATATTTCATGTCATTTATATTATTTAATTTATTCAATGCTCTGCCTCTTAGGCATTTATAGGTCTATAAAGTATTAAAACTGTTCTATCTGCGAAGTGGTTATAACAATTTAATTGGAAATAATATAATTTATTCTCTTAGATCAGCAAATAATGTTGTAGTTCCAAGAGCTAGAACAGAACACTTTAGACGTTCCATAACTGTTATAGTTCCACATATGTATAACAAACTTGCTGAAGATATATACAATAATGTTGGAATTTATAGGTTCCTTACAAATCTAAGAAACTGGCTATTATCCAGATCAGGTATAGAAGATTTCTTTTTTTTTTATATAATTTGCGCGCGCCAAAGAGGATATGAAAACTTTTATACTATTACAGGACACGGGCGTTGTGAAGAAGAGAGAGAAAGAAAGATTTAGTGTAGTGGTTTGAAACTCAGATAGTATTAAGTTTCTGTAAACTCCAAGGGTAGCGTCCAGATGACTGGGGAGCTTGTTTGTTTGGCTTTTGTCGCTGCTCATGATTCACAGTATTTTTTTCGTCCACCTGGTGTCATCATCACGATCAAGTTACATTTACATACATTACATATGACCACTCTACTGCCAGTGTTATTCCTTCGCAGTAGATTTGCTTAGCTTTCGCAATTGATCGACTTTTTTATTTATTTCATGCGAAATAAATAGATGATTCTTGACATCAGGGTTTGAACCGTGAACCAACAGCGTGACAAGCGACTATGTTACCACTACACCACGGCCACCCTTCTAATAACGACGATATTGTTGCTTGGTTAAATAATGTTTTAAATGTCTCATATAAACCCACTTTAAATTCAATCCCGAAGCGCTTCCGAAATCTCAACTTTGATTAAATCTATAATTTACTTTCCTTTGATAATTTTTTTTTTTCTTAACCTTGTTTTATTGCTCTTACTTCCCTTCTCTGCGCGGCTCTCCATAACGATAAAAACTTTTTATTGTATAGTGCACTTAAATCTGGTATTTTTACCACAAAGTGCTTAACACAAAAATCTAATCTAAAAATTTATTTCTAATTTCTAATTTCCATTGTTCAATTGTTAAAAATGAATTAAAATGTAATTTGTTACATTAGAACAGGTGAAAACAACTTTAGTATACGAATTGCTATGTATGTACATATGTAATAGATATTGTAGAAATTGAAATGCAAATAAATCGAAATCTAAAAAAATCGAATCCTTTACGAAATCCGGATTGTTCTTCGCACAGTGTTCCATTTTGGGTAAAGTAACACTCCAATTTCATGCATACAACTTTTTCCAAAATTTTCTCGTAACGACGAAATTGTTCCGGCTTTTTAGCATTTTTTTCTTTCTCCATTCGAAACCTGGAAGGTGCTTGGGAATATACCTTCCCTCAACGAAGTATATAATATGCATTAACACAGGAAAAATATCTTCTTTACAACCCAAGAGAATATTTATATTAAGACCATTAAAGTATGCACTGTGTGTCTTATATTGTCATTGTACTGCAAATTGGATTGTACTGCAATTACACTATCAACAAAAAAATTCATTCAATATAGTATGTCCAAAATTTTTTATTTATTTTTATATTTGTATTATTCACTTCAATTTCACACAATTCTTGATGTACTTTTGACAAATCATACTTCTTGATTACACTCCAAATAGCTTATTTATTATCTGCTTTCTCTTCAATTTCCTCTCTTTTCTCTTTAATTTCCCTTTCAATATAACTATAATTAGGATAAATCCCTTGTCACGCTGCAGGTTCTCGGTTCAGATCCTGATGTTAAGAATAATCTAATTATTTCACATGAAATAAGTAAAAAAGTCGATCAATTGCGAAGCTCAGGGGTTCTCAAAATAGCATTTCTTTTGCACAATTTTATTTAGTTTTGCTTAAGCTCACTTAATTCTTCATTAAACCACCCCGCATAATATGATTTAGTTTTAATTAAACTATTAACACAGAATTCAATACACATTTTAAATTGTATTGACATATTTATGGTATTATTTGTTTGTAATATACCCGCGGTTGACGCCGTGGTTAAGTGCGCGATCATTAAGCGAGAGGTTCAAGTTTCGAATCCAAGAAAATACAAAAAAAAGCTTCCTCACGTTTCTACCTCTTACGTAGGTCTGATAAATATCCGAGAGTATAATTGTCATGAGAAGCATCCTCAATCGACTTAAAATTTTGTTTATCACCACTATCAGTTTTTTATTCTATATTAAAGTCACCCACTATACACACATTTCAATTAAAGCTCAAGTTACTTTCTATAAATTCACTTAAAGTTGCAGTATTATAAATTCTGAAACAATCATTTTATCAGATCGATATATGTCAATGATATTTCAGCATTCGTTTTCGCATTCCAGTTTTATCATTAGTATCCAAGTTTTATAGTTTTCTGATTCTAATTTAATTTCAACTGCCTTCATTCTATTATTTACAAATATGGTTACTCCTCCTGTATGCCTTGAATTTGGTAAACAGTTAAACTTTCTGCAGTTAGTTAACTTGTATTCACTCTCCCTGATATCAGCCGTAATATATGTATGTTTCACTTAACATTATAAAATCAAATTCATTTCTATGCACTAATTCCTTTAAAACTGCAAAGTTCGACCAGGCTTGTATATTAAAAATAAATACCACTTATTGTTTTTAGTTGCTAATACCCAATTCTTTTTGACTTCGAGCTTATTCAAATACACTGGGCATAATCTGTTTAGTGCTATGTGATTAGCATCGAGTTCCATGTTCATCATTTCATTCACACGACTACAATTTATACACAGTATTATTTCCTTGTAGCACCCGCTCGTTCTATGGTTTTTCAAACACTTACTCTTACCCTCGGTTAATTTATGATTAAACAACAATTTATTTATGTTATCTATTTCCCGGTGAATGATAGACGTATTAATATTGCTTTCACGTATAAGGTATAAGGGTATTATCTGCAAACAGGCATTCACACAGGAATGGGAGAGTGCGTCCTTGCAATCATTTATATAAAGCACAAAGAGTAATACACCCAAGATTGACCCTATAGGTATACGAATAGGTGTCAGCAGCGGGATTGAATACGTTTGCCGTTGTTATGGATTAAAAGCAACTTGGGAGTGCTTTTAATCCATAACAGATCTCGGCCTATGATCTCAAATGCACGTTTTACTCGTAGATCCTTGAAAACAGCTACAATTTTGTTACCTTTTTCGATCTCTTTTTTTCCATTTGTTAAGGACCCAGTTAATATAAGTTTCACTAAAGTGCCCACAAAACCCGACTGTTTTATACACAGAATGTTTCTTTCTTCCACTAAACGCCTCCAAATTTTTGTTATAACAACGTATTTAAAGGCCCTTATTCGAGAAAGAGTAAAATTTCGTCATAAAATTCATAAAAATAATAAAATAATTAGGGTTCTATATTCGTTTTGAGTTTCTTGTAAAAGACCTTTTCTAGGGTACGGTTATACTTTTGCAAGGATTGTATACGAACAAGTTGATTATTTTTAGAAGCGCGGGTAAAAGTTTATTATAAAATTCATAAAAATAATAAAATAATTAGGGTACTGTACCCCTTTTGAGTTTCTTGTAAAAGATGTATTCTAAGGTGCGGTTATACTTTTGCAAGGCACTGTATATGCACATTTTGTTTTAATCTATTGAAATTTGTACGAGTTTCGGGCGAATTTATATTTATTCCAATCTGCTCTTGCTTCAAACACAGCTCTGTTATAAAAATGTATATTCTCCTGTTTAAGGTTAGCTACATAAATCACAATTATACTACTTCGCGCACTTCTTGTTTATTTTAATATTTCTTGTTAAGGCCAATAAAGAACTTTTTATTGCAATCTCAAATTGTTCTGCATATAAATTTACATCTTCAACTGAATCTAAATTCACTTAGGTACAAAACATTTGCCAGTACGTCAGCATACTTTTCAAATTAAAACATTCTCTCAGCTAACAAAAAATATTTTTATTAATGTGAGTGAACAAAATTTACGATTACGAACACTTCATTCGCCCTGATGAGATACTATTCCTATGAATCTTTTATTCGTCTTTTGCCATCTATACATAAATCTTTAGGTTTTATAAATTGAATCGCGCCTTTAATTGTAAATTCTTTCTAAAAAAAAATATGGTATTACTTAATAATTATTTGAAGAAAAGATTATTATATAAATCATTCGATTTATTTTTTTTTAGATTTCATTTATTTATTTATCTGAGATTACATACAATGGTTATTTATTGTCTGCGAAGCTTGATGGGGTTATCCGCAGAAGGTTGCATTTCATAAATTTAAAAATTTAGATTTTTTTTAAGAATTTAAATTAACATAAGATTAGAGATTGAAGAAAAGAAAAGAAAATCAAGATTATCAAGAAATCAAAAATTGGAACGAATGAAATAGTTACATTTCAGGAAAGGAATAGAGATCATAAATGTTTTTTACGAGAAATGTACTACATTTTCTAGATTAGGAGGAAGATCATTGGGTACAGTTGGAACGCTGTTGCTAAGCCGTCTTTTGCACTAGTTGTTGTTGTTCAAAGGTGTTCGAAGCATACCTGAGCCTCTTAAAACGTATGTCATAATAGTATTCCAAGGATAATGTCTTCTAGTCATCTATCATAGTTAGTGATGGGGTTTTGGAGCTTAAGAAGTTTGTTTAGTTGAGTGTTGGATGCATTTCCCAGTATGTATTTTGATTCAAATAAGGCATACTATTGGATTAGATTCTTTCTTCATTCGTAATCAAATTTACTCTTTCGCTTACAATAAATTTACAATATTCAATATATCTTCTACAAATTATTAGGCAAATAATAAAAACTACAAATTTAGCTTAATTATAAAAAAAACTTAAAAAAACTTCATACCCCCCGTTATGACGCGTCCCTTACATTGCGAATTTATTTTTTTTTTGTGGGAGGGGGTGGCGATGGATATTAGGCTTCTTCCATGAGTTTGCCGTCAAACCACTAGGCTAGCGGCCTACATACCTTCCTACAGATGTTGGGAGTTTACCACATGGGTATTGAAGGTATCCAGATTTAATGACGTCTATATTTTCCACCTGCGGGAGATTACTACAGTGGGGTTTTTATTTTGTATAGGAGGAGGAAATCTTCGAAAGATTCTGTAGAAGTAATGGGTTCGACACCATGCCAGATTTCTACCGGGTAAAATCACCTCCCATTCCTCTCCCTTGTTCCCTGCGGTACCACCGTTTAAACATTTCTTCACAGGGGGGCTTAGACTTTCCTTGCCTATCATTTTGTATTGTCCCGGTTGGGTTCTGTCTATACGTACTGCTTTTTTTTCAGACTTAGCACCACATTGTTCTCGATTGCCCAATTTTCTTCTTTCCTATGCCTTTCAATATCACGCAGTTTCTTCATTATGCTGGTTATATTTTCAATCACCACATTCCATGTATATTCATCATTCGCTTATAAAACGTAGGCACTGAAAAATGACATGTTCCACACTTTACAGTCTGTGCATAGGGAACAGTATGGGCTATTGTCGTGCTTGTATTTGTGCAATCATGAGCAGAAACATCCATGTCCGGTCAGGAACTGGGTTATGTAGTAGTCGCACTCTCCATGTCGTCGTTCGATCCACAGCTGGATACGTGGTATAAGTCGGGATGTCCATTTAGCTTTCTCCGAGGTATTCCAGCGCTCTTGCCACTTTGTTATGCTTCGAGCTCTTCCAATTTTACGTTGATTTTCTCTGCTAGTGTCAGTACTGACTTAGTTTTCCAGGTGGTAAAGCCGTTGCTGTTCGCCAGTTAATATATCGTCTGGAATCATTTTTGCCACAATGCACATTGCATCGCTCGAAGTAGTGCGGTAGGCACAGCAGGCTCTCAGTGCACTTAATCGGTATGCTTGTGCAATGTTACTGTTGTATGACTTAATCCTCGTAGCTCTCGCCCATACTGGTGAGGCATACAGAATAATGGACGTTACTAATCTTGCTGATAACAGCCTACGACTGTGTTTGGCATAATGCGCACTAGAGCACCGATCGCATTTGCTGCTTTATTACTAACAGGTGTTCTTTAAATGTCCTAGCACAAATCCAAGGTATTTGATGTGCAGCTTCGAAGTAATGGTGTGGTAGCCGACTGTGAACGATGCTGTCCCCATCGCCTTCCTGCTGGTTGTAAGGACCGCCTCCGTCTTGTGTTCCGTTAATGAAAACGAACTGAGGTAAGCCATTGTCGGATGATCCTTATGGTTGCATTGCCAATCTGCTCGATCTCTTCTAACAGTTTGGTTATAACCACAATTGCGATTTCAGCAGCAAAACCAACCATTTTTGTATCCTCAGGCATTAAGAGCTGCGGAACGCCGTCATACATGATGTTCCACAGTAGGGGGCCCAGCGCAGATCTGTGACACTGTGATACACCACCAGTAACGCTGTATTCCTTCAGGCCGCGGTCGGTGTTATATAAGAGTATTCGGTGATTATAGTAGTTTATCACAATTTTTATTAGGTAGGGTGGTACCCTCATATTCCTGAGTGCTTGTAAGATGTAGTCCCAATTAGCACTTTTGAACGTATTTTTAATGTCGAGGGTTATCACAGCGCAATATTTCTTGGGCATAATTTTTTCGATCTTCTTACGATTATCTACGTATAGCTGTATCATCAGCGAACGCAAACAGGATAGTATTTTCGAAGACGCGAAGTAGCTCATTCATGAATAGGATGAAAAAATTGCTCCTAATTTAGAACCCTGTGGTACTCCATACTAAATCGCAGTATTTTCGCTGTAGGTATCTTCGATCTTCACTCGAAATGATCTGCCACTCAAGTAGTTCCATAGCCAGTAAGTCAGCTTTTCTCCGACACTTATTTGATATGATAACTCTTCATAAAAATAATTAGGTTTTCTTCCTTATTTTGTGTTTAAATTTAAACATTGTTTGTAAAAAAACAAATATTATAACTTATTATAACTTAAACACCGATAAGCCGACTTTAACTAGATACTTCCTAGATTAAAGTAGAAATTTATGGAATTTCAGTTGAAAGTTTTATCTAAATTGATTTATTTCTTAAGGATTATTTCACAAACAAAAGAAATGTCCACATGGGATAAGAATTCAATCCAGAAGTCAGGTCGTTATACTTGAAATTAATTGAAGAATGAATTTTTTATAAAAAAAATCAATCCATCGATCAATTTTACAATATTTCAATAGAAGATTAACAAATTTCCATAATATCATAGGTTAGGCCCAAAACCTTACAAAAATAAATTTGTGTAAATTAAATAAAGCTTGTCCGAAAATAAATCATCCTATTTGTTTTGCTTATTAGTTTTGAACGAATGGAAAAGGCACACAGCTGTTAAATTTTATTTTGCATACATACATACATACATACATACATACATACATACATACATACATACATACATACATACATACATACATACATACATACATACATACATACATACATACATACATACATACATACATACATACATATATTTTTAGGGCATTTTCCATCCTGAGCTGCGAAAAGTCTTTTAAACGCGTGACAGCTTGTAGGGGGGTCACGGGTCTAAAAAGTTTGAAAATCGCTGCTCTTAAAAGATAGCTCAAATTCATGGAAGCCAAGTTTACGATGTTGGATATGTGGTAGAGCCATGTTACTCCAGAGTTGACTGCTATGGTTTGGTCGTTTGAAGCTGTAGTAAATCTCTCTGAAAGTCTCTATTCGGTGACTTTTTTTGCTCGCATCTTTGACAATGTGATGTATTTGCATTCACCGGCGTGTTGTTCGAGCAAGATGTACTACAAATAAAAAATTTAAAAGAATGCGAGAAGGTAGACCAGTCCAGTATGTGCTGTTAGCGCCAGAATGTTTACTTATTTATTTTACGACGTCCGACCTTGTATACACGTCTGGATGTCTTGTCGAATCTGCGGAACAGGGATGGGAAACTTTTTCAGTTGCTTGGTGAATTTAATGTTTTTCAGCTCTGACGACGGACCTAACTACAATATATAATATTATGTAATAGAAAGTGCTGTATTTTTTTGTATTAGTCGAAATGAATCCACATAGTGATCCAAAACACCTTAAAACCGTTCTTCATCAATAAACTTACCGCTTTTGTGTATTAGGAGAAACAGCAAGATTCACTTAGACCACAGTTGAGCCCATTGTTATTCCACGTTTTATCGGATAGCGAAGGCTAAAAGCGTTGCAAGGAAGAATAATCCAATAACTACTAGATAATTGTTTTTTTTTTTTCTAAAGACCCGTACAGGAGCAGCGGATGTGAGCGGGACAAAAAGTTCGTTTGGGACATAATTCTTCAGCCTATGTATAATATGTTGTCTGGTAAGCCTATACGAGTATGTAGTCATTTTGTGCTGTCTTGCAAATGAATCGCGGGAACATCTTATCAACATCAATTTTATAGTGAATGATGTTAATAGACATAACATATTGGATTCATCAACAACCTTTTGAATGACCATTATGTTGGCGTGAAAAACACGACAGCTGGAAATGAGAATATCTACAACATTGGCACGAGTATCCGTCGTTCTGTTACGTAGTACTTCTCAAAACTAGTGGGAGTAGCATAGCATACATAGTCAGTTTTTTCTGTTACGTTCGTACATACATACGATTATGTATCTTTTTTTTTGTAGAATTGTTATGTGTCTACAAAGCACACTTCACCAGTTACCAGATTCTTTAATTCGAACGACACTCAGTTTTGGTTTATGTCTAGTGTCAGTAAATGTATAGCGTTTGAGGTGCTGGTGTTCGCGTACTTTCCGGATTTCGTAATTAATTTAAATTTTATCACAAAACACTCAGAAAACTATTTGGTTGCTACTGGAAGAGACAACACGACACGGTGGTTTCATCTACCTACTCATCAAACTCTAGCAGTAAAGACATTGCTTAAATCATTAAATCATTGGGGTTGGGGCAAATCTATTTCCTACGAGTCTCTTTCCCAATATGAGTAAGGGCGGTGTATGTGCATATACATAGGTAATCTCTGCAAAAATCATTGAACCCTTGACATAGATGTTGAAATTCGAGGGTTACGTAGTACCTACATACCAAGGAATGATGTTGCGAAATAAAACTGCGCTTGTTCAAGTACGAATACCAAGCTGTATATTTCGTGTCCAAAAACTAAAAATAATTCATAATCGGGGAAAAGCAAAACGTCACAAAAGGCAGAAGAACAACGTGTACGGCCAAATCACGTCATCTAGTTAATGGTTTGGCGTTAACATTCCGCCGGCCCTGAACTAATTGGAGGGTTAGTTCAATCATCGAGCACATCGACGTCGCCTTTGAATGTCAAAAGTGACGATATATTGGCGATAGGGCGGTCTTTAAAGTTACAACCCGAACTCTGGCATCAGCTCCCGCGTGAACTTCTGCTACCCTTCCCACCCTACATTCGTTAGGTGGAACGTCATCCTCCCTAAGGACAACAAGATCTCTCACGCTGATATTCGGAAATGACTTGGTCCACTATGGGGCGTTGCTGGATTTGATTTAAATAATCGCTGTGCCACCTTTTCCAAAAATGCTGACACAGTTGACTAATTAAGTTCCACCGGTTTATTAGATTGATTTGGGTATTTTTCATCTCAGAGCTTGAAGATGGTCGTCGTCAGCTGATACGTGCACAGCGGGTTGAAATGCAAAACCATTCCACCATCTCTCAGCTATCTTGCCAATTGCTCATCTCGAGATTGCTTCAACGAAGATTTTGTTTGTCCCGCTGTGATTGAACAACTCTCTGCAATGCCCTTTGCGGGACACGAACGATAGGTCACTCGCTAATTCTGTGTGCATGGCACCAGTCGCCATGCATATAAAGATGGATATGTAACCCTTTACAGCCTTGCAACCATGTCCTTTTGATAAGCACAGCAAAACCGGCCCAGAGAAATCCACACCGCTACGGAGAAAGGGCCGAGGAGATTGTACCCTGGGTGTAGGCAAGTCACTCATCAGCTGCTGTTGAATGAAATTCTGAAATTTTCGGCACTTTACACAAGACTTAAAGATTTTCCTTGCGGGCGTTAGTTATTCAGAATCGGCAGAGTCTGCGTGAAGCGACATTTGATGAACATCTTGACAGATCATCATGGTGAGTTTTACGGTGGCTGGGAGTAGATAGGATAAAAACGGATATAGTTTCAACAACTTGCTTTGCCTTCTAAGAGCAGTCCTTGCCTGGAGCCGCTGAATATCATCATCAAAAAAGCATGTCTGCGTGGTTCATATTCAAAAGTAAAGCGTTTCGTTGAGTTTCTTCAGGCTGAGGAACTTATTGGAAAGGCAGGTATTTTGCTGGTGAACCTGAAGCTAAATGCGGTAACATGCTTTAGTTTTGATATGAAAGAATACTTATCCATGAGATTCCAAATTTTATGCGACTGAACAATGGTTACTAGGCAGATGTTATCAGTGTTTGTTTCTGATCAATAACCGTGGTAAAAAGTTCTTGCAAAGGCCAAGTGTCCGCAGGCTGCCTCAGTGGTCCATCCCACCATAGATTGCAATGCTTTAGCTCCTGGGGTAACAAATCTCGAGATGCACAGTCGACAGGATTCTTCAGCGATGGAACATGCAACCAGTGCTCTGGTGGTATAACACCTTGTGCTTGCGCCAAACTGTTAGCAACAAACGTGCACCACTTGCTGGGATGTTGATGAAGCCAGGCTATTGTTACAGATGACTCAATCCACCCATATATGTTGCGAACGTGCTGATTTAATGCTTTCTTTACATGCATCATTAGTTGTGCCAACAAAGCAGCAGCACATAACTCCAGACGAGGCAATGATATCAGTTTTATGCGGCCACTCTTGTTTTTGTGGTGAAGAGACGAACGACGACACCACTAGCGTTATAAGTTTTCACATAGACAACAGAAGCGCATGACTGCATTTGGACCACCAACTCCTAACCACCTCGGCTTAAGTATAGCTGCCAAACATGGAAGGTTTGAGCGAAAGTCTAGCAATTTGTTCTTCATTGATATTTTGGTGGGGACGAGCAATCCCAGCGGGTCAAAAACTTTGCGGCATGTGAAAGTAATAGACGATTAGTAAAACTAAGGATATATGTATATACGAATGCAAGGTGAAAAGTTCTCGGCCTGACGCAGAGATGGCGTTCCAATCAGCAAAAAAACCTTTTACAGGGTGCGGTTATACCTTTGCAAAGCACTGTATACATTACATGGTTAATTTCAACGGAAACTTTTAAAACATCAGCACTCAATAAGTTAACGCACAAGATATCAAGAATCAAGTTTTCCCCTTTCACAAAACAACCAACTCCACCGTTGCAGCGTAATTTTCATTTGTTTTAGCAACAAACTTTAATCCGGAAATAAAATAATCGTTAATCTCAAAGTCATAGATCCAAATTTCAGACAAAAGAACAATATCAGGAACGCAAGCAAAAGAATCAAGATGAGATGAAAAATTGTCTCTCATACTTCTAACATTTTGGTGAAAAATGGAAAATGTATTATTGCAGAACGAACTATTCTTAAAGACATTATCACTGTTGGAATTACTTAAATTGGGGGTAGATAGTCATCAAATAAATCTGTATCAAAATTCATTAAATGAAACAGAAAATCTAAAGCACTAAATGAGTGCAAGATCATTAAAAGATTTAATAGCAATGACTTTTCCCCCCTTAACCTTTCTCATAAGAATTTGATTATTATTGAACAATACATATTTTCCGCCTTTCTGTTTCATTGCTTCTTTCGTCTTCATTAAGAGAGCCACTTATATGCAATACGGTGCTTTAAGCAAAATATGTACACAAGGGAAATAGAAATAGTGTGAAATTGGCATGGAAAGTTATTGGAAATTTCGACATTTCCATTACTAACTCAAGCCCCAGAATTCTTCTTTGGCATCTACATGTAACGCCAATGAAGACAGAATAAGCTGTATTTTTATCTGACTCTCCTGCACAACGTCTCCTCAGTTGTTTTCGATAGGAACTTGCTTCTTAATTGCCTTTTTAACTCAAACAATCATCGTCTGAAAATAGTAATATTTCATTTGTGTAAACAAATTCCTTGACTACGTCACCGTTATATCCACCGTTTTTAAGTCGTTTGTTGATTTAATAGATATCGAACCCCATAAATTATAAATTCTCGAAAAGGTGGTTCAATATATATTGCAGATGTTAACATATAATTTTAATGAGTCAATTCCATTCATTTATTATACGAAGATAATTTTTTTTTTTTTTTATAATTTGCTCGCGTCAAAGGAAATACGAATTCTCTTATATTATTTCAGGGCACTAGTGTTGCGAAAAGGGGACGAGGAACAGAGGAGATGCCTGTGCACTTTGACTTTATATGTTTGAAGGTAGTAATTATAAGGAAATACAGGGCCTGTGTAGATCATTCCACATTTTTGTTGCTCGGCTTATAAACGAATCGAATTTGACAGTACGTCCGAAGTTGGGCTTAAGGGTGAACTGATGTGCATGACAAGTATAGCGGGTGAAATTTTGAAGGTTTTTTCGCTGGAGTATTTTTTTTATAAAATAGGGAAAGGCATGGGACATTTCTACGATGAATCTATGGAGTTCACAATACTTCTACCACCCATAAGTTTAACTCGCGATTCTGTACCCTGTCTAGAATGTGCAGAACCAGCTTTGGGCGGATGAATGCCTTATAAATGCCAGATCAGACGGGGTAAAATATTTCTTGCACCGATTAAGGAATCCTAGACATTTTGCAGTATTTATGTAATGTAATGTAATCGTTAGTAATCGCAAGTACCATTCATGGATTATGGTTGAGGGCTTTGGTTTCTCTTGAGAGACAGAAGACAGCAATGTATTTTGGAAGCATTAACTTCCATTCTGTTGGTTGAACCCCATTTTATTATGCTGTCCAGGTCGGAATTTAATGTGTTTAACATACTTTGCCGTTCCTCTTCTACGGCCGAAGAGCAGGGACGTGAGTTAGGGAACGAATATGAAAAACTAAGGGTACTGTCATTAGCGAAGGAATGGATTGGGTTAGAAGTTGCAAACAAGAGATCATTTATAAAAATAAGAAAGTGAGTCGGACACAAAACAGAGCCTTGGGGAACGCCAGCATTTATATGGTGAATGGCAGACTTGACAAAACAACTTGTGAAAGGTAATTTCTAATCCGTTGAAGAAGAGACTCATCGACGCCATATGTACGCATTTTCGACAAGAGAACCTGTGAAGTGCATTTGAAATGTCAAGCGACAACACCTTAGTTTCGCCTAAATGATGGAGAAATTGGTTCCAATTATCGGTAAGATACATATGCAATCAAATTAGCAGTAGACCTGTTGCTACGAAAACCATGTGAGTGATATAAAAAATGTCTTATTTGTGAAAGAGAAAAGTTGTTTTAAAAAATGTGGGATAGCGTTTTGTCACCATAAGCCTTTGGTGTACACACATATGTATATCGTATGCATGTATGTATGTGATGTTTTTTAATCTTGACCCTGCCTAGTGGCTGACACTGCGACATAAAAAGTATTTTGTGTACTTTTGGGTATGTACCCACCTACCTAATAAAGGTGAGCATGTTTTTCATAGAGGAGTTTTTGAATTCCACGAGAGTGAGTATCTCTCTGTTTTAACAAAATTAGTGTCGGGCGTGAATGTCCATGATGTTGCATTCTCTTCCAGTCAGAGGCCTCTTCTCAGGCAACAGTGACCTGTTGGAAACCCATCAGCTTCCTTATGCTATTCGTATTTAGTGTAGGAACACAGCTTGATTAATCTTTTGGATTGCCTAATCCCAGGAACATTTTCCCAATGCTATATGGCGAAGTTGGTCCTCCCAATAATTAATCAAGGCTATAGCAGATGTTCAGTTGATGCCACTAATGGATCTGGGCCAAAGAATGCTGTAGTTAATTTTTTCTTCATTATTTATTTTTTAGGGCACTTATTACATCGTATCCGCTGTGCAATTTCACAATTCAGTTTGTTAAGGAAATAATACTAATTCGTTGAACTACCATAGCTGCTGATAACGCTGCATGCAAGATAAAGCTTCGAGTATGTCTCTTGTTATTTTATCGCTATTTGCATGAACAGTACTCTGGGCAGATAGTCTTTTGTATTCCGCCCCCTTAAAAATTGTATTCGTAATATTTATGATATCATACTCGTACTAATCAAATCACCTTTCGAGGGTCATTTGAATTCTATCAGTTCTTTGTGAGTTAAATCCGTATTTAGTTAGGAGAAATAGAAGAAAATGATTTTTTTTAAGCTCAACAAAGATGAAATGTGAAAATTCAATAAAATACCTATTACACCTATGTGCATATTTTCGATTTTGGTATCACTTATTCATGTCATTAGGGACTTCTTATTTTTCCTTACTCTTGGTAAGAAGTCCTTCAATTTTGATCCATCTGTAGTTTTTTTCGATTATGCACATGCTATAGTGCTTTGTTTTCAGTCAATTTTGACCATGGCCCACTATAGGGCAATTAAAACGTTCCGGACGTAGGAAAACTGAGTAGACTTACGCTGAAAGCATAGTCGAAATGCAAAGCAGTGACACAAGAGATCTTTAATGAATTTCTGAAGTACTTCACTGTTCTTTATTAATGCTGCAAAGAACCATGTATGAACAATGCGATGGAAAGCAAAAAGTTGGTCATAATCGCAAGGAACTTCATCAACTGTGTCGTAAGTATATTCCACAATGGTATAATTATGACAGCTCTGTTTAAAGAACCCATGAACGATACCTACATCGAGGACAAAGTCATTGAATCAGATATCATATCAGTCGAAAATAGAAAGTGCCTGGTACTTGCCTTTACTCGCCAAATACAGGGATAGCTAGAAACACACAACTACCTAGCATAGCCTCAGAATTCGCCTTTACAGGGTATACATAGTTACATAAACAGACAGCCCGACATTACAGATATTACGGCCGTAAGCAAGTTAAAAGAAATAAGTTATCACTGGTGTGGAACCCAAATGTTGAGCGAGATATGATTTAAGCAAATGCTAGTATTGATACGATCAAATTAAAGTCGGTGAGAAACTCTGGTGGAGAGACCGAAAGGAATCGAATGTCAAGGTCATTGCTTGACACAAACTTTGCTCGAAAGAACTGTTTGATAGCGCAACTGCAAACTGGTCAAGAACCAAGCTAGAAAGCAACTTTAGCTAGACCAAAAAGCTCCCATAGAGGAAAGCATTTATAAATATGTTATATCTGGGAATATACGGTATTCTCCATAGGGTTAGAAATAATCTGAAAAGTTCACATCTATCGGTTTAGTGCTTTATCCTTTTGGAATAGAACCGCCCCTATCTTTCGAATGCTTTATCCTACGATAAAATTATGAGATACGAAATTATTTCCAATTGAATTTCCTATAATAATGTATTAGATGTTATCATGTATTTGTTACTAAATTTGTGTGTAATCAAGCGTAAAACACCCCTGTGGTTTTGAGTGCGCAACGATAATGTACATTTGACTACGCCAGCTTGTTGTTTTAATCCTCCCAGCTTTTGTAAGGCTGTCCGTATTCTAGAAATTTTCAAAAAAAAATCTCAGAAGAATACTGTCCATGCTATCCTAAGTGATGGGAAAAGCCGTCGAAGCGGAAATAATCAAATATTTATGTGGGACATGGACTAATAAGCGGCCGACAGTGTGGTTTTCGCAAACACCGATAACTAGAGAGAACACTTGCTGAGCTACATATGTAGAACACATATGTTAAGACTTCAATCACCTAGCAACTCTGGTGCCGTTACTCTAGTCTTATTATTTATGGACTACTTGAAGAATTCTGGGCAATTTTCTTCAGGACGGATCAATTCAAAATGTTGTCGATGGTGTGCTTGCCGATTCATTTGCTGTAAACTCAATTTATACTCCAAATTAATGACCTGCTAGAGTCCTGGTGTAGTGGTAACATCATCGCTTGTGGGTTCACGGTTCAAATCCTGATATCACGAATCATCTTTTTATTTCGCATGAAATAAACAAAAAAAGTCGATCAATTGCGAAAGCTAAGTCAACTCTACTGCGAAGGCATAACACTGGCAGTAGAGTGGTCATATGGTTAAAAATTCAACTTGATCGTGATGATGACATCAGGAGAACGGAAAAAAATACTGTGAATCATAAGCAAACAATAACAGCAAAATGCTCCACAGTTATCTGGACGATATCCTTGTAGTTTACAGAAACCCAATACCACCTAAGTTTCAAACCTCTACACCAATCTTTCTTTCTTTCTCTCTCTGTCTATCTGCAAACGCCCGTGCCCTGCAATAATTTAAGGGTCTTTATATCCCCTTTGGCGCGCGCAAATTATATAAAAAAAACAATAAGATTTTTAGTTTTGCGTCTTGCTCGAACAACATGAGTGCGAATGCAAACAGCTCACTTCTTCAGAGATGACATTTTGCATTTCTAAATGCAAAGTACAATTCTTAGTCGTGAAAAACACTACTTTTACTATTAAAAAAGTAAATGAAGTGAATGTTATAATTGTTGGTTACAGCGAATATACACACCCTAGCCTAGTCACATATCAAAACCTGGTAAAACTTCGAAAGACTTTAAATGTTTTCATTCTGTTAACACTCTCGAGGACAACACTCACAAGCAGTCGTCTTACCAGTGCAAGAGCTACTTAAAAACGAATACAAAGAATGCTGCGGTTTCATCAGAAAACATCATTTCATAACTGGCAACACCGATTTCGTTCAAAGTCGTTTGGAGAAATTTAACAAAGGAAAGTACTGTGGATCATATGCACTTCATTCGTAGAGCTAAAAAACTCTAAGTGCTCGTCTAAACGAGGCGGTCAATGCGAGGTTCCAAGCCGCTAGTTTTATTATTGTGGCTATTCAAATAAGGCGGAAACCGCGCGGTTTCATTTGCTTCTAAACCGCCTTGGCTGAACCAGCACTAATCGTGCTTGGTTAACAAAATCAAGCACTGGTCATTTTTGAACAGACTTGGAAGACTGAGGTGACTTGGAAAAAATGTTTAATAAGTTTTCCCACAAATTGAAGTTAGTTTAAAAATAGTGAATTAGTAAATTTTACATCTCAGTGTACCTACAGTGAAGTACAAAAGTGTTGGCACGCATCAATTTGGATCAGGTTTAGCAGTAGAAAAACAAATATTTCAGACAGTTTGATAGTGCACAACTAAAAAAGATACTAGTTCTATACACATACTAGGCCCATTGAGTTCATTTAGTTGTGCAAGTTATAGTTTCCGATTGCATTTCATTTCATTTGAAATGTGAAAAATCGCCAGGTAGTTGTGAAATAAATTGAAAATGATTCAGATTCAGTTTCGAAGCAAGGACAATGACCACTGGTAGTTAATATTCAAGTGATCGATGAAAGAACCTAAATAGGTCGGAAAATAGCCCGACTATTGCTATTAGTGAATAAGTTTTCTTCAAAAGCTTCAGAACTCAGAAATTGAAGTAGATTGCGATAGCGAAGTAGAACTACATAATTTGATTGAAGTAAAGTCATGTCACTGCTTTTGAGTCTTCTTTTAATAGCTCCGTCGACGAATAGCCTTAAAGAAAGCAACGTAAAAATCAATAAATCCGGTGGCCTTTATTTCGCTCCACTGTAGATATATTCACTTTTATTCACTATGATGTGTTCAATTCGATGCTGCTTTGCTTTCGACTTTAAACAGTACACACAAACGCAGAAAGCATTCGTCGTAAGTAACAGTATCGGCAAGTTATTTCTGGTAACATGAACGTAACAAAATGCTTCACGACACATCCGAATCTCCTCCCTCTTCTACTCTTCCAGTTGACGGATTTTCAATTTAGTCTGCGGTAGTCACTTCGCTTACCGGGGTTTCCATTGAAAGATAAGGGTTGTACGTAAGTGTTCAACGTGCTTACCTACTCATACCGTGCATGAAAATGTAGTGTTTAAGAAGAAAAACAACGGGAATCTTTATACGAGGGAGACGTAACCTACATTTGTATGATGCAATGAAATGCCACACAGGAAATTCAGGTTGCTCTGTTTTGCAAAAAAGGGTAATTTTTTTAATTTCAAAGTTCAGCACTGACAGTTGAAGACACTTGAACTTTTCAAGATGTCCATGTGACGCACATGTCGTCTAGCAATCTTCGTCATATTTTATTTTATTAGTTAGATGAGAGGTCCATTGTTAGGATGAAGGCTTCAAAGGGTCATAATTGGCATATCCTTTTTTGCTGATGCAATGTACATATTTCGCGCTTCAGAGATTTTCAAATTGTTCACCCGTGGTAGGGCGAAATAAACTTGACATGCGCTTTCTTCATCGACAGCAATATTTGTGATTTACTTTAAATTCTCCAGGTGGCAGCACGTGAAGATGGAAGCAGTTAGGAGGACATCATTGATGTGCATGTAATGGCTGTAGAAGTGGTGGGTTTCGCATCATTTAGCGAATCCACATCCTCCTAATAAATAAATTGGTGTGTGTATATTAAGATATTTCTATGGTATGAGGTTAGGATACATATTTCTATCTGTGTCCACTTGGGTCGGTTGCGTTTTACTCAAATAAAAGTTACGACGACTACCTAGCTAGGGTTAACCAAATAAATAAAGGACAACCGATCCTTAAGTTGTATTAGTGTAGGTTGAGTAACATTCAATTCGGGTATGCGGGATTCGTGTTGACTTGTCAGTTTTATTTCGGCACTCATCCACATAGCATATCCAAGTTCACAGTGCGATTGTGATATTATTTTCTAGCCGGCACGAAATTTTAATATACGAATTACTTGAATTTCGTGCCGGCAAGAGACTTTAAAGTACGATCTCATTTTCGTGCCGGCACGAAGCTGTGTTGAAGGGAGTAAGTATGTACATATGTGTAGTATTTAATGAGATACTTTGTGCTAATTTGGAATAAATTCATTTCGTGTAAATTATGATATTTTGCTAAACAAAATATTGAATTTTGCACAAAATACGCAAACATATTCGAATATTTAAAATCATTATTATTCCGTCTTCCGATACTTTTACGATAGAAAAATATATTAATTTACTTATGCGTGGCGCAACTTTACAAATTGCTTTAATATGGATCGTAACGATAATTTAATTTTTTTTTAATATTTCACTCTTTCAAGTCAACTTGTCAGTTAAAAATTACATTTATCAGGCAAATAGTTAAACAGAATAAAATATTTCATTAAAATCATGGTATATCTGGTCCATTTAGTGAGTGACGGCACAATTTTTGTAATTCTCTTGTAAAAAATGTATGCGTTAAAAATATCAAATAAATGTTCGAAAGTTAGATTTAGGTAAAGGAACTATTAGATATTTTAAAAACTTTGGGTTTCTGAACAAAAAGAGGACGAGTTTTGCGAAATATTTCGAAGTCAGAGTGTACATATGATATATTAAAACAGTAAAATTAAATCTGTTCACTATTCTATTTTTTATGTTAATGTTTATAGAATTTAGCATGCATCCAGATTTTATTTTAAAATAACACCTTTATTTCTAATTCCCGTACCTTTCCGCGGGTTTGGCGTAACATCAGTATGCGCACAGAAATTAAATATTCTGCGGTTTTTCAACTGCAACTTTATTGTGAAAAAATGGTTACAAATGAATCATTCAAAGTATTGCCCATCGCTAGCTACAACTTTTTCCCATCTTTCTGGCAGAGCTCGAATACCGTTACGGTAAAAGTGTTCATCTTTTGAGGCTATCTATCTCTTCATATGAGCGGAACTGCTGATCAACCAGACCATGCGCCATCGAACGGAAGAAGTAATAATCGGATGGCGCAATATCTGGGGAGTATGGCGGGTGGGGTAGGACTTCCCATTTGAGCGTTTCCAGGAAGGTTTTAACGGGTTTGGCAACGTGAGGCCGAGCGTTGTCATGCTGTAGAATCACTTGTTCGTGCCTCTGCTCGTATTGTGGCTGTTTTTCACGCAGTGCTCGGCTCAATCGCATCAATTGAAGTCGATACCGTTCACCAGTGATGGTTTCGTTGGGTTTCATCAGTTCATAAATACACAGCATAATCTTCGCAGCGTGAATATTCGGCCGAGCCGACGACGTAGAAGCATGACCGGGCAGTCCCCATCACTTTCTTTTCTTTGGGTTGTTGTAATGAATCCATTTTTCATCACCCGTCACGATACGATGAAGAAAACCCTCCCTTTTTTGCCGCGCGCTGGAGCAGTTGTTCACAGGTGAAAAAACGACGCTCAACGTCCCTTGACTTCAAATCATAAGGAACCCAAGTTCAACGCATGCAATCGCTTGGAAATGGCTTGACGGGTAACTCCTAATGCTGAAGCAAGCTATTCTTGCGTTTGGCACGGATCCTCATCAAGCAATGCCTTCAATTCAGCGTCTTCGAAGGATTTTGGCCTTCGTTCACGCGGACGGTGGTCAAGATCGAAATCACCATCTTTGAAGCGACGGAACCAATCCCGGCACGTTGTTTCACTTAGAGCAGCATGTCCGTAAACTTTTCTTCGAATGAAAGAAGAAAATCAACACTTCCCGCAAATGACGATTATTTGGCACAAAATCAGACATTTTCATACAACCAAAAGTATATGACGCCAAAACAAAATCACTAATGTGTCAAAACAGTTTGTTTAGCATATGTTTCAAAATAAGGGTGGTGCTAAAAATAAAAAACCTATGGACGGACATCTTTTCGACTCATACACCGGACGGCCTTCGGCCTCACATGCAGTGTACGCGGCGTATAGTCCTGTGTGTATCTTTAGTTTTATAGAACTGTTTTTCTTGTACTAAACAGCGAAGAGAATTTTGCTAAAACTATGATATTTCAATTGAAGATTTACCCTTTTATTTATGTACTCATGAGTCATAAGTCCGAGCACGCTTATCCGCAAGTATTTCAATACATTGAAGCAAATTTGCTGGGAAGATGATGAAGAAGAACGTCAAGGTTCTTCTGAGCAACAAAATTAAAATGCAGATGAAATTACAGTACATGTTGCAGCCATGTAACCACTTTAAACTATTTTTAAATTGTATAACACAGCTACCGAATATATATAAAAATAACAAGAATCCAATTCTCTGCCCACTTTGCAGCCAAGTTGTCAAAAATAGCACTACTATATTTTGTTAAAAGTGTTAAAAATGATTTACCTGCATTTTTTTCTCCTAAATTGCCATAATTAGATTTATTAAAAAAGAAAGATCTGAAGTTGTTATAAATTATTGAACTTTTTCATGGTTAATGGGTCGCTTGAAATCTAATTAGGTTCGGAAAACATCCATTTGAAAGTGCCATAAGGCCATACCTCGAAATATGACCTTATGTCACGGTAGCTGAAAAAATTGACCAAAGGTTAAAGGAGAAAAACAAATTTGTTCAATGATATTCACAAAAGTCAATCTAGTATGTATTCTGAAAATGAGAGACAGCTAAAGAGTTTCGTCATTTTATTTGGAGTTTGGCAAGTTTTAAAACAAAATTTTTCCAAATTCGTATTATTGTACTTTCGCCTCTCTGAGATTTTACTCCCACAGTTGGTGGAATTTGACTTTTAGCAAGTGGAAACACAAAAAGTGCACGAATGGACCTAGAGATTTACACCTACATATGTATGCACTTATGTACAGCATTCACGAACTTGGTTGTAAGACTACTATCCGAATCCAAGTTTTGGACAGCTGGTTCCCATGAGTATATAATTCCAGTCTTCCTGTTTTACTAATAAAAGTAAACTATAATGATATGAAATCACCGCTTTTAATATTCCATGTTACACAAAATATCCCATTTAACACATATCCAAAATCATTCTAAAAACTCCCAATTTGCACCAAATGCTTACTCCCGCTAACCCCAATTAGGTACTTCAACATATTCGTACATATCTATGTATTAACATACCTACATGCATCACTATTGTTAAGGAATCAAAGCCAATGACATCACCCTTGGGTACTTAACATACACATACATAACTCTATTCCTGCGTTCGTGAAAACCGTTCAAAAAGTACCTTATAGTGAAAGTCAGTTGTCTGTCCGCCTGTCTTCACACCCATTAGACTCAGAGGATTGAAATGTGGACCAGAGTTAAGTCTTCAAGAGCACTCTAGAATTTTGGAAAACTGGAACAACAGCAAAGTTTTGGAGTTTGGAGTTTTTTTATTCATACAATATGGCTATCAATCGGAAGACAACGATGCGTGGATTCCAAAAATATATAATTCCATTATACTCCCCCCGGTGGTGTCATCGTTGGGGAGGTCAAAAGCAATACTTGTTCTTCGCCTAATAATAATAATAATAATAATAATAATGTTTTGGCGCTAACAGCCCAATGCAGGGCCTGGCCTAGCTTATCGCAGCCATTCGTGCTGTGCGGTCGAGATTTTTGGATTCGTACCTTGAACGTCTCGATCAATGATCGCGCACTTAACCACGGCGCCCACATGCGTGTTCTTCGCATACACATAATTACAAACATAGATAGATAGATATTTTTATTATTTTCAATTTTCAATTCATTTACAAAAAGTTTAATACATTTATTTTAACACATGACTTAAAGCCGTCAGCCCGACTTTGACGAAGCTTATGAAATTATTTAAACAGATTCTTCAATTATCGCCCTTCTATATTTTGATGCTTTTTGACAATAGCTGTGTAGTCTAATCCAGTCTGTGCCATTCAAAAAGATTGTCATCTTTAATTCATCCAAAACACGTTTCCCAAAAAAAACTCTCTCGTAAATTGCACAGAGATCAAACGATTGGTAAATCTTCTCTATGCGGGATAAAGTTTAAGTCCATAATTTCACCTCTGGCCTTGTAAACTGTAGATATCGTATCGTCAGAGTACATTTCATTGAAATAATTGTTTTCACATAGATTGTGATTTAAACTCGCATATATTTCTCGGTGTGCTGAACTTTTTACATTTTCAATGCTGCTGCGTGCATTTTCTCATCGACCACCGAAAGTAAATCGTAAAACTGTTCTTTCCATTGAGCGATGTTTTCAGTACTTATTCTCAAGGTGTATCCACAAAACTCAGCTAGTGACTTCCATTCCTCACAAAACAATATTTTCGCCTCTGTAACATAATTTACTATAAGTTTAATCAACCTTTCTCCGTCCAAAGACATGGCTCTCAAAATGTAGTTGAAATGAAGTTTCAATGTTTCCATAAAAAAATTGCGGGAGACCGGTTTTAACTAATAACATGTTGTTTGGTGTACATTGTGGTAATTCGAACACTCGCTTTAAAAAAAAACCGAAGTAGTTTGTATACCGTATCGTAAGGCTTACAGCCCCACACTTGTGCTCCATACAACATTATCGATTTAGAAACTGCCTGAAATATCTGATATTTCATTTTTATTAATACCTATATAGGTATGTTTATCTTCCAGACAATTTTTTTAAGCTTCACTTATGGCTGACTTAGCTGATGCAAGCTTTTCCTTAAAATGCTGTTCCATGTTACTGCAGATATTTATACCCAAATATTTATACGATTTCACTGTTTCTATTTCCTGTTCATCAAAAAACCATTTTCCATTTCTTGCATACCTCCCTCCTCCTTTTCTTAAAACCATTGTGTTGGATTTAGATGTGTTAACTTTAACCTCCACTCCTGGCAGTATTCTTGTAGCTAATTTATCATTACTCGTATCTCTCCGGTGAGTCCACAAGTAACACTAAATCATATGAATACATTAAAACTTTTATGAGAGTCCCGCCGATCCTGACACCGCCACAAAGGTATTCCGAAATATCGTCGATAAACATCACAAATGCTTGAGAGCTGAAGTTGCAATTCATTACATAATATCCAATTTTAATTTCAACTTATTTTTACGTAATTTAACCAAATATTGATTGAATTTTAATTTATATTTCAGGAGTGCGCCAAGTGATTTCACGTCCTCATTTCATCACATTTCCATTTTAAATGACATATCAATATTCACAGAAATATTTTCATGTAAGTTTAATTACTTAAATTTGTTAATACATACATACAACATTTTTTGTTATGAGTTCACTAAACCTGGTATTTTTTTAATTTAAATACATTTTTAATCACTAATACTCTACAACTTAAAAATATCCTATACATATAACATATTGTAATATGCGAGCTACGGCTCGAGTAGATAAAACAATATTCTGTGAAATTATTTCTTTATTTTCTAGTCTATAGAACAATTCAGGTTCACACTATACTATTCTTCGCAATTCTTTTCTTACAAGGTCTCTGTCCTCTCAAATCACTTTATCTCTTTTCAATTACTTAATTCACAAATCCAAACTAATTACTTCTTGTTAAATCTCAATTTTCAATTTATCACAAAATTACAACTTCGCCCATTATCACTTTTCTAATCTCTTCGCCACAGTTTAGAAACTACTGCCCCCTTTTGATCGCCATCTGTCCTTATATAACAGAAGTTTCTGATAGCCAGAAACTTCTAGCAAATTCTTCGACCACAGAAACAAGAGAAATTCCAAGATGACAATCATTCTTGCAGTTATAATTCCCTCTCATCCGTGATATTATCCGTCTCTTTCGTAGACATGAACTGTGGAAACCGCAGACACGAACCTCGAATGAAAGGAAACTTCGAACCAAAATTCTGCCAGAATGAAAAGACACTTCGGAATTTGTTGCATCATACTTTTAGGGAGCGTAGTTATTATTATGCTACACTGCCCCCCTCTTAGACGTGTTCGTCCCGAACAAGTGCATCCTCATTTCGGCCATTGTATCGACTCAGTCGGTCCACATGAACCACTTTCATTTTGGCCCTTGGTCCTCGCTGGATGCGGTAGACAACATCGTTGATGCGGGTTACTATTCTGTAGGGACCTTCCCAGTTCCGCTGTAATTTAGGTGATTTCCCCTTTTGGCGATGGGGATTATACAGCCACACCAGATCTCCTTCCTGGAATCCTGACGTTGTTGCCTTGGCATCATACCTGGTCTTCATGCGGTCGCTCGTCATCTTAATCTGGCTTCTGGTCCTTTGGTGTATGTCCCTAAGCCTTTCCCTAAGGTCCGCCACGTACTCTTCTTCATTTCTGGGCTCATTGGTAGGAGATCCAAATTTCACCTCACTGGGTAAACGAGCTATTCCACCAAATAAGATTTCGAACGGCGTATGTCGAGTAGTACTATGCACGGCACTTCTATAGGCCATCAAAAACAAGGGAATCTGCCGGTCCCAATCCCGTTGGTAGTCACCTACGACCTTCGAGAGATGTTCGTCCAAAGTCCTATTGAAACGCTCCACCATACCGTCCGACTGTGGATGAAGCGGGGTTGTCCTTGTCTTTTTGATTCCGAGTAGTTGACACATCTCTTGGAAGATTCTTGACTCGAAGTTCCGCCCTTGGTCAGAATGCAATTCCAAGGGCACGCCGAATCTGCTAACCCAATTGTAGACGATCTGCTCCGCCACGGTTCTGCCTTCCTGGTTAGGGATCGGAAACGTTTCCGGCCACTTACTGAAGTAGTCCATTACTACGAGTATATACCGATTACCATTGTCGGTTTCCGGAAAGGGCCCTGCGATGTCAATGGCGATTCGTTCGAAAGGTGCTCCCACGTTGTATTGGTGCATCTTACCTCGAGTTTTGATTCTCGGACCCTTGCTAGCTGCACACACGTCGCATTTTCTGCACCAGTCTTCGATATCTTCCTTCGCTTTTAACCAATAAAAACGTTCTCGTACCTTTTCTAGTGTCTTATTCACTCCCAAGTGGCCTCCGGTCGCCCCGCCATGCATTTCCTGTAACACCTCCTTGACCCTCGTCCGCGGTACGACAAGCTGCATTACAAACGACTTTCCGTCGGAGGATTCCCATTTTCTTCTCAGAACACCTTCTTGGACATGGAGGGAGTCCCACTGCGCAAAATATGCCTTTAAGGTCGGGCTTCTGTGAGAGATGTCCTGATGATCCGGTTTCTCCATGTTCTCCTTCCAGGCCAGAATCGGCTCGATATCCGGGTCTTCCTTCTGAGCGTTCCGGATCTCATCTACGCTCCAGCCGGCGATAGGTTCGGCTCTCATTCTTTGGATGGAAACCAGCTCCCGTTCTTCCTGACGCGCACAATGTTTACAATCCGTTCTGCATGGTCTCCGGGACAGTGCATCCGCATTAGAGTGGAGTTTTCCTTTACGATGCTGTATTTCGTAGTCGTAGATTTGCAGCCTTTCGATCCATCTTGCGACCTGACCCTCAGGACTCTTGAACTGTAATAGCCATTTTAAGGCTGCATGGTCTGTGCGAAGAACGAACTTCCTCCCATAGAGGTATTTGTAAAAATTCTTCGTAGCCAAGATCAAAGCTAGAAGTTCCCGCCTTGTCACGCAGTAGTTCCTTTCTGACTTAGAGAGCACCTTGCTGAAGTACGCAACCACCTTCTCTTGACCGTCATGCACCTGGGAGAGTACGGCTCCTACCCCGACATTACTAGCATCTGCATCCACAATGAACGTTTCCCCGGGAGTGGGGTACCCCAGTATCGGGGCATCGCATGGCTGTTGTTTAAGTGCCTTCAAGCTCTTCTCGCACTCAATTGACCATTTGAATTGTTTCTCCTTTTCCGTCAACTGGTGCAGGCTCTTTGCGGTCCCGGCAAAATCCTTCACGAACCGTCTGTAGTAGGTGGCTAGGCCCAGGAAGCTCCTTACTTGGTGTTTATCCTTGGGGACTGGCCAGTTTTTCACCGCTTCGACCTTCTCTGGATCGGTTCTCACTCCTTTCGCTGAAATTATGTGCCCCAAGTACTTGACTTCCGCTCTAAACAGGGCGCACTTCTTGGGGTTGAGCTTCAGGTGGGCACTTCGAAGCCTTTGGAACACATCCCTTAGATTGTCTCGGTGTTGCGCAAACGTTTTTCCTACGACGATGACATCATCCAAGTATACCAAACAGGTTTTCCATGTTAACCCTTGCAGGACACATTCCATCAATCGCTCGAAAGTCGCCGGAGCATTGCACAGCCCGAATGGCATTACCGTGAATTGCCATAGCCCATTTCCTGCGGTGAAGGCGGTTTTCTCCCGGTCTTCTGGATGGATCTGTACCTGCCAGTAGCTACTCTTCAAGTCGAGAGTGGAAAACCATCGGGCTCCTGATAGTGTGCCTAGCGTGTCGTCAATCCGTGGCAGAGGGTAGCTATCTTTCTTGGTGACGTAATTGAGCTGCCGATAGTCCACGCAGAACCGCGTGCTGCCATCTTTCTTCTTAACCAGTGCAACCGGTGATGCCCACGGACTTTTGGAACTTTCAATCAGACCTTCTTTCTCCATTGCCGACACCATCTCTGCAACTTCTGTCTGTCTGGCTGACGAATTGGTCTAGTATCACCAGTGTCTATTCGATGTTGTACCAGGTGTGTTCGGCCGTATTCTCCGTCCTGTGAGGCAAATACATCAGCGTACTCATTGATAAGATTCTCTGCCATAGTTCGCTGCTCCTGATTCAGCTCACTGGACTGGAGAATCGTCTCTCTCGTTTCCGCTGTCCAAGGTGATGGGAGAGGTTTTGGAGCATCACGTTCAGATATTGTTGCGACGGCGGTAATCGGCGTGCATTTTCCAGTCACCTCCCCTCGCCTTAGTTTGAAAGTGTGCGGTCTTGCGTTCAAAACTCTCACTGGAACCATGGTGTTCTTTGGTTCGACTAACGTCTTTCCCACGATGTAGTCTTGAGAATTCTTCTCTGGGTCTGGTTCTACTATGCAGAATCGGTGGCTCCCAAGATCACCTTCCAGCTTCGTCCAAATGATTGTCTCTGAAGACGGCGGCAAAACTTCGTCTTTGCTGATGACTGTCCTGAGAGTTACGGCATTCTCGTTTCCGTACACCATCGGAATCTCCACATTTCGATACCTCAGTACTTGCATCCCGATGTCCAGGATTACTTCATTTGCTTTCATGAAGTCTATTCCGATGATGCACTCGTCGCATATATCTGCCACCAGAAACGCATGGGAGAACGTCAGTCCCGCCAGAGTAATCGTAAGACAAACTTCTCCAAACACTTTCGCCATTTCCCCCGTTGCAGTCTTCAGGCAGTAGCTGTTGGTGTTGTGCAGCCAGGCGCTTCTGACGATATCTCTTCTTACAATGGAGGCGGTGGCACCTGTGTCGATGGTGGCTACGCACTTCTTCTTGTTGATTAGTGCCTCCACTGTCAGGCTCTTGTTACCCCGTTTGGTTTGCGAAACTTGAATGGTGGTCCTGGGGGCCTCGATTCCAGTAACCAACTTCTGCCCCGCGAAGTTGGTCCTTAAGCATTTCCCGACTGCTGGTTTTGGGAAGTCTGCATTCCACGACGGACATTTCCCTGACACGGTGTATTCCCTGGTATGCTTGGTCCGCAGCCTTCATTGACAAAGCGAATGCCAATGCCTCTGGGAGTGTTCGCTTTTCAGCCATCCTTACAGCCATTTGCAGTTGTCTGTCCTCTATGGCCTGAATAAAAGCTTCCACCGACATTTCGTTGATAAGCTCCTCACCGGCTTTAGGATATGAAAGATGGGCTAGTCGCTCTATATCCGCTTGCAACTGTTGGAGCGTTTCCCCCCTTTTCTGGACTCGACTACGCAGCTGAACCCTGTACACCTGCTGAATGTGTTAATCCCCAAACCGCATCTCGATAGCCTGAACCAGAGAGTCGTAATTCTGCTGTTTATCTTCCGGGATGGTCTGCAAGAGCTCCGCAGCTGGACCCCTCAGTGCAAGCGTGAGTGCAATAGACTTCTCTTCATCGTCCCAGCTATTGGTCATTGCGGCCGCTTCGAATTGCCTCTTATAAATTGGCCATGATGTTTGACCATCGAAGATAGGAGGCTGCATCTCCTTTCTTCTCAGACCGTCAGTGGAATATTCCCGTGCTTTCTGTCTCTTCACGTTGCTGAGCTCCTTAGCAAGATTTTCGAGACTTGTTTTCCTACTATCTCGAATTGCGTATCCACTTTTTCAAACTGAGTCTCTATCTTCCCGAACTGAGTTTCATGTTTCTCAAAATTTTCATCGAATCTAGTTTCGACTTTTTCGAGTTGCGTCTCGACCTTCTCGACCTTCTCGATTTTCTCTTCGATCACTTCGAATTTGGATTTCAAGTTCTTGTTTTGCTCATCAAGTTTACCTTCCAGAGCATCTAGAGAATTCTTTTGTTCGTCCATTGCTTTCTTTTGTTCATCCAGTTCTAGAGAATTCCGTTGGTCTTCTATTGCTTTCTTTTGTTCGTCCATGACTAACTTAAGTTGCAGGAGCAGACTCGTTATACCCGGGTCGGCTGCTGTACTTGCTGGTTCCTCTTCCACGTCAAACTCTACGTCGTGCGGATTTTCACCTTCCTGCGTTACTGCTTCTTCCATACGAATCAGTAGAGCATCTTTTCCCCCAGTTGTGTCGAGGTTCCGCTTACTGAGTTCTGCCTTTAGTTGAATTATAGTTAGTTATCCCCCATTTTGCGCAACTAATTAACTCAACACGGAAATCGTTTTTTTGTTTTTTTGCTTGTGCAATTTCACACCACGGAAATAGTTATTCACAGAATAAGTTTTATCCCACTTCTGACACCAATGTAATATGCAAGCTACGGCTCGAGTAAATAAAACAATATTCTGTGAAAGTATTTCTTTATTTTCTAGTCTATAGAACAATCCAGGTTCACACTATACTATTCTTCGCAATTCTTTTCTTACAAGGTCTCTGTCCTCTCAAATCACTTTATCTCCTTTCAATTACTTAATTCACAAATCCAAACTAATTACTTTTTCTTGTTCACTCTCAACTTTCAATTTATCACCAAATTACAACTTCGCCCATTATCACTTTTCCAATCTCTTCGCCACGGTTCTAAACCAACTGTCTTTTTTTTGATCGCCATCTGTCCTTATATAGCAGAAGTTTCTGATAGCCAGAAACTTCTAGCAAATTCTTCGATCACTGGAACAAGAGAAATTCCAAGATGACAATCATTCTTGCAGTCATAATTCCCTCTCATCCGTGATATTATCCGTCTCTTTCGTAGACATGAACTGTGGAAACCGCAGACACGAACCTCGAATGAAAGGACACTTCGAACCAAAATTCTGCCAGAATGAAAAGACACTTCGGAATTTGTTGAATCATACAATATGTATGTTGAGAAATAATAACGATAATAACGATTTACGAGGGTGGGTCAATAAGTCCCTGAAAAATAACACAAATTGTGTCGTCACCTTAAATTAAATTTTTTTTTTGTCAAGAATCATCAAATTTTCAGACAGATCTGTCAAATAGTTTTGTTGTGGTAGCCATTTTATATAGACGCATTTTCGTTAAAATGTAAAAAAAGTGAATTTCGAGTGCTCATTAAATACTATTTTTTGCGAGAAAAAACTATCACGCAAACCAAACAAAAGCTTGACAAATATTATGGGGACTCTTCACCATCGATTGGAACCATTCACCACTGGTTTACTCAATTTCGGTGCGGTCGTTCAAGCACATCTGACGCCGAATGTTCTGGTCGCCCAATTGAGGTCACCACACCAGAAATGGTCGACAAACTCCATGGTTTAATAACGGACGATCGGCGAGTGAAATTGCGCGAGTTTGAAGAGGTCACAGGCTTATCACATGGCTCAGTGATTTCGATTTGACATAAATATTTGGACATAAAAAAGCTCTCCGCAAGATGGGTGCCGCGTTTGCTCACAATTGACAAAAAACGCATTCGTTTGATAACTTCAAAGGTGTGTTTGGCGATGTTCCAGAAAAATTCGGCTGAGTTTTTGCACCGTTTCGTAACCGCGGATGAAACCTGAATTCACCACAACACACCAGAAACCAAGGAACAGTCAAAACAATGGACTTCTCCTGGTGAATCGATGCCGAAGAATGCCAATGTGGGTTTGTCAGCAAACAAGGTCATGGCGACAGTTTTTTGGGATGCGCGCGGTGTTATTCACATCGATTACCTTGAAAAGGGTAAAACGATCACCGGCGCGTATTACGCAGAGCTGCTGGATTGATTCCAAGCCGATTTGAAGCAAAAACGGCCGCATTTGGCAAAGAAAAAAGTCAAAGTCAAGACATCGCACCGGCGCACAAGTCCGCAGTCGCAATGGCAAAATTGCATAAGTTAGGCTACGAAGTCCCCCCTCATCCAGCATATTCCCCAGATTAAACGCCCTGCGACTATTTCTTGTTTCCAAACATGAAGAAATGGCTCGGAGGTAAGAGATTTAGGTCGAATGAAGAGGTCATCGCTGAAACAAACGCTTATTTTGAGGGGCTCGAGAAATCGTATTAATTGGAGGGCATCAAAAAATTGGAGAAACGTTGGATGAAGTGTATAGAGCTAGAAGGAGACTGTTGAAAAATAAAATGTTTTTTATACCAAAAACAGTGTTCCTTATTTCATTTTTCGGGGACTTATTGACCCACCCTCGTACGTATATTTGTAATCAGAATCAAAAGTTATATCGATTTAGAAATGTCCGTTCATCTGTTCTACGTATATATGTCACCAATTTTGGGGGCTTCAATTTTAAGCCAGTAAGATTAAATTAAACCTTTTAAATCCACTCACTTAAAAAAAAAGTATTTTTTATACACTATCGTATAGGGTTGGGTTTCCATTTGGCTATGAGGAAAAAAAGACAACAGTTAACATCTGACAAAAGAATTTAGTGATAAATTCCGCAAGCCGTTCTTCAATTTTGATCTCTCCATTTCAGGTCAAAACAAACAGTTCTTGTTCCGTGTCCATCCGTCTGTCCATCGGTTTGTTGCGTTTAGTTGAAAAACGAATTTTTGTGAAATTTAGTCTATTAGTTTGGTCAGAAACTAATCAAATCAGGATAGAAATACTCGGGGTGGGTTTACAAAAACTCCCAACAACCTTCTTCATATTGATCAAATTTCGTTCGCAAGTTTGGCTTGGTGCATAAGTAACTGTATATTAATTAAATTAATTTTGGTGAAAAATCTTCATATGGACCATAAGCACGCGCGGTCGGTGCTTATGATAGTGTGAGATTTCTACCGACTGAAAAAATACCTATCTTCAAGATTAATACTACAACTAAGCGGACGCTTATCCAGCAGCTTTATTTTCGCTTACGAGACTCGTGATTTTTGGAAAAGTTGTTCGTATGTAATTAAAAAGAATGTAGCACTTTAGGCAGGTTAAATTCCAATGAAAGTTACTGCGCTTTTCACGACCGGCGTATACTATGACGCGAGATCAAAAGGTTTTGTCCTGCAGACGAAGTGATGTTTCTCAAAGCGAAAGCACTCTGTCATTAAATTGCAGATACTTTTTTTTCTACTCCTAGTGACTTAGCTTCGTAAAATCCTCCTCTACATCTCATCTAAACATAGGGCCACCCCCACTTTTTTGGGGACTTCTTCTTCAAAGGAAAAGATTTTTTTTTAAAGATATCAGAATTTCCTGATCAAATCTCTCAGAAATGGAAAATAGCAGATGATATTATTGTAGGTGTATCTCAATGAAAAATTTCATATTGTGGGATAGAGTGTCATATGATCCGTTCCAGAGTGATTGCGACTTTTCTGTATGTGTTTCAATCAAAATGTTCATTATTTATTATGGCTGCAGCAAAAGATGGGGTAAAGTAGCCTTTACTGCGTTGCTGCAGAATTAATAAAACTACCTATTAACAAATATAAATTAACGTGAAACACTATATTCCAATTAAAAAACGTTTCGTTTTGTGTAATAATCATATAGATGGATTCAGAGGATAACCCGACTCTGTAATTACATATATTTGGAATGGTCATACGGATACAAAATAGGATACATAAAAAAAAAAAAAAAAACCGACACCACCTATGAATTGAAATAAACGCACAAAAATCGAGGCAAGTTAATTAATGGCTTTAGCAAACGTATGCAAATTGAGTGTTAACTCTATTGTCATTTAATAAGTGACAAATCCATTCTTTTGAACAACCAACCCTCAAACGAATAAACTAGTGCGAACAAAGTCTTTTGACAAAAAAAAGTTAAGCATATCCTTGAATACAATTTAAACTTCTGCATGTGTCACCCTCTTAACCGTTTAAATCGTAGTGCTTCATAATGCAATCAAATTCAGCGTTGCCACTTTACGAAGAAACAAAACAGCGGTTTGATGGTGCACTTTTTTTTTGCTACTTGCTCTTACGTATGAGTATTGGTTTCGTGAAAATATTCAGTCTCGAGATTTTGATCAATCTTGGTATTACTATAATAAAGAATCTCAAACAAAGTGGGTCTAACAAAATTGTCTGTCTGTCGTCTGTCCATCTCGGTTGGGTGGATTTACTTCATACTTGGGACCTATGGGCTCACAATTCGAGGTGATATCAGTACTTTTATTATTAACGAGTTTTAGAAAAATGCATTTTTCTCGGGTATGACTCAAAAGATTTTATACATATGTAAAGATATGGCTTACCAAGTTTTGAAAAATTGTTAAAATCAGTTTTTGTTCGAAGAGGAAATATGTGAGGAAAAACTTTTCTGAGTGAGAACACTGGTCATATCCCAGCTACATCAGACATCCATTTCAGTATGACCATAATATTTCACTTAAATATTGTATGCTAATATTCCACTTTGACATATTATTATTATTATTATACTCCAGTTTTACAAGCCCTTAATGTTTAAATAAATATACCAATAAAGAAAAAGAACCGACATATTTTTGTGGAATTAACATGTGAATATATTAATTACCATACAAATTTGGAACAAAGAACAATAGCATACAGAAACAATATTACTTGCAAATTTTCACAAGACCAATAAAATATAAAATATACAGGACATATCACATCTTACGGTAATCCGCCACTACCTTATTTTACACAACAAATTATCTGGATAATAATAAGAGTGAGGAAAAGTGGCGCAAAATGTCAGAAATGAATTGGCACTAAAATATGCAAACCTAAAAATATGCATATTTGAAGATTTTATTTTCGTCGTTGTAAATAAAGTTGAATTTTGTATCTTTGAATTGGCACAATTCTCTTTTTATTTATACTTTATATCAAATAAAATTTGAATATTCATGGATATTACAATTGTTTGATGAAATATGCTTGTTATTCTATTTTTTATTATTATTCCTATAAAAAATAATTCACTTCGTAATATTATAAGTTAGTACTAAATGCGTCACGTTCTAAGGTAGCTTCGAAAAATATGTATTTACAAAAGTTCAACAAGACTAGCTGAATTTAGCTAATTTTGTCTAGAGAAATCCTTTAACTAACAAAAAAAATTCCATATCCATATACATAATAATTACACGTCACGAAATTTTGCCGGAAAAAGAATAATGTCATGTTCAAATCTTACATAAAAGTGAACATATTGTAATATGCGAGCTACGGCTCGAGTAGATAAAACGATATTCTGTGAAATTTATTTCTTTATTTTCTAGTCTATAGAACAATTCAAGTTCACACTATACTATTCTTCGCAAATTCTTTTCTTACAAGGTCTCTTTCCTCTCAAATCACTTTATCTCCTTTCAATTACTTAATTCACAAATCCAAACTAATTACTTTTTCTTGTTCACTCTCAACTTTCAATTTATCACCAAATTACAACTTCGCCCATTATCACTTTTCCAATCTCTTCGCCACGGTTCTAAACCAACTGTGTCTTTTTTTTGATCGCCATCTGTCCTTATATAGCAGAAGTTTCTGATAGCCAGAAACTTCTAGCAAATTCTTCGACCACTGGAACAAGAGAAATAATTCTTGCAGTTATAATTCCCTTTTATCCCTGATATTATTCGTCTCTTTCGTTGACATGAGCTGTGGAGACTTCGTCCCATACACGAACCTCGAATGAAAGGACAGTTCGAACCAAAATTCTGCCAGAATGGAAAGTCACTTCGGAATTTGCTGCATAGACATAGGAGCGTAGTTATTATTATGCTACAATATGTATAACTTGAAAATAGTTGAATGAAATGTTACAAAATTATAATTTATATTGCCAACCCTTCATTAAAAAACAAACAAAGAACGTGAATTCAGTATACCAAGTTCACCAAGTTCACCAAGTTCAGTTTTGAGATATTTGCGTTCAAGGCTAGCAATGAAAACACAAATATAAGAAAATATTTCTTGGGTTTTGAACTTAAAAAAAAATTTACAGTGACTTTTCCTGAATGACGATGATATGTTCATTTAATTTGGAACGTCTGTTTTAACCTAAAATTCGAGAGCTAAGAGATAGATAAAACGAAGAGAAGCATACCATAAGGAGTGGCTCTTCTTACAATAGTCGCGACTAGCGTTCAAAATTAATTCTAGCGAGGCTAGCTCGACGTTGTGTTCCAGATGATGTCTTCTAAACTAAATAGGATAATTTGAAATAATCTTACTTATCCTCTTAAAGCAATCATGGAATTATTGGACAGAATTGGAGAGACAGAGAAGGTTTTGGTGTAGCGATCGAGTCATGGCTTAGGCACAACAGGCCATGGCTCTAACATGCGCTCCCCTAATGTCCACTCAGGATTTCATTAAAAAATGAGAATATTTTTTTTTAATTTATAGGGCTCTGCTAATCACAGATCACTTTCAAGTAGGTGGATTTAATATTATAAATTGCTTAACTCCAACCTCTTATCGCTTCTATACGCTTTCAAATTGTCCTTTCAGTCAATGCGGATGTATTCTATTTATTCCATATTTTTAGTTTCTCGAGTACATTCGGACACGAAAATGACATGTAAGTTGAGCATTCGAGCAAAATCAACCAAATCTAACGTCAAGTTTTTCAATGCTCGTACATTTTCAGGTCTTCGGTTGCTTTTTGCAGATGTTCCGGTACTTGCAATTAGGTCCTAGTTTTGTCACTTAGAGAAATGATTTTATGTTTCTTCATTTTCTCGTGAATAAATATAATACATTTAACATTAACCAATAATAAATTCAATAATAAACGTACAGAAAAGTTACAATCCATCTGAAACGAACCATATTCCCTCATACTCTTTCCCTTATCCCTCATTATGAATTATTATTGTTCTTGCTATTCAGAAGATATTTTATCGGCTTTTAGCAAATTTTGTCTTGAAAACTGGTGTAGGACCTTTTATTGGGGCGCGGTTGTTATTATTTGTAAATCAATAATAAATATTCAAAATAAGGTTTAATCGTTATTGTAAATATATGTATATGTACATATGAAAAAGCAAAACATGCAGAATATGACAAATTTTCTGAAAGTCAACGTCTATGTATTTTGTTAAACCTGTATTTCCAGTTTCTAGTAAAAAATATTGAAAAAGATGATCTGTTTCCAGCTTATGATGAATGATTATCGCCTGATGGTTGTCGTGTCGCTTGATGTGAGAAACCATATTTTATTTGTTTGTTGCCATATAAGGGCAAAAATATGATAGATACAAATTAATATACAAATTATTATGGAGATTAGAACAAAATTGGAATGTACTCCATTTCCAACAAGTGGCAGCACTAATTTCATCTCATTTGTCTTGGGAGGAAACTCAACGAAATTAAAAATTGAATAAAACCACTGGGTGGTGGTGGTAGGCTCTTGCTGTGCTGCAGACACATATTCACTTTTTTTTTCACATTTTCCCCTATACATAATCTTGTTATCGTTCGTCTATGCGCTATTTCTTTTGATTTTATTTTCCCTTCCTCTCGTGAAAAAAAATTACGGTCACTTATACTTATACAAGTATAAAGAAATACGTTGTGAAAGTACCAATAATAACAGTAATTTGAATTTTTAGTTGTTATTTCGATTTCCCGTACACGCTGATGACAGTTGCAGGGTAAGGCAGACATTCCAATCTCTACAATTGAAAGAAAAATGAAATACTTTTGAGTTTACGAGTATGTTGTATCACCTTTGTAACAGTTAGAGCATCGAATATTAGTTACAATACTGTACTGTTCATTTAGTGAACAACATTAAAGAGAAGTAGAGGAAAAAAACTTGGCAACAAAAAAGAAAACAAAAAATGAAAGAAACTCGAATAATGCCAATGACCGTAGTAGTTTGGTTGAGAAGACAAACCATGACTTGAAGTCGACAGTAACTCTCGGCGGCGGCCTTGTAATTCTTTCGACAAAATATTTTTGCCTCTTTCGTTTTCATTGATCTTCGAATATCTTTCGTTTTGTGGCCCCTCGGTGGTTATTCTTCTATTTGTTACCTTTCACATGTGATTATTATAGACTTCTTGTGATACTGTTAATTTTGTATCAAATATGAATTATGCAAATCTTTTTTTTTTGCCGGAAATGATTTCTTAACAACCAAATAGAAGTTGATGAATTGGAGAGAAAAGCAAACTTGCAAAAAAGAAAGAAACCTAGGTGGAAAAAAAGAAATTGCTTCATGCGTACGACGATACGACTCAAGTGCGTTTAGTAAAACAAGTACCTAACGACACTTATAATAAGCACCAAACAATTTGATGTACATATCTTTTGGAGACTTCGTCATAGCTCTTATGGGTTTTAGAGCATCATATCTTGTACGTTTCCCCATCCTCAACCATCCGACCCATTTTTCTGTCGTCTTGGGTTAGTGGGTTCCATTGTATAGCAGTCGTCGGTGTGAACCTCTGCCACTTTCGCTTGTTTATAATCGCATCTATAGGTACCTACAAACATTTCTGGCCTTTTCAAACGACACTATTCTTTCAAAAAAACGCCTGCAATAAAAGTCTGCAGCTTATGACGTTGGTGGCATGGTTCTAAAAACTTATCATTGTTCCTTGCGAAAGATATGTACATATGTACATATGTATATCGTAAACTGTTTGACTATGTAGATGGTTGTAAATTGCAAGCGGTGTCTAATTGGTCGGTGCATGACAGTGAGTAATGGTAATCTTATTCACTTTTGTTCAGTGTCTGACCGTTAATATTCGGTCATTAAAAGATTCCTACGATGTAACACCTTAGAGTTAAAAGGACGTTTTTCCGAATAAGGCGGTGCAGAGTTGATGTTTCGATCTAGCTCCTATTTATTCAAGTACCAGATGCTCAGTTTAGGTATACATACACCACATAAACTCTTGCTCAACTTGGGGAATCTGCCGCTTCGGAAAACATGCTTTTCAAAGTTAAGGACGGATGTCACATTACAAAAATCGGCAACGTATAATCATTTGCAATTCAAGGCATGGTGGTGACTTCTATCACATCCTTCGCTCCTAGATAGGTTATATTAGGTAGTTGGGGTGGCCAGGTTTGCCTTTGTCGCTAGTGGAGATGTGAAAATTGTAGGACTCTATTAGATTCTACCGCTTCCCACCGAGAAAGCATTGTGAAGCACGTTACCATAATACATATGTAGCAGCGATAATATATCATCTAACCACTTTCTGCGAACAATTTACCACTTTCGGCCATAAGCTACTTACTGTAGATATAGGGAAGCACTTTTGGATGGCGATCTTGTAACCTCAGGATAGGTGAACCGTAACGCTGCGATAACCCTCCAAGGTGCCTGTAGCACCGAACCATCTGCAAGATGTCGTGGTATCACACCGGGGTGTCCTCCATCCACCTGTTTGCGGTGCAAAATATACCTTTTTTTCGATTAAAAAAAAAAATATTTTTTTTACCTCAATCTGCCAACAGTGACGGTTAGAGAAACCTGGATTTTATTCTTTTCTGTTATTATATTGCTCAACTTTCTCTATATCTACTTTTAATTAAAAGAAAAATGGTTGCGTCTAATTTTCACTTTGTACCTTGAAACTTCGGCGTAACTATTCAACATTTTATCCACTGCGCGACGCCATCCGCTATCTTTCGAAAAACTTAATGCTTTTGCTACATACCAGGTGACTGCCGAAACTAGTCGAATACATTGTAGGTTGGTAGTACAGTGTTTTCTGACAGTCGGTGGTTTAAACGCATCTTAAGGATTGCGAGGCGACTGGCTTCATAGTAAGTCGTAGATAAACAATTGCATTAAATTAAATTCTACCTTATTCTACATGTGTAAACATAATCCCTTCCCCCTAAGCATAGTGACACGCAAAGTGAAATAAACACGTGTGGAAATACATAATTGCACACATCGCTAGGCATGAAATTAATTAGATAAGACCAATACCATGAGAATAAACACTACTTACACGGATCATATAATTATGAAGAAGTAACTTATTATCGAATACGCTTCTACTGTATACTCGTAGGTTACATAACCACAACGTATGGTAATGCAGAGTCTGAAGCTGATAAGGAACTCGATCAAGCGAGGATGTCAGCTATCGGCTTTCAGACCGATACTCGTAGCTGACATCCGTAAATATTCGGAAAAGCTTAGTTCATCGTTTTAACTTACGTATGGAATGTTTTTAGTAGATGTGCCAGTGCAGCTTGGTCATTACAAAGATGTGACATGACACATTAGCCATTTTGAAAGTTCCAATACACCAGTAAAACTCTAATATCATACATACCTTGGATACAAAGAAAAATGTTATGGATAGTACTGCAACATAAGATTTGTTCAGCCCCCTCCTGGTGCTAGCTGAGGTTGTTATAAGGTCAAAGTATGAGTACCTCTTCGAGTCTCGTTTACTTTAGAAACTTCAGTATCCAGAGTGAGTCTAGACAGAGAGATTAAGTTACTTCGTCTATTTGGTATGTCCCCAGGCAGCTATTGCGGGTCACAATCCTACAGTTTCATAGAAGGTTTGTACCTGTCTGTCTACATATGTGGCTGTCTTTCGTTTCTTTAATCCACGACTGTTACATAAAGATAAACAGATGTAAAATGACCCTTCGTGTAGGTTGTTTATTTTTGTCAATATGGGGTTATCAAGAGTGGAAAGGAAGACATTTGGCGCGGTGGTTTGAAACTCAGTTGTCGTTTGGTGTCTGCTACTACATGGGTGGTGTTCGAACTAATCGAAACTAATAATAGTATTTTTATTTCGATACATAAGTATATATCATATGTACATATAGCTATGTTCGTCTGTCTGTCTGTTACCCGTTTTTGGGCCTTAAATTTTGAGCTAGGAATATGAAGTTTTATCAACAAGCTTTTTAGAATCCGAAGCAGTAAAAGTGTAAGAATTTTTTGAACTCCGCCCACAAAAAAAATGTTTCAATATTTTTACAAGATGGTGAATAATATTTACAGTACAAAATATATAGATGTTGTCATTCTCTACATCATCATACATTGTGCACATTTTGGGGACCTTTTCTTCAAATCTTCGTATTTTGCTTTCTCAAAGCTATTTCCGGTGATGGTTAGGTTTTATTGTGAATATTTCACTAGAATTCGTGACCTTTGGTTACAAGTAGCGTGGCTGTCGCTCACTTTTTTCTATGGAAAAAATTATTAGCAAGAAATCATCTGCTAAAATCTCTTAAAAATCGCGAGAATGTTCACTTAGTAGAACGATGGCATTGCATTTTATTCAAAAAGTTCACAACGCCACGTTCATTTTATTATGGATAGATTAGAAGATGAGGGGTAGGGTGTCATACGATCCGTTCCAGACCAATCGTAACTTTCCTGTATGTTTACTTGCACTTATTGGGCAAGTATTGGTTGCATACAATTTGTCGGTACGAGATTTTGATCAATCTTGGTATTACTATAATAGGGAAACTCAAAAAAGGGTGTCTCTCAATTCTGTCTGTCCGTCAGTCGTATGTAAATTTTAAAATAAAAGATACAATTTTAGTTTTATTTCCCACACCAGATCTGGCTGGATGCTAAGAGAGTCAAGAACTTAACTAAAGAATATAATTCTCTCAGTTTAAGCTAAAGCTCTACATGTGACATGTGGCCGCTGCGAACACGTTGTATTTACTCCTCCCTCGCTTAAATGAAAACTCTCCTCGGACTTTCCCAGAGTCTTGATGACATTCTGAAGGTCAAGTCGTTGGCGTTTTTTCTTCTGATTTTGCTTTAGAATGGCACAACAGACCGCAATAAATGCGAAAGTTACGCAGCAGGCCAGCACTGGTTGTGCTGTTATTTTCCTCTTCATCTCGTCAATGTAGCGCCAGTTTTCCACATTCATTTTATACAGAATCGGCAAGCTCAGTATCTCCTGGTGACCTGTGACATTTAGTAGCGCAAATGCTGCGGCGCCTGGCCGACTCTTCTGGATCACTCCGCCATGCGAGACGGGAAGTATACAAACTTTTTTACAGATTAACTTAGGTCTAGCGTATTTTATAAGAAAATGTAGGACATTATCGTTAAATCGTAAAATCTTAACACTACCTACTTCCATTAGTTCTGTCACGGTAACATTTGTGAATTGCTCATTAATTATTGACTTTAAATCATTGTCCTCGAGAATCGTCGGATTTATTACATTAATTTTAGCAAGTGTTATTGACAATATTAAATTTTCTATTTTATTGAACATGACTCTATTTTTTGTCAACAAGGTTTCATAAAGGTGAGCAGTATCAACATGCGCTCCTTTTCAAATCCTGTGACAATACTATTTACGCTGTCTGTTAACTTATTAATTTGCTTCTGTGTTCTTGTATTTATTAGTACCTGTCTATTGTTTGATTCAGTGAGCTGAGCCTGAGTGAATTTTATCTACTCAAAGTCGTCGAAGTCGAGGGTCTCGGCGACTACCTTTAAAGACGCTGTTTCCGGCTCAGCCTGGGTCTCGCAGTAATGCGCTTCCTGATCTTGTGCGGGATTTTCCTGCGACATATGGTTAATCCTTTGACGTCTTTGCCCCGATTCTCTTTCGGAGCTATTTGACTGGCACTCAGACCTTTGTGCTTTTTTCTCAGAGTTTCTTGCATAGTTCGTTGCGAACATGTACCTTTCGTGGTTAGACTCAACTTCTTGAGTCAATGCCAGAGCGGAGTGTGAGTGTGAGCTTCCTCTCAACCTCGTCGTAGTACTGCAGGATGGTTTGGTTACCCTGTCTCAGATTACTTAGTTCCTGTTCGATCAAGTATATTGGCCGTTTGTCGGTGTATGTAAAATCTAACCTAGCTACTCGTACAATAGCCTTAAAGTTTAAAACTGTATTGGACGAAGCTAAATGGGCGTCGGTCGGTCCCCTAATCTTATTTCTGATTATAACTATTGCCTGGTAGTGTCATAAACTACCGTCGTATTTAACAAAAAGTTTGTAGGCTGAATGTGCCGCCTGTCGCCAGGATACATATTTTCCCTGCTTGCCATCAAACTCTGGTAAGGATTTAACTATATCGAGAGGTTCATCGCATTTAGCACTCTCAACTATTTTTTGCTTGATACACTTCCACTTCTGGTTCCTTCAAGTTTGTGCTTGAATGCTTTTGAGCTACCTCATCTAATTTCCTACTGAATTCCTCCCTTTGAGTCTCGAGTCGCGCACTGCGAATTGTACTAAAACTTACAAATCATTAATTTTTGTTTTGTTTTCGTTATTTCTTTCCCTGATACGTAAGTACCTAAGGTCGTCAAGCACTCGATTCAATTCACTATCACTATCACTTCTATGTAAATCTTTAAATCACCCAGCTAACGGACACCGCAACTTTTTGAATTTATTTCTAGTTTGCAAAAATAATTGACAGTAATACAATACAATAATATTTAGTTTTCAATTAATAACACCTGCTGTTACACACACTTTGTCACAAAATTTATTTCAGAAATTTTTGTTTAGTAATCAGTAATAATAATTAGTGAGCAATCCACTTACATGTTCTTTATTTGAAAACGTAGATTATTTCTAGAATAATCTGATAGTGGTTGTTGCCGCAGGTCAGTATCGTCTCGTGCTGGCGGTGTGCTGCTTGAAATTTATTTCAAAAGCGTAGATTTCTTTCTTGAATAATCTTATAGTGGTTGTTGCCGCAGGTCAGTGTCGGTTGCTCGTGGTTGTTGTGAGTTTAATAAAGCCCCATGTTTTGCGCGCCAATTTTAAAATACATAAAAGATGCAATTTTATTTTTTTTAATTTCACTTGTATTTCCCACACCAGATCTGGCTGGATGCGACATACGAGTATATAAAGTATACCAAGTTTTGTAAATTTTTTAGAATAGGTTTTTTTTATTTTAAGGCATTTAAAAACAAATGCATTAGAAACAGATTACAAATCAGAGTGATTTGGCAATCATTAGCAAGTCCGTGCGACACAGCCGTGCGCTTTATTTTCTGTAAGTTGTTTAGTGTGCGAGCATTATTTATTTTGTATCTATAAATTATTTGTTGATTTGATATATCGTAATTATTTCGAGTTGAGGATAGATTAAGTTTCAGTTAGGTTACATATGTATATTCTATCAGATGGCATAATAGTTTTTGTTAGCAACAGATTCGTATAGCGGTAATTTCACTTATTAACTTGTTTTGAAAATTATTAATTTCATGGTTATGCCTGAGTCGATTTTGTTCGAAATTATCAGGTTGCAACATAAGTATTGCGCGTCATAAAGTTGGGAAAAGGGGAGCAGAGCATCGAAGCTTGCACTGCGTTTCTGTCACGTCACAATCAAGAGCCGTTTTTGAACCGAATCGTTACCGGAGATGTAAAATGGGTTCTTTACAATAACATTAAAAGACGCCACCAATGGCTTAGTTTAGAAGACAGATCAGCACAACTTCACCCGCTCAAGGTGTTACTGTGTGTATGGTGGGATGCTGGTGTTTTTGAGCTGTTGCCTCATAGCCAGACTATCAACGCACAAGTCTACTGTCAACAGCTGTGCAGATTAAAGTCGGCACTAGAGCAGAAACGGTCAGGTCTAGTTAATCGAAGGGGTGTTCTATTCAGGCACTATAGCAAAAACGGCCAGGTCTAGTTAATCGAAGGGGTGTTCTATTCAGGATAACGCTCGCCTTCATACAGCTAGGACCACCTGCACACAGTTACAAGAGTTCGGTTGGGAAAAATGGTGCATCCGCCTTATTCTCCAGATCAGATTTCCACTTGTTCCAAAGTCTGCAAAACTTCCTTCATGGAACAAATTTTAGACCTCGGGATGATGTCCAAGAGGCTCTTGGGGTATTTTTTTCGTCAAAGCCAAACTATTTTTTTAGTGACGGTATTAAAAAGTTGCCTGAGAGGTGGGCAGAAGTGTTGTCTACCGAAGGAAATTACATTGACGCCTAAATGTTTGCATTTGGTGCAAATTATTATTATTATTATTTTTTTTTTATATAATTTGCACGTGTTAAAGGGGATATGAATACCCTTATACTAATTTTTAGAACATGTGCGTTTTTGTGGAAAGGGGAAGAGACATTAAACAGAGAATAGCTCAATACTTATGCTACAACTTGGTAATATCTAACCAATATCTGACTTATGTATACTAAGTTTTAGAAAAATCAAAATTGTCATCTGGTTAAAATATGAATGAAAGCATTTAATTTCCAAATTGTTATTGTATATTCAATAAGTCGAACATTTGACCCTACATTTAAAGGACTGCTTAAAATCTAAAACATCCTTTGAATAGCACTTTCCCCTTCGACATTTAACACAGATTCACAAAAAGAAAACTCTTTGGACACTTTTTCAAACGCAAATATAACATTCTAGATACGAGTAGACCGCGTGCAAGGTGATCGAAACAATATAAATACGCGGAAAACTTACTTATTTACGATGCTTATAAGTACCTCGTAGTACCAACACACATGTCCTGTTCCCGATTAGAGACTAAAAAATTGACGGCAGCCGAACCAACGTCGCGACGATAATGTAAGGTAAGTCGGCATAGTTTATTTTTTATTAATCATTTAAAGAAATTCTATTACCCAAAATAATGAAATAATAATAAACGTTAAATGTAAAAAGTTACTTAAGATTAAGGTGATTTGCTACAAAAAAATTAATTAAATAAATCAAAGGTTTTTGCTTTAGTGAAGGGAGTGCACTTTCCGATTATTTATGAAAAATAATTTCATTTAAATGGCGCAGACTTTCGGCAACAGCAGGAACATTCTTGGCTGAGCGCACAGGGCGAACACGTGGATAACTTTTGTTTTTAATTAGCATGCCAATCTAACGAACTTTCTTCACAATCTTGCTTACGAAGGCAAGCAAGATTGCACTGTTTCGGCAATACGCACTCACTTCGAAAACACATGTTTTTAATATTTCCCAACGTTGTTCAAGTGTAAATCGATCCATTTCGTACCGCGGAGATATGATACTGTGTTTCTGTCAATTTTTTGAGCGCGAAAGAGCTGACAGTGTCAAAATAACATTGAATTTAAAAATAATCCAGCAGATGACCCACCCGTTACATTTTAAATTTAATTTCAATGGACCCAATTTAAAAGCATCATAATCTATGACAGTGAAAATAAAATTAAAATTTAACTTGCTTCGAGAATTCCTTGGTTGGGTTCGCAATTTCATCAAATCAACTACAATACGGGTGGCCGTGGTGTAGTGGTAACATCGTCGCTTGTCACGCTGTTGAAATATCTGGACAGCCACCCTTGGAGTTTACAGAAACTTAATACCACCTGAGTTTTAAACTACACCACTCTGTCTTTCTCCCTGTCTCTTCCCCTTTCCACAAAAACGCACGTGTTCTAAAAATTAGTATAAGGGTATTCATATCCCTTTTAGCACGTGCAAATTATAAAAAAAAGTAAATTAATAAAATTTAATAAATTAATAAATAAATACATTGATAAATAGGTTAATAGATAACAGCTCATAATAGATGGATAGAATATATGTGTAACGTATACGCTAAGTTGCTAGATTTACAACCAAGTCATTGTTAGATGATATGCAAGTGATGTTATATCGATCACTTAGTTTTTGAATTCGCTAACGTTCAATTTTCGCTAACATGTGCAGCTCGTCAGTGGAAAACAACCGTGGTAGTTTTAAGATAAGTTTTAATATTCTGACTTATTTGAAGTCTTCGAAGGTGGGTATTAGCACAGTTGCATAATTACTTAGTATTTGTTATTGAAAATTATAAGTTTATTATCGTCGCTAAGTTTAGACTTTCTGTTAAAGAATGAGTACATGATCATTGTCGTTTTGTCACCTTATTAACGATATCTTGAATATGTAAACCAAAGGTTAATGTTTTATCTAGATGTACACCAAGATATTTAGCGCTACATTTCCACTCGGTCTGTGTACCGTTTACTACAACTCTGTTGTTTGGTGACAAACATGCTTTATTTTAATCTTCCAAGTAATGAAGTACATTTGTACGGTATTTAAAGCGGATTGTAAATTAATTGTAATATCGAAACCAATTGCATCCGATATATAAATACATGCAAACATGGCTTATTCCCAGTTTCTGAGACGAGGGAAGTCTGATGTGTAAATACTAAATAGAATTGGAGCAAGGGCCGATCCTTGGGGTACCCCTGCACCGATAAGGTGATCATGAGATGCCCAGTTGTTGACAGACACCTTGAACTTGAGACTCGAAAAAAAGGATTTAAATAAGTGGGAAAATTTAAACCCATTAACTTGTGTAGCTGCCTATTATGCCAAAAGTATCAAATTTGCTTTTTCTACGTCGAGTAATACCATACCAGTACTTTTCCCCAAAGCGAAGTTATTTTTAATGTGTTTAGTGATATGATGGACTTGATGAACTGTGCTGATGGGTTCGAAAACCAAATTGTTCAGCCGGCTAAATACTATGTGTGCCTATGTGAGCTACTAATTTGTTTTTAATTAATTGTTCAATGCATTTGATAAGAGAATTTTGCAAACTTATTGGCCTATAGTTAGGCATACTTGCACTCTTGCCTGGCTTTAGGATCGGGATTATTTTTGCAGTTTTCTAATCGTTAGAGAAGTAATTAGAAAGAAATTAGCTGCAAAAGTTTTATGTCTATTTTAGGGAGATTCTTAATGTTAAATCCCGTCAAATCCTGCGGACTTACGTGTCCTTAGAGTAGTTATGACATTCACTACATCGTAGGTTAGGTTAGGTTGAGCTGACTGTCAGTTACAAAAAAAAAACCAACACACTTAGATCAGTAATGGGTCCATTGATACCACATGGATTTGGGCAGCGGCCTCTAGCCTACTCGTTGAACCATAACCCTAACGTCTATTCTATTCAGATCATTTAGGTCGTTGAAACAGAAGGCTCCTAAGTGGAGTTTCCTTCTTTGGGAGAGAGCTGGGCAGGTGCAAAGAAGGTGAAGAATAGTCTCCTCCTCCTCCTCGTCCATGCAGCTTCTGCAGAAATCATTTGAGAAGACGCCAACGCTTATTGCATGCTTGCCTATTAGACAGTGTCCAGTATTAACGCTTATAACAACGCTGATATGCATTCTATTGAGAGAAATCAAATTCTAAGAGCGTTTCAGATGCAGCTTACCAAATCTGTCGCTAGACAAGATGTCCACCTAGAATTTGTCTTTTCAATAGCATCCGCTAAGTGTGAGTTAATCTGGGTTGTAAGCCCCATTTGTTCCCAATGGCTTTTTTAAAATAAGAATTAGATATTTTGCTTAGTTGGAGAAGGTTAAGCTTGTTCCATTAAGGGGTGGTGGTGGTCAATAGGTGGGATTTTATGTTTCCTTGAGAAGAGGACTAGTACGGTTTTGTGGGGATTCTTTCCTAGACCACACCGAGCTGTCCACCTAGATATTCAAAGCGTTTTGTAGGAGCTCTTTTAAAGTAATGAGGTGTTTACCAGAGACTGCTATAACAACGTCGTCCGCATATGCAATAACATCACAACCATCAGCCTCCAGGATTATCAATAGTTCACTGATTACCAAATTCCAAAGAAGTGAGGATAGGACGCCCCCTTGAGGGGTACCCCTGCTGACATATTTTCTAACAGGTGTCCCACCCAGCTTTGAGTTGATATTCATACTATTAAGCAGTAATATGATCAGTTCGCCAAGTGAGCTATCAATCTTCAGATTTGACAGTGCTTTCGTTATCACAAATGAGTAGTCGTTGTTAAAAGCGCCTTCTATATCTAGGAAAGCTACCATAGTGTACTCCTTATGATACATTGAGTATTCGATCTTATTAACTAACGTATGCAATGCTGTTTCTACTGATTTGCCCTTAGTGTATGCATGTTGAGCAGTTGACAGCAGCTGTGTGTCAATACTGCCACTTAAATGGATATCAGTCAGTCGTTCTAGTGTTTTTAGAAGGAATGATGATAGACTAATAGGTCTGGGATTTTTTGGACTAGCGTGTGAATATTTACCAGTTTTAGGTATGAAAACCACATTGACTTCTCTCCATATTTGCGGAAAATGGACCAGATCCAGACGGCTCTGAAATGTATTTTTTAGAACTTTCGGGATAACGTCAGATGACCTTTGTAGTTCATTTATGCCATCTGGTCCAGCGGATTTGTATGGTTTGAAGCTATGTAGCGCCCAAAGGAGTTTATCCTGCGCAATAAGAGTTGAGAGGTTGGTTTTTTGAGTATTTGACTTCACTACATCATAATAGGAGATAAAATTGTCGCTTCCTCCAGTAGACTGTGTATCAGATTGTTCAACAACAAGTTCCATGTACGAGCTCAAGTAGGAGTACTTGAGGAGGTGGTAAGGGAGCTGTTGCGACTGAATTCGTTAACTAATGCATTTGTCTTTTCAGATAGAGAGCAACATTGAAGTACGTATCTTTAAGCAGGGATATGACACTTCTTTCTTTTGATTACGTTAATGATATTCCAAAAAGGTTTGCTATCTTTCTCTGACCTCTGTAGATTTTGATTCCATGTCTTATTTTTGAAAGTTGCTATTCGATTTTTCTTCGCATTTAGTATTTTAACTTCTGACTGGTAGAATGGACTTTTAGACCTTATCCACCTGGATTTGTAAGCATTTCTAACTTTGATAAGTTTAACTATATGAGAAGGAAGATAATTTCCATTGTCATATAATCGTAATACCGATTTCTTTGGCACTGTTTGATGTACACTATTTAAGACGGAAGCAGTAAAAGAATCGACACTGTGATCTATTTGAAGTTGGTTGACTTTAGTTTAGTTTAAGTGACTTTTATTTCATTTTCAAAAAAGAAATTAACAAAAACAAGAAAAGTTATTCGTTTTTTTTTTGTTTGGTTTGGCTGATTCCCGTCAAGTTGGATTGACGATTATCTTAATACCTATTTTTTATAAAAGGAAATATATTGACTTAAATATGTAACTTAAAAGTTCTCCTCAATAATGCATTTCCTATAGCGAAGGGCATTCAATGCATAGTTGTATAATAAATCCCATCCTTGTCGTCCATTCAAAATGCAGATTGCTTTATCTTCACCCACGATAGTTGATCCGAAGAATTTTAATCTTAATTCCTTTAAAATTGGACAAATTGCAAGAAAATATAGTTCTTATTTTGTCCGTTGAGTTGGAGTTTAGAAAATACGTACTGTCTTGGAGATGATATCTTAATTTACTATAGTACTACATATCTATGCTGGGATGATTGGGCTTCATTAGGGAATCTCTCGTACAAATTATTTCCCGTTTTTTCAAGCAAAGTGTTACGTTGGAATCTCATTAACGCAGGCGGCACATCTGGAGAAATATTTAGGCTTACACTACACACGCAAGATTCTGCCACTCACTCACATAGATATAACATGTAATTTGGCGTACTACAAGGTTGTCGAAAGATTCGCTTCAGGAAGTATCGGAAAAATGTTTCCACTGCTGGGAAAGAACGGTATCCCCAAACCTGGGCTCCATATAAAAGTATTATACATAATGCTGCAGTTGCCTGATATCAGAACTCCAAGATATTTGTATTTGCGCACATTTTCAACAACCTCACCACAATACGTCCATTTTTCGCTTCTGGAATACCTGCCGTTCTCCATGTTAACGAACAGGTTCCAGTTTTTGCAATATTCACTTCAGGAATATGTCGTAATTTTTCGCGAATTAGGAATTTAAATCTTCCCCAGTTGGTATTTTTAAAACCAAAAATTAAACTACTATTTTGGACAGGTGATAACAAAAGACTACACTGCACAGGTAAATGGTCTGAACTTGTATCATGGATCACCATAGGTTGGCTAAATAGTTCTGACATGTTGGTTAGATAAAGATCTAAAGTTGAGGGATTGCGTCTACTGTTTGCAGGTTCAGGAAAATATAAAATGTCTAGCATTTAGATCTGTTAATATAGCCTTGGTCATAAATTAAAAGAATCCTACGCAAATGTATAAAATGCCGTTATATCTGAAAAATTCAATGCGTATAAATAAAAAAAAAACAGTTAGTATGTGGACGAACATTAATTTTTGTTTTTTAATTTAATATTAAGTTCCAAGAACCCTACGAGGCATGCTAGCAACTAAATTAAAACATTCCGAGCTGATTTTTTCCCATTCTTTTCGTATAGTGCTCTTCAGGCCTACTTACGATGTCGGATTGTCGTTCTTTATCCTTTTTTTAAAGTGTCCATAGGTGTTCAATCGGGTTCAGGTCTAGCGATTGAGCTGGCCACTCCAAGACTTGAATGTTTTGATTTGAAAACCATTCCATCGTTTTTCGGAATTTATGGCATGCAGCATTATCTTGCTAATAAAATTATCCTTTGCAGAGACCGAAGTGTGGGTAACACACAATCAGGATGGTACTCTTCTCTCTTCCTCCTGCGAACGTAAACTACGTCAGTAGTCCCGAAAATCTGTAAAGACCCACTTTTATTTAAAAAAAAATTCCAATGTTTTAGTTAATCCGCTTTTGATTTTGTTTTTAGAAGTATGCAATTTACGTACCTCAAAATTTGCCTCGTCTGACCGCATGATGTTCCTCCAATCTTCGTGGCTCCAATCCTTATCCAAATTGAGCCACTCAAGACGTTGTTTCTTGTTCTCCTCAGAAAGCCAGGGTTTTTTCTGGCTGACTTTTTCAACCTCTAAGGCAGGCTTCTGTTAGTCTTGTTCTAACTGTTCTCGCAAATATCGTAACATTTTGGCGTTCCTGAACCGATGCAGCTAGTTCAGAAGAGGTCTTTTGACGATCTTTTAAAGACTCCCGGGCAAGAATCCGATATTCACTAGCCGAAGATTTTCTTTTTCTGTCTGGGCGCGGTTTACTGTACTATCCAATCTCCCTGTATAGCCTTAAGGCATATTGAATGGCTGCACGCGAATGGTTAAGAGTTTTTGACATGCCTTGAGAGGCCAAAAGGACAATTTGGGCTATTTCAGCTTCACTTAATTCGTGTCTTTGTGCTTTGGCCATATTTAGGTTGATTACTTTTATTTTGTAAACACAAAAAAATGAATGAATAATAAGATATCCACAAATACCTGATGTGCACACTTTCACTACTATTTTCGAAATGATACCAATTTTACAGTATACAAAAAATCCAGGGTTAAAAATCGACGGAATTCCCCATAATTTAGTCATTGATGGGTAACGGATCCTGGGAAATCAAAATATTCACCTACCTGCAGTAGTTTTCTATAAAACATATACGGGGTATTTTTCATTTATGGTCAAGGCAGTATGTTACTGCAGGTTTTAGCTTTTAAACATCCCCAATTTCTATGCCTAGAATTAAGATCGCAGACAATTAAATAGGTAAAAATCATGGCGATTTCGTAAGGATACAAATGCACCTGGAAAATAGGCTGAGAATATCTTCATGGAGCGACCGTCTACAAATGGTATTTCGATACCAGTAGTTTAAATTAACTTTGTACTAAAAATAGGAAGTAATTTATTTTTGATCGATCTTATCACTACTATGGCAGCACCGCCTCCTCTTCTCTCACCTCTATCTAGATGATAGCATTTGTACTCTCGATTAGATACATTCATATTTGCACTTAACCATGTTTCCGTTACTAAACCTACGTCGCTATATAATATTTAGACTCACATTCGTTATTTGGACTTATATATGTAAATACTTAATAGCTAATTGTGCAATAGTATTAAATTCATCAACCTTAGTGCAAGGATAATTAATCGTAGTGTTATCATCTCTGCAGTAAATGTGTTGATCTCCTCTTCCATCGAAAAAAGTTCGCCGTTGCTCTTCGCTCCAATGCTGTTGCTGTTATCTGCCCAAACATAAGTGGTATAGTTAGAGTTAATTGACTCGCTTATCACAGCCCCATACGCTTAGATTTGAGTGCAGGAAAATCCGCATTGTTTGATACGTATGTTGGATATACTCTTCTCGTAGGTAGAGAGTGTGTCTTATTTGTCGCAGAGAGCTTTTCTCTCCTTGCGAAGAAATGTTCACGGTTTTCACATGGTGGGTCGGGTCCGATGATTTGTATGTTCCATTGTATTTTGCACACTCTTGATGTTATTTGAACCACACGCATCTGTTTTGTGGTTCTCAGAGTTTTTTAGTTCTCTCCATGCTCGTACATTTGGCAGTTGCAGCATTGTGTGACTTTATTTCTTTAATTTTAAACCAATTCAGTTTTCAGTACATTAAGGTATAGAATTGCCTTTTTTTGATTTTAATAGTGCACAGCTTTGGTTATAAGAGTCAAATAGAGATTAGCACGATCTCAGAGTCTGAGCTGACGAGCTTGAACTTACATGTGAGATCGATTGTACAAAGCGGAACTCGGACTTAGTTTTATATGCAAAAAAAGAGATCGCTCTCAAGGGCTCTGACTAGATGAGTCAGATCTCAAAGCTCTCTGTCTTATTTAGTCGTGATTAGAATTTCTTAGCGGCAAATTAAATAAAAAAAAGTAAAAATGTCTTCTGAGAGTGAAAAATAGAGTGTGGTTTTCAACAGTGAATTGGATCACTAATAAATTTTTAGTTAAAGAACTGAAGGAAAATAAAATGTTGCTCGAAAAACCACAATTACCAATGTTTAAGGCGAGGAAGAGGGATGCAGTGCTAAAAATTATAGCTGTTTATATAGCCGACGAATATCTTCACCAACTGGGCACCTTCCATTTTTATAAATTCGATTTGTAACGAAATTTAGCTCAAATTCGGCTATCTTGACAGTTGTATATGAACTGAGTAAGGAAAATACCATGCTTAACTATCTATGAGATCGATCTCATGCAATCAATCGTTTTCTCATCTTTTTGTATATCAAAACAAGCTCTGTCTTACATCGAGCTTTCAGTTTGTGATCGATTTCAACACTTTGAGATCGAGCTTACAACTTGAGATCTAACTCGGTCATTGTATTTTTTTTTTGCATACCATGTTAAGAAAGATCTCGGAAAACTGAGTAAACAGCTTGAACTCATCTATAATGTGTGAAGACAAATTGTCTTCTACGTTAACTGTACGAACTCTTTTAGGAATGGTATTATTCTACTTAGTACGACACAGAAAAGAACGTCTAACTAGTCCAAAGTGCCGATTAGTACTGGCGTACAAATATATAAATTTAATGTAACCAATTTTATTTACTTTTTTCAATATTGGATTGTCTTAGGGGGTATTTCACCACAGATGAGCGTGTAGGTCTATGAGTTTGATGCATGCTGCACCCCTGGCACAGTCTGACCAATCGTTGGATTCGTCCTAATTCCCTTTACGGTGATTTCGTTCCCACCAAACCCCAACACCCTAGTTCCTTCCACAAGATTTGAATGCAGATCCAAATGGGCTTTGTGGCTCTATCGAAATTTTTTCAGATTTCAAGATAATACTATGTCTAGGATAACTCTGCCGTAGAATAGAGGATCTGCCGAGTGAGGAAATTCCGTTTTTTCATTCGTGTGAAATGCACAATGTTTGTTTTTTTTTCGGTTTCGCTTATGCACCATTTCTGTGAGTGCGAAATGGTTCAAATGGGATGGTTAACTTAACCAAACTCCAACCGCTTACGCTTCTCAAGAATTCCAATATCTTGGGAATTTGGACTACAAACATTCAATGCCATACAAAAAATTAATTTAGCCTCGGGACAAAGCCAATGACGGAGTACTTCACTAAAAATCTGTACATTCTCCTCTCATCTAACCTTCAGAATCAGACTAAAATCATAGACCAAAACACCATAAAATTGTTCTGCCGGCTGCCTGAGTATATACACTATATCACACACAGATATCGTTATATGATATATCGATGTCACTAAATCTCTCATTTCGAGCACCATATGTTTCAAATGGGATGGCAAGGAAAAACTCTTAACAAGATACCTGGGTAGTACAACCTCCTCACTTTCAGCCGATTACGAGGTTACTAACATTCCAGAGAATTGTGTAGCCGACAAGTTTGCTAGACAAATTTGTAGCCGCCATCAACACGTTAGAAAGTTCAAACCATAGGTGGAATCAAATGTTTTATCCCGTAAAGCAAATGTTTCAAGGTGTACGTGGGGTGAACTTCCCAATGTCCACCTAGTGACTATATAATGGACCTACTGTAGTCTGCTAAGTGTAACTCATAGAAGGCCACCCGAAAACAACCACACAAACGCCAGTGGATAAAAACGCCTTCCAAAATTAAGGGAAAACTCACTTTACCTTAGCTACTCTTCGCAATCCTGCCGAATAACAACACATCTACTCGAAGAGCATCGTGTGTAATGTATCCACCTCCCTTTAAACGATGAAGGGTTTTTATTTTTATTTTCTATCATATCTTGCTGTTAAACTAATATTTAGGAAACTAATATTATTCAAAAGAATTCCGTTATAGATCCTTTACAGACAGATTGTTGCCAATTCCTTATGTTTTTTTTTTGTTTTTAAATTTATTTTTGTTAATATCGCACACCTAACACTCTATTTGGTACTTAGCTAGATTTGTTTTCGAAGCTGTCTAATTAATGGTTTAACCTTATTAACTCGCATAATCCTCAAAATGATTGAGTTTTGCAGCAGATATACCAGATATTTATAGGTACGAATAATCGTATAATCCCTATTATGGTATGACTTTCAACTGCCCGAACCTATGTATTATCACAAATCTCCTTTAAATTGAGGGGTTTTCTCATAATATCCCGCACGTGGTAATCTATTATTTTCAACAAGAAGGCTTTTCCTTGAAAGCTACACGTGCCGGTTGGCACTTGAGCCTCAATTAACTTACACTTCAAGACGAAATGATAAGACACTCCCACAATTCCAAATATATTTAGATCGCACTGCCATAAAATAATTTCTGGAAAAAACCATATAATTTTGTTTTTTTGTTTTTGGGAAACCGAAAACTGGGTGGGACAAAAATATTGGACATGTGGATTTTAAATGTAATGTGTTTATTTTCTACAACTTCTAACCTAGCCAGTTAAGAAGGGATATGTTTTTTAAGTTAAAGTACTCCTAGACTTGGTGGGAAGTATGGATTGCCGCGTTATCCTGTTGAATAATTAAGTTTTTCTCTTTAATAATTGAAGCAAACCTCTCAATTTGTTCATTAATAAGTTCAATATATGTATCTGATGCTGTTAATTCTGCCACTGACAATTTTTTTCGGTCCTCCCGTTGTGTTCATAATTTTAATACGGACGTTTGCACTTAAAGTGCGTACTCAGACTTGCGGAAATTGGTTATGGCTTAGATGTTTTTATTCAAAATTGATATCTAAGTAATTTTATACATACATATGAGAGGATATGGAATTCAAATTTCTGTCATATGGCCAAACAAATTTGTTTAACCTTTTTGGAAAATTAAAACTGTGTCGCCTCTTTTCGGCTTTGCATGAATTTTAAATCTGAACAATATATGAACGAAAAGCACATATGAAGCAAGTACGTGCGATCCAGTCGTGTCCTTTATTTTTATTGTTAATTATTTAATTGTATTCACTGATTTCATGGTGTCATGAAACTCGTGTATTTTAACTGAATTAGATTGTGGTCACCCGCCTTGAAGCAAAATCGTACATATACGTAAATTTAATGTAACCAATTTTATAATTAAAATAAAAAAAAATTAAAAAAAAGAAGTCCCACATCTCGCGAACGTCTGACAAACATCCGAGAGTAAAATTGTATTGAAAAGCTTCTCTCAATCGAATAAAAACTGCCCTTCGGAAACTGGCTGCGAGAAACTAGGCCACGCCCTGCATTGGGCTGTTAGCGCGAAAATATTTATATTTATTTATAATTTTATTAGTTTTGTTCAATATTGGATTGTCTTAGGGGGTAAAGCAGCAAATGGCAACCTACATCTAATTAACAATAACCGGCTCACATTGCGGTGTTTGAGTTTTGCAATATTAGAGGCCTATGAAACAATATGAATGTGAACTGCGTCCATCAACATCTTACATGTTGGTCTTGACCGGAGCTGCAGTACAGTAGATTTGATTTTCCTGGAAAGGAAGGTGGATTCCTCCTGAAGACAACTATTATTGATATGTCGCGAATAAAATTTCCGATCTAACCGCATGTAACCGGGGCATGTTAATTGCGGACTTGTTATTGTTGCTTTCACCATAGATGAGCGTGTTTTTTTTTATAAAAAAAGGTGGGAATCTTTAAAAGATACTGTAGAAATAGTCGGTTAAACAACATTTCTACCGACTAAAAACACCTTCCCTCCTCTCCTCTGTTCCCTGCTGTACCGCCATTAAGCATTTCTTCACAGGGGGGTATTTCGGCTTTCCTTACCTATCATTTTGTATTGGCTGTGTGCTCACATTCTTGTAGAGTTTTCTTCACTCTGGCGCCTTTCTCGTTCAATGTTTCTTAGATGTATCATGATTTTTTTTGCAAAGTCACTTACAGCACTCCACATCTCCTGTGATTGTGTCATGTATTGCACTATATTCTCGGGGGTTGGTATTCGAATCGCGGGCAGTGGAAGAACACATGCTCCGCATCTTCCGCATTTTGGATGCAGTACGAATAAAAGGGGAATTGTCATGCTTAAATCTGTAAAGATACACTCGAAAATATCCATGCCCACTTAGTAGTTGCGTTGTATAGAAATCAACTTCACCATGTTTCCGACTTGTCTCGAGAAGCGGTATAAGACGATAGGTCCATCGCCCTTTACTTGATGCGCTCCGTCGTTGTTGCCATTTTGAAATGATGATTGCTCTCTCTGGGTTCGCTTCGTTGTCGATTAACACACGCTCTCGATTCCTAGTTTCATATATTTTTTGTGATTCCTCAGCCAGTATGTCAATCGGGAATAACCCTGCAATAGCAAAGGCTGCCTCTTACGATATTGTGCGAAACGCACTGCATACTCTAATTGCGCAGAGTCGATATGTCGATTCAATTTTACGCCTGTATGATTTAACTTTCATGGCTTCAGCCCATATTGGTGCCCCGTAGAGTATCAGAGATGTCACTACTCTGGCTAAGAGCCGGCGTCTTCTGTATGTTGGTCCCCCATGGTTTGGCATAATGCGCATTAGTGCTTTACTTTATAGCTTTACTTTATGTTATATCCTGCTGTTAAACTAATATTTAGGAAATTAAAATGTTTGAAAAGAGTTCCGTAGTAGATCCTTTACATATAGATGTATGCCTTTCCCTTATATATATATATTTTAATTAATTTGTGTTAATACCCAACACCTAACACACTATTTGATACCTGGCCTGTTTTGTTTTTGAAACCAGCTAATTAATGGAAGCCAGATAATTAATAACTCGCATAATCCTCAAAATGCTTGAGTTTTACAGCAGATGTATCAGATATTAATATTTATAATCCTCATAAAGCTAATACTTGAACAATTAATAATCAAGAATTTACTTCAGTATTAAGTGGAATTATTAATAATAATTACTCTGTAACTATTTAAAGTTAGTGTTGAATAACCCTTAAGTAAAAATTTTATAATACAATTCAAGGAACTTACGTGGAATCGTTATCAGTATACGTATTCCAATAAATAAGGAGAGAAACTAAGGATTTTACAAATTTGGATAAGAGAAGTATTTGAATACTCTTAGACAAGTATGAAAAGAAGGATTCAATATTAGCATATTCGATTGTAAATAACCAATCTTTTATACTTTATTTACAAACGAGTGAAGATAGTAAGTTCTTTTAACAGCAATCGCTAGTTTGTTAAAGCATTTAGGAGCAGTAACAGTACAAAATTTGGTTTTAAGTGCGATCGGAAAGTTGGCAAATACTAGGTTATTAACGCTTATGCTATAAAAACTTGAGTTTATGTTTGGAGTGTTACCACTTTGCTTAAAGAATTCCCTGAGAACTTTGAAAATATGAAGATGTCTTAACGGAAGAATTCGAAATTCTCTAAACTGCTGCCAACTATAAGCGAAGCGACTAATACCACAAATTATTCTAATTAGATATATTTGAGCTATAGGTTAGGTAGATTGGTAGGAATGGCTGTAACAGCATTCCATGCTGAAACCTAATTAGCGCCGTTTTAATGCCACAAATCACGTGACCTATCGGGTGTTGTTCGGATGATAAACTGTAAAGATGATGGGGTTAGCCTAAACTTTCTTTAAATCCACCCTATGGCATTAAACAGCTGATAACTACCCCATTGCTTTTCTCCGCAATCTCCTTTAGATTGTCAAAACAGGTTTGCCTAGTGTGCGCTGCTTGGCCCTACCTAGAGCAGGGCACTTGCAGAGGAAATGGTAGATAGTTTATATCTCGCTTGCAGTATTGTAGCTGCGACAATGTGCATTGGATGTGATGCCTAGCCTGATCGCGTGAACCCCAATGGGCCAGTGGCTTGTAGTAATTGCCACAATTCTAGCAATATATGCCCGGTTTCTGTTTTGTAGATCTTGTATTCTCCGTCAGATGTAGTTAGGCCACATCTGCATAGATACGCAATTCTATAGCTATAATTAAAGAACCAAAGGTGTTATCATAGGATCCTCCCCAAATCGTAATACCGTATTGTAACTTAGAGTTTGCAAGGTCATTGAGTTCGCATCGTGTGAGATTTAACTGCTTGTGTATGATCTTTCCAACTCAAATTGAAATCAGTTAATACCCCTGATATTTATATTGACTAACAGATACAATTTCAAAGCACTTATGTACCTACTTGAGCATTGAATACTTTCATTAAAATTTATAAACTCTCAAGTACGCAGAGGTAAGCAAAACCTTTCACAATCATGTGAATGAAAAAATATTATTATAATTTTGTTTTCTCGCTGATAATCAGCTTGCGAAATGCCTTAATCTTTGAAGAATTATATAAGATATGATCGAAACCAATTATGAAGTACTCGTAATCCCCTGAGATCAGCATTATACAATTTATTTAGAAGCAAATTGTAATCCAGCATGTCAAACGCTTTGGTCATGTCTATGAAAAGATTTAGAACAATTTTAGAACTATTTAAACCCTTTATGCATAACTTAAAAATATCATCTTTTGTGGATTTACCTGACCTGAAACCAAACTGGTTTTTAGAAAAGAAATCTTCGCGAACATCTTCGCGATTACCCTTTTGAAAAAGAGATATAGCTTCTGCACATGTCAATTAACATAGTATCATATATCACTTGTGCACTTTTCAAAGCACATTTGTAATACCATCACTTGTGCTAGAACTCTTATTATTTTAAAGACATTATGAGCTTAAATATTTTTTCAGGTGAAATTGTGTTAAAAACAAAGCTATTGACCTGACCCCTTACAACAAACATATCAGGTGAAGTATTACAATTGCAAGTGTAATTTTGTTCTGGAGAAGGCTTTAACCTCTCTGAAATTTCAATGAAGTACTCATTAAATTTGTTCGCCATGCTGCCTGAATCAGATAAAATAAAGTCAATTCAAACCATACACAGACAAAGATGTGCATTTACCTATATGGTTTCTTAAAATCGATAAAAAGCCTATGACTTAGGCTACCGAATACTTTCTGCATAGACTGATTCCCAAATTTAATATTTTAAGCATTCATTTAATATGGCTTAGTTTGTACGAAATTTTTTATCGCAAGGAATTACTTACATGATAAGCGTTAGTAAAGTTACTTGTGCTAAGAGTTATGATATAGTGATCCGTTCATCTATAATTGTAAACATTACCACAAAAACAACATTTATTATTTTTATGTATTTGCGTGAAAAATATGGTCAATACAACTCTTAGTTGAGATAGATACACGAGTTTGTTCATTTCTAACACTCTTGAGATCATACGAAGCCATTAAAAACAAGTAGTTCTCGGTGTCTCTGTCAGATTCATTCAAAATATCAATATTTATATCACCTTGGACAATTATGTTTTTAGCTTTAGTCTCACTCAAAATAGAATTAAACTCATCAATAAAGATACGTTTACTAAATTCACAGCATTGCATAGGTTTCATTTGCATATACAAGGAACAACTTCACTACATCGGCACTAGTTACCCGGAATATTATAAAAATCGAACTCATTTTGATAAATCTAAATCGCGAGAGTTTCTATATGTGCTAACAATATATGCAATTGTTTTCTTAAACTACGGAAGTTCTGATGTAAATAAAGGGTTTAAAATTGGTCGACATTAGAGGAAGGGCTAGAGGCAACTTGAATGCTTTGAGGAGATGAGATAGAACTCTTTATAGCATCTGTGTTCATATTTTTTCTACATCAGCGATACAATTAATTTAATTTTTTGTACTTCAGCTAAATTTAACATTTTTCCGCGTCCAATGTTGTCCTTTTCTAAAAAGAAGTTTATCAAATTTAACACCAAATGATAATAAAACAACAGCACTACTATTTACACCAATGTTTACTTAAATATGTACATTCTATCGACACAAAATGATCAGCATATCCTATCTTTTTGTCCCACCCAGTTTTTGGTTTTTCCCCCAAAACAAGAAAATTAAAGGTTTTTTTCAAAAATTATTTCGTGGCAGTGCTGTCTAAATACATTCTGTTACCTAATGGTTCAATCAGATTTGGCAAATGTTACGAACACTTTTTTTGTTAAGAGTTTGTGGGGGTGTCTTATAATTTTGTCCCGGAGTGGAACTTATCATTAATTAATAAGTAAACGCGCATTTCTTTTCAATTCCGTTTCAGGGCATGAATCGCCCAGTGTACTTTGATTTTGTTTATCATTTAATATTGTTTGTTATTATGCTCCTATGAAGGGAAAATATTGCTATTGGGAAAATTTTCGATTTCGAGATTTTAATCAATCCTGGTATTATAGGAAACTCAACCTGTCTGTCAGTATGTACCGTCGACTGTAACCTAAACGGCTGAACGGATTTTCTTCAAATTTCATATCTGAGGTCTGTGGAATCGTATTTCCAGGCGAAATTTGAATTTACAAAATTAATGGTATGTTGATATTTTACTATGGGCAACGATTTTTTTTTATAAATTTCATATTTGAGCTAGACTTCTCTCCATGACCGGGCTTATAGCTTTAAAGGACTTAGTCCTAAGTGGTGTAAAACATTTAGAAAAAAAAAAGGATTTGATTACCCCATCAGATGGAGTAAATGGGTTTTGGTAAAAAAAATTGTATGACTTTAATTTAGTTTTTGACGTAGTTTCACCCGAGTACGGGAGGGTATTGTTTCTAACGCGATGTATATTTGTTTGTTACCACTTGGAGCAAAAAAAATAAAAAAATTAGTATATGTAAGTAAGATATCTAGACCGCAAACTACAGAAGCGCTTTCGATCAAATGAAGACAAGTGTATTTCTTTGATGATACTAGATTTGTCCGCCAGCAAAAACTACTTCTGATTTTGATAAATCAAAATTTCTTCATTCGATGAAAATCTTTTTCCGCCGAGCCATTTCTTCATATTAGGAAACAAGAAATAATAGGGTGGATGAGGAAGCAGTTCATATCGCAATTCAGCTAATTTTGCTGTTGCTACTGCGGACGAATGAGCCGGTGCATTATCGTGATGAAATAGCACTTTTTTCTTCTTCAAATGGATCCCTATATTTGACAGTACGACCGAAGTTTGGCTTTAGGGTAAACTGATGTGCATTCGAAGCATGTCGCGTATTAGACATTTCTCCGATGTTCTAGTGATTGAATGGAATTCACAATGTCTCTATCACCTATAAGTTTTAACGCGCGATTCTGTACCCTATCAAGAATGTGCAGAACGGTCTTGGGTACACCAGACCAGATATGGGCGTTATATTCCAGCTTAGGGCGGATGAATGCCTTAAAATTGTGGCCAGATCAGATGGGGTAAAATATTTCTTGCACCGTTTAAGGAATCCTAGATATTTTGCAGCATTTTTGGCGACCTCGAATATGTGATCGTTCCACCGAAGATGGTTATTAATACACATACCGATAATGGCAAGTCTTTCGGTTTCAATGATGCAAGTACCATCCATGGATAATGGTTGAGGGTTTTGGTTTCGCTTGAGAGACAGAAGACAGCATTGTGTTTTGGAAGCATTAAATTCCACTCGGTTGGTTGAACCCCATTTAATTATGCTGTCCAGGTCGGAATTTAATGTGTTTAACATACGTTGCCGTTTCCCTTCTACGGCCGAAGAGCAAGGACGTGAGTTAGGGAACGAATATGAAAAACTAAGGGTACTGTCATCAGCGAAGTAATGGATTGGATTAAAAGTTGCAGAAAAGAGATCGTTTATAAAAATAAGAAAGAGAGTCAGTAAGTTTTCCAAATAGTCAATGAATATTACACCGTGGGCATCCGAGAAAACCGTTGCAATGACTTTTCTGCCCGGCGGAACCGTTTTTGCTTTTTTTGGAGCACGTTCGCCTGCAGAAGTCCAATGTTTTGATTGTTCCTGCATTTCTAGCGTGTAGTGGTATCCAGGATTCATCAACTGTTACGAAACGCCTTAAAAATTTACTTGAATTGCGCTTGAAGAGTTCGAAATTCTCCATAATAGTTTTTAAGTCTGTCTGTCTTCAGTCTCTTTAATGGTTTTACCGCACAAAAAGTAATGCTTTATTAAAACACGAAACTCACTTTTTTCCATTTTGGCCAAATCTCACAAACCAAAGTTCTTTTGGTCGCTGTAAAAAGCTGAGTGTTTGACAGATCTATTTGATTTTTTTTTGTCTATGCCGAGAAAGAAACAAAGATGTCAGAAAAAATCCTATGCGATCCGAGCGCCATCTTGCATCAAAGTCACTGACTTATCGAACAGCCCTCGTATAAACAAAGTAATCGAATTAAAATTAAATTTAAAAATATCCAAATACAAAAGTGGAAAACGAGAAGAAAAAGCCGTGACCGAGGGACTATAGAACATTAAAAAAGGTATAAAAGTCTGTATGATCAGTATCAATATAGAAAATATTTGAGACATGTCCGTCCATTCAGGTTTTGGGTCCTTAAATTTTGAGCTAGACGGATCGAGCTTGATTTAACTAGATTCAATAAAATCTAGTATCTTGCTCAAACTTATGTTAAATGTCGACAACCTTTCTTTTATGGCACTTTTCACCAAGTCTAACTACATATGTAGCTTCAGAACATTCATGTGCGAATATCTATAATTTATATGAACTGATACGTCTATTTCACTACGGCACGGAATCATAAAATGACGTACCGTGCAAATCCAAATGACGTGCAAAAAAAAGCTTTGATAGAAATGGATTTTTTATCATCCCACACTCCGTTAAGAATAGATTCAATTAAATTAATTTATATCTCAGGGATTAGCATATATGAGTAGATGCCTGCGATCCAAAGGTGCGCTTTATTTTTTCATGTAACGAGTCCAAAACAACATCCAGTTATCATAGGCAACGCTGTATACTTGAAGAGTGGGTCAAGCTGATTAATGTACAACACTTGTAGAAAGAAACCTTGGTAGTTAAGGAGAAGCTGAATGAGATGAAAAACATACGTAGGCAGCGACGATGTTATGCGCGATACAGAAAGAGAATAAGTCGTTTTCGCGATTGAGGAATGATAAGCTTTTGTAAACAAGAAAGTACCTTAGGATACTAAACATGAAAACACTATTATTTGACGAAACTCTTGAAGAAACTATGAATAATAATGGGTTCAGGGTTGCTGATTGATGTAATTACAATATTGTCGTATTTAGAAGAAGTTTTCAAATCCTCTGATTGATAGTGTAAATCAGTTTTTTTGTTTTTTTTGGTTCCAACAAATTGTTTAGTACCCGACGCAATAGTACGAAAGTACCGAAAGTAATATTGGTGTGAGAGTTGGGTGAATTCAGGAAGTATTTTTTTCGCTGATGGGTCGGCAATAATTCATTCAGTATTTCGTTATCGGTCAAGCAGTTCGCTTTTATCCTTGAGAATTATCAGTGATTAAAAATTCTTCTACTGTTTGTTCTTGTTGGTGAAGGACTTGATTCTGAATATTAATTCACATATTTGGTAGTTGTCTGTCAGATTTAAAAGTAACATCTTAATGTAAGTGCATAATTCGTAGTGGTTTATTTAATTTTTGTTTTGTTTATTACTTCCTGGTTAACTTTTTATATAGCAGCATGTGGTACAAAAGTGATTTCAATTCGAATTATCACCCATAATAGACGTAGGGATGGTGTCACCCTTGTTAATGCATTTGATTTCTAGTGTAATCGTGTGGATCTTCCAAGGCGTGCATGTACTGTGCAGTTCCTTCTAACTTTTCCCCAATTACTTGAACTCTTTTGTGCAATTTATTTTTCGCTTTGTTGACTGGTGGGTTTTGTGTCTTTTGGTCTATTGTGTATAGAGCTATTTGTCAGATGTAAAGTTAGATCACAATACCCTTTTATGTATTTGCAAGGCAGCGATAGTATGACAGCATCGAACATGTTGATTGATGTCGAGGCTTCTGCAACACTATAACTTTTCTCATCAAATTCAAGTTGTCGTTGGCAACCATAACAAATTGTGGCCGAAATTGCTTCGAATGTTAATTTTATGTTTTTATTTAACAAGTAGATATTGTTTTCTTAAGCCTGTGTGTGAAGACTATAAATCAGTTCTCGAGTCTATGCTATGAATGTGCAGAGTTTCATCTTTCAAAGTAATTTTCTAACCTGCATTGAACCATACCAACTCGCAACCAACAAAATTGGGTCATTCCAGCTTGCCGTTGATTCTCTGATTGATTCCATGGACTCATGCAGCGACACCATTATTTTGGGGGACCCAATCTGATGATGAGTCCCATTATATCCCCAGGGCCACATCTGACACGGAAATCTTACTAACTGATTGTCTCTCTGACTCTGGGCTTTTCCAAGTAAGTGGCATTCGAAACAACTTGAATAGGCAACTTTTTCTCATTTTCTCTTCCGACGTCTATAATTCCACAGACTCTGAGAGTAATCATCTTCTTTCGCTAACTCAAACCCAGTTTCGGAACACACTTATTGCTTTAATTTCCGTAAAGCAGATTTCCCCAAACTCAATAGCTTACTCCTTAACATAAGTCCCGTCTCTACACTCTTACCCATCGACAATGACCTCGCGATCTTTTACTCTGATATTTTTGCCTGTTTTGTCCAATCGGTGCCATACCTACATAAAAAAAAATTGCTTGCCTTCTCTAATACGTCTTCAATTTGAAACGCGCTGGTTCACTTTAGGTCTTTATTGGACAAATGGTAACTCAGGACTAAAAGCTTAATCTATTACATAGTTTAACTAACTTAAAATAATAATCTCTGCCGCTTATGCTATTATATATCTACTCCTCTTTACTTAGTTTAAAATGTGTATACGTATATGCTAATGTTTAGATACATTAGCATATACGTATACAACAGAAATTTTGAATTCAAAATTTATAATCCATAATTCACAGCTTTCGTTTAAGATTTTCCGTAAATCTAATTTTATCTTTTCTAAATTGTTATTTTTGATTACATGTCTATTTGGTTCAGGATTTTCTTCAGTTTTATTCGTAAGAGATTCATAAATTGCTTTTCCCTTTCTCGCTGTTTTGTTATCTCATCTCCATTTGACTTTTCGCGCCTAATAAAATTGGTAGCTGGACTAAATCTTACAGGAAAATGTTGCTTCTAACGCCATTAACACAAATTGGAAAAAGGGAATGTGATAATTTGTTTACAACATATACTGGAATCCATTTAATATGCAACTTAAAATGATTTTTATAGTATTAGGTGCGCAACTAAGTTCTTGCTGTTTGTCAATAGATGGCTCCAGCAGTAAGTGCTTGTCGATTTTGACATATCCAAAACGTCATGAAGCGAGTTTAGACATATGGTAAACAAACTGTTTTGACACATTAGTGATTTTGTTTTGGCGTTGTGTGAAAATGTCTGATTTTGTGCCAAATAATCGTCATTTGCGGGAAGTGTTGATTTTCTTCTTTCTTTGAATGATTCATTTGTAACCATTTTTTAACAATAAAGTTGCATTTTCATAAAAAAAACAGCGATAACTTAGTTGCGCACCTAATGTATGTTTTCATTTTCTTTAAAATTTAAGTTATGTTTTTTTTGTTGTCGTATGTATTTGTTTTCAAACAATTCTGAAGTTCATTCATTTATTTCATATGAAATAAATAAAAAAGTCGATCAATTGCGAAAGCTTATGTCGACTCTACTGCGAAATCATAACATTGGCAGTAGGGTGGTCATGTGGCTAAAATGCAACTTGATTGTTATGATGACATCAGGAGGACGGAAAAAAATACTGTGAATCATAAGCAACGACAATAACAGCAAAACAAAAATACTCCCCAGTTATCTGGACGCCACCCTTGGAGTTCACTCCAACGCCACCTGAGTTTCAAATCAACTACACCACTCTGTCTTTCTCTTTATCTCTTCCCCTTTCCACAAAATAATAATGGTATTCATATCCCCTTTCACACGTGCAAATTATATAAACAAAAAAACGAGAGGTTTAGATCTTTTAAGTCGTTTCAGTAGATTCGTGTGGTCTAGGAGTGGGGTGGTCTCAAGGTTTGTATGGTGGTGAAGCCGCTTCTCATGCTTTTTCGCGAATCTATGGGCCTCACTTTGTACGGACTCCACTCCCAAATCCTTTTGGAGTTCTTAATATAGAAAGGTGCATTTGCGATGTTTCTCAGTACTTTAAGTTGAAACCGTTGAATGATTTCAACCTTGCTTTTCTTGGTACAGCCCCAAAGTTGAATACCATAAGTTCAGATGTATGACTTGCTTATAAAGCAAAACTTTGTTGTATATTGACGGGCAATATTATCATCCTATCATCCAGTACATTTTTTTGTAACGAATACCAATTTCGTCTCTTTTTTTTCTTAACGTGAGCTTTCCAGCGAAGCTTCGCATCTAGCGTCATACCAAGATATTTTGCAGAATTAGCGTATGGTATTATTTGGTTGCTAATGTATACTGGTATGTACTCTATTTTTTTGTTTGTAAAATCAACATGAACAGTTTTCGATTCATTTAATAGTATTCGTCATTTCTTTGTCCAATTGTGAATCAGCGAGATAGCTTCTTAAAATTTATGAGTTGAATTCATATTGGTTTCCGCGTGTCATCGGCAAATGTTGCAATCGTGTTGAATTCTAGCGTTGGAATATCATGAATGTACAGATGATAGAGTAAGGGCCCCAGACCACTTCCTTGGGGTAAACCCGCTTTGATTTCCTTAAGCTCCGAATATGCGTTGTTCTCTTTGATGCGGAAATATCTGTCTGAAAGGTATGACTTTAGAATTTCTGCGTGTTGTTTGGGCAGTATCTTTTTTAGTTTGTGCTACGTCGAGGAAGACTGTAGAGCAAACTTTTTTTTCTTCAAATGCCTTTTGGACCACGTTAGTGATTCAATGTACTTGGTGGTACATTATGGATTCGATAATTGGTGGTCTGGGATGATGGGTTTTCTCTCTATAGTAGGCAAATTTCTTTTTAGTAGCAGTCTTTCAAATAGTTTACACATTATAGGCAGCAAAGATATCGGCCTATAGGATGATGCATCATGCGGTGGTTTTTCCGGTTTGGTTATCAAGATCACCTCAGCTACTTTCCATAATTATGGAACGTATTTTAATTTGAATGCTGCAATTATGATATAAGTTAGCTTGGAAATTGTTTTTTTTTTTTTGAAGCTGTTTGAGAATCTGGCCAGTTATCAGCTCGAATCCTGGTGTTTTTTTTTTTTGGCATTCATAGCAATTTGAATTTCTCTCCTCACTTCAGATGATGATGTGGGAGGTATTTCTTCTACCCCTTCTTCCAGTGCTGAAAACAGAAGAGTGCTGTTTTCAGCAATTAATACTCTAATTTCGAGAGGATAACTGTTACCCTTAATTTGTTTATTTTTAATATTTGGTGTATGTTTCCAAGTTGAGATTTGAATATCCTTGATAAATTGTTCACTCTCTGAGTCGAGTTGCTCTGCACTTAATGTAGGTGTTCTTATCATCTCTTCAAGACTTGACTTGAAGCTTACCCAGTCGGTGCGTTTATTAGTAAGAGCTGTGTTACTTGCATTCTGAATGATGTTCTCACTAAGGTTCAAAAGGATCGGTGAATGGTTCGAGCTTAAATCTAGACTTTCTTCAATATGCAGAAAATGACTTCAAATATTCTTAACTATGAAGAAATCTATGATCAGTCGGCCAGTAAGCAGACTTTCCTGTAGACAAGGCCTCGCATCCCGTCTCACTCATTGTATTAAATAATTCCCTTCACTTAGTTGTCGTTAGCGTACGTATTTTTGGTGTTGAAGTCGCCGCCGATGATAAATTTTCGTCCTAATTGAGTACTCGATTTTTGTTAGCGAGTATTTAGGAGTGCAGTAAATGCTGTGGGGTAATTTGTTGTCTTTATAATTACAGCTGTAGATTGTATTTTGTTTGATTGAGTTTTTGAGTCCCTCATAATGCTGAATGCTTTCTTTTATAATAACAGCGCTTCCCGCTTTAGCCGAATTATCCGGGTGGATTGTGTGATAGACTTTATACCCTTTAAATCTAATGAACAATTTCTTGGTGAAGTGCGTTTCAGAAACAAGACAGATGTCTATTTTATTTATGTCCAGGACTGCAAGTAACTCTTGTTGATGTTGCAACAGTCAATTTGCATTCCATGCCATTATCCTTAATGATTTATACATTTAGTTTTTTGGTTTAGTGCTAACTCTTTTAGCGTTGCTCTCAAGCATTTGCACTCTAGTGTTAAGAGTGGTAATAGAATTTTCTATATTCGTTATTTTCATTAGAATGGTCTGCAGGGTTTGTTTTAAATTATCTTCTTATGGCTCTGAAGAAGTAGTTGGCTCAAAGGGCGAACAACTTCAGCGAGTAGTTGGTTTTTCAACTGTATTAACATGATTATTGGAATACTCACTCTTGTTTATAGGTTACCTTTTGACTGACTTTTTCATATTGTTATCTCTCATCTTCTGTATTTCTTTAGCTACAGTGCAACCTCTATAATTAGCTGGGTGCGCCTGTTAACAGTGAATGTATTTTGGTGGCTCACTTGTAGATTTGTTACAATTTTTTGTGTTGTGCTTTGCTGTGCATTTGTGTCCAAAAGATTGACAATTTTTACATTGTAGGACGAGCTTATTTTTTCTTATTTGCTCTGTTTGCACCTTACAGTACATAATGCTGTTTATTTCATAAATGTTGTCTATATTGTCTTCAAGGTTGAACGACAGCATGAACATATCTAACGGCTCCTTACTTTTCCATTTAAGTCTGTTAACTTTTATACTTTCTGGCTTACAGGAATGGTGTAAGTTTTTAGCTATGACTCTTATAGGTTTTGCTGTTGGTTTTCGTACGAGTGGCAGTTGTACTGCCATATATTCAGTGCTCTAGAGCTTTATAAGCATCTACATCAGTTAAGTTGATTTTTGTGGTATTTTTACTCGTTCTCATCCGTGTGATATTCTTTGATTTATTTGTTGCTCCATATGTTTAATTACTTGGATCAACTTTTTTTCATTAACAGTTTTCTTCCATTCTTCTTATATGTTTTTTTTTTCGCTATGTGAGTTTACGAATCTCTCATCGAATAGGATACTATTTTGTTGAATTAAAACGTACCTTCTTTTAAATTGACTGTCTCGCTGAGTCTGTTTTCAGTCAGTTTCAGTTGTAACCAAACCCTTGACTTTTATAATAAAATGATAATATTATTAGGTGCGCAACTAAGTTCTCTAAGTTCTTTTTTGATGAAAATGCAACTTTATTGTGAAAAAATGGTTACAAATGAATCATTCAAAGTATTGCCCATCGCTAGCTACAACTTTTTCCCATATTTCTGGCAGAGCTCGAATACCGTTACAGTAAAAGTGTTCATCTTTTGAGGCTATCTATCTCTTCATATGAGCGGAACTGCTGATCAGCCAGACCATGTGCCATCGAACGGAACAAGTAATAATCGGATGGCGCAATATCTGGGGAATATGGCGGGTGGGGTAGGACTTCCCATTTGAGCGTTTCCAGGAAGGTTTTAACGGGTTTGGCAACGTGAGGCCGAGCAACAGTTCATAATATATAATAAATAAATAATAAATAATCACCATCTTTGAAGCGACGGAACCAATCACGACACGTTGTTTCACTTAGAGCAGCATCTCCGTAAACTTTTTAGACCTCTCGATGCGCTTCAGCCGCCGTTTTCCTCGAATGAAAGAAGAAAATCAACGCTTCCCGCAAATGACGATTATTTGGCACAAAATCAGACATTTTCACACAACCAAAACAAAATCACTAATGTGTCAAAACAATTTGTTTACCATATGTCTAAACTCGGTTCATGACGGTTTGGATATGTCAAAATCGACCAGCACTTACTGCTGGAGCCATCTATTGACAAGCAGCGAGAACTTAGTTGCACACCTAATATATAATATAGTATATTTTTAGGATGATTCAAAATATTAAGTTTCAGCGGTGGGTTTGTGTACTAACTATGAATGCTTTTGAAAGCTCGATCCATATTCACATAGTCTCCACTCGACTCCGCTGATAATGATTAAAATTGTATTAGTTTTGTTTGTATTGTGGTTTAAGTTCAAAGTCCGCTGTTTACTAGAGCACTCACCGTTTGGCTTCAATACAAACTCGTCGGAATAGTGAAATTTCCCGCAGGAGGCGATGTACTTCAGTGTCCAATGTGTAGGAGCTGCTTATATTCGAATTTGTTCCAGGCACGAATATTTTATCGCACTTTACACTTTGAATTTAAATGTTATGACTCAGAGATCACTTTAGAAGAAATTGTACTTTAGCAAGAAATTGCCAATTTTGTAACTTATAATTTTTAATCGGTTTAGTCTCGATTAGAAACTTCTTTAAAACTCTCTTTACCGTCTGGACCGCTTTTTCTGCAAGTCCGTTCGACTGTGGGTGATATGGTGGACTTTTCAAAACTTCGATTCCATTACTAACCCAAATTTCAATAAATTCACAGGACTGAAAAGGTCGTCTGTTGACGGATGGTAATCCGAAAACAGAAAACCAGTTGCGTAGTTTCGCAATTACTTTATCCGGGTGTGTACTTTTAATTTTTTTTTTCTTTATTTCATTTCGAAAACTTATAGCTAACAATGTTTTTTTTTAATTCATACGTTACTAAGAGATACTATAAGTTTTTAAAAAAAAAAATAGTTAGGAACATCCGATTGCCCGCAGGACAAGAGTTGGATGCACCATTCATTAAATTAGAAACAAAAATGATTTACTATTGATGGGGATCAATTATTAATGCATAACGAATTGAAATTTAAGTGTCAGCAAAAAATTAAAGAATTATAATGATATACAATTATTAATAATTAATTACAAACCAATTAACTCAAACAATGACATTCAACAACACATTTATTTCATCATGGTTACACGAAAAAAGAAAAAGTTTTACCTTATTTAAGAAAACTGTTTTGACTCCTTCGCATCTTAGACTCTCTGGCAGGCTATTAAATAAACGAGGTGCAGTAACATTATAAGAGTGGGAAAAGTGAGAGTTATTTATGCTAGGTACAGTTATTAGATTCCTATTGTTCATGCGTAAATTATAAGATCCATATAATCTTGCAGTTGTGTATCCCGAACTTTCAAAAAATATTTTTAATACTTTATAAAAATATAAGTGCTTTAGTGGAACAATATTCAAGTTTTTGAATAAATCAAAGCTGGGAGTTCTACGACTAACTCTACAAAGAATCCTAATTGCATGTTTTTGCTTGATAAGCAAAGGTTCAATTTGATTGTTATGAGTACCACTCCAACATGATAGACCATACTGCAGTCTAGATTTAAATAAACCGTTGTAAACTAACTAAAGACTGAGATGGTAGATTTGCTTTACAACCTTGCTAAGGTATTCCTTAAGGTCAGAAGTGTGTTCTTTCCAGATCAACCTATAATCTAACGCAATACCTAGATACTTGAATCGTTCAACTCGTTCAATTCCAAAGCAACTATCTGCGCACTTTAAGTTGTCGTTGTAAGTTGTGCTATTATCAGTATCATGAACATAAACATTATATCTAAGACAGTTGGGTGAATGATAATACAGTACAGCATCTTCACAGATTGTGCCCATAAATTGAAAACCATAAATTTCGTCTTGTCACTTATAACAAATCTATGCACATAGAACCATTTCCGCAGTATTTCTAAATCATAATTCACATCAATAAATAAAAGGAAATTATTCTTTTGAAGAATATGTAAGTGCAGTATCATCAGCAAAGGCTGTTATTTTGCCCTTAAAGGGTTGGCTAAAATACCAATTTAATAACCCAAAAAAAACTTTTAAGTTGTGTAATGTTTTTCGGACTGTAATGTTTTGTTTGGCCTTAAAACACTACCACTAATAAGATGACCAAGATATTCCACCTCAGTTCTAAACCATTTGCATTTATCAAAATTAACTCTGATATTATGAGCTTCTAACCTTCTTAGCACGTTGGATAACTTTTTCTCGCATTCCTTTAAATCAGTCCCCCCGATCAGCACATAATCCACATAACAACCAACTTTGTCCAATTTCATCCATAACTCTCTGGAATTCTGCCGGTGCAACAGAAACTCCGAAAGGCAACCTAGTGAACTTAAATAAGTCGTTTTGAGTGTTAACCTAAGTAAGTGTTGAGAATTTTCGTGTATGGCCAGCTGTAAATATGCACCCGATAAATCCAACACACAAAATATTAAACAGTTTTCGAATTTCGTAAACAAATCATCCATTCTCGCGAGCGGATATACCTGATTATGAATTGATTTGTTAACAGCAACTCTACAGTTTAAACATAGCCTCAAGTCGCCATTTTTTTTATACATGCAACTACGAGGGTATGTCAATAAGCCCCTGAAAATTAACACAAATTGTATCGTCACCGTAAATTTACTTTTTTTTTTTTATCAAGAATCATCTTTCAAAATGACGCACCCAAATTTTCAGACAGATCTGTCAAATAGTTTTTTTGTGGCAGCCATTTTTTATAAACGCCTACTAGTATTTTCGTTACAATGGAAAAAGTGAATTTCGAGTGCTCATTAAACACTATTTTTTGCGAGAAAAAACTATCACGCAAACCAAACAAAAGCTTGACAAATATTATGGGGACTCTTCACCATCGATTGGAACCATTCACCACTGGTTTTCTCAATTTCGGTGCGGTCGTTCAAGCACAAGTGACGCCAAACGTTCTGGTCGCCCAATTGAGGTCACCACACCAGAAATAAAATCCATGTTTTTATAATGGACGATCGGCGAGTGAAAGTGCGCGAGCTTGAAGAGGTCACAGGCTTATCACATGGCTCAGTGATTTCGATTTGACATAAATATTTGGACATGAAAAAGCTTTCCGCAAGATGGGTGCCGCGTTTGCTCACAATCGACAACAAACGCATTTGTTTGACAACTTCAAAGGTGTGTTTGGCGATGTTCCAGAAAAATTCGGCTGAGTTTTTGCGCCGTTTCGTAACCGTGGATGAAACCTGGATTTACCACAACACACCAGAAACCAAGGAACAGTCAAAACAATGAACTTCTCCTGGTGAATCGAAGCCGAAGAAGGCCAAGGCGGGTTTGTCAGCAAACAAGGTCATGGGGACAGTTTTTTGGGATGAGCGCGGTGTTAGTCACATCGATTACCTTGAAAAGGTTCTTCTTTTGCCATCTTCCATTGTCTAGGGACATACTTAAGTCTGAAAGCTGCATCAATTACTTGTAATAGTTTTTAGTTCTTTTAGTATTTGACTGGTTATCAAGTCATAACCTGGTGTTTTTTTCGTTTGCGTTTAAGTTATTCTTAATTTCGTTATTTAACTCTTGCAATGTTGTCTATTTGCTGGTTTTGTGATATTTTTTTTTTCAACCACAGTTAAATCTTCTGTAGTTTGGAAAAGTTTGGAATTTTTCCTCAAGATGAACAATCAAAAGGTTAGTAGTCATTCCTCGCCCAGGACCCATTATTCTGCTTGATATGTGGTGCTTGTTTCATTGGTTCTTTCAAACCTTTGACCGCTTTCCATAGCGAGTAATTTGTATTTTTATGGGCCGAGAGATTAATTAGATATCTGCCAAAGATTAATTAGACATCTACCTTTTTTCCTGTGGTGTTCGAACTCTCTGCCACTTTACTTTACGTGCTTTAGGTTTTTTTCTGATGAGTTCTTTTACATTGTTAGGATAATTAATATTTGATTTTTTTTTCTTTCACACGTAGGAGTGCTTTCCCATGCTGCTCGCTGTATATTTCTATTTAAAAACTTAACTTCTTTTTCAAGTTGAAATGGGTTCTTTATTGGCACTTTCAGATTAATTATATCATTTAATATTTGTCTAAAGTGTGGCCAGTTTGTCCTGTGATTTAGTTATTTGATCGCTAATTGTCATATGAAGTGATGAGTGATCGGGCTATATATCCTCTTTGTTTTCTATATACATAAGTGTAATTGTCGGATATTCCTTTTCCAACAAAAAAAACTTCTAGCTCATGAATGTGCTGTAATACTTGTAGGTTGTTTTTGTTTTGTACTCTCTTTGAGAGATTGTTTCTTTTGGATACTTGTTCTACATCTTTTTTTCATTCCTTTTTGTGGTACTCGCTTTCTTATATTTTGTAGTGCTATAGCTACCTCTCATCCCCTATAGTTTGCGGGGTGTTGTTCCTTACAGTTAACGCAAAGGGGTGGGTAATTTTTATGTGCAGTGCAGTTTTATGTTAAATGTTTTCCGGCACGTGACTCACGAGAGCAGTATTTTTGAGTATGATTAAACCCTGGCACTTTTTACATTGTGGTATTAGTCAATTATTCTCCTCATTATTTATGTTTTCCGTGCTCTCATTGTGATCAAAAGTGAGCATGAAGAGCGGAAGGTGTCTTTTGATAATCGTTTCATGATCAAGGTCATCTCTTTTTCTTTCTCTTTTAACAAACATTATGCTGTGTTTACAGGGTGACTGACATGACCTGTTACTAATTCAAATAACTGTATGTATTTTTTTTTAATTGTGAATATTTTTTATTGAATCTAAAGAAAAAGATGTTGCAAATTTATTCAAACTCAAGGATTTAATTAATATTTTCGATATGGGCCACCTTTGGCAAGAACAATTTCCTTGAGACAGTCAATAAATTTATCGCACGCTGCACTCAAGTGTGTCTGTGGAATGCGCTTCCATTCCCGGCGAAGCGCTAACTTGAGCGCGTCCGTTGTTTGGTGTTTTTTTTAGTGCCAACCTTGGCCTTCAAAATGCCCCCGACAGAAAAGTCTAATGGATTCGCATCGGGAGAATTCGATAGCCATTGTGTCGAAGAAATGAAGTGCGGAACGTTTTGTCGCAGCCATTCTTGATTTGCTCGGGCTTTGTGGACAGGTGCAGAGTCCTGTCGGAAAGACCAGGATTTGCGTGTTTGCGTGGCCATGGCTTCGACACAGCTTCCAAGACAGTTTCACGATAAACCATCACGTTTATCTTAATGCCACGGTCCAAAAATACAAGCGGAGACCAACCATCGGCAGTCACTGCGGCCCAAACCACCAAAAACGGTGGCGCTTGCTTCCTGGTGGCCATTCTTTGGTCGAAATTATCGTATGACCTCTCTGGCAGACAAACTCGATCTTTTTGCTTGTTGACAAGTTGCTCAATTGGAAATGGTGCTTCATAAGAGAAGACGATGTTTAGCAATTGACCACTTGCGTGCAAGCGGATCAACTCCTTTGCTCTTTCCATCCTAACTTTTTTTGGTCAGGTGTGAGATCGTGTACTTTTTGGAACATTAATGACTTGAGTCCGAGCCCATTTTTCAAAATGTGTTGCATCCGTTCTCTGGATATGTTTAGCTCAGGAGCTAACTGCATTTTGAGAGGAATTTGTATTTGATTTTTTATTTACTTTGAATGAATTGATTTTGGATTTTTGTTTTTGCTATACCTATCTAAGTACTTAATATAATAAATAAAAATTATCTTATTTTTATTAAAAAGAATAAATACATAAATATTCGACTTTGAATAATTCAGAGGAAAAAGTTGCTTAGGTTTCGAACAATACTGTATGTATGTAGTGTTATTTGACGAAATTTTAATTTTCTCTCCATGGGAGTTATAAAATTTATGTATGTACTCAACTCTACGTTTCTTACAAAATATACATTAAATTTGTTTGCAATTTCAAACTCATCAGTGTATTCTCCATCTTAAAAGCTTACATTTGATTTCATTGCTGTCCCAAAACTAGATTTTTCCACATCTGCTTTTGTTCATTTGCTTGGCTGATCCTCTTGTTAATATAAAGATTTCTTGTTAATATAAAGATTTCTATTGAACCATTTATCTGTTTTGTTGTCCATTTAAATGTTTTTCTTGCTAATAAATTCGTTTGCGGTGTTTTGAAGTATCATATCAAGTTTTTGGGAAATATAATTTTAGTTGTATTCATCTTAATTAGTTCTCGTGTGAATAATTCTTTGCGGTAACACAGAATCTCTACAATCAATCTGTTTTTTTTTTTTTATAATTTGCACGTGTTAAAGGGCATATGAATACCCTTATACTAATTTTTTTTAGGACACGGGCGTTTTTTTGGAAAGAGGAAGAGACAGAGAGAAAGACAGATTGGTGTAGTTGGTTTGAAACTTAGCTGGTATTAAGTTTCAGTGAACTCCAAGGGTGGCTGTCCAGATAACTGGGGAGTATTTTTTTGATTCGCTGTTATTGTCGTTGCTTATGATTCACAGTATTTTTTCCAACCTCCTGATGTCATTATCACGATCAAGTTGCATTTTAGCCAGACCACCCTACTGGCAGTGTTATGCCTTCGCAGTAGAGTTGACTTAGCTTTCGCAATTGATCGACTTTTTTATTTATTTCATGAGAAATAAATAGATGATTCTTGACATCAGGATTCGAACCGTGAACCAACAGTGTGACAAGCGATGATGTTACCACTACACCACGGCCACCCTAAACGCATTTTATTTTAATTCCTATATGTACTTTCGTGGTCTGATATCTTACAGCTTGTATTTGGTTTTACCTCTATGTTTTGGATATTTGTATTAATATAAACAATTAATGTGTTTGACGTACCGTTATTCTTGAATAATCTTCCATTTCTTGTTTTAAATAATTATCGTTGAGAATTCGTTTATCTCTCTTTTATATAGCTCATAGTGTTATCAAATGCCCCCTCGATATCTAGGAAGGCGCAGAGAACTGTTTCGAGAGCTTTCTGTATGCTCTGTGTGCATGTTGACGGTAATGAAGCGGGAACGTGTTTAGTACGTCCACTGTTATATAATTGTCCATAGCTTTTTTACCTTATTATGTAGATGGGAAGTAAACTGTTCAATGTTGTCGAACTTTATTCTGAGTTCATCATTTTCTTTCTTCATTTTAAATATAATAGATTGTAATGCTGCCGTTCAGTTCTCTGATGCGTTTACATCCAGTGGTATTGTTGTTAGGTTTTTTTTTTTTTTTATTAGACCCCGGTGGTGGTGATCTACTAACTCTTGAGTTCTTTCTAAACGGGTCGATTAAATACTAATTGGTCCTCCCCAGAATCCGTAGGACCGAACTCAATAGAGTGTGGATTTTCCACTAAACATGGTCTGCCACCTGGGGTATTACTTCCTGTCGTTTTACTTATATGCTTCATTTTTTCAAACAGTTTAAAAATTTTGGACTTCAGTTGCGTTTTAGGCATACCTCGGGCAAATTCTAACCCTTAACCCGAAAGGGGGTCCCTATGTTGTTTACTTTGTGGTAAACATTACTTCTGTTTAATTTCTATTTAAAGAAACACTCGACAACACTAAAACTCTATGAAACCTCAAAGCCTGCAAACAGAATGCTGACAATAGCAGAGTTAATGCATTTGCCATTCAAAGGTATCATATTTCCTTCCATTTGCCTCGCGCTACCTACCAACGATGGCGTGGCCTTGTCTGTACTTCAATAAAAAAAAGGATAGTATAGGATTTGAAATGAACAAAAAAAAGCGCCTCTAAGGAGAAATATGCATTATGTATGACTAAAGGTGGAGATATTATAATCCCAACCCTTGTTAGCGGTGCAATTTTACGAATACACATGCAATCGCCTATGAGATTCTGTTAGCTTGAAACACGGGGGGCTGTGCCAAAGTAATATACTCACAAACTTTTACACTGAAGAGAATGTTTGTGTGAATTTTTAGCAAAACTCTTAAGGGGAAGCTTCATCCTGTTTTTTTATTGGTTGTTGCTATCTACCTAAGCTGTGTGCATTGATGTTTTGTTTTTATTATGTTATCACTTATAATGCCATTGCCACCCACTTACCCCATTCAGTTAAAAGAGAACTTCCGAAGTCAATATGAATAGGGAAGAGTTGTCGGACTACACCATAATGCAGTATGGTAGACAGGCTGTCACAGCGTTAAAGGTTGGCCTATCCTGAGAGAAAGTAAAAAAAAAAATTGTCAAAAATGTTGTATACATTTGTCCCCTGATAGTGAATTCCAAAGTTTATATGTACTGTAACAGAAATAGTTTTGATAAAGGGATGTCCGCGCGGTTGCTAGCTGAAGATAGAGGTGATGTGCCCTGGTGGCTTGCCTAGTATAACCCTCAAATGTCACATTTTAGGGGATTATTCCGTTGAGGTCTTCGGAATAATTGTCATGATAATATGAATAGTATAGGCATAGGTACGTGGTACAAAAAATCACCTTAAACTTACCTCGGGAAAAGTTCAGGCTATGTAAGACTATGAGGAACTTGGGAGTTACATTCACCCAAAGTCTGACGTGGTGTGAGCATTTATCCCGTGCTCCGTGTAAAACGTATGGCGCATTAAGAGTCTACATTTAGCTGGAAGCGTCTCCCAATAAAAATAATTGTTTTTATTAGCAAAAAGCACTTGCACTTCTAACCTTGTAGTACCTAGTTTTTTTTGCTGTTTACATAATACAAGTCAAAAAAAGTTGAACGTAGCGTTCAACAACTTCATTCGTTCGTTTTGTATACAATTTGCGGAGGTTCAAGCTACACAGGTATACTATCTTCGGTATTAGTTTGCAGAACCATCTAAACTTCAAAATTTTGTTGTTCCTCTTTAAATTGAAAGAAAATTAAACTCCTGAATATCGTTTCGAAATACTCCACTTCTCTGTGTCGCAAAGAGCAGATCATATCAAGATACAAATTTAGTATTTCTAAAAGTCAAGTTTTTGTATTGTTTTTGTTAACATTTTCGATCTCGAGATTTTAATTAAACTTGACATTACAATGATAGAGGAACTCAAAAAGTGGGTCTCGCAATTCTGTATGGCTATCCGTCTGTCTGTACCTCAGGCTCCAAACATCATATCTGGAGTTTGTGTGGTAATGACCAGAGGCGAAATTCGAATTTTCTTTTTAGCATCAAAATGAATGATATGTACTTCACTTAAGGCCAATTTTCTCAAAAATGGCTTTTACGATTTCGATAAAAATTCATACCAGGAGTAATATGAATACCTAAGACTGCGTATTCAGTTTTTCGCTAAAAATTCGAATAGCGATACTTTACTTAGCGGGATTGATAAGCGGATAAGGCTGATTATTCAAAATTGATTTTGAATATGTAATTTTTGACACATGTAAAGACACGGTACTCAAATTTTTGACATATGTTCGTAAAAGTTGTTCAGCTTTTTAATGCATTTTACGGAAAAGCCAATTTTTGTATTTTCTTATCTGCTTGGCTTTAATTAAAAATTTTAACAACTTTCAGACGAATAGCACATATAGAGCAAGTACGTTTGACCCAGTCGTGCCCTTCATTTGTTTACGCTGTCCAGCGAAGGGCAGTTGTTTTGTCTCTGTTATTATTTCATAATTTTATTGTTTTACTGAGTATTTTTCTTACATATAAAATCAACCACATTTTGTATTAAGTACGAGTACACTGTCTTTCATAAGTTTCTGGACAAACCATTTTTTTCCACAACTATACGTTTATCTATCTGCACAGACTCTTTTCAGTTCTATTAGAGTAGCCAGTTTCAGTTGTACGTTGAAGATGGCGAGGACAATGATTTCGGCTGTCGGGCAATGAATATATATCCATATATAGATGTTGAAATAGACTGGCAGGTTTGTCGTCATTCGGTGAGCAGTAAATGGAGCACAACAACTTGGTGCAACTATGAAGGATGAGTTCAAACCCCAAAATCGTCTCGTTTTTCGAACTTTGATTCTTCCTTCTCATAACATACGTATGTAGAGATAAAATACGTATGTATTCGTGTTAAAAGAAAACAGTAAAGAGAGTTCTAGCTCGAGATTTATAAGTGTTGTGAATCTGGGACTTTGTAAAATTGCAAAATACGGCACCAGGACCCCTACGTGCCGAATTTCTTTCTAAAAGAAGATAAGAATGGGTAGCCGCTGCGGTGTTAACTCTTTTCTGCTGCGCATCTATGTGCAGACCCATCTAGATCCATAGACAAAACTATCTATTTTGTAAATATCAAGCCTGGAGAAGTATTCCCCTTCTCAACATTGATAAGGCAGGACAGGTGCACAAAAGGCGAGTAATTACTACAACCTTCAAACATTCAAAGCCAACGTGCATAGGCTCCTCCTCTGTTCCACAACAGTTTAATGGTATTCATATCCCCTTAGGCGCGCGCAGATTATAAAAAAAAAATAAAATAAATAAAAAATTGTTTCCTCCTATTCCTTTTACAGAAATCGTTGAAGGGTACACCCATTCCAATAGCATGTCTACTTATCAAGCAGTACCCCATGAGGGCTCCTATTATTATACTAATGCGTTTCCTATTTATGGCCAGAAGTTTTTCCGTTTTCTTCATATCCAAATTAGGCCAGATCTGTTTCGATGAAAGACAGGTACTGATACTATTCCACCTGCTGTTTGACATTTTTCTGATAGTTGGTTACCGGCACATTTTACACATTTCTTTTTGGCAATACGACTGTCTGTGATTGAAACCTTGACAGCATTTGCACTGAGGTATAGATCTTGTATTCGTACGCATAAGCTCGATTTTAACTGTTATATTCATAATAGTTTTAATATTGTAAATATCGTCTATATTTCCTCTCCTATCGAAAGTGAGCATAATGTGCGGAAATCCATGTTTATATACTAATTTTTAGAACACGTGCGTTTTTTGTGGAAAGAGGAAGAGACAGAGAGAAAGACAGAGTGGTGTAGTTTGAAACTCAGGTGGTATTAAGTTTCTGTAAACTCCAAGTGTGGCTGTCCTTATAACTGGGGAGTATTTTATTTGTTTTCGCTATTATTGTCGTTGCTTATGATTCACAGTATTTTTTTTCGTCCTCCTGATGTCATCATCACGATCAAGTTGCATTTTAGCCATATGACCACCCTACTGCCAGTGTTATGCCTTCACAGTAAAGTTGACTTAGCTTTCTCAAGTGATCGACTTTTTTATTTATTTCATGCGAAATATATAGATGATTCTTGACATCACGATTCGAACCGTGAATCAACAGCGTGACAAGCGATGATGTTACCACTACACCACGGCTTGTTTCTGTTTCGACTCATTTTTTTTTTATCTTGTTTTCGTAGCTCAATTTCGAGAGAAGAGTCGGCTCTCCGTTTTTTGCTGGGTCTTTTTTTTGATACCCAATTTGTTTCACGTGCTAGCTCTTCTTCGTCCGTGTGATATTTGGGACTAGCTACACGGGGTGGGGTAACTTCGGGTTCCTTTTGCGAAAGTGAGTTCTTTAGAGCCTTGTGGTCTTCTTTTAGTGAATCTACCTCTCTCTTAAGCTCTTGGTAGAGTAGATCCATTCTATTTAGTTTAACACGGAGTTCATTGTTTTCCTCCTCAAAACTTTTAAATTTCACTAAGTTCCGTTTCTCTTGCGCTTGCGCTTCTGGCGGACTTCTTTTGCGGAGACATTCGGTCTTGATGATGGAGTCCGAGTTACCCTTGATTTTTTTTTACAAAGGGGTTTATTAAATGCAACAATTGACTCTCCCCAGAATCCATACAGCCTACCTCTGGGAAGAAGGTGGTTTTACGGAAGATAAGTCGGTACATTTCTATACCGATGGTTCAACAACTAACGACGGGGTGGGTGGTGGTGTCTTATCTGATAGTCTTAGTTTCAACCTCTCTTTTCGTCTCCCAAACCATTGTAGCGTGTTCCAGGCGGAGATAATGGCAATAAGGGGAGTCTTGTCTTGGCTTAAGAAAAGCATGATATCGTCCATTGATATCCGCATCTTTTCAGACAGCCAAGCCTCAATCAAATCCTTGGAATCACCCTCAATAAATTCTTTAACAGCTCTAGACTGCCGATCGTATCTTATAGAGATGGTGGAGCAGTTTAATATTCACCTAATTTGGATGCCGGGGCATAGGGATATTCCAGGGAATTGTAAGGCTGACGAACTTGCCGGAAAATTTACTGGGTATGCCTATCGCTACATAGAAACTTAAATTAAAGCTCGATGCTATCGTAAAGACATATTTTGGGTGGACAAGGGGTACAACTTATCTAGCGACAAAACAGATTTGGCCTATTCTGGATCTGAAACGCTCTAGGAATTTGATTTCTCTATATAGAAAACATATTAGAGTTGTTATAGGTGTCATAACTGGACACTGTCTACTAGGCAAGCATGCAACAAGGCTTGGCGTCTTCTCTAATAATTTCTGCAGAAGCTGCATGGACGAGGAGGAGGAGGAGACTATTCTTCACCTTATTTGCACCTGCCCAGCTCTCTTCCAAAGAAAGAAGCTCCATTTAGGAGCCTCCTGCTTCAATGAATTAAATGATCTGAATAATATTCACGTTAGGGACCTTCTACGCTTCATCAGAAGCCCCAAATGGTTCAACGAGTAGGCTAGAGGCCGCGTTTCAAACACATGTGGTATCACAATGGACCTATTATTGGTCTAAGTGTGTTGGCTTCTTTTTTTGCTGACAGCCACTTCAACCTAACCTAACCACCATAAATTAAAAAATCCATATATAAGGTTTGAAAAATTATCAAAATACAATAAATTACTCGTATATTATCCTTGAATACTCCTTGCTCAAAGTTTTTACTTTATTGGAATGTCCGTCACCAAATTGGCGATTAATTTTTGCATTTGTAGAATGTGCTTGATTTGGCACATGATGCTATTACGTTTAAATTGTTTCCACAAGGCAGCATCTAAGGGTTAACTCCCTTATGTAAAAAAAAAAACTTACAGACTGAGCTAGCGCCTCCCCTACTTATTACATTGGATGTACACAAATTTTGATACGTAAAGTACTTATCCCAGTAATTTAATTTTTACGTATTGATTGGCATCTTATATCCCTATACACTTGCAGTATTAAAAATTGCAATTACGTATATATCGTTGTTATGGCTGGAAGCTACTATGCATGGCCTATGTCCACCACCATGTAGAATTTATATTCAATTTTTGTTCAAAGAGGCAAAAAAAATATAAAATCTGTGACAGGACCCTCATGATATCGTGGTTTGAATTTTCGTCTTGTGTAATTTGTTTAAAATTTAATTTTTTTCCATATTAGAATTGCGTTGCAGATTTTTAGCCTGCGTGGCTAAAAATCACTTTTTCATCACATTTTAGATTAATGCATGGATAACTTAAAAAGGAACTTTAACAAAATGTATGTATACGTACAACACTAGTTATGTTAGTCAATCTTCTATGAAAACTTAATTAACTGTTGGTTGTTAGAGAAGAGGCTTAGGTTAGTGAGATTTACACGTATGAATAGAATTTTCCAATTTTTGCAAAATAAAAAAATCGTATGCAGTACAATTTATTTGAATGCATAAGCATATTATCATTTAGAATGGTTATGGTTTTATTTTGAAAAATATAATTACATGTATGAAATTAGGTATTTATATGTGATATTATAATTAGTTTATATATTGATACATTGATTCTTTTCTAATTCAATTTAATTTTAATAAACCTTTGTTAATGTTTAATACTAACAAAGATATATAGATAAAAAAATAAAAAAATAAAAACATACGCGTATGAAAAAAAATTTATTAAATAAGCAAAATTAAAATTTTCGGCATGTTCATTTGTTTATTGTTCTTTTTGATGTAATAGATGATTATTAGTGTGCCAATACTGATCCGCTTATGAAGATGGTTCAAGGGACTACATTATTTGCCTGTCCTGATGGCTTTAGGGCGCCGTGCCTCAGTGGTTAAGTGCGCGATCACTGAGCGAGAGGTTCAATTTTCGAATCCAAGTAAACACAAAAAAAAAAAAAGTTTTCTCACGGTGCCACCTCTCGTGAACGTCTGACAAACATCCGAGAGTAAAACTGTCATTCTCATGAGCTTCTCTCAATCGAACAAATTGCCCTTCGGAAACGGCGTAAAACTGTAGGTCCCAACCATACTGGTTCCTGCTCGAACCAGCGTATGTTCCTTATGAATCTCGTTAAGGCCATCAGCGATGCATTGCCAACTCACCCAGTACTCCGAGAAGTTTGTTTCCCATATGGAGGAGGCGACGGTTGTGGAGATTTGGGCAATCGCAGAACAGGTGTTTGATAGTTTATATTTCTTCCTCATCTTGACAGCTTCTGCAGTAGTCCGGGGAGTGTATGCCCAGGCTTTTGGCCATGGTGCCGATCGCGCGATGTCCCGTCAGTACACCTATCAAGATGCGGATTTTCTTTTTCACATAGCTAGTAAGCATTTAGTTCTCCCCTCATTTAATTGTGGAAATAGGCTGTGGGATATAACACAATCACTTCTTGATAACCAAAGATTTGTTTTCTCCTTTACCACACTATTTTCAATCATTTTTAATGCATTTTTATTAATTCTCAATTCATTATAACTTACTTGCTAGACAAAAAACGCTTAACACTAGCTTAACTAAGTTATCTATAACCATACCAATATGTGCTGGTTTCCCATTCCTGTCTTTTGGGAATAAGGGTATCTGAGTTTTTGGTAGGGTCAACAATTCCATATCTGTGAAGTATAGATGTGTGACCGTAGGAACTTTGTTTCCAAAAACCGGATGCTATAAGACGGATTACGTTTTTGCCTGCTAGGCCCTTTATGCACTCCTGCAAGAGAAGTGTGTGAAGTATGTGGTGTTGATCTCAGTGCTCCTGTTAATCCTATATATGCTAACCTTTGAGATTGTTAAGATACCAGATTTTTTCCATTGCATTCCACCATACTAGTGCTCCGTAGGTAAGTATGGGACTAATGATCGCTGTATACTCGTACATCCAGTGGATTGTATGCGTTCGCATTCCCCATCTTTTACTGAAGGGTTGCTTGCACATAGTGCTTTTTTCATACGTTCCTCTGTGTTCCGCTTCCTTGTAAGCTTTGAGGTATTCCATTAAGTTTTGGTAGGTCGAAATTAACTATTCTCCTTCGTCGGGTTAATTGGACCAGTTATGTCTTCTTTGAGTTGACCGGTAGTCCATTTGATTCTGCCCATGAGGAGAGGTCTGTTAAATAAATTCTCATCGCTAATGACAGACTCGGTAACGAGTCTGAAAAGTCCCACTTAACAATGAAGCTTAAAAATTCAAAGGCTGTCCAAATTTCTGCATATTTTAAATTTACTTGTACAGCTACCATGTGACGCCGTATTCGCCCGATTTCCAATATGATACTGTTGCCTGTTAGTTCTGTAAATGTCGAGGTAAGCATTGGAACAACAGCACACAGTTCTTCTTCCGTTCCATACAGTAATATTTTCGGTTGAAGAGCTGAGAAAACTGACGCAATGTCTTCCAATTTCTAGCTCAGTACATTGTTCTCTTGCGTATATTATGGCCTTTTTCACGGTTTCATCACGATGTTCATGAAGAAAACTCGCGAGTGCCTTAAGTTTTATTACACTTTTTTCTAGAGTGAGCCCGGATTTTTGCAAGTATTTCAGTGCTGCATCAACTTCTTCCAAAATATCGCACCAGAATGAAAGATAACCCAAAAACGTAAAGTCGCATACAGCAGATAAGAGTATGGTTGCAGCACCTCTTGTATCCAATTTTTCCTTTTAAGGATCACAAAGGAGTTTAAGAGTTGAAACTGTCTTCACGAAATTTTCCTTCAATGGCTTAACAGCCTCGTGATGAGCGCTCCATCTAGTGTCTACAAGTCTCTTGACTGACACACCTACATTTTTTATGAGAATATCCCAACGATGCGTAGATGCTGAGAAAAATGTTTAAAGTCTTTCCACTGTCTCAAAAAACGTTGTACTTAAAGGAGTGCTTCCCAAAGAGTGAACTCCAGAAAGGTTTAAAGAATGGTTTGCACATGGCGTAAACAAAGCTTTTGGATTAATTTGCCGAATTAATTTTTGAACTCTTCCATGAATACCCGCCATAGTCGCAGCATTATCATATCCCTGAGCCCGGCAAAGGTTAATGTCAAGACTATCTTCATTGAGTTGCTTTAAGATATCGTCGGTAAGTTCTTTGGCAGTCTTTCCAGATGTAGGAAAATACCCTAGAAAGGATTCCTTCACCTCAACTTTGCCGTCCTGGATGTGAACGTATCTAATGACCTCGCTCATTTGGTCGATATGTTATTCATCGGGTGTGCTATTGAATATAATGCCAAAGTACTTCGCCTGGTGGATGTCTTTCACAATTTTTGCCCTCACTTCTTTCCCCAAAAGGCTTATAAATTCATTTTGAATATTCTTGGACAAATACGAGCTGACTCGTGTCTTACCACCTATTGAATGCTCGATTCTCAAGAAATGGTCCTTTAAAACTGGGTCATATTTGGATATAAGTTTCACCAATTCCAAGAAATTGCCTCTATTGTCCGAAAACAAGTCCTCTCTGTGGCCTCGAAAAGAAAGATTTTGACGAGAAAGAAACAAAATTACGTCCAAAAGTCGTCTTAGAATATTGCGCCATTTCTTATTTTCTGCACCCATTGACATTTGCAAATTGTTGTCGATTGTGTTTTGCAGCTTTAAGCCCATTTCCAATATTTTCCACTTTTCTAATGAAGTTAGGTGGCGATCAGATACCTCGTGCTGGAATACCTTAGGGTTAAGCTTCCACCACATATTAAACCCAGTGACGAAATATTGTGATTTATTGCATGCAAATAACCGACATCAAAAACAAAACAAACTGTTTGTTGGGTTGGAGTATACCATCCATTTTCGCAATACTCTTTCACCATTTGGGGGGTACTATAAAGGCCATATTAAGATACCTACTCGTCCCCTTGGTTTTATCGCCTAACCTTTGAACTTCGGCTGTATTAAAAGGACCATCTTTATTTTGAAAATGAGTACTACCCTTTTTCACTAAATCAACTCTCAAATCGTCAGACAGCGGAATTGGCCAATTTGCAATATCAGAATAAATAGAGCACTCTTTGCTTGTGGATTGCTTTTCCAACTCACCAAAATCTTCCTTTTCCCGAACGCTGATATCGTGCTCCTTATTCCGGTTCAAAATAAGCCTGGTTGACTCTCCGGCGATGCCCAATTTAGCTGATCGGCGCCGAATCGACATTTCTGGGTCTTCTTCGATACTGGCCGCTACGGCGGCTATGTTTTATTCACTTCGCACCGATCTCTGTCTGGTTGGTGGCTTAAGGTCAAAAAGTGTGTACTCACGCTCAAACTTTTCCACGGTGCGACGATTGCCTCCGCACTGAAGTCATGATGACGACGACCTCACGACAAAATTCCCGTTGCGTATTAACAACTGAGCCGGAATTTTGATAATAATTTTTAATAATTTCCACACGTTCGGGAAGCGTCAAACGCACGATGAAATGGCAAACCTTACTGAATATTTTGACAGCTGGATGTCATTGATAACTTTGATAGCTGCTGAAACATAACAATTGGAAAAACTATCATTGCTATCTGGTCACCCTTTAGCTCCGTAGTTAGACCGTCGGCTCAGCAGCCTTGTTGGATTTAAGCTTAAATATTGTTATCTTTACTTCACTTTTCTTATCTGCGCTTAACGTTGGCGCCATTGGAGCTTTTGAAGGGTCCCGGGTCACTCGATCCGCGAAAGCTCTGGCATCTCTTGCGATTGTAGCCCCTGGATGTTAAATTTTCTCACAGTACTTCTTCAGTGTTGTTGTGTGTGGGTCAATGTTAACTGCTCGGAAGGTGCGAACATCCAAAATACTGAGGAGCATCTTGCGTCAATTGTGAGCGACGTGGTCAATCTGAATGACAGTTGGTTGATCCGAAGAGCGCCAGGTGCCTTTATGAATATTGAGGTGCGAGAATCGGTTTACTAGCTACAATAATGTTTCTCGCCACTATATTTGCAATACCATTTTAATGACATCCACATTTCCTGATATTTAGAAAGTTGCAAAAGTGATTCCTGTATTAAAGAAGCAAGGTACACCCTTCTTTCCACTAGAATATAGGCCCATTTCCGTCCTCCCGTGCCTGTCTAATGTTATGGGGAAGCTCATTCATAATTAGGTCTCTAACTCTCAGCTCTTCTTCTCTTCAGCTCCCCGCTATGCGCAAATCAATTTATTTTTAGAAAAAACATTCTGCACTTCTGCTTTGTTAAAAGTAACAGATGACCTAAGAGTTACTATGGATAATGAGATGGTAACGCTTTTGACTCGACTGGATTTCTAACAACGTTAATCATCCGCACCTTGTCTGTAAACAAAGAAATGCATATGGCTTCTCATCGTGTGCTGTGCTATTAATAAGCCCCTCTCTATCTGAAATCTCTTCAGGCGTACCTCAAGGATTCATCTCGGATCCTCTTTTATTTACTATAGTATATTCATTAATGAACTTCCAACATTAATGACAAATAGTGCATTCCATTTGTGTGCTGTATAAAAACTGCAAACTAGGACTTATAGGGGATGCGGTCATAAAATTGAATGAGTATCTTGAAAAGATTTTGAAATGATCGGAGGCTAACTTCCTACGTCTAAATCCTAGAAGATTCAAATGTTTAATAATTTTTCATCTGTATGTATTAGAAACGAGCCCATTGAATAAGAAAGGAAAAAAGTTTTGGTATATGGTTTAACGATGGGACGGTCATGTACACATATGTGGTTACCGTTAAGATATATGCCTGTCTTAAAAACCTTTACAAGTCGCTTCACACCGCTCGGGAGCTACATTTTCTGCAGCAACAATGCTGAAACTGGGAACTGAATGTAACACTTAATAATATAACTCGCTACGTATACGACCTGAGGCGCTATGACCATATTTCACCATATGCTCGTAATTTCTTGGATATAATATTCTTAATGTGTATCCAGAATTCAGTGCTCTGAAATATTTGCATGGGATGATAACTACAAAGCAGCCTTCATAGTTAGGGCAGATTTATGGCAGGGTGCATTGTCTTGTTTAAATTAGACATTTTCCATGTTGGTGTCCCCGAAAATGTTGGAAAAAGAAAGTTTTCCAACACATTTATGTATTTGCGGGAGTCCATCCGAGCATCACACACATGCATTTCACCCACACCGCGGACGGCCATGCATCCCCAGATCATTATACTGCCTCCATCGTGCTTAACAGTACTCTTCTCCAACCCTTCGTCTCACAAAAGTCACACCATGGATACCAGAATTTGAAGCGTACCAGGATTTGAAACGTACCTCAAAGTTAGATTCATCAGACCACAGTATTATCTTCTTCAGTGAAATGCACATGTTTTTTCGCCCACTCCAAACGTGCATTCTTGTTTTTTCCGAGAGCCACGACTTCTTCCTTGCTTTACATCCTTTAAGTCTAACTTCCCCAAGTCTTCTTCTAAAGGTTTTTGAAGAAATTGTTTTTCCTCGATCCTTCGACAACTCAGAAGCAAGCTCAGATGAGGTTTTCTTTCAATTTGTCAGCGAAGATCGTATTAAAAATCGGTCATCCCGAGGCGTGGTAATCTTTTTTCTGCCGGATTTTTCGCGATTTACGTGCGAAACAGTCTCACTGTACCGCTTAATTGAGTTTTGCACTGCACAACGTGAACAATCCACTTCGTTTGCTATTTCAGTTTGTTTTTTGCCTTGCTCAAATAAAAGCTGTATTTTAACACGTTTTGCCAGACTAAGTTCACTTGTTTTTGGCATTTTAAAAGAAAAATTATCAAGTTCCACTTTTATGAACAATAGAAAGCAAATTGGTCACGCGTCTCTCGATTTCGAGTAATGATCGCACACTGATCCTACACCGGACAAAATGCATTAACCCGCTATTGCATTATAAAGGTGCATTGGTGACCGTTCTTAAAAAATATAAGTCGTTTACAACTTCATATAATGACACCATAATACCTAAAATTCAAACTAATTACTTCCGAGAAATGATTGGGCAGCAAAGAGAAAATTAAAAGGGTACCTAATACATTTGGCCAAGGCTGTACTTCCATATACAAGAAAACTGTTACTCTAACCTAGTACAAATAAAAGCCGGTATTCCTCAATAGAGTAGATATCCTTGGGCTTCTCTTATACTATATTTCCTTTAGACCAGGTACCTACCACCACGGGTGGCCGTGGTGTAGTGGTAACATCATCGCTTGGCACGCTATTGATTCACGGTTCGAATCCTGATGCCAAGAATCATCTATTTATTTCGATGATGACATCAGGAGGACGGAAAAAAATACTGTGAATCATAAGCAACGACAATAATAGCGAAGACAAACAAAATACTCCCCAGTTATCTGGACAGCCACCCTTGGAGTTTACAGAAACTTAATACCACCAGAGTTTCAAACTACACCACTCTGTCTTTCTCTCTGTCTCTTCCCCTTTCCACAAAACGCACGTGTTCTAAAAATTAGTATAAGGGTATTCATATCCCCTTTAACACGTGCAAATTATAAAAAAAAAAAAAAACAGCTTACACTAAAACTGCAGCCTTTGCCGATAACACAGCGATTCTAGCGGTGGGAGAGTCATCGTCATACTCGACGCAATAAATTACAATATGCTGCAGATGATATAATCAGGTAGACACAAAGCTGACGAATAAAACTAAATTCGAACAAATCTGCACATATTGACTTCACAAATAAATCTGTTTCGTACTATCCTATTAAGCTACTTAGCCGCTCCAATACCACATGATAATAAAGCGAAGTATCTAGTTACGACTCTAGGCGCCAAGCTTCGGTGGAAAGAGCATATTCAAATCAAAAGAACCGAACTGAACATTAAGTGGCGAAAATTTAATGGCTAATAGGCCGGAAGTCAGTGCTCTTAACACATAATAAAATACTTCTATATAACCAGCTACTAAAACCAATGTGGAACTATGGCGCTCAACTATGGGGATGTGCCAGCCAAATCAATATTGCAATTATTCAACGCTTCCAGAATATAATAAAATTAAGGATTCCTACTGTTCTCCAAGAAGTCAATTCAAAAGCCATAGCACATGAAAAAAGACTTCCCCGGAACTTTAGAACTAACCACATAAGCAACGAAACTAGGCGTTTTTACCAATTTATTAATGTCAAAAGGAGGTCCGATGGCTTTCCTTCCACTCTAAAATTATTAAATATGCCGATTTCTTTTCTAATACACTGCAAGCATTAGAGGAAGGTTAGGAAGTGGATGTCATTACCACCGACTACAGCAAGGCGTTTGATAAAATATGTAACCTATTTACCTTAAACTTAAAGCCCCTCGGCTTTCCATCCTTCTTCATTTCATGGCTGAGATCGTACCTAGACAAACGCCAGTACACGGTTCTCTTTAGTTTTTCAGTCTCTGACCCCATTAACGTCACTGCAGGTGTTCCTCAAGGCAGTCATCTTGGTCCACTGATCTTTGTCTTAACAATAAACGATGTTGGTCACATCATAAAAGACTCAGATTTGTCTATTTACACGGATGACATAAAAATCAATAAGGCAATATCTACCGCCACCGATTCTCTTTTACTTCAAAACGACCTAAATTCATTCTACGCATGGTGCGCCAAAAACTTCTTAGAACTTAACGTCGGTAAATATCAATCCATAACCTTCTCTCGTAAACGACTTCCTCCACCCCTCAGAACGTATTACTTTCGTAACGAGCCTGTTCCCTCAGTCCCCTTCATACGCAAACTGGGTATTATTTGTGACGGGGAGCTAAACTTCCGCTCCCACATTGATCAAACTAAACACAAGGCCAATCCTTCTCTCGGTTTCATAATACGCTGGTCTAAAGAATTCTCTAACCCTTTACATTACCTTTGTCAGACCCCTCCTTCAATAAACCAGCCAAGTTTGGTCACCATTTCACGACACCCACTCCCTTAGAATCGAAGCTGTGCAGCGCAGGTTTATCCGTTTTGCCTTATGCGGTTTCCCATGGGCCGACAACTATATCTTGCCCCCCTTAAAAAATCGGCTAAAATTGATTTACTTGCAATCCCTTGTAAAATGTCGCAAAGTCGCTGACATACTCTTCGTGCACTAATTATTACGTATTCGTACGATCGATTCCCCTGCACTACTGGAAATGACTTTCCTTCACACTAACCCACGTAACGTTAGGTCTGTACCCCTCTGTCGTCTCCCTTACCACCAACTACGGCCATTTCGAACCAATCTCCAGAAGGTTAAATTAGGTTAAGTTAGACTAATTTAGCTTTTAAGTTATGGCTTATACTCGTACTAAGCCCCAATAATATATAAACATGAGTAGGTGCTTCAGTGATGCAATGCAGCCCACCCACATTTTGCGGTTATGCCATTGAAGCATACATCAGATGGGTATTTCAAAATACATCAGTACATACTCACAAACAATGAATCGTTACATTTACCTAGATAATTGGCACTGTTATATATAATATCAATTGTTTTAAAATGACCGCTTCAAGCATTAAACGAATCCACGTAGTGAATAGTCACATCAAAACCAGACAAAATCAGGCGAAATTAAGACGGTCTCATCAAAACCGGATAAATGCTAGTTAGTTTTGTACATAAGTAATAAAATAAAAGAAGGAGAAACATGTGAAATGTAGATATGCATCAGCATTTGGTAACTTATCCTAAAATATAGTAGAACAATAACTTGTCATACATTTTAGAGCTCACAAGTTAGTTGGATTAATCCGCTTTTGTTCGGTCACTCCTCACAGCAGAAGACGAATTTTTATAAATGTGCATTAAGTGCCGAAACAAATACAATATTATCATGCAACTTTATTTAGAATATTAATTGATTTATAATAATCTTACTATACATTAATTTTCTCTAATTGCCATTGGTTTCCTTATGAGTATTGATAATCAGCAAGATATCCTTGGTCGACGGCAGCCAGTCAAGACAATCCCATTTAAATCACATTAATTTTGCAATAAAAATTCATTATTAAAGCATGGTAATGTCATTTCCTTTGTCTATGGCTAATCCATCTAAAATTTCGAATTATATAGATCCCTTAATCATTAATCCACTTGGGCCAGATGTTTGGTAAAAAGTAAATGTAACTCTGATGAGGGTTTATCTTTAGAGCTTATTTTTTGGTGGTAAAGAACTTTTGATTCCACCAAATACATAAGCCCATTCCTTGATGACAGTAATCTTAAATCCAAACTTCAAATTCTGTTGAAAATCCTTGTCCTTCATTTACTGCCAGTGAATGATGAAAATCGAATTCTTGCATTTTTATTAACTGACTAAACACATGAATCTATTTACTATCCATCACTGCTAAAAGATATAAACAAAATTTGAATTAGATAAGACATTATCTATTATTTTACGATTTAACACGTTTTATCGATTTCGCCTAAATTTTAAATTTGATCAATTTACAAACGAACAGCATATATGGGGCAAGTATGTACGTGCGATTCAGTCGTGCCCTTTATTTTGTTATAAGGAAACGAATATATGTAAATTGATATTTGTGACAATTTTATCTGAAGACTACAATATGCTTTTGAAATAATGAGTGCAAATGTCTCTCTTCCTAATACAGTTTAAATTCATCTCAGTGACCATTTCGTTTGATGGCAATACGCTGTAATTAGGTACAAATGTATAGCTTGTACACGCCAATGTGCAATTGATTACTACCTATTTATTGTGTTTGTTTGTTTGCACTTATGTATGTAAATCGCAGGCAGCAGCATTCTCCATCTTTTTGTATTGAATAAAACTCTTATTCCATGCCGTAGCGATGGCACATCTATTTACCAAATATGTGTACCATACTTGTACCTAGTCCTTTAGAAAAGCGTTTTGAGTGTCGTGATTTGTTGTTCCCCCTATTTGCTGTAAACATAAGCGCCATGTTAGCCTTTGCACAAGGGTTGTTTTCTCCCACCGTGATAGTATGCAGTTCACAGTAAAACTTTACTTGAACTTTCAATTACAATTAGAGTAGAGATTAGAGCTAAAGAGTAATTATCTATAAGTATGTACTTATCTTGTAATCTTCTTAAGTTGTTTGTTTTTCTGTTACAAATTTCAGATACCCTTGTGATGGAGGTTATGGCGTAAATACCAGCAATCAACTGAAAATTGGATCGAGAGGAAACAAATTATTGCCATCATCATTCATATTGGTACTCAAAAGTCCAATTGCAACTCAAGAAAAAGCAAATTAACATAAATTTGTGAGGTAAGTTTGGTGAAGGAGAAATTCCTGCTGCACTTTGGTGTTTTATTATTTTGGTTAATTTCATGTTTTTTTTTTTTTTGGCTTTGGTTGGGTTTGTATCGCTCTGTGTTAATCGTATCAAAGTATACTAAAAATGGAGTATCGCTTGAAAGGAAGTAAGATTGCGTCATATATTTTTTGAGGAAGAGCCTTGATTTCATATTGTTTTCAACTTTTTTTTATACGTACACAGTGGTTGCAATTTTTTTTACGCGATAGTATCTGTTAATACCGATTCAGTTTTTATGTCATATTAGAGCTAAGGGAAAATAATTAATAATATTTATGATTTCATGCTGTGTGGAGCAACGGACTAATCATCTTAAACTTAAAACGACTCTTGGCTTAGCTTCTCGCAGGCACCCATGCTGTGCGCGACATACGTTTTATGCCGTTTCCAAAGGGCAATATTTTCGATTAAGCGAGAAACTTCTCATGACAATTTTGTTCTCGGATGTTTGTCAGCCGTTTATTTTATTTTATTTTCTTGGATTCGAACCTTGAACCTTCCGCTCAACCACTGCATGGTATGAGTAAAATGTTAACTTCGAATCAGCTAGTTGAAATCGAAAAAAACTTATCTGAGGTTACAATGGACGATGCTGTGAATAAAATGTTGGTACTTATTGCCTGTCAATTCTGGGATAGCAGGATATGTTGTAAAATCCTACCCATGTATCAAAAGAGTATTAGAGAAAAATGATAATTTGCAATTCGGCCAAAATTGTATTTGCCTGTTTTGCGCCGCACTTATATTGCTTAACGAGATATCCTCTGAATACTGGGTCTCTCAATTCTGTCTGTCAGCCTGTCTGTCTGTATGTACATACATATGTCCGACCGCAGACTGAAAGGCTGGATGGATTTTCTTGAGTCTTCATACTTGGGGTCTATAGCGTCACAATTCGTTCTAACCTTAAATTAACGGTACTTTCGGAAAAAAAATAAATATTTTTTCGAAAACGGCAGTAAAGATTTTGTTCTAAATTTATATTTGAGCTATGACGGACATATGATAACAGATGGCGTACCAGGATTTTGACGAAAAATGCACATTGTGCCTCCATCGTGAGGACACAAATTGTAAAATTAAAACTCCGTTTTTATTTAATTCTTAAAGTTTTATGAATTTGTCTGCCTTCGACGGCTGGTTACAGAAGAAAATGTGAGCTAATAAAAATGACGCTCATTTATAACTTAATACAGTTAGCCACATAAGTATTGATACACCCCTTTTCTCTGCATAACACAAGCAAAAAACAGATTACAGAAGCAAGAAAATAAAAAAGTAAAATTCAATTCTATATATTTGAGCAATATAGAACACACTCTACATAATTTTAACATAAATTCATTTCAGTTTTTTGAATAAAAGAACAAAAGAAATAAAAAGTAATAAACTCAACCTCACAAAAGTATTGATACATATTTAAAATTCTTGCTTAAGAAATAAAAGAACGTAATTTAATATTTTGTTGGGTTACTCCGAGATTTGATTACAGCTTCTAATCTTCGTGGCATCGATTCCACCAACTTCTCGCAATAGTTTGGGTCAATATTAGCCCATTCTTCCGCAAGAGCGATTTTTGTTTCTTCAAATGTGCCCATAAATGCTCAATCGGATTTAAATCCGGTGATTGCGGCGGAGTATTGAGCATTTTGGGCGTGTTATACAGCAGCCACATCTTTGTGTCCCGTTCCAAGCAGTGTGCTTGGGATCATTGTCCTGCTGGAACAAATAATCCGTTCCCATCTGTAATTTTTCAGCACTGGCTCCAAGATTGTTTTTAATTATGTCTATGTATTAAAACCGGTCCATTATACCGCCAATAAAAACAAGATTACCCACTCCGGATACAGAAAAACACCCCCACACAAGGACGGAACCACCTGCATGTTTTACTGTGGGCGTAAGGTATTTTACCTTGAGAGGTTCTCCGGGTTTTCTCCAAACTTTTCGAAAGCCATCCGAAGAAAAAATATTAACCTTACTCTCGTCACTGAAAATTACCTTTTTCCAGAATTCCACAGGGTGATGACGATGACTTTTTGCGAAGAACAACCTTTTCTTCTGATTTACCCCCGAAATGAATTGCGTATTGCAGTTCTCCTGTGAAAGTTCCTTTCCCGAAGAACACGTGTCACTGTCCGTAATGTCCAGGCTTTCTTTCAGTTGGGTCACAAGTTTTGGTTCACTAATATCGGTTTTTTTCTCCACTTCTCGAACCAAATACCGTTTATTTTGAACACTTAGTTTTGTTGATCTGCCACTACGACTCTTGTTTTCCAGAGAATTCGTTTCTTTAAACTTCTGGACTATTTTCTGTATTGTTGTGAAACTTCTGCCAACAGTTTTCCCAATATTTCTGTAGGATTGTCCTTCTGTGTGTAATTTAATTATAATTTTCCGCTCTTCTAATGTAGTTTCCTTCATTTTCCCTGATTCCATGTTTAAAATAAACTAAAAATTCCCTACCGAACACAAGTAATGAATGCCAATAACTTCTACTCAAAACAGGGAATGAGGCAAAAATTGCTCAGACGGCATAACGGTACTATTGTTGGGGCCTAAATGAGTGTGTATCAATACTTTTGTGGCGTGGAATTCTGTCACTATTTTTATTTATTATTTTTGTTGAATATATGAGATTGATTTTCATTGTAATTGTGCATGGTTTCATTAACTATTACTAAAATGAAGATAAATGAATTGAATAATTTTGTTTTTTTTACTATTATTATACTGAAATTCGTATTGAACCCAGAGAAAGGGGGGTGTATCAATATTTTTGTGGCTAACTGTAAGACTAATTCATAATTTGTCGTAAATCAAAATAGGGAACGTTCAGAAAGTTGATTTTACTAAAGGGTGTGTGACATAATATGCTCGTTTATAATGTGCATGCCACATCACTACCCTTCCAAGAAAAGTTACTTTATAATTCATTAAAATATTAAAGTTACAATGATTTGTCTAATTTCTATAAAAATCTATGGAACTAAAATATTAAAGTTACAATGATTTGATTAATATATCATAAAAATATACGAAACTTAGAAAGTGAGAAATATAATATAATATAATAAGTTTAAGGAGATCTAATAGCAACGGTGACTTTAAAATGAGACTTAGCGAGCATCTAAGCATATAAATGTGCAGACATTGAACTTTTATTTCTTATTTTTCTTTCTTTCTCTGATTTTTGAAGCTGTTTTGATTTGACAAAAGGATACTAAAAATCGTTAATTAATTATTAAATTTTTAAATTTAAATTTTTCTCAAATGTAATATATATGTTTAATATATGTTTTCTTATCTTTCTTAATTTTTTTAAAAATAATTATTATCAACCATTTAAAATAGCTTCACAACTTAAAAGATTTGTATCTTACGTGTAAGCCTTATAGTTTTAAATAAATAATAATAATAAATAATTGCGGTTCTTATACGAGTACATTGAAAGTAACTCTTTGTTTAAAAACTGATCGCGTCGAGCTATCTTCTTTTACTAAAAACTCGGGTTTTAATCTATCGATCGAAATGATCCTGGAATAAAAATTCATAATAAAATACTTGGGGAAAAAATAATTAGGAAGATAAGTCCAAAGCTATAGTCAAAGGGTTGATTGATCATCTATACTTAAAATCAGCGAAAAAATAGAGTGCGATAGTCAATTGCAACCCTTAACCTGCCACCTCAGGTTGGTGGTATGCTCATCTGCAGAGCTAGTCGGTATCAAGTCGATAATGTACTAGTAACTATGTATGTATTTGCACCTTTGATGACACAAAAACAAAAATGTTGACGCAATGTCCGCTATTGACCACCGTGATACAATTTGGATCCTTCACTCCATAAAGATGTCAATTGCATTCCGAAAAGCCTTTTATATACCATATCCTTAAATCCTTTGTTATTGCCGGAAGTCAAATTATCCGTATGGAAGTGATTAATTCCCTAATCGAAGTTTTGAGGTACATGTATTTGGATCACTTACCCAAGTCATCTTTGGCGAGCTTTTCTGACTCTTTTTTACCATACACGAGTATGAATTTTGGTTGGACACGACACGACAAGAATTTTGGTTTTAGATTTGGTTTATCCGGTCACTTGAGTGATTTTGAATAGAAGCGCATGACAAAATTACCACCGAGAGCTATTTAAGAAATGCGCCCATCTCTATAATAGCCGGAAATATGCTTTCAGGCAAAAGAATTTTGCTGGGAATTGGATTTGGTAACCGAAAAAGATTCAAAACATTTGCCAGCATGCTGAATATGTACTCGTAAAGGTTGTTCCATATTTATTTCAATGAGAGCTGTTTAGTAAGTAGTATTATATGTAGATGGAGATGGACTTGGAGATGCTTCACCATCCCTTAGGACCATCAGAGGAACGGTTTGACCGGGACAAGCAACGTCGTACCAGTTGTCCAAATGAGGTATCCACTCCTGAAATGATGGCCAGGATACAGGAACTAATGCTCAAATATAGACGGGTGACCTATCGGCAGATGAAGGAGGCCTTGGGCATTCAATCTACCCACGAACCAAATAACTGAAGAGTCAAATGGAACAGTGTCAAGAAATTCAATAATGGAAAATTCGAGGACATCATTTCAATTATAACAATTGACGGGACTTGACTCTTTTATTGCGATCTTAAAACAAAGTCCCAGAGCAATGTGTTGGTGTTTGAAAATGAGGATGTTTCGATTTAAGCCCGCATTTTTCACAAAGACAGTGGAGGCAGTAATACTTGACCATCTACAGTTACATCACGATAATGTACCGGCACACAGACCAAGGGTCACTGCAGACTATTTTGGAAGCACTGACATATATTTCTTAGATCAGCCTCCGTACAGCCCAGATCTAGGCCCTTGTAACTCTGGTTTGCTCCTTTACGTTTAAAGGCCGTCACTTTTCCACAGAAGAGGATCTTATTAAGGCATTTTTCTGAGGAGTATGATTTGATACCTAAAGAACTATGTAAATTTTGGTTTGATGGTTGGTTTGTATGTATGAAGTGTAGTGTAAATGAACAGTGTTAGGCAAAGTTGAAAATTAGTTGAAAAGCGAATTAAATAAAGTGTCAGTCGTACACCCGGCCATCCTGCTTATCGGCTGCCTCAGACGACTGGTTGACTTCAGATTGGCATAACATCTTCATGGTGTTGGTTTTGGGACCTCATTGAGTCCAAAACCATAGTCATCGTCCTCGCTATCCATCTCGTCGCGCCACGGCTTCATAAAATCAGCTGATGATGATGTTGCGATTGGGACTTCGTGGCTATCAACTTTCCGAACATCGTTTAGTTCCAGGTGCAAATTGCGTTTTTTTTTATTGCAACAAGATCGTGAAGTTAGTATTTTGTAGCTGCTTTTCGCATTTTGTTATACGTTTTACGATTTTCTTCTTGGATACTGGCTATCTGTTCCTTCGCTTGACTTCGCATATCTTTTCGCTCTTCCTCAAATTCGTCGATCAACAAGGCTACCATGATTTTACGTAAATCATAGTTCTCCATATTTTTCATCCGTACTCCAAACATTAGTTCAAATGGAGTTTTATTTGTGCTTCTGTTGACAGTAGCGTTTATAATTCTTTGCAGTTTTGGAACGTGTTTAAACCATTTATCAGGAGCATCCACGAACAACTTGGATAACATTTTAATTATGGTCCTGTTGATATCTCTGCACCAACAGCTTCTTGATTACTTCGTCTGCACCAGTAGACTTGACAGGGTAGATCCACGAAAATTTGGTGAAGGCACCAACAATTATAAATAAGTGTTTGTAGCTCTTAGTGGTAGATTGAAGTGGCCCAAGGTGATCAAGGTGATAGGTATTTAGCGGCGTGTCAAACTTTTCGATGGGATTCAGCGATTACAAGTGACACAGTTAGATATGATTTGTTTTATCTTTTCTGATATATTTGGAATGCAGTAGTCCCTCTTCGCCAGCACTTCAACCATCCTAGCTTTTAAATGTCCATGTTCATGAATATTTCGCAGAACCTCTTTCTGCAGACATTTAGGTACAACGAGTAAGTAGTCACCGTCGATGACTTTGTACAGAATGTCGTTACGGACGCTGAAATTCTTGTACTCCCTGTGTTTCAGTATTGTACTGATCAGTTGACAAAACTCATCTCTTTTTTGTATTTCTCTTATACGATGAAGTATACCATCTTTGATCCTCATAACGGAATACGCTTTGCAGTAGGACTCCTCCATAACCCATCTTACTTGCAAATGTATGCAGCTCCGTATCTAAGAGTGGATTAAAAGCTTTAAAACTGGGTCTTTGCAAAGTGCTTCTTTTAGTGAGCTGAAGGCTATAGCTTGATCAGATCCAAAGCAATACGATTTACGAAGAAGGTCCGATAGTGGCTTAGCAATAAGAGCGTAGTTTTTAATGAATCGCCTAAAAAATCCTGTAAGGCCCAAAAATGCTTGTATCTTTTTCGTAGTATCCGTTTTCCGGAATTTCTGTACCGCTTGAATTTTTTCTGTTGACGGCTTCATAGATCCATTCCTCTTTTTAACTAGGACGATGGAACTAGTGAAATCTGATTTACTGTGCTGAATAATTCCTTCTCGCAGCCAATCTTCAACTTGCATATTTTCATCTGCTCTTTCCCTGTGCGCTAACCGTCTAGCCTTTTGATAGGCTGGTTGCTCATCCGCTGGACTTGTTGCATTTCTACACAAAAATTTTCTATCTTTTTGGGTTGTGGATTAACTCTGTAATCTCGTTTCGAATTTGAAGATCATCGATTTGGTTTACATTATCAATTACATCCTTTTCTATTAACTGTACAACATCAACTCTTGCAACGTCATTTTCCTCTAACTTAACTCGTACAGGCTTTATGCTTACATGAACATTTTCATTCTTGATAGTGACGGTGGAATTTTTCGAAAAATTCTTCTCCAGTATTATGACATCGGTCATCCATTTATCCGGAACAATATGGAATCATGTAAACTATTTTCGATAAAGACCTTAATGACACAAGTTCCATATGTTACATTTGCTTCATTACCGACAAAACCGAATAAATATTCTCCCAGATCATCGGTTATCGCAGAGCCGATTCTCTTCCAAGCGCTTTCCTTCATCAAATAAAAATCCGCTCCGGTATCGACTAAAGCATCATAACATTCTTCACCAATCATAAGTTCAATTTATTTATTCGCTTTACATTTGTTTGAATACTATCTGCTTTTTTAGGACAATCTATAGCTATGTGACCAAACTCACTACACGAGAAACATCTAGTACCCTAGCTTTTATTTGGGCAACCACTTTGATGGGAAAGTGAGCCGCAGTTTGTGCACCAATTCTGGTTGGCCTCGTCATTAACTACATAAGATAAGCTAGCAACTTGAGAATTGCTAAAATTAACATTGCGTTTGTGACTTAGAGTGGACTGACTTTTGATATTCTCGTAAACTAAAATTTTTTTCTTGAGCTCGCCCAGAGTAGCTGCTTCTTAGAGAACTGTTTTATTAGCAGGACTATGTATCTGCTATACCCTGTATAATATAAGCTATTAAAGATTCATCATCAAAATTTTCCCTGATTGCTATTTGCTTCATACTATTACATATACTCAAGAAAAGTTTCGTTCGACTTTTTTTTTCGAGTTTGAAGCGTTTTATGAAGGCTAATACACGAAGGAGTATCATCAAAATCGGCTTTCAAAAAGTCCTTCAGACTATCCCAACTGCAAATTCCACTTTTTGATTCGACAGCCCATTTCTTATAAATTTAAAGTAAAAAAACATGCATGGGAAAAATAAGTTTTTGCGATTCGATCTCTTTTTGCAACAACAGGGAAAGTTGAGCATTCAAGTTGAAATAATTTCACTCAAACGATTTCGAGATTACACTCAATGACATGCATAAAAAATGAAAATTAACTAATAAAAGCTCTTCGGTTTGAATATGTATATGCTGATCTTATATACTAAGCATGCATAGAAAAAAATCTAACGATCTCACCAGTTTGGGCTTATGTACTTATTCCGTTTTTCTCTCTTGCCCATTTACCTATGTATATACTTCACTTTTAACCAATTTGTAATTTTTTTTTTATAAATTTTCTTAGCCTTTTGTCGAACTTGAATATTTTTTTATTAAATCTTAGCTTCACTTTCTTAATATGAATTTGATTTTTTTTTTTCCTTTTGCACTTATCAAAAATATCAAATTTGCACTTCTTGTTTTAACTTCTTTACTTTTTATATCCAAATTCACGCACCTCACTGAAGTTTTAATTACATGCAAACGCATAGTCTTTAGTAACATTTTTTTTTATATGTTTTCGAAATATAACGCGGCACGGAACCAATTCAGCAAAACTTCTGACACCATTTGTAGGGAAGGAAATTAAAAAAAAAACCCAGATTTTTAAAATTCAAATATTGCAAGTTTTTTTAAATTGATAAGGGCACTAAAGTTTAAATGTTTTGTTTTTAAATTTTTAACAAAAAGTTAAGTATAAGTTGAATTGGGGGAATGTCCGACTTAACTTAACTGACTTGGCGTTTAGCTTAACATCTCGCGATTGTACAATTATTATAATAGTTAAAACGGATTTTAAAGCGAACTGTTTCTTCATTACATAGAAAAGCCAACAAAAGGTGTACATAACAACTATTCTCGAGTGTAGGGTAAATGATCAATGTTAGGTAAAGTTAGAAATTAGTTAAAAAGCGAATTAAATAAAGTGTCAGTCCTACATGTATGTACATACACGTGTGGTCCAATTATTATGGAAAACCCATTTAATACAAAATCAAACATCTGTGTTGTTCATAAACTTTCTAAATAAATTGAAATAATTGAACATAAATGGTTGTGTACTGTACATGCCATGAGTCCATGAGTTCCTTTGAAAATTAGATTTTATAAGCAACGGTATATGGTGCTTTGAGCATTTCTGTGAAAGAATACTGGGAAAATGTTTAACCTGATTCCACTATGAATAAGACCAAATTATCAATAAAAAAATCAATAAAAATGCATATTGATTCCTTCCTTTTGTGCGATATGACTACGTGAACAGGTCTCATTCTCATAAAAAAAAAAATTAATTAAGAAATTAAAACTCTTGGATCGCCAGCAAAATGCGGGAAGGGTATGTTTGGCAGTATGGATGACATGTTTGTCAAAAAACAGACAAGGCAAACGGTAAATATTTAACTTTTTTTTAGTGTCTGCAGCAGTGCTTGTGTGTGGGTATGGTCGAAATTAATTAAAAGAACTACCGACAGGTAATGGAAAATTTAATTCTAATATTTGGCATGGAAGAACCAATGTTCGCTCTGAAAAGACGAAAACTAAGAAGAAATGCAAAATGCGTTTCTTTTTTACGTGCGATTTCCATTTAAGCTTAACATCTAGAGTCATTCCTAGATATTTTGCTTCGTTCGCGTACGGTATTTGAACCGAGTTTAAATATACTGGTAATCTATCCGCTTTCTTGTAGGTAAAGTTGACGTGAGTAGATTTGTTTTCGCTCAGTACAATACGCCAAGAATTCGTCCAAGCGTGGACTTTATTAATAGCATGTTGTAGCTTTTCAGTTGCTGCTTCAATTGTATCGCCCGTTGTCAATACCGCCGTATCGTCCGCAAACGTGGCGACGACGCAGTTTCTTCCTGCGGGATATCACGCATGTAGAGTACATATAGAAGCGAGCCAACGACACTTCCTAGTGGGACTCAGGCTGCAATCTCTTTGAAGTCAGAGCAATCATTTCCGTGCTTAACACGAAAAAGTCTTTCGGTGAGGTAAGATTAGAAAGAGTTGCCGTGGTAGTAGGCGTTGCAATTTATACTCCAAGCCTTCGTGCCAAACCTTATCGAAAGCTTGTCAGACGTCAAGAAATACACCACAACAAATCTTTTTTTCTTCGAGAGTTTTCTCAATCACGTCAGTTATTTTGTGGACTTGGTCGATTGTAGAATGTTTGATCTTAAATCCAAACTGATGGTCAGGAATCAGACGTCTTTCGTCGATTACGGGTTGTAGTCTTTTAGAAAGTAGTTTTTCGAATATTTTAGAGATAATCGGCAATAGGGAAATAGACCGATATGATTTCTTCTCATTCAGAGGCTTGCCTGGTTTCGGGACCATTATAATCTCTGCAACTTTCCATTGTCTCGGAACGTAGAGCAATCTGAACGAAGCGTTAATCAAAATAGCAGTTTGATAAGAAATTTATTCATAATTCCTTGACCACCTGCGTCGTAACCGTCGTAAATTTTTCATCCTTAAATTTGTAATCACTTCCCTCAGTTCATTCAATGCAATTTATTTTACTTTACAGTTGTCGGATGTCGTGACTGGGGAGTCGGGCGTTATCAAAGGGCCGTCGAATGGCTTAAACATTTCTTCTAAGTGCAAAGCAAAAAATTCTGCCTTTTCTTTGTCGCTCTTGTCCCAATTTCCATCGTTTTTTCGAATTGGTGGCGCTGCATTTGAGGTTTCCGGATGCCTTTTTGCGCTTTCCAAATTGAATAATTTGAGTCTCTTTCAGCGGAGAGATTTTCAAGGTAGGTTGCTATCTTATTGCTTTTAAATTCCCGAATACTACCTCTAAAGCGATTGCATAGTCGGTTAAGGACCTTTTTATGCTGCGGTGCACGAGTGATTTCTCTGGGATACTTTTCGTTGCGGTTAATCTTATAACTTCTAGAAGGAGTATTTCTCCATGCCGCTCTTTGGATTGCTTCCACGAAACGATCAACTTCGTTCTCCAATTCACAAGGTGTTTTAAGTGATACATTTAAGGCGATATTTGTTTCGCAATCATTTCTAAAGCCCTCCCAGTTTGTTCTATTGCTAGTAAGTCTTAGAGGTCCTTCTTTTTTTTATCAACGCTTCACCAAGTAATAAAATTACCGGAGAGTGGTCATAAGAGAGATCAAAACTTTCTTCGACTGTAATAAACTTCTTGTAAATGCCTTTTGAAACGAAAAAATCGATAAGATCGGGAATTTTTTCTGAGTCGGTTGGTGGGTTTTCTTGTCGAATAAAAACATTAACCGAATTCATTTGCCACTTCGTAGAGAATTTTTTCTTTAGAAGATGTACATCTGGAACCCCAGAAAGTGTGCATCGCGTTGAAATCTCCACCAATAAGGAAATTTGAACCAAGGGCATTGAAGACACGAAAGTAGTCGTCTTTTTCGAGCGATCATCGCGACGGACAGTAAACAGACGCTATATTTTATTTTTAACCCTTACCGCGCACAAATGAAGTTTTTCCAGCTCTATGTTTATATCGACCGAGTGCTCGATGTTAGTTTTAATGAATAAGGACGAACCGCGCTCTATCAAAAGGATGAAAGGCGTGATAACCAGCGTAGCCTATTATCTTTATTTGCGATTCCCTTGTTAGATGGGTTTCGGAGATTAAACATATGTCGATATTTTCTCTCACTAGAAAAAAACGGTTAAAACACAGCTTCGACCTTTGGACCACACCTAATCGATTTGCCGGCTTCATACCTAAAAACCTTTTGCAGTTGTACAATTGATGGAACTCGCTGCAAACAACGGATTTCGACTGTGTGACTAGTCAAATTGTTCTTTGTAGATATTGCTATTAACACTTGCGACTATCCCTTAGCCTAGGAATTTTTGTTGACGTTTCTCTAGATTGTTGATATAAATTCCTTGATTCAGGGTCAAGTTTCGAACACAACTGCATGACTAATGGATCCTTTCACAAATTTTTGATACCGTATAAGTTTTCTTTTGATGTATCCATGATAGTTTTCAAATCGAGTGCATTTTCATTTGGAACTGGTTTCAAAGTAAGCAATTTTTGAATGTAATTGCTGCTGAATTTTTATTTATTTATTTATTTATCTACGGAGTTGGTCTCTTACAGATTTTATAAAATTTTACATATCTGGTATAATATATTGTATTTATAAGTAAGTACATATGTATGTATTATAGATAAAACTTTATTAAATTACAGCAATTCAAATTGAAGCAAACTTCTTATTGTAGTTCTACTACGATTAAAGTCAACTATGTTGCTAACTAGATTATATAAGCGCGTAGATCTAGCAATAGGCTCATTTAAACGATAATTAGATCTATGAGTATAAGTGTATAAAACTGACACTCGCTTAGGGTTCTTATCGGAGCATACATATGGAGCAATTCTAATATATCCGTAAATTTCACTTTATAGACAAAAGCATCCTGTACAAACATTACTGCATGAATCTTACGTCTTCTTTCTAATGAAGTTAGCCCTAATAGAGCACATCTGCTATTATATGAGGGCATAAAATCCCATCCAAGTTTGGATATTATGAATCTAGTGAAGCGTTTCTGTATTCTATCAACTCTGTTTATAGAAACTCCATAGTAGGGAAACCGCTTCGTTAGCAATTTTATCGAACAGTCTCCAATCTCCACCAATAAGGAAATTTGAACCAAGGGCATTGAAGACACGAAAGTAGTCGTCTTTTTCGAGCGAGCATCGCGACGGACAATAAACAGACGCTATATTATAGCTCAAGTGTTTATTTTTAACCCTTACCGCGCACAAATGAAGTTTTTCCAGCTCTATGTTTATATCGACCGAGTGCTTGATGTTAGTTTTAATGAATAAAGACGAACCGCGCTCTATCAAAAGGATGAAAGGCGTGATAACCAGCGTAGCCTCTTATCTTTATTTGCGATTCCCTTGTTAGATGGGTTTCGGAGATTAAACATATGTCGATATTTTCTCTCACTAGAAAAAAACGGTTAAAACACAGCTTCGACCTTTGGACCACACCTAATCGATTTGCCGGCTTCATACCTAAAAACCTTTTGCAGTTGTACAATTGATGGAACTCGCTGCAAACAACGGATTTCGACTGTGTGACTAGTCAAATTGTTCTTTGTAGATATTGCTATTAACACTTGCGACTATCCCTTAGCCTAGGAATTTTTGTTGACGTTTCTCTAGATTGTTGATATAAATTCCTTGATTCAGGGTCAAGTTTCGAACACAACTGCATAACTAATGGATCCTTTCACAAATTTTTGATACCGTATAAGTTTTCTTTTGATGTATCCATGATAGTTTTCAAATCGAGTGCATTTTCATTTGGAACTGGTTTCAAAGTAAGCAATTTTTGAATGTAATTGCTGCTGAATTTTGAAACCGCTTCGTTAGCAATTTTATCGAACAGTTCCCAAAATGATGTCCACTCTCCATACTTGCCGCTAAATGATGGTATGCTTATGGTTGATAGTTCGATTTCCCTATTACTGCCTCTGGTTGGTGTTGCGATGTTCTGCTTCTTTAATTTGGATGTAAGCATCGTGATACATCTGCTCCAATTCGAAGAATTCATTGTTGGACACGTACTCCTGCTCATAATCAGCTTCTTCCAGTAAGGACATGACTCATCGTTCATTGTTACTAGTTTTATCTAGCATTCCTTAACTTGATCCAATTTGATTCCCAGGTAAACTGCATTTTGACTTAACTCCAAGGTGATAATACGAGTAATGCATATGAAGTTGGTCTTAATGAGATTCAACTTCTTAAACCTCGCTGAGCACTTGGTGATATTAGTCGGCTCTTTAGTTTTTTCTGGATCTGATAAATTCCTCGTTGATTGTTGACTTACTGGACCTGAATTTGGACTTTGACTTACGGGAGATAACCGTGAAGCTTGAGTGCCTGCATCGGTGGGTGGCAAGGCAATTTTGCCTTGAACGTACCTTTAATCGACATTAAGGGTACAAATTGGCTAAAATACTTCTTTACAAAGTAATCATGCTACGGATTTTTATTCTGTAGCTCTTCCAAATATCCATTGTTTATTTGGAAGTTGGTTCAGTGCTGTTCTAACTGCTCTAAATTCTCTACCAAGTGCCGAATGTGTTTAAAATTTTCAAAAATTGAATGGAATTTTTAAAACGTTCAATTTGGATTGAAATCGTTTTTAATCTGAATATCCCGAAAAGTCTCAAAATTAATTAATTAATCTCAATGTATCCGACTATATCCTGAGTGCGAATACCTCTATATCGATGATTCCTACGAACAAAATTATTACGATTCAAATTTTAGGTATTATAATTCTCTATAAGGTGGATGCAGAATATTTAAAAGTGTTTCCGGAACGAAAAACTCTATCTTTTCGGTCAAGAAATTGTTATGTTTTCCCACAAACTCCCGCATTGTATTATTGTATAATTTCTGTTTAGAGGAAAAACAATGAAACACGGGCGCATATTCAACAAACTTGAGAAGAGCCAAACATTTCACACATTTGATGTGAATACCATGCTGCGAATATCGTCCATGAGGCGATAAGTAGCGATGCAACTAGGTACGGGATGGCTAGTCCAATGTTTGTGGCAAATGATGGTAAGCATCATAGTGATACTTCTCCCTTTATCATCTTAAGCGCGAACGATAAATGGTGTCAGATTATTATTTCGCACATTGACATCGACATGACTGGGCTGCCGATGGATACATTGTATTGTAGTTTTCTAATTGGTGGCGGCGGGTGAGTGGATGGACTCTTACTGAAGTTTTTGGAATCTGTGGGTGCAGGTAGGAATTTAACGTATGAGTAGGCGTAATAATGCTAGTGAAAATAAATTTATACGTATATTTCCGTATTTCAACAGTTCTGTGTCATGCCACCCTTAATCAATATTTTTTTGGAATTACCTCGAATCTTGCACACATATCAAATGCTTTATATTATATTCTCTCAGTAGCACACATACACACAGAAATGCACGTCAACAAAGTATGTGGAATCCACTATTGTTGATGATCTATACTGTTGAATACGCACTGTTGCATATTCCTTTGGTGTGGTGTATCTGCATGGGAGTAGTGGAGAGGGGTAAAATTCATACTGAAAGACCGAGTTTGAAGAGTACATAATATTTCTGGTAATACGAGTAATGCTGCCAACATAATGTTTATTTCAAATTTCATGCCTCTTTTCATTATAACAGCGATCCTGGTATTTTAGATTACCGCAAGTGCATGCATTTTGTTCCGCGTGTGAAATATTTCTATAACTGGTTAAGTTTTAACCTGCGTTAAAGTAGACAGATCGAAGAAGAACTCAGACGAGAATAATTTCAGCTATGAAATTTTGCCCTGATTTCCCTTGGCAGTAATCACTTTTTTTTTTTTTAAATATCGGCTTCAGAAATCTGTTTTCACAATACACATATTAATGTATAGTGTGATAAAAGCCGAGAATATTCTGTGAAAAATGTCTCACTTTTAATACTTTTTTTTAGTTTAAATCCAATTTCAAAAAAAATTTCCAAATTTAATCGAAAGATATAATTAATAAGGTTTTGAAATTGTCAGCTTAGATCTGCTTCGTTTCCCCTTGTTATGGCGCAAAACGCAAAACTTAGTTCATCTTCCAATGGAGTACATCTGAGTTTCCTTCAGGAAATTTTCCAACAACTACATATGTATGTTGACAACGAGGTAAAAAAAAATAGATGGGTGGCAGGGGCTAGCCTTTTGCCGTTTTTAAAAAACTACCAACAGGTTTTACCTGTGAAACTTAATTATCATGCATACCTACCGACCCACCTCACCAAATTTCTCACATACTACAGTTCGGGGTATCGCGCGCGCTCAAAGCCTGTGTGTTCAAGGTTGTCATTGAATATGCAGTCATAAAAACAAAAAAATAAACAACTACTCGTACATATATGTATGTATGTGTCCTTAACCATAAACTACATGCAATAAAAAGTGCAGCCAATTTAACTCTTTCCTCCCACAAGTCACGAGAAAGTTCCGGAGTATGTGTTGTGTTCCATGAGAGCGCCCCAACCCTAAAATAAGCATCCACTATTCGATGCATTTTTCCATATGCTACCCACCTGCGTGCACATAGATATGCAACAGAGCTTCATCTCTCTACAAAAGGACCCACCAATAATACTTTGATGATAGTTAGCTGATAGCAGTCGAATTTTGTCTTTCTGTCTGAACCATTAAAATTTTCATTTGTGCGTGTTTAATTATACTTATATATTCAAAATGGCGTGGTATGTTAAGAGGTTTTTTTTTCAAAAATAAAAGAATTTTTTTAATCGAAGTGTTTTAAGACGCGGCCCACAAAATTTTGAAATCGCCTGTATCCCAACATCATTCTCGAAGTGGATGACTCGTTTCGACCGTGGCAATGACTAAGCCCCCAGAATTTGTTTTTTGGGCACTCGTTTTCGTTTTCCAAAAACTGTTTTTTTTTTTTTTTCAAATTCCCTCTTTCTGTCTGAACCATTAAAATATTCATTTGTGCGTGTTTAATTATATTTATATATTCAAAATGGCGTGGTATGTTGTTAAGAGTTTTTTTTTTTTCAAAACTTCGGAACAAATCAAAGCATCTCAATATTTTGTTTGTTAGCGGATGTATTTTTGGACGCTAATTATGAATCTTAAATTACGGGTTTAAATGTTCAAACATAATATAGCTGTGTTAAACTGTGTCAAAAATAAAATAATTTTTTTAATCGACGTATTTTTAGACGCTGCCCACAAAATTTTAAAATCGCCTGTACCCCAACATTATTCTCGGAGTGGATGACTCGTTTCGATCGTGGCAAAGACTTTAAGCCCCCAGAATTTGTTTTTTTGGGCACTCATTTTCGTTTTCCAAAAACTGTTTTTTTTTTTTTTATACTAGTCGCTTCCGCGTATCTTAATTTGCAGATTCGTAATTTACGTCGGGAAATACATTGATTAAAAGAAAAAAGAAAAAACTCGTGAGGTGGCGTCCGTGACGCAGTTGCGGTCAACTATTGCACATGAGATACACTGCAAGTACGCATACCACTTCCATTGTTCTTCATATGCATCAGTTGATTACCACCGCCACTGTGCAATTTTAATGTTATCGCTTCACTGCGGTATCTCAGTTCACTTCTTCTCAAAGTACAAACATTCCTTTTGCGATGACAATTATTTACTCCAGAAATAATTTATTTTATTTGCATTTTTTGTCACAAAAAAGTAGTAAACGAAAATCATCTAAATTTAAATACTTCAGAAATAATTTGTTTCATTTGCATTTTGTTGTCACAAAAAAAAAGTAGTAAATGAAAATCATCTAAAAAGTAATCTAGAAATCAGTTTAATTTAATAAAATAATAAATAATAATAATAATATGAAAATACAAGATAAAACAAAATGGTAAAGTTAAACAATTTTTTTTTTTTTTTTTTTATAATTTGCACGTGTTAAATGGGATATGAATACCCTTATACTAATTTTTAGAACACGTGCGTTTTGTGGAAAGAGGAAAAGACAGAGTATACGAACGCTGAATTATTTGATGTCCATTTGCGTAAGTTGAATCCACCTTTCCGAAGTAGCTGCATCAATTCTTGATTCGTCTACATAGAATCCTTCAAGCAATGTTTTGCTTGCTCGTAGATACTTGTGTCTTTCATTTTCAGCTAGCTGGCATAAAGTTTTAATTGCGAAATACAGTGTGGATGATGTGCCGTATGTGACGGTTTTCAGAGCGTATTTCTTAATTCTTGATATTTTGACGATCTAACGTCCTGTTTTATCTCGTTTGTGCGTCATTTGGTAGAGATTTTCGCACATTTCATCTTCTAATTTCAAAAATTTCTTCAAAACTTCATCTTCACTGCACACACTGATACATGATGTAAATATATTGACTTATGTTGCTTTCTTGAGGTTGGGGTGGTGATGACTGATCCCGATAGTATTCAGTCAAACCTTGAATTTTGAGCCATCCATGCGTCAAAAATGGTGGCAAAATGTCTGATACAGTCAGTAATTCAGTCTCTTTCGGTTGTTCGTACCCATGGATCTTAGAACTTCAAACCTTGGATGTGTAGCCACTGGTTGGGTGTAACTTGTTGAACTGGTAGTCTTGATGTAATAACTAGCATTATTAGGACTTCTACTTCCAGCTTACCTTTTCTTCGTGAATTGATTGAATGAGATGGCGCTCCAATCCGTAAAAATTTATGTTTCCTGCCTGGGTGCACTTCTCATTAGTTCGTATGACAAGTTTCAGATTGTTCTCTCAAGTAGTTTCTTTACATGAATTTTTGCAGTAGACGTTTTTTGTAGTGCGTGTTTTTCGTTAAAACGGATGAACTTGAATATCGTTCGGTGATAAAATTCTTCATTTTGGATGGGTTAACCCCTAAGGAAATTCATCCAAAGTTGACAAAACTTTACGGGTACTCTGCTCCTTCCATGTCAACCGTTAAAAAGTGGGCAGCTGAATTTAAATGTGGTCGCACGTCCCTCGAAGATGACCCACGTGATGGACGGCCAAAAACCGCAACCACACCCGAAACCATCGAAAAAGTGCATGATATCGTGTTATAGGCGAGTGAAGGTGAGTGAGATAGATTGAGGCTGTGGGTATATCGGAAGAGAGGGTGCGAAATATCTTGCACAAAAACTTAGGGTGCGAAAGCTCTGCGTAAACGGGTGCCGCATTTGCTGAATGCCGATCAAAAGCAAATGCGCACACGATTTTCGCGACAATCTTTGGACCTATTCAATAGGGATCCGACCTATGAGACATGGGTCCACCACTACACGCCAGAAACGAAACAGCAGTCGAAGCAGTGGATGGAAGCCGGTGGTTCAGCGCCAAAGAAAGCGAAGTCGATCGCATTTGCCGGAAAGGTAATGGCCAGTGTGTTTTGGGATGCGAAAAGGGATCCTGTTAATTGATTAACTTGAGAAAGACAGAACAATTACAGGCGAATATTACTCCAACCTTCTTGACCAGCCGGATGCCAAAATTCGCGAGAAGAGTCCTGGCTTGAAGAAGAAAAAAATCATCTTTCACCCGGACAATGCACCTGTACACAAGTGTGCGTTGGCGATGGGAAACTGCGGGATTTGGGGTACGATTTGCTCGGCCACCCCCCCTATTCACCTGATTTGGCACCCTCAGCCTTCCATCTGTTCCCAAACTTGAAGAAATTTGTTTCTGGGAAGCGCTTCACATCCAATGGAGAAGTTGAGAGGGCCGTACATTAATATTTTCACAGCCTTCCAGACTCTCACTTCCGAGAAGGAATACTGATGTTGTAGAAACGCTGGACCAAGTGTGTTGAAGTCAAGGGAGATTATGTAGAAAAATAAAATCATTTTTTAACTAAAAATCGCAGTCTTTCTTTGTCAGACCGAGAACTTTTCACCTTGCCCTCGTAGCATGACCGTTGATTCCCATTGATCCTTGACTCATACTTGCCCAACGGAACTCTTAATTGACGGGATAATTCCTCTGTCACGAAGCACAATTGAGACCCTTGATCAATCAGAGCTCGTATGAGTCTAGCTTGTCCTCCAGCACATATGTTCACCATGATTGTGGCTAGTAGGACCATCCTATTACTCTCACCTCGAGGGGAATAAAGTAAGGAATTATGCTGTTGTGTGCATATTTTGCAACCCTTATTTATCAAACATTCCCTTGCGGTATGTCCATCTCACAAACGGTTAAGACACAGCTTCTACCTTTGGACCACACCTAAGCGATTTGCTGGCTTCATACCTAAAAACCTTTTGCAGTTGTACAATTGGTGAAACTCGCTGCAAACAACGGACTGTGTGACTAGTCAAATTGTTGTTTGTAGATATTGCTCTTAACACTTGCGACTATCCCTTAGTATAGGAATTTCTGTTGACGTTTCTCTAGATTGTTGATATAATTTCCTTGATTCAGGGTCAAGTTTCGAACACAACTGCATAACTAATGGATCCTCTCACAGATTTTTTATACCGTATAAGTTTTCTTTTGATGTATCCATGATAGTTTTCAAATCGAGTGCATTTTCATTTGGAACTGGTTTCAAAGTAAGCAATTTTTGAATGTAATTGCTGCTGAATTTTTATTTATTTATTTATTTATCTACGGAGTTGATCTCTTACAGATTTTATAAAATTTTACATATCTGGTATAATATATTGTATTTATAAGTAAGTACATATGTATGTATTATAGATAAAACTTTATTAAATTACAGCAATTCAAATTGAAGCAAACTTCTTATTGTAGTTCTACTACGATTAAAGTCAACTATGTTGCTAACTAGATTATATAAGCGCGTAGATCTAGCAATAGGCTCATTTAAACGATAATTAGATCTATGAGTATAAGTGTATAAAACTGACACTCGCTTAGGGTTCTTATCGGAGCATACATATGGAGCAATTCTAATATATCCGTAAATTTCACTTTATAGACAAAAGCATCCTGTACAAACATTACTGCATGAATCTTACGTCTTCTTTCTAATGAAGTTAGCCCTAATAGAGCACATCTGCTATTATATGAGGGCATAAAATCCCATCCAAGTTTGGATATTATGAATCTAGTGAAGCGTTTCTGTATTCTATCAACTCTGTTTATAGAAACTCCATAGTAGGGAAACCGCTTCGTTAGCAATTTTATCGAACAGTCTCCAATCTCCACCAATAAGGAAATTTGAACCAAGGGCATTGAAGACACGAAAGTAGTCGTCTTTTTCGAGCGAGCATCGCGACGGACAATAAACAGACCCTATATTATAGCTCAAGTGTTTATTTTTAACCCTTACCGCGCACAAATGAAGTTTTTCCAGCTCTATGTTTATATCGACCGAGTGCTTGATGTTAGTTTTAATGAATAAAGACGAACCGCGCTCTATCAAAAGGATGAAAGGCGTGATAACCAGCGTAGCCTCTTATCTTTATTTGCGATTCCCTTGTTAGATGGGTTTCGGAGATTAAACATATGTCGATATTTTCTCTCACTAGAAAAAAACGGTTAAAACACAGCTTCGACCTTTGGACCACACCTAATCGATTTGCCGGCTTCATACCTAAAAACCTTTTGCAGTTGTACAATTGATGGAACTCGCTGCAAACAACGGATTTCGACTGTGTGACTAGTCAAATTGTTCTTTGTAGATATTGCTATTAACACTTGCGACTATCCCTTAGCCTAGGAATTTTTGTTGACGTTTCTCTAGATTGTTGATATAAATTCCTTGATTCAGGGTCAAGTTTCGAACACAACTGCATAACTAATGGATCCTTTCACAAATTTTTGATACCGTATAAGTTTTCTTTTGATGTATCCATGATAGTTTTCAAATCGAGTGCATTTTCATTTGGAACTGGTTTCAAAGTAAGCAATTTTTGAATGTAATTGCTGCTGAATTTTGAAACCGCTTCGTTAGCAATTTTATCGAACAGTTCCCAAAATGAGTTCCACTCTCCATACTTGCCGCTAAATGATGGTATGCTTATGGTTGATAGTTCGATTTCCCTATTACTGCCTCTGGTTGGTGTTGCGATGTTCTGCTTCTTTAATTTGGATGTAAGCATCGTGATACATCTGCTCCAATTCGAAGAATTCATTGTTGGACACGTACTCCTGCTCATAATCAGCTTCTTCCAGTAAGGACATGATCTCATCGTTCATTGTTACTAGTTTTATCTAGCATTCCTTAACTTGATCCAATTTGATTCCCAGGTAAACTGCATTTTGACTTAACTCCAAGGTGATAATACGAGTAATGCATATGAAGTTGGTCTTAATGAGATTCAACTTCTTAAACCTCGCTGAGCACTTGGTGATATTAGTCGGCTCTTTAGTTTTTTCTGGATCTGATAAATTCCTCGTTGATTGTTGACTTACTGGACCTGAATTTGGACTTTGACTTACGGGAGATAACCGTGAAGCTTGAGTGCCTGCATCGGTGGGTGGCAAGGCAATTTTGCCTTGAACGTACCTTTAATCGACATTAAGGGTACAAATTGGCTAAAATACTTCTTTACAAAGTAATCATGCTACGGATTTTTATTCTGTAGCTCTTCCAAATATCCATTGTTTATTTGGAAGTTGGTTCAGTGCTGTTCTAACTGCTCTAAATTCTCTACCAAGTGCCGAATGTGTTTAAAATTTTCAAAAATTGAATGGAATTTTTAAAACGTTCAATTTGGATTGAAATCATTTTTAATCTGAATATCTCGAAAAGTCTCAAAATTTTCTTTAATCTCAATGTATCCGACTATATCCTGAGTGCGAATACCTCTATATCGATGATTCCTACGAACAAAATTATTACGATTCAAATTTTAGGTATTATAATTCTCTATAAGGTGGATGCAGAATATTTAAAAGTGTTTCCGGAACGAAAAACTCTATCTTTTCGGTCAAGAAATTGTTATGTTTTCCCACAAACTCCCGCATTGTATTATTGTATAATTTCTGTTTAGAGGAAAAACAATGAAACACGGGCGCATATTCAACAAACTTGAGAAGAGCCAAACATTTCACACATTTGATGTGAATACCATGCTGCGAATATCGTCCATGAGGCGATAAGTAGCGATGCAACTAGGTACGGGATGGCTAGTCCAATGTTTGTGGCAAATGATGGTAAGCATCATAGTGATACTTCTCCCTTTATCATCTTAAGCGCGAACGATAAATGGTGTCAGATTATTATTTCGCACATTGACATCGACATGACTGGGCTGCCGATGGATACATTGTATTGTAGTTTTCTAATTGGTGGCGGCGGGTGAGTGGATGGACTCTTACTGAAGTTTTTGGAATCTGTGGGTGCAGGTAGGAATTTAACGTATGAGTAGGCGTAATAATGCTAGTGAAAATAAATTTATACGTATATTTCCGTATTTCAACAGTTCTGTGTCATGCCACCCTTAATCAATATTTTTTTGGAATTACCTCGAATCTTGCACACATATCAAATGCTTTATATTATATTCTCTCAGTAGCACACATACACACAGAAATGCACGTCAACAAAGTATGTGGAATCCACTATTGTTGATGATTTATACTGTTGAATACGCACTGTTGCATATTCCTTTGGTGTGGTGTATCTGCATGGGAGTAGTGGAGAGGGGTAAAATTCATACTGAAAGACCGAGTTTGAAGAGTACATAATATTTCTGGTAATACGAGTAATGCTGCCAACATAATGTTTATTTCAAATTTCATGCCTCTTTTCATTATAACAGCGATCCTGGTATTTTAGATTACCGCAAGTGCATGCATTTTGTTCCGCGTGTGAAATATTTCTATAACTGGTTAAGTTTTAACCTGCGTTAAAGTAGACAGATCGAAGAAGAACTCAGACGAGAATAATTTCAGCTATGAAATTTTGCCCTGATTTCCCTTGGCAGTAATCACTTTTTTTTTTTTAAAATATCGGCTTCAGAAATCTGTTTTCACAATACACATATTAATGTATAGTGTGATAAAAGCCGAGAATATTCTGTGAAAAATGTCTCACTTTTAATACTTTTTTTTAGTTTAAATCCAATTTCAAAAAAAATTTCCAAATTTAATCGAAAGATATAATTAATAAGGTTTTGAAATTGTCAGCTTAGATCTGCTTCGTTTCCCCTTGTTATGGCGCAAAACGCAAAACTTAGTTCATCTTCCAATGGAGTACATCTGAGTTTCCTTCAGGAAATTTTCCAACAACTACATATGTATGTTGACAACGAGGTAAAAAAAAATAGATGGGTGGCAGCGGCTAGCCTTTTGCCGTTTTTAAAAAACTACCAACAGGTTTTACCTGTGAAACTTAATTATCATGCATACCTACCGACCCACCTCACCAAATTTCTCACATACTACAGTTCGGGGTATCGCGCGCGCTCAAAGCCTGTGTGTTCAAGGTTGTCATTGAATATGCAGTCATAAAAACAAAAAAATAAACAACTACTCGTACATATATGTATGTATGTGTCCTTAACCATAAACTACATGCAATAAAAAGTGCAGCCAATTTAACTCTTTCCTCCCACAAGTCACGAGAAAGTTCCGGAGTATGTGTTGTGTTCCATGAGAGCGCCCCAACCCTAAAATAAGCATCCACTATTCGATGCATTTTTCCATATGCTACCCACCTGCGTGCACATAGATATGCAACAGAGCTTCATCTCTCTACAAAAGGACCCACCAATAATACTTTGATGATAGTTAGCTGATAGCAGTCGAATTTTGTCTTTCTGTCTGAACCATTCAAATTTTCATTTGTGCGTGTTTAATTATACTTATATATTCAAAATGGCGTGGTATGTTAAGAGGTTTTTTTTTTCAAAAATAAAAGAATTTTTTTAATCGAAGTGTTTTAAGACGCGGCCCACAAAATTTTGAAATCGCCTGTACCCCAACATCATTCTCGAAGTGGATGACTCGTTTCGACCGTGGCAATGACTTTAAGCCCCCAGAATTTGTTTTTTGGGCACTCGTTTTCGTTTTCCAAAAACTGTTTTTTTTTTTTTTCAAATTCCCTCTTTCTGTCTGAACCATTAAAATATTCATTTGTGCGTGTTTAATTATATTTATATATTCAAAATGGCGTGGTATGTTGTTAAGAGTTTTTTTTTTTTTCAAAACTTCGGAACAAATCAAAGCATCTCAATATTTTGTTTGTTAGCGGATGTATTTTTGGACGCTAATTATGAATCTTAAATTACGGGTTTAAATGTTCAAACATAATATAGCTGTGTTAAACTGTGTCAAAAATAAAATAATTTTTTTAATCGACGTATTTTTAGACGCTGCCCACAAAATTTTAAAATCGCCTGTACCCCAACATTATTCTCGGAGTGGATGACTCGTTTCGATCGTGGCAAAGACTTTAAGCCCCCAGAATTTGTTTTTTTGGGCACTCATTTTCGTTTTCCAAAAACTGTTTTTTTTTTTTTATACTAGTCGCTTCCGCGTATCTTAATTTGCAGATTCGTAATTTACGTCGGGAAATACATTGATTAAAAGAAAAAAAGAAAAAACTCGTGAGGTGGCGTCCGTGACGCAGTTGCGGTCAACTATTGCACATGAGATACACTGCAAGTACGCATACCACTTCCATTGTTCTTCATATGCATCAGTTGATTACCACCGCCACTGTGCAATTTTAATGTTATCGCTTCACTGCGGTATCTCAGTTCACTTCTTCTCAAAGTACAAACATTCCTTTTGCGATGACAATTATTTACTCCAGAAATAATTTATTTTATTTGCATTTTTTGTCACAAAAAAGTAGTAAACGAAAATCATCTAAATTTAAATACTTCAGAAATAATTTGTTTCATTTGCATTTTGTTGTCACAAAAAAAAAGTAGTAAATGAAAATCATCTAAAAAGTAATCTAGAAATCAGTTTAATTTAATAAAATAATAAATAATAATAATAATATGAAAATACAAGATAAAACAAAATGGTAAATTTAAACAATTTTTTTTTTTTTTTTTTTATAATTTGCACGTGTTAAATGGGATATGAATACCCTTATACTAATTTTTAGAACACGTGCGTTTTGTGGAAAGAGGAAAAGACAGAGTATACGAACGCTGAATTATTTGATGTCCATTTGCGTAAGTTGAATCCACCTTTCCGAAGTAGCTGCATCAATTCTTGATTCGTCTACATAGAATCCTTCAAGCAATGTTTTGCTTGCTCGTAGATACTTGTGTCTTTCATTTTCAGCTAGCTGGCATAAAGTTTTAATTGCGAAATACAGTGTGGATGATGTGCCGTATGTGACGGTTTTCAGAGCGTATTTCTTAATTCTTGATATTTTGACGATCTAACGTCCTGTTTTATCTCGTTTGTGCGTCATTTGGTAGAGATTTTCGCACATTTCATCTTCTAATTTCAAAAATTTCTTCAAAACTTCATCTTCACTGCACACACTGATACATGATGTAAATATATTGACTTATGTTGCTTTCTTGAGGTTGGGGTGGTGATGACTGATCCCGATAGTATTCAGTCAAACCTTGAATTTTGAGCCATCCATGCGTCAAAAATGGTGGCAAAATGTCTGATACAGTCAGTAATTCAGTCTCTTTCGGTTGTTCGTACCCATGGATCTTAGAACTTCAAACCTTGGATGTGTAGCCACTGGTTGGGTGTAACTTGTTGAACTGGTAGTCTTGATGTAATAACTAGCATTATTAGGACTTCTACTTCCAGCTTACCTTTTCTTCGTGAATTGATTGAATGGAAAAGTAGCATCGTGTGATGACTTATGTACGAGGGCAAGATGAAAAGTTTTCGGCCTGACGCAGAGATGGCGCTCCAATCCGTAAAAATTTATGTTTCCTGCCTGGGTGCACTTCTCATTAGTTCGTATGACAAGTTTCAGATTGTTCTCTCAAGTAGTTTCTTTACATGAATTTTTGCAGTAGACGTTTTTTGCAGTGCGTGTTTTTCGTTAAAACGGATGAACTTGAATATCGTTCGGTGATAAAATTCTTCATTTTGGATGGGTTAACCCCTAAGGAAATTCATCCAAAGTTGACAAAACTTTACGGGAACTCTGCTCCTTCCATGTCAACCGTTAAAAAGTGGGCAGCTGAATTTAAATGTGGTCGCACGTCCCTCGAAGATGACCCACGTGATGGACGGCCAAAAACCGCAACCACACCCGAAACCATCGAAAAAGTGCATGATATCGTGTTATAGGCGAGTGAAGGTGAGTGAGATAGATTGAGGCTGTGGGTATATCGGAAGAGAGGGTGCGAAATATCTTGCACAAAAACTTAGGGTGCGAAAGCTCTGCGTAAACGGGTGCCGCATTTGCTGAATGTCGATCAAAAGCAAATGCGCACACGATTTTCGCGACAATCTTTGGACCTATTCAATAGGGATCCGACCTATGAGACATGGGTCCACCACTACACGCCAGAAACGAAACAGCAGTCGAAGCAGTGGATGGAAGCCGGTGGTTCAGCGCCAAAGAAAGCGAAGTCGATCGCATTTGCCGGAAAGGTAATGGCCAGTGTGTTTTGGGATGCGAAAAGGGATCCTGTTAATTGATTAACTTGAGAAAGACAGAACAATTACAGGCGAATATTACTCCAACCTTCTTGACCAGCCGGATGCCAAAATTCGCGAGAAGAGTCCTGGCTTGAAGAAGAAAAAAATCATCTTTCACCCGGACAATGCACCTGTACACAAGTGTGCGTTGGCGATGGGAAACTGCGGGATTTGGGGTACGATTTGCTCGGCCATCCCCCCTATTCACCTGATTTGGCACCCTCAGCCTTCCATCTGTTCCCAAACTTGAAGAAATTTGTTTCTGGGAAGCGCTTCACATCCAATGGAGAAGTTGAGAGGGCCGTACATTAATATTTTCACAGCCTTCCAGACTCTCACTTCCGAGAAGGAATACTGATGTTGTAGAAACGCTGGACCAAGTGTGTTGAAGTCAAGGGAGATTATGTAGAAAAATAAAATCATTTTTTAACTAAAAATCGCAGTCTTTCTTTGTCAGACCGAGAACTTTTCACCTTGCCCTCGTAGCATGACCGTTGATTCCCATTGATCCTTGACTCATACTTGCCCAACGGAACTCTTAATTGACGGGATAATTCCTCTGTCACGAAGCACAATTGAGACCCTTGATCAATCAGAGCTCGTATGAGTCTAGCTTGTCCTCCAGCACATATGTTCACCATGATTGTGGCTAGTAGGACCATCCTATTACTCTCACCTCGAGGGGAATAAAGTAAGGAATTATGCTGTTGTGTGCATATTTTGCAACCCTTATTTATCAAACATTCCCTTGCGGTATGTCCATCTCACAAACGGTTAAGACACAGCTTCTACCTTTGGACCACACCTAAGCGATTTGCTGGCTTCATACCTAAAAACCTTTTGCAGTTGTACAATTGGTGAAACTCGCTGCAAACAACGGACTGTGTGACTAGTCAAATTGTTGTTTGTAGATATTGCTTTTAACACTTGCGACTATCCCTTAGTATAGGAATTTCTGTTGACGTTTCTCTAGATTGTTGATATAATTTCCTTGATTCAGGGTCAAGTTTCGAACACAACTGCATAACTAATGGATCCTCTCACAGATTTTTTATACCGTATAAGTTTTCTTTTGATGTATCCATGATAGTTTTCAAATCGAGTGCATTTTCATTTGGAACTGGTTTCAAAGTAAGCAATTTTTGAATGTAATTGCTGCTGAATTTTTATTTATTTATTTATTTATCTACGGAGTTGATCTCTTACAGATTTTATAAAATTTTACATATCTGGTATAATATATTGTATTTATAAGTAAGTACATATGTATGTATTATAGATAAAACTTTATTAAATTACAGCAATTCAAATTGAAGCAAACTTCTTATTGTAGTTCTACTACGATTAAAGTCAACTATGTTGCTAACTAGATTATATAAGCGCGTAGATCTAGCAATAGGCTCATTTAAACGATAATTAGATCTATGAGTATAAGTGTATAAAACTGACACTCGCTTAGGGTTCTTATCGGAGCATACATATGGAGCAATTCTAATATATCCGTAAATTTCACTTTATAGACAAAAGCATCCTGTACAAACATTACTGCATGAATCTTACGTCTTCTTTCTAATGAAGTTAGCCCTAATAGAGCACATCTGCTATTATATGAGGGCATAAAATCCCATCCAAGTTTGGATATTATGAATCTAGTGAAGCGTTTCTGTATTCTATCAACTCTGTTTATAGAAACTCCATAGTAGGGAAACCGCTTCGTTAGCAATTTTATCGAACAGTCTCCAATCTCCACCAATAAGGAAATTTGAACCAAGGGCATTGAAGACACGAAAGTAGTCGTCTTTTTCGAGCGAGCATCGCGACGGACAATAAACAGACCCTATATTATAGCTCAAGTGTTTATTTTTAACCCTTACCGCGCACAAATGAAGTTTTTCCAGCTCTATGTTTATATCGACCGAGTGCTTGATGTTAGTTTTAATGAATAAAGACGAACCGCGCTCTATAAAAAGGATGAAAGGCGTGATAACCAGCGTAGCCTCTTATCTTTATTTGCGATTCCCTTGTTAGATGGGTTTCGGAGATTAAACATATGTCGATATTTTCTCTCACTAGAAAAAAACGGTTAAAACACAGCTTCGACCTTTGGACCACACCTAATCGATTTGCCGGCTTCATACCTAAAAACCTTTTGCAGTTGTACAATTGATGGAACTCGCTGCAAACAACGGATTTCGACTGTGTGACTAGTCAAATTGTTCTTTGTAGATATTGCTATTAACACTTGCGACTATCCCTTAGCCTAGGAATTTTTGTTGACGTTTCTCTAGATTGTTGATATAAATTCCTTGATTCAGGGTCAAGTTTCGAACACAACTGCATAACTAATGGATCCTTTCACAAATTTTTGATACCGTATAAGTTTTCTTTTGATGTATCCATGATAGTTTTCAAATCGAGTGCATTTTCATTTGGAACTGGTTTCAAAGTAAGCAATTTTTGAATGTAATTGCTGCTGAATTTTGAAACCGCTTCGTTAGCAATTTTATCGAACAGTTCCCAAAATGAGTTCCACTCTCCATACTTGCCGCTAAATGATGGTATGCTTATGGTTGATAGTTCGATTTCCCTATTACTGCCTCTGGTTGGTGTTGCGATGTTCTGCTTCTTTAATTTGGATGTAAGCATCGTGATACATCTGCTCCAATTCGAAGAATTCATTGTTGGACACGTACTCCTGCTCATAATCAGCTTCTTCCAGTAAGGACATGATCTCATCGTTCATTGTTACTAGTTTTATCTAGCATTCCTTAACTTGATCCAATTTGATTCCCAGGTAAACTGCATTTTGACTTAACTCCAAGGTGATAATACGAGTAATGCATATGAAGTTGGTCTTAATGAGATTCAACTTCTTAAACCTCGCTGAGCACTTGGTGATATTAGTTGGCTCTTTAGTTTTTTCTGGATCTGATAAATTCCTCGTTGATTGTTGACTTACTGGACCTGAATTTGGACTTTGACTTACGGGAGATAACCGTGAAGCTTGAGTGCCTGCATCGGTGGGTGGCAAGGCAATTTTGCCTTGAACGTACCTTTAATCGACATTAAGGGTACAAATTGGCTAAAATACTTCTTTACAAAGTAATCATGCTACGGATTTTTATTCTGTAGCTCTTCCAAATATCCATTGTTTATTTGGAAGTTGGTTCAGTGCTGTTCTAACTGCTCTAAATTCTCTACCAAGTGCCGAATGTGTTTAAAATTTTCAAAAATTGAATGGAATTTTTAAAACGTTCAATTTGGATTGAAATCATTTTTAATCTGAATATCTCGAAAAGTCTCAAAATTTTCTTTAATCTCAATGTATCCGACTATATCCTGAGTGCGAATACCTCTATATCGATGATTCCTACGAACAAAATTATTACGATTCAAATTTTAGGTATTATAATTCTCTATAAGGTGGATGCAGAATATTTAAAAGTGTTTCCGGAACGAAAAACTCTATCTTTTCGGTCAAGAAATTGTTATGTTTTCCCACAAACTCCCGCATTGTATTATTGTATAATTTCTGTTTAGAGGAAAAACAATGAAACACGGGCGCATATTCAACAAACTTGAGAAGAGCCAAACATTTCACACATTTGATGTGAATACCATGCTGCGAATATCGTCCATGAGGCGATAAGTAGCGATGCAACTAGGTACGGGATGGCTAGTCCAATGTTTGTGGCAAATGATGGTAAGCATCATAGTGATACTTCTCCCTTTATCATCTTAAGCGCGAACGATAAATGGTGTCAGATTATTATTTCGCACATTGACATCGACATGACTGGGCTGCCGATGGATACATTGTATTGTAGTTTTCTAATTGGTGGCGGCGGGTGAGTGGATGGACTCTTACTGAAGTTTTTGGAATCTGTGGGTGCAGGTAGGAATTTAACGTATGAGTAGGCGTAATAATGCTAGTGAAAATAAATTTATACCTATATTTCTGTATTTCAACAGTTCTGTGTCATGCAATCAGTGCATGATTTGGGGGTGGAAAGCCACCCTTAATCAATATTTTTTTGGAATTACCTCGAATCTTGCTACATCCAGAGAACACGAAATTAAGCGTATGCATGCACACATTTCAAATGCTTTCGATGTACAGATATCCTCTCAGTAGCACACACACACACAAATGGACGTCAACAAAGTATGTGGAATCGAAATCAAACTGGAGCTGACAAATGAGTATGTTTATGAAAACCCGCCTAACACAAAACACTACTAAACACATGTTTCTATCTCTTTTTTTTCCTAATCTTGAAAAATATTGCAATTATTCCCCACCAATTATTATCTGCATGGGAACTTTATGATTGGCATTAACATACAAATTGTTACGACCTTGAATATTTTCCTTTCGGAGGGGGTGGTGATGGCAAAAACAAACATATTACTCGGGTAGCTGTTCTTCCAGATGGCTGTACGCAAAAATAGTTTTTTAGTTGTTTATTTGTTTTGTTTATTGCTTCTCCAACAAAACACCAGAAGGAGTTCACTTACACCGAGAACTCCACCGAAAGCGATAGCGCAAAAAAGCCTTTCGGCCAAAGATAGCGCTATAATTGTAAGTATTCCGAAGATACAAAAACAGAAATCTGGAACTGAAACCAGTAAAGCTGGAAGTGAACATAAAATTCACAAGCGAAAACCCTACCACCTACATCGAATATCTCCGGGAAAAGTAGTCCGCCGGCTAACCAGGACTCAGTGAAAACGAAATGCTTCGTAAAAGAGAACAACGAACTACGAGCTAAACTTAATGAAATGGAGCGACTCTTCCACGAGCTTAAAAACGAAGTAAATGCTCTGCGAAAAGAAAACGAGGATCTCAAGAACATTCATGTACTGAAAAATTCCGATACAACGCCAAACCGTCCAGCGAGTGAATATTTTACGGACGAGGAAGAACTTGCCCACGAAACCAATCCGGCCTCCAAAAAGAGGCCTAGCAAAAAACGTAAGGTCGTTACTTCACCCGAAGTTTCACAAAAGGAAGATAAGCCCGTCGTATCAAACAAGGCAAAAACCCAAGCGAAAAATCGCCCTCCACCCGCAATAAATGTCGTCGGTATAGCGGACTATGGAAAACTTCGTAATCTTCTCAAAAATACGCTGAGGACAAAACACAATATAACCTCGCGCCGTAACAACGAGTGGAAAATCAACGTAGATGACCCAGACTCCTACCGAGCACTGTCACTAAAATTAAACACCGAGAAAATCCAATGGCATACTTACGAGAATAAGTACGAAAAACCACTGCGAGTCTTTGTTAGGGGACTTCACCCGTCGTGCGCGAAAGAAGACGTTATGGAAGACGTGAAAAGCCAAGGCTTGAAAATTATTGACGCCGTGAATATTATCAAGAAGGAAAAGCAGCGTACGGAAGGAGACAAAGATAATGTCATCAAACGCGGTCTCCCACCTTTGATAGGACCGAGAATGTCGACGAAATCTTCCAAATGAAAACCATTCTTAACATCAAGGTAAAAGTCGAGCCCATGCGTAAGGGCAAGAGATCGATACCTCAGTGTAAGCGATGCCAAGGCTTTAACCATACGCAGGCATACTGCCAGAAAGAACCACGGTGCGTAAAACGTGCCGGTACACATCTCTCGGAAGAGTGCAACATAACCAAGCAGGTCCCAGCGGTCTGCGCGAATTGCAAGGGAAACCACCCAGCGAACTATCGAGGTTGCGAAATCGCCAAAGAACTTCAAAAAAGACGCGACACTCTAAAAAAAAACCGCTACACCCGGAACCAAACTTAAAAGATCCTAAAATCGATAAGCCTAAGACCGTTAAGCCAGTCAAAAGGACGAGACCGATAAAGGAAAATATAAAAATTGCACAAGAGAACGTCGCTGGTCCAAGTCCAACGGAAAAACTGCCACTGGCTGGAAGTACGAAATCGTACGCGCAAGTCGCATCAATGTCAGCCACAACAGATCCGGTCTGCCAAATACTAACTGTGATATTGGAAAAACTTGAGGAGCAAACCAAGGTTAATCAAGTTATTTTCGACAAATTGAGCAAGCTCGAGTTCAAGCCTCGCAAGACAAACAACAAAACATGAATATGAAACAGCTGCTAAAGATACTAACGTGGAATGCAAACGGCATTCTGGCAAAAATAGACGAATTAGAAATCTTTTTACGGAAAAACAATATTGATATATGCTTGATATCGGAAACCCACTTAAAAAAAGGACCTGGACCCAGAATAAAAGGCTACAGTGATTATCACGCGCATCATCCTTCGGAAAATGCGAGAGGCGGTTCCTCTATGTACATTAAAGAATACATTAAGCACTCCGAAAACATAAAAGTAGAACTGGATTCTATGCAAATAAGCTCAGTTTCCGTAAAAATAAATCATTTAGACTACCAAATCGGATAGTGTTACTTCCCTCCGGGATATAGGTTGGTGGACGACGACCTCGTTCGCCTCTTTGACTCACTCGGGCCTACTTTGATCATCGGTGGTGACTTTAACGCGAAACACAGTTTCTGGGGTTCAAGATGTAATTCAACGAAAGGCAGATTATTGTACAAAGCCAGTATGAAACGTGGTTTGGAATTTTTTTCGACGGGAAAGCCAACGTATTGGCCAACTGACAATAATAAAATCCCTGACCTCGTCGACTTCTTTATCGCAAAAGCGCTAATTAAAAATCTAACGGAAGTAGAAGAATGTTATGATTTATGCTCAGACCACTCAGCAGTCATTCTGAAAATCGGTGGAAGTCTAGCAAAAAAAGAAGGACCGCCTAAGTTAACTAGTAACAAAACAAACTGGGACGTTTTCAGAAAAGACTGCAAGGAAAATATTGCTCTAAATGTGCCGCTAAAGACACCACTTGAAATAGAAGACGAAATTGACAAGCTCGTGGAAGCCATTCAGTGCGCAGCATGGAAAAATACCCCTTTTCGAAAAACAGCAACACGGAACAGCAAAGTCAAATACCAGCCTGATATCGAAGACCTCATACGTGAAAAGAGAAGAGCGCGCAAGAGATGGCAACAATCCCGCGCGCCACCGCATAAAACTTATCTTAACCACCTTTGCAACAAGCTAAAAAATGTGCTGCAGGACTTAAGAAATCGCGAGACTTCTACTTACCTCGAGAGCTTGACCGCTGATAAGTGTTCAAACTACTCTCTATGGAAAGCCTTAAAGTCTATAAGGAAACCCGTAATGCACTCGCCACCAATAAGAAAAGCTAACGGCGAATGGACAAAAGGAGACAAAGATAAAGCGGAATTATTTGCCGAACATTTAGAGGAAATGTTCAAGCCATTCGATGGACAACCATTGATCGAAGATCCGAATGCAAATACGGCACCCGACAACTTTAAATTAAAAACTGTATCCCTGTCTGAACTTCGAATGACAATAAGAAAACTGAAAAATAACAAGGCTCCAGAATATGATTTAATCACTGGCGATGTTTTGAAGGAGCTACCGAAAAAAGCGTTAGTTAAGTTACTCTACATTATAAATGCTTCATTGAGACTTCTATATGTTCCAAGGCAATGGAAAGTCGCCGAAGTAATAATGGTTCCGAAACCGGGGAAATGTACAAACGACAAGGAATCATATAGACCCATTTCGCTTCTGCCGATAATGTCTAAAGTCTTTGAGAAACTTCTGCTAAAAAGATTGCACCCAGTAATTGAAGAAAGGCGATTGATCCCGGATCATCAATTCGGGTTTCGAGTTAAATATTCCACAATCGATCAGGTGTATCGAATTACAAATGAAATTGAAAAAGCTCTAGAAGGGAAAAAGATATGCTCTACCGCTTTTCTCGACGTATCGCAAGCGTTCGACAGGGTATGGCACGAAGGCCTGAGATATAAGCTAAGAGAAATCTTACCAGATAAATTCTACAGAATATTGGAATCTTACCTTAATAACAGACTCTTTCGTGTTAAACATGGGGCAGAATATTCGAAATTCAAAGAAATCCATGCCGGTGTTCCGCAAGGAAGCGTTCTCGGCCCAATCCTGTTCCTCCTCTACACAAGAGATATACCACAAGATGAAGGGACTGTCGTAGCAACGTTCGCAGACGACACGGCTATCCTCGCAACAGATGAGTCAGTCGAATCATCAACTGGAAAACTCCAACGAGCTTTAAACAAAGTATGCGAGTGGACAAAGACCTGGAGAATCGTCCTTAACGAGACCAAGTCAACGCAAGTCAATTTTACGTACAAAAAGATAAACAACTTACCTATTTCCATTAACTCGGTACAAATACCGTACGCAAACGAGGCAAAATATCTAGGAATGACAATAGACGCAAAACTTAAGTGGAAGCCACATGTTAAAAAGAAGCGCGACGAGCTCGAAATCAGACTTAGAGAAATGTACTGGCTACTCGGGAGATATTCGAAGTTAAGCGTATACAACAAACTGCTTCTGTACAAGCAAGTGCTAAAACCATCTTGGACATACGGTATACAACTTTGGGGTTGTACCAAGCCAAACAATATGACTGTTCTGCAAACATTCCAAAACAAAACACTAAGAGCAATTGTGAATGCTCCATGGTATATAAGGAATAGTGATATTCACAGATATCTAGGAATTGCTACCGTGAGGGATGAAGTAACAAACTTTGCTCACAAACTTCGTACTCGCCTTCATGATCATTGCAATAATGAAATAATCCGTACTCTGGACGTGACAAACCTTGAGCGCCGACTACAAAGAACAAGACCGTACGATCTGGCGCAGTAAGGGAAAACCGCATGTAATGACGGTATTAGTAGGTGCCTTCGCTGGAAAGCTACCTACCTAACGCGATTAACACTACAGAAGCGTAAACTACTTGTTAAGGCAACTTAGTCGTAGTCACCACAAAACGAAAAAATGAGAGGAACGAATTTCCTACTACTATGAGCACGAGCGGCCGGTTCTCATAGTGCCTCTCTGGGGGGTGAGGTTTAGCCCGTAGGCATATACTGGCAGACGCTTATGAATCATCAGGTCAGATATATGAATCGGGCATAACCAATGGTACGGGCCATTGGTATCTTTTGAAGATTCCTGCACCTCCAGGCGCAACCAAAAAAAAAAAAAAATTGTTTATTTGTTTTGTACACTATACTATATAGGTACATTCAACAGATAGCTATGGAGCGCTATCCACTATTGTTGACGATTTATACTGTTGAATACGCACTGTTGCATATTCCTTTGGTATGGTGTATCTGCATGGGAGTAATGGAGGGGAGTACAACTGAGTTTCCTTCAGGAAATTTTCCAACAACTACATATGTATGTTGACAACGAGGTAAAAAAAAATAGATGGGTGGCAGCGGCTAGCCTTTTGCCGTTTTTAAAAAACTACCAACAGGTTTTACCTGTGAAACTTAATTATCATGCATACCTACCGACCCACCTCACCAAATTTCTCACATACTACAGTTCGGGGTATCGCGCGCGCTCAAAGCCTGTGTGTTCAAGGTTGTCATTGAATATGCAGTCATAAAAACAAAAAAATAAACAACTACTCGTACATATATGTATGTATGTGTCCTTAACCATAAACTACATGCAATAAAAAGTGCAGCCAATTTAACTCTTTCCTCCCACAAGTCACGAGAAAGTTCCGGAGTATGTGTTGTGTTCCATGAGAGCGCCCCAACCCTAAAATAAGCATCCACTATTCGATGCATTTTTCCATATGCTACCCACCTGCGTGCACATAGATATGCAACAGAGCTTCATCTCTCTACAAAGGACCCACCAATAATACTTTAATTATATTTAGGTGATAGCAGTCAAATTCTGTGTTTCTGTCTGAACCATTAAAGTTTTCATTTGTGCGTGTTTAATTATACTTATATATTCAAAATGTCGTGGTATTATAACGGATGTGCTTTTGGACGTTGATTATGAATCTTAAATTACGGGTTTAAATGTTCAAACATAATGTAGCTGCAAGAAAGTATTTTTAAAAATACATAGTTAATTCTAAGCCTATTTGGTTCAGCTTAAGGCCGTCTATTTGTTTTTATGTATAGGTGCATATCTATCGGTCGAAGAGAAAAGAGAACTATTCAGAAGAAGAGCGGGCTCGGTTAGCGAGTAAGCGAAAAATTGACATCCACTTGGACTCTGAAGACGAAAAGGTGAAACCCAATCGAACGACCATTGTTAATCACATAGTAATTTCATCGAATCTTGTGGAGATAAGTATAAGTCCACTACCAGAGGCGCCACCATCTTCAGGCGGTCAAGTGGAGCCGCTCGAGGAGAAGGAAATCAAAAAGTCAATCTTTGACTACCATCGGATTTACAGCGCCTCAGATGAGGAGCGAAAGTATAAGGAGAAGCGTCACCGTAACACTGGGTACATATTCCAAATTGAAAGAGAGTTTCTAGAAGAGAGGTAGAGGCGACCACCCCCGAGAAGCCAATCCATCTACCATTGCCTAAGCTGTCGTTCATTATAGTGCAGTCGAACAGTTTGGATGTTCCTCAGACGCCAGATATTACTATGGTACCAATCACACCTGGTGGATCCCTGACGGAATCGAATAAGAAGACGCAGACTAAAGCACTGGAAGTGAAAGAGAAAACCACAAAAGCAAACAAAGCGGAAAAATATCCGCGAAAATCGAAAACTGAACCTAAAAAGACCAAGGAACCGAAAACAAAAAAGGCGCAAGCCTCCCATTGAGCCAGTTGAGAAAGTCGACCCTAAAAAGTTGCCCACTGAAGCGCTTCCAGCAAAGAAAAAAGCCATTAATAGTTATGCGCTCGACATTATTACGAAGGAGAACAGTATCCCGGATGAGGTGAAGATGTCCCCTCATCGGATGGTGGATTTAGTCAAGCGAGGTAAACTAGTCGAGTTGCATTAAAACATTGTTATTCGTTGCCTCCCAAGTCGGATGAGAACAACATGAGAACAACATGAGAACTAAGGCGCTGCCATCGTCGTCTTTTTCAGCGTCAAATACCACCAATAATTATTTGGCCCACGATCACGGTTATACATCGCAGCCAGATATAAATAAACTGGGAAATTCCGTGCCACCTGCACCATTGGCTATTTCTGACGCTCCAGTTAAAAACGGTCCTGGTCGACCTAGGAAAGTTTCAATGCGAACACAAAAGAAAAAGGAGAAGATGTTGATTCTTGAGAAACCGAAAAAATCATCATCAATCAAGGAAATTGAAGTCGCGTGGAAGACATTATCCTCAGCCGCCCTGGAACTGGTGCGTAGTACTTTTGTGCCAACAGAGATGTTTGAGTCGCGAGACGCTACACAGGAGATGATGCTCCTGTACGAGTTTTTTACGCGTGGTATTGACACAGAAGATGCCGACTACATTCGGAGGAGTTACGAGAAGCATTTACAAGAGGACCGTTATGGCTTTTGGCTAAACAACACTCATTGGGTAGATCATTGTGTCACCGATCGTTCGTTCCTGCCACCGCCATCGAAGAAACGTAAGAAGGAGGATGAACTACAGAAACATAAAACTAGCTGTGCTCGTACCGAAGGTTTCTATAAATTAGACTTGAAGGACAAGGCGAAACACAAATATCATCATGCAAAAGCGAATGCCAGCAATATGTCGAAATTCGAATTGGATGATCAAGCTCGAGCGCAATTTAAAGCCATCTCGAAGATGCAAAGTATTGCGCGAGAAGCACGTTCGAATCAACGTCGCTTGCTAACCCCCTCCGGATCGATTGGTAAGTCCGAGCTGCTGAAATTCAATCAACTGAAGTTCCGCAAGAAGCAGCTGAAATTCTCCAAGTCTGCAATTCACGACTGGGGTTTGTTTGCAATGGAACCAATTGCTCCCGATAAGATGGTCATTGAGTATGTGGGCCAGATGATTCGGCCAATTATGGCCAATTTGCGAGAGCAGAAGTATGAAGCAATTGGTATTGGAAGTTCCTATCTGTTTCGCATTGTTATGGAGACCATCATCGATTCGACTAAATGCGGAAATTTGGCGCGGTTCATTAATCATAGTTGTAAGCCTAATTGCTATGCAAAAGTGATAACAATCGAATCTCAGAAGAAAATCATCATCTACTCAAAACAACCGATCGGTGTTGACGAGGAAATTACATTCGATTACAAGTTCCCACTGGAGGATAAGAAAATTCCCTGCCTATGTGGGACAAAAGGATGTCGAGGAACACTCAACTAATTTCGACGTATACACAGAAATGGATTTTATTTTATTAGTTATCTCTTTTATTTACTATTATTTCTCTCTAGCCTAAGTTACGTTTATACCACTCGTTCACTCACATTCTATTTGTCCTTTACATTCGTTTTCTTTTCACCTCCTTCCACACTTACATAGCATCTAGATGTTAATAGTTTATATGGGTAAGATTCCTTTTTTTATATATTGTATAATATTTATATTAGCCAATTTGTTTTAGTGTTAAACTTTACTTTAAAGAAAAAAAAAAAAGAGATTGAAACATAATTATAGTATAATTTGTAAATGTTGATGGAGTAACATTTGTTTCCACCCAACAAATTGTAATTCTTTTCTTCAGATTATGAACTTGGTTCTTCTTTTGTTCTTGTAGAGAGAGAGCCGAATATTTTTTCTCATATTTTTTCAAGATGAGATGAAATGAAATACTTCCTTTCTTTCTTTGATTTGCATAGATCACACAAAATCCGAATTTCTGACCGATGCCCCTTATTTTAAGTATGGTGTTTACCATGTCATTGGAGTTGTTGCTTAAAACATAAGTATCAGCACGTAGATTGCATATCATTTGACTGTAATACATTCTATATTGCGATTATTAAGCTTTATTAGCAGAATGGTGACTTGTTTTTTTCTTCCCGTTAATCGTCAAAGTTCCTTTTTAGTAATAATGACTGCTCACTAGCTTTTCCCATCCTTGCACACACTTACCTTTTGTTGAAATTGTATGGGAGCGTTTTATCTATTCGTTTTTGATCCATTGCCATTACTTTTACCACATAGTTGAAGTGCAGTTTTACGCTTTTCAAAAATAGAAGCGGGTTCCAGTATTCAACAAAGCATGTAATTAGGCGTGTTAGGCGTAGTCTAAAGGTTCTTTCGAAGACATTTTTATTTCAAGTGAACAGTATACCCTTACTTGGACTCTATATAAAAGAATAGATGTTGCGGTGACATGGATTATTTTTTGTTTCGAGCTGTGTGCTTATTTTTGATGATTTTTCCCAAACTGAAAATATTGCACGTTTGCATTAGATGTAATCAGAGATCCTAGATACGTCCAAGTCTCATTTCTCGGGTGCCGCCCACCACCGTTTCTAGATATTATTATCTTCAGTTTAAGGGATAAATTCCATGTATTGTTGTAGTTTTAAAGCCTATTAAAAGAAATAGATGTATATATACATATACATAATATCATGTATATATATAATTATATATATATGAATTCAAATTCTCTTTTCTTCGGCTGACGACCGGTGAAGTAATCTGAAGTTATCTAAATAAAATCATACTATAATACACATTATTTGTAAATACGAAATTTATGATTTAGCTGCAACCAACGGAACTAGACTCACACCACTTTATCACAAGACAGAATGCATTAAAAGCTTTCGATTATTTGTCTAAACTAAAAAATGTTTTTAAAAAAAAGTGACACCACTCTAGCATACGACGCGACGGCGTCCATCAATCAACGAAGTCCATCACTTTGTTTTACAATTTCAAAGGACATAATCCTATTAATTGGGGTAGAAGCTGAACGCCTATGATAATTTTTTGTTTTTAATTTTCAATGTTTTCTCACTCTGTTGATTGTTTCCTTTTACATTTTCCCATATTCAACTCAAGTAAATGAAAGCAATGCAAGTCCATAATAATTTCATGTTCACATTTTTTTTGAGTCTATTCTTAAGTGCATTTTTATTTAGCGACACGCAGTAGGCAACCCCCTGATGGATGTCACAGTCAGGAAGGTGTGTATTGCTCTCAGTACATCCATAACTAAAAGGTTGATTGGCAAAAAGATACCATTCCATAGTATGAAAAATTGAATAGAAATATTGTTTGGATCAGAGAATTTAAGTAAATAAAATCACAAAAAAAGAATCCTTTGATCACGAGATTCAATACAACCAATATATACATATGTATGTAGGTACTTGGTACTCGTTTGAACTCCAGTGTCTCATAGCCTGATTTATTTTTTTTTTTTTTGTTGTTGTTGTGTGTAGGTGAAAAATGTTCATAGACATAGTGAAATTTTTACTCGCTAAACAACACGTCCCTTCTACTGGTTTACTACAACCTGCTAAAACCCGCCATTAAATGCAGTTGGTCCTTATTGCGCTAGATGGAACGGTTTCGTTCTTTGTAGTCGGCACACATTCTCGTCCAGAATTTGGAGTATGACGTTGTTGCAATGACCATGAAGACGAATACGGAGTTTTCGAGTAAAGTTCGTTATTTCGTCATCGATGGCAGTTACTCTAGTCTTTGTGTATATCATTGTTTCTGATATACGAGTATCATGGGGCATTTACTATGACTCTTAGCACTTTGTTTTGAAAAGATTGTAGGATATCTCTATTGCTTCGTTTGGTACAACCCCTAAACTTGTATACCATACGTCCAAACGGGTTTAAGCACTTGCTTGTATAAAAGCAGTTTGTTATATATGCTTAATTTGGAATGTCTTCCTCGTCGCGTTTCTTTTTAACGTGCGTCCTCCGTTTGAGTTTCGCGTCTAGTGTCATTCCTAGATACTTCGCCTCGTTTGCATACGGTATTTGTGCCGAGTTAATGAAAATGGGTAGGTTGTTAATTTGTTTGTAAGTAAAATGAGTTGATTTGGTCTCGTTGAGAGCAATACGCCAAATCTTTGTCCACTCCCAAATTTTGTCCAAAGCTCATTGGGGCTTTACAGTTACTGACTCGACTGATTTATGAGTTGTTAATATAGCCGTATTGTCCGCGAACGTAGCTACGACAGTGCCTTCTTTTTGCGGTATATCTCGAGCGTACAGTAAGAACAAGACTGGACTAAGAACACTTCCTTGCGATACTCCGGCAACGATTTCCTTAAATTGGGAGTATTGCGATGCGTGTTTAACACGGAATAACCTGATTTCTGATTTTTTTTCTTGCCAGTATAAAGGCAAGTATTGGTTTCCTGAACATTTTAGAACTCATGTGTCTATCAATTCTGTATGTCTGTCTGAATGTATGCCTATACGGCTGAACGGATTTTCTCCAAACTACATACCTGGGGTTTGTGGGGTCACACAGGCGAAATTGGAATCTTCATTCTAACCCCATAATTGACTGTAATTAAATAATTGCCAATTTAAAAAAAAAAAAAAAACTAACGATTTTGATCGTATTTCATATTGGCTTTAGGGTAGACATAAGTTATCATATGGCGTGCTAAATTTTTAGCAGAAAATACTTATAACGGTACTTTACTTATTAACTGATTCTTAAATTTTGTTAGTTGTGTGTTATCATCCACATATGTATCTCTTAACCATCCATCGTATCATATTTGAAACAATCCGTTTAGACAGTCTTTGTCTTACCAGTATTATTATTTAGAACAAAGTGGTAGTAGGCGCTCTCAGGTTTTGTCCCAGTGAGGACCAAAAACCCAATTTAGTGAAATACTTTTAACGGGTTTTTTTTCCACTTTTATTGGAGGGAGGGACAAATTTTATAAATATGTATTGTGTATATTTTTTTACTTTCTGTTTATTGACTTAAGACTGTCTTTTTAAGCGATTCATAAATAAACTTATCAACATACTACGTATGTATGATATACCTATATACATATGTACGTACGTATTTACAGATTACATATATTTAAAACTAAAGAAAACCAAAGATTTAAATTCTGTAAGAGAAAATAAAACTTCCGGACGTTTCATCCTACAATTGCTAATAAAACCAAGAGAAAGTGAAAAAGCTCGAATTGAATTTTTTATTAGAATGTCATAAGGCATTATGAATTTATCTTTGCTTATCGCGTAATCGAATCGAGGAGCTAGGTACGGCCCACTGAAAAATGCTCCTTTTCCAAGTCATGTTTTATATATTTTCGGAATTGGTAAATGTGTGAACAATTTCCATAATTTGAATTCCATAAATTGAAAATTTTTTATAAAATTTCTGAAAAAAATAATTTGGGGTCTAAATCGACCCCGGGTCAGTTACATTTTTATCTTTTGCATCTAAAAGAAAGTTATTGTTTTCGTGAAAATTTTCGATCTCGATATTTTAATCAATCTTGATAGTACTATAATACATAGATTGTGGGAAGGTTGTGATCCTTCTATTCCGGATCATAACTTCGCCGTAAGAAGAAGAAGAAGAAGAAGACTATAATACATAGATAAACTCAAAAATATGTCTCGCATTTCTGTCCGTCTGGCCGTCTGTATATCGAACTGCAGCCCAAATGGCTATAAGAATTTAATTCAAACTTCATATCTGGTTTTGTGGGTTAATGCGCAGAGGCAAAATCAGAATTTGTATTCTAACCTTAAAATTAACGGTACTTTACTTAAGGCCAATTTAAAAAAAAAATGATATCTTCTCGAAAACGGCTTTTACGATTTTGGTTAGAATTTTATATCTTAGACTGAGACTGCGTATTCAGTTTTCCGCTAAAACAATCGAATGACGATACGGTGGGAAAATTGTTTTTCTCAGATATGTCCAAGCGGATTTTGTACAAAATTAATATCTAAGTCAATATCTAAATACGTACGACCCAGTCGTACCCACACCAATCGATAGAGTTCGATCAAACATCTCCAACATCCAATTTTGAGATGTTATTCGTTATCGTTAATTTTCATTGAATTCGGTTACGTTTGTGATTTTATTAAACATGACATGGAAACCTAAAACAGGGAACATTTTAAGACGGAAATTCAAATTAGTGTGGCTTGTAAATAATGAGAAAGTTTCTAACGACCTAATCGTGCTTTTATTTTCCGTATCTTCAATTCTCTTTTCTGAAAGAGGCTGACGCCATTTTTCGAAAATTTTAATTTATACCTAAAAAGATCTTTTGCATATTCTTTACCTTTTTTTATAAAAGGTGAAGCATTATCTAAATCTTGTTATTCTACACTGAGTTACGCTCGCATTGTAGGTGACATTGAATGTCGCCCGCCTAAACATAAACTGTAAGTTTTAGGCCATTTTGTGCATAGGCAACGGATAGCTTTTATAAACTTTGGTGTTTCTATAATAACTGAAGGTATGTAAAATTTAATTGAATAGGAAAACAAATTGTCATTAAACTTCCATGAACTGAGGGTAATTCTGAATTCGGATATTTCTCTCTATAGATGTATAACGATTTTCTTCAAATCATTTAAATTTTTCCTTGCAAAGGAATGAGAACACTCGTATATATATTTGAAGTGACATTTGCATAATTTTTTTTTCTGCATCACTTAAGACTATGACTGGAAATTTACTTGCAGAAATTATTAAGTTATATTTTTCCTGCGACCACTCCTCTCTAGTGGTTGCACATTGCACTCGCAAAATACTGTGAAAAATGAATCCTACATAAAGCATTTGCTATGTTTTTACCGGTATCAAATTTCAACTCCAAATTTTTCATGTAAAACCTTCAACAAGGATTCTGTGATTCTAAAGAATTCTGTGGAATTTTGCGATGTAAGTCGTACAATCGTGTTTTTATTTTTATTTTTATTTTTTGTTCCCCTGGTTATTGTAGATATGTATGTAAATGTATGTAAGTCTAATTAAAAAGCACTAATATTTTTTTGTTAAAAAAATATCTTCGAATAAAATAAGAATAGTTCAATTAAAAAATAAGTTCTATAAACAAAATCCTAGGAACCATCAGCAACATGTTGAAACATAGAATGAGAAAGATAACAGATAAACATAAGGATGAACAAAATAACGAGAGGAACCCACCATCAAACGAAGAATCATTGAGGCCATCATCAACTAGTCTACCCCCATCCTATGCTAAAAACCCCCAACGACCTTCCGCGGCCGTTATTTCTTTCCCCTTACAATCTGTAAATTCGACTTATAGATCTACTCCATGCGATAGAATAAACAGGATCTTTTCCCGTCACACTATTAGCGAGACAATTTCACCATCAACTATATCAAGACTAGCATCGTCTCTAATTTCACCAATACGCTCAAAAAGTGCAAAAAGTTTTTTGCCAACGCGCATTCCTCGATACTGTGGCAGTCGCAGCACATCTAGAGGCAGAAGTACAACATCTGATTTTTTTTGTATTCTGTCAGCCAGTGAAAGCTGGACATCTTTCCGCTCTACACGCAGCAGAGGCCGAAGTAAAGAATATTATCAACACTCAAATAAAAGTAAACGTGACACTTGGGATCTCGTTGATATTGACCGGCCAACAAAATACTCAAGAAGTCGTGAAAATTACCCACGAGCTAATAAAAGGAAGCAAGATACCTTTGATCTTATAGATCTTGAGCGTTTAAAAAAATTGTCAATTGTAAATCAAGACTATATACAAAATAATAAAACAATGTCGATGATGTCATCGATAGTTGCCGGGGCTTGCGCTCGCGATGAGTCGCCTTTGTCTACTAAAAAGTCTTTCATTGCTAGCGGAAGAGGAAGGAGTCCTCTTCGCAGAGAAATAAGATCAGTGGGAACAGGCCGCCATTCAACAAGCATAAGTACAGAATTACCATCGATAAGCATCCAACATGAGGCACTAATGGGGCGCCGTTCAATGTCAAGTACCCATCAACACGATGACTCCCCATCCCCTCAAGGGTAATTTGAATAAAAAAAAAAAATGAAAAGTTAAACATTTTCGAGTTTGTTTTTATTATATAAATTCGTGTGACCCGCAACTAAAATCCTTACCAGTTCCTTCTTTATTTATAAATACTACAAATCTCTGGTTGATTTCGATGTTTTCATATATTTTGTTCACTCCTTTCGTGAAGGGGATTAATCCTCCAGGAAATGTTTGGTTTGATCTGCTTTTAAGCACGTAATTTTGTGTCCTTAAATTCGACAGGAATTCACCCTATCATATAATTTTCTTTTTGTTTAATTCATCATTATTAGGCATTTAACATATTTTATTTATCTTTATTGTCACCAACTCTCGTTACACTACAAATGTTTAATGTTGTACCAGGAATGTTAATGTTCCAATGCAATATTTTTTTATCATCCATTTCACTAAATCAATAAAAAATTAATAAATCTTTTTCTTATATTATTATAGTTTTTTTTTTATTCTATTGCTACTTAAAACTATTCAACTAATACCTAAAACTAATATACTTGTATTCTTTTTTTCTCTTTTCATTGCTATCCGTTGTAGGCTAGGTTGTTTCCCTCGATCAAGAAATACTCGGGGAAGTCGATCAGAATTCTCACTAAGAAACGCGTTGAAATTAGTATTTGTGGTAAGTTTTATTTTCTATTTAACTTGTATACAAATTTCTATGTTTAAATTTGTCTTTGCTGGCAACGTAAAACGTTTATTTGTGAAAATTTCGTCGTCGTAGTTAATGTTCTTTAAGTTTTTTTTTTTTTTTGTCGGGACGGACACACCCTACTGGAGCAGTCAGTCTCAAAACAGTTCCATTGTACTACCAGGCAGATGTGTTTTTAATTTTTTTTTAAAAGACGAGTGGGCGCTTCAGTGATGCAGAGCTTAGGTCATCAACACTCACCACATCAGCACCGAAGATCCGCTACCTGATCCGAGTAAAGGCAGGACAATCACATAGGAAGTGTTCCGCAGTGTCATTGCCCTCTCCACATGAGTCGCAGATAGGGGTAGCGCTCAAACCTAGCACATGGAGGTGCTTGGCAGAGGCGAAGTGGCTCGTAAGAACGCCAGTAAGTTTTTGCAGACTTTTCTGCTAAGATACAACAAGAATGCCGTGGATTTCTTACAGACGACGGGGACCATTCGTTTAGTCTGCCTGCATCCTGGAGAGTCATACCACCTTCGATTGCATTCATTGAAAACCCAATCGTCAATGGAAGCTCTAACCGAGGACGCTGGCAAACCCAACGTGGGTTCAGGTCCTGAGAAATTATCTTCTGAGCGTTGTCCAGCAAACACAAGCTCCATGTCTTGCCGAAAATACCTTTGCATTGTCAGAAGACTGACAGAGCTTTGTAAGTCTTCAGCTCGACATATTTCGTCAAGAAATCTGCTATCTAAGATTACTCCTAAATATTTAGCTTCCTTGGAGATTTAGATAGTGACGCCTTTTAGCATTGGCTGAGTCAGACATGTCAATTTCCTCCTTCTTGTAAAGAGAACCACCTCGGTGTTGAGAGGATTAACTGAAAGCCCATTCCTAGCGTACCAATCGTCGATTGCATCTAGGGCCATCTGCACCTTAGATAAGACAGTCACTAGGCACGATCCGACAGACAGAACGGCGACATCATCTGCATATGCTTGAGTGTAGATGTTAGAACTATTGAGTGTATTCAACAGAGAGTCAACAAGCATGCACCAAAGCAGTGGAGACAGAACACCACCTTGCGGTCAGCCCCTGTTTACACCTGTCATAACACACCGACCACAATCTGCATCTACCATCAATATTCTGTTCGCCAGCATTGCTTTGATCCACAACACTAGTGATCCTTCTACACCGTGATTTCTGGCAGAGCTACACATCCTGTCAAAAGTCGCATTGTCAAAGGCACCCTCAATGTTAATGAAAATACCTATCGCGTACTCTTTCCTGTCAAGCGCACATTCAGTTCTACTGACCAGATTTTGAAGCGCAGTCTCGTAGGATTTTTCGCGTTGAACTAGTTGAACCTGGTTGCGAGTCGATGGTGACCTGATTTCCTGGGAAGGGAGTCTCCAGCAGAAGACTGAAAGCATCCGCTTTCGACACAGTGAAAGTATCATCAAGAATGAAAGCATTCGCTGTCGGTCATGCTGTCGTCATTGCCATCCTTCCCAATTCGGACAGTTAAAGAGGAGATAACAGCTTTCTTGTAAGAGAGCTACTTCTCTCGCTCCCTAACCACCGGGTTTTTCTTCTTCTCAGTAGATTTGTCCGCGACAGTCATCTTCCGTCCACTGGAAATACATCTGGTTGTATCATCGGTGTCATTCGGGATTTGTGCGTGACCGATGAAAGGGGTTTTAGAGACATTCAAGTCAGTGGATTTCCCTGCGGCATTCAATTTCTGTCCAGCAGTACTACCACCATTATTGGCTGTAGCACCCGTCTTCAGACTTTGTGCGCATGCAACACCACTTGTGCGCATGTCTACCGGCATGAGAGCTCGAAGCCTTCTTCCTCCGTTTGCTCCGGTTCGAGGAAGAGGAGGCAGCGTCGGGTCTAAGTGACTTGCCGGTTTCAGTTGGGGTAACTTCCACCGACCTGTTTCTTTTTGCCGTCGCGCCAAGGGGTCAGCGCTTGCGCCTTTAACTTCTGTAGTCTCTTTGCGCCGCGCCGTCACCAGTTTCCCTCGATTCCTCTTCTTTTGGTTTTTCGACGGGAGCCCATCGGAACGTTCCACTTCTGGAGCCCGTTTCCCGAGTCCCTTCAGCAGCAGCGCCCCGATCAGCCGTTTTTTTTTTTATAATTTGCACCTTTACTTTACCCTTATACTAATTTTAGGACACGGGTGTTTTTGTGGAAAGGGAGAGAGACGGAGAGAAGACAGATTGGTATAGTTGGTTTGAAACTCAGGTATTATTAAGTTTGTCGTTGCTTATGTTTCACAGTATTTTTTTTCCGTCCTTCTTTTCGATGTCTTACCTGGGATCTTTTCAAACCCTTAGGATCTTTGACTCTTAAGCCTTCCCGCCACGACAAGGCAGCTGAAAGATGAGAAGGTCTTTGAGATAATTCACCATCCCTTTGGACCGTCCAGAAGTGGTATAAGGACCTTCCATATGAGGTGGCCAGGATCCGGGAACTAATGCTGGAAGATAAATCAGTGAGGAGAGTGATTTGATACCAAAAAATTATGATGGTTGGTTTCTGCCTGTGAAGAAGTTTAGCAAAGAATTTAGTATTTCCAACTCTCTCGCCCATGTTGGAATAAGCGTACTATCACTGGAGAGGTTCAAGGCTCGAATCCAAAAAAAAAAAAAGTTTTCTCTCGCGAACGTTTGACAAATATCCGAGAGTAAATTTGTCATGAAAAAGCTTCTCTCAATCTAAAAAAAATTGCCCTTCGTAAACGGCATAAAACTGTAGATTCCAACCATTCTTGAGGCGCACAACACGAGTGGCTGCGAGAAGCTAGACCAGACCCTGTATTGAGATGTTAAATATGAAGGCCCAGAATCCTGAAGAGTCGATGACATGTCTTCGAAAAATTTACGGGCTTACATTCTTTCGCTGCCTTTAGCGATTCCAGGTTTATTCTTCGTTAGTTTCGGGTTCGGGCGTAAGCGTGTCACGCCTTTTGTGAAGATCTTTGGCCACTTCGCAACATCGATAGTTCGCTGGGTGCTTATCTTTGCAGTTTATGTAAGTTGCTGGAGCTTGCTTATTTAAGTCACCTCTCCTGCCCGAAAGATGTTTACAGAAATTTTATGCATTGCGGTTTTTGGCATTAAGTCTGCGTATGATTAAAGCCTTGATAGCGCTTACACTGAGGGATCGGTCTTGTGCTCTTACGATGTTTAGAATAGTTTTAATATTACAATTATCAAAACTAAGCATAAAAAGCGGAAGTCCTCGCCTAACTAGTATTTTCTGATCTCGTTCCCTTTGTTGCTTCTTCTTCTTGTGTCAAGAATTGGTACGCCAAAGTTTTAATGTGAAAATCGTTCATAACAACTTCTTTAATGCACGGGGGTGGAGTCATCTTCGACAACACTCAGTGACCTTTCTGACTTATTGTCATAAGTATACCATCGAATCTTCTCGGCATTTAACTTTTGGAATATTGCCCGATAGCCACCGGCGTCATCCACCTTGATTTTCCACACATTGTTGCGGAGAGTTGTTAACTGAAATTTCGATGTCAATGCTCCTTTGAGGAGTCAATGCAACTTATTATAGTCCGTAATCCCAACGACGTTTATTGGAGGCGGAGGACTATTTTTTTTTTTTTTTGGACTTCAGAAGAACCTGCTCTTCGTTTTTTGCTAGGTCTTTTTTTAGACGTTTCGGGTGTTAGCTCTTCTTCGTCCGTATGATATTCACGACTAGTTGAGCGGGGTCATTCTTTTTGGCGATGCATGTTCTTTAGAGACTTGTTTTCTTCTCTTAGTACGAGTATATCTACCTCTTCCTTAGGCTCTTGGTAGAGTAGCTCCATTTCATTAAACTTGATTCTGAGTTGGTTATTTTCCTCCTCAAAGCTTTTGTACTTGTCCCGTTTCTCGCCCACTGGCGCTTCCGGTGGACTTTCTTTTCCGGAAACATTCGATATTATTGATAGAGAATAAGATACCCTTGAACTTTTTATAAAGGGGTCACGTGATAGCAATAAATGGCTCTCTCCAGAATCCGTAGATTCGACTCCGAAGAGAGTGGATTTTCCAGTTGACCTGGATGGCCACCTGGGGTATCATGTCTTTTCAAGTTCTTCATTGCATATTTGATATACACTATATTCTGTATACTGAGGGTGGATTTTAGGCGCCTCATACTACAGGCATGCCTACCTCGGGTATATTCTAGCCTCTATCCGAAGGGGCTAGGTTAGTGACCAAGAATGGTGACTTCTTTGGAAAGGTCTAATTATACTAAGCCAAACGACAGAAACTATGGAACAGGGTGTTCCACGCTAGATGTTCTTTACGTGTACAGACGTTGTTTACTTGTTTTGATCCCCAAATGTTACATACATATGTAGATATTTTGTATTCTAAAAGTGCCTAATCATACACCAATTTACAGAACCAATCTGTAGGGTATTTGAGTGAGGGAAATCACCACACCACACGTTCCAATTTGTCCAATTTGTGTAGACGGTCTCTTTTCTAAAATTTGTTATCATAATGTGTCGCACCCTACCTTCTTTATTTCAACTGAAGCAAACCCCATATTGAGGAAATAAGGGGAGGAGTTTTTAAATTTTGAGAGCAATAAAAATATAATTATATAATTATAAATCTGAGAATTTAGTTTTTAATGAATATAATAAAAGAAATTATGTGAATGTGGGTCGCAGCAAGTTCAAGGCGGCAGTACCTGGGGCCCTACTCTGTATTCTGTTTCAAATTTAAAAACTATTCGAAAGTGCTTTTCGATTCTAGTTTAATTTGACAGATTAGTTTGAATTGATTGTGTTATATTTCTTAAATCTTCTTTTAAGCGATGTGTTCCAGTGAGTGCTTATCAATTTATTAGTTGCGCAACTAAGTTCTCGCTGTTTTTTGATGAAAATGCAACTTTATTGTGAAAAAATGGTTACAAATGAATCATTCAAAGTATTGCCCATCTTTAGCTACAACTTTTTCCCATCTTTCTGGCAGAGCTCAAATACCGTTACGGTAAAAGTGTTCATCTTTTGAGGCTATCTATGTCTTCATATGAGCGGAACTGCTGATGTGCCATCGAACGGAACGGGTAATAATCGGATGGCGCAATATCTGGGGAATATGGCGGGTGGGGTAGGACTTCCCATTTGAGCGTTTCAGGAAGGTTTTAACGGGTTTGGCAACGTGAGGCCGAGCGTTGTCATGCTGTAGAATCACTTTTTCGTGCCTCTGCTCGTATTGTGGCCGTTTTTCGCGCAGTGCTCGGCTCAATCGCATCAATTGAAGTCGATATCGTTCCCCAGTGATGGTTTCGTTGGGTTCATAATAAATAATAAATAAATAATAAATAATCACCACCTTTGAAGCGACGGAACCAATCACGGTACGTTGTTTCACTAAGAGCAGCATCTCCGTAAACTTTTTGGAGCTCTCGAACAAAAATTACATTCAACCACGACATATACGCAATCCTCTCCCCAACAAAAAGATTTTCTATGCTAATTCCGTAGGGGGAAACATTAGAATAACCCACCATAGTCTTATTCCTCTTTTTGGTACTGAAATAGGCCCCTTACAATTTTTTATACTTCCTACCCTTATATCATTCGACGGCATTATAGGGAACGATACCCTTAAAAGCCTGAATGCGGTTATTCACATAAATGATAACTATATGAAAGTTCACCAGAACACTTTTATCGAACTTAAACAGCATCTAACTGAAACCGTAAATAGCGTAAATATCCGAACATCCCATTTGAATGACGAAGACTCTAACTATCTCACTAAAGTTATTGGGTCTTTTCCGAAACTCTTCTCTGATCCTGACGAGAAACTTACTTATGCGACAACTGTGAAAGGAGAAATTCGTACAATAGGTAACGAACCAGTCTATTCGAAATCCTACCCCTACCCAAGAGGACTTAAAGAAGAAGTTGAAAAACAAATCAACCAACTTCTAAATGATAATATTATCAGGCCGTCGAAATCTCCATATAATTCGCCAGTCTGGATCGTCAACAAAAAATTGGACGCTTCAGGCGAAAAAAAAATATCGAATGGTGATCGACTACCGAAAACTTAACTCGGTCACCATTGCCGACAGATACCCCATTCCGGAAATCAATGAGGTCCTAGCTAACCTCGGCGACAACAGATGGTTTTCTGTCATAGATTTGAAGAGCGGATTTCACCAAATCAAGCTCAGAGAATCCGATATTGAGAAAACGGCGTTCTCTATCAATAACGGGAAATTCGAGTTCACTCGTCTTCCCTTTGGTTTGAAAAATGCTCCGGCGATTTTCCAAAGAGCTCTCGACGATATCCTAAGAGAGCACATCGGAAAACGATGTTACGTCTACATCGATGATATTGTCATCTTTGGAAAAGACAAGGCTGAACATTTTAAAAACCTGAGAGCCGTCTTTGATACTCTAGAACGCGCCAACATGAAGATTCAGTTGGATAAATGCGAATTTTTCAAGACCGAGGTGGAATTCTTAGGATTCATCATCAGCACTGATGGCATTAAGACTAACCCTAAAAAGGTTCATGCCATTACAGAGCTACCACCCCCAAAAACGCTCAAAGACCTGAGATCTTTTCTAGGTATGTCAGGGTATTATCGCCGATTTATCAGAGATTATGCGAAAATAGCGAAACCCCTGACATCCCTTTTAAGAGGGGAAGACGGACGAGTGTCCAGACATCTCTCTAAAAATAAAAAGATAGATCTTGACGAAAATTGCATTTACTCATTTAACCAAATTAAAGACTCCTTAACTTCCAAAGAAGTAACTCTCACTCACCCGAACTTTAACAAAGACTTCGAACTCACGACGGACGCATCCGACTATGCAATTGGTGCTGTCCTATCCCAGGACAGAAAACCCATAACATTTCTCTCAAGGACACTGACAAAGACAGAAGAAAGCTACGCCACTAACGAGAAAGAGATGCTCGCCATCATCTGGGCTCTAAACTCGCTTAGGAATTTCCTTTACGGATCAAAAAAGGTAAATATTTATACGGACCACCAACCATTAACATATGCGCTGAGTAATAGAAACACAAACCACAAGATGAAGCGATGGAAGGCAATTCTGGAGGAGTACAACTACGAACTCAAGTACAAACCAGGAAAGGAAAATGTAGTTGCCGATGCTTTATCTCGACTGCCACAAAAAACACAAATAAATTCAATGACCATGACGCAACATAGTGATGAGAGTTCTTCACATAACCTGATACCAGCAGTTGAAGTACCCATTAACGTTTTTCGAAATCAGCTGATTTTAGAAATCGGGGACACAACTAGCCATCAATTCTTAATTCCATTCCCCACGTACCACAGACACGTTTTTGTACAACCCAGTTATAGCAACTCAGATATCATTTCAATTTTTAAAAAATATTTAAATCCCAGTGTAATAAATGGCTTGCAAACAAAAGAAGAAATAATGGGCCGAATACAAAACATTTATCCCGAACATTTTTCCAAATACAAAGTTAGATACACTCAAACAATAGTTGAAGATCTGGCCAACGAAACGGAGCAGGAAGAAAAAATATTAAGTATCCATCGCAGGGCACACCGTAATCCAGAAGAAAACCGCATACAACTTCTTCAACATTTTTATTTTCCGAAAATGGCATCAAAAATCAAAAGACTAGTAAAAGTATGTAGAATTTGCAAAGAAAACAAATATGAACGACACCCAAATAAACCTATCCTTGAACCAACTCCAATCCCTAATTATCCTGGCCACACTCTGCATTTAGATATTTATTCAACGGAAAAAAAACTGGTATTAACCGCCATATGCAAGCTCACCAAGTTCGCCAAGACTAAAATTATCAAGTCAAGAGCAATAACCGACCTCAGGCAACCTCTTCGAGAAATCTTATTCTCTTTCTGCATTCCCGAGAGTGTTGTCATAGACAACGAAAAAGCCCTTAATTCGGTATCCATATTATCCATGATGGAAGACGAGTTGGGCATTCGTATTCACAGAACACCACCCTACAAATCCGAAGTAAACGGGCAGATTGAGCGGTTTCATTCAACTCTCTCAGAGATCATGAGATGCTCAAGGATGAAAAGGTATCCCGATCCTTCGAGGAACTGCTCGAAAGAGCCACTAACGAATATAATTTTACAATTCACTCCACAACAGGAAAAAAACCGGTCGAACTCTTCTTTGGTCGATCTCCACAAATAACCCCCGAAGAACTTGATAAAACCAGGCAGAATAATATAGATAAAATTATCCAAAAACAAGAACAAGATTTAAGTTATCATAACCAAACCAGGAAACCATGTAAGATGTACCATCCTGGAGACGTCATTTACATAAAGCATAACAAAAGAATTGGTTCTAAACTCACCGTCCGATATAAAAAGGAAGTAGTTAAGGAAAACAAAAATACAACTGTCGTGACTGAATCCGGCAAAACGATCCACAAAAGCAATATTAGGAACTGAACAATAAATTTCATATCTCTCTTTTCAGACATGCATTATGCATCGCGGAAGCGGAAATCCAAATTTTGGACTTCTCTAATTCTCAATTCGTTTCAATACACACGGGACAAACAAAGATACAGAACGGAAATTTCAAATTAATCCATGACATTGACCTCGACCAATACGACCAACTCTTGACCAAAATTTCTCCAATGCTTAAACTTAACGAAACAAGGAACGATTCCCTTTTCCTATACCTTTCCCATGAGCACGAGCAAATAAAAAATTTGATATCTAACCTAAAACCAAAAAGGGTAAGAAGATCTCTAGATTTTATAGGTTCGACGTGGAAGTGGATTGCCGGTAATCCCGACCACAACGATTTCATTACTATCAAAAGGAAAATGAATAACCTACTTACTAACTCTAACGATCAAGTTGTAATAAATAAATTGCATAATGAAAGAATTAATAACATAACCAAGATTACGAATGAGATTGAATCAATGCTAAAAACCAATAAAAATTTCAACAGAGATGTAATATTAAATATTCAATACAAATTTAAAATTTTAAAAGAAGAATTAGTTAACATTAATTTGGCCATACATTGGGCGAAACTAGGAATTGTTAATTCAATGATTTTATCAAAAGAAGAAATAAGCCTAGCTGTAAAAACACTAAATCAAGAGAATGTCCCTTTCACTACTATAGAAGAAGCTCTTAATTTTGCTGAAATAAAGATAATAACAAACACAGCTTCCATACTTTATATTGTTAATATCCCTACTACCGATCCTTCCACATATGAACGAATATTATTAAAACCTGTGAAGAGAAATGGAGTAGCCATAGAAATAGACTATAAAGAAGTTGTAAGAAACAAAAACGAAATTTTTGGCGTAACTAATGATTGTAAAGTAATAAATAGTGTTTCAATTTGTAATAAAAGAGATCTTATAAATATTGCTAACTCAGCATGTATTCCCAACCTATTAAATAGTAAAATAGCAACATGTAATAAAGTGAATAGTCAGCATATCCCGTCGATCGAGGAAATAACAAGTGGAATGATCCTGCTTAACGACTTTAACGGAACTCTCCAAGTCGAATCCACGCCTCGGAACCTTACTGGTACCTTCCTTATTAAATACGAGAAAACCAACATAACGATAAATAATAGAGTATTTGCGGCATACGAAGCTTCTACACACACCGTTCTTCCAGCCATACTGCAGCCAACACCCATAGAGAACAGATTCCATCGACTATTGTCGCTCGAAATGATGGGCGAACTCCACATCAACAATACCAAAAGTATCGAGTTGCTCAAAAGCGAAAACGAAGCTTACGCATTCATCAGCTGCGGAACAATAAGTCTCATCGGGATTATCCTAGTAATTATCACCATCTATAGAATCATAACAAGGCATTCAAGTAATGAAACCAGAGTCATGATCCAGCAGCAAGAAATTAAGAACATCGAAGCTCCACCACACACTGAAAGTTTACCAAAAGGAAGAATCCAACAAACAAAGTTCAACGACCTTCCTTACTTTTAGGCGATTGAGGACCATCGCATTTAAAGGGGGAAGAGTTAACATCGTCAACCACTCGCACGCGCAGCGGAAATGCTGACCTAGCGTCTGGGGCGAGAAACGAATTTCCAGGGAAATTCACGTTGGGAAATAAAATGCAAGCTAGGGAAATCAACATTGCAATAAACTAATGAAAATGCAACCTTCAATAATTTTACTTGTACGAGTCTTCTTTATTTTTAAGTTAGTCTTAATCGATACTTCATACAATAAAGGACAGGGCAATCTGCCCTGAAAAGTATTTTTTTAAATAATTTCGGCGTAAATTCTATTAACTTATATGCCCGTATTTTACAGTTATATTTAATAATTTTCAATTTACAGTCGATTGCAAGTTTCGTTAGGCATTTCATTTTCTGGGGTAGGTAGACTTTAACTGAGTAATGTTATTACGCAATTCTTTCAAAGCGTTTGCCCATTAGATATCGAGCTATAAGTCCAGAAATATAGCACACATGCAAAGATTATTCTCTTCATTTTCCAAATTCCCTGGCAAGATATCGCGAACAAATTTGGGCAAAATGTCGTTAAAATTTCCGGGTGAAGCACGTCTACGATCACAGAATTTGGTTAATTTTTTGAAGACTGACTAGGTACGATACTTATTTTTCGTACATGGGACAATCCTGGGGGAAATTTTATTCACGATAGGGCTGACTACTTGAGGTATAACAATTACACGTACAGTGTATATTTGTATAACTAACTTTCAAAATGTGTTGTGTTCAAATTTGAAGTAAAGAAATCTACAGTGCATCATGTTTAAGTAAAAGCCAGGCTACTACTGCTACTGCTCTATTTCGCGTCCTGACTCGAAGGATAATCCCACATATTAATCGAAAGAGAATCTCTGTTGATGTTCAGCCGTTAATCGATATTTCTATCTGTTATTTTAGTAACACCGAACGCTTGCTATAAACATTTTTATTTATTAATTATACGTGCTTATGCAGTAATCATGCAAGGAAAAGGTGACATTAATTAAACATCGTCGAAATTACAACTTTCGAACCGGCGGCATAATGTTATTCGACGAATTGGGTCTATATGATGATTCGATTTCGAAATATCATACATAAATATGTACCTAGTCCTGTCATAAGTTATGTCACAATTGCAAAACGTTATAAAAAATAAACGACAAAACATTTTGCTTAAATTTGTAGTAAGCATTTAAAAAAAAACGCAGATTATTAAAAGTGATCACCTTTCGCTTTAACGCCCTCAAACGGTGTGGCCACTGGGCTAACGTTTCTAGTGCTGTGGTTAAAGCTTTTTTGAGGCTCTCCAAATTTCGGTGGGGTCTCTTGCAGGCCATACTCTTCAACACTGACCACAAACAATTCAAATCTGAGCTTCTGAAGGCTCGGATGCAATAAGCAGGAATATTGATTCTAAGCCACTGCTGAGTTGTTTTTTTCCTTATGTGCTGGAGCAGAGTCTTGTTGGAAAACTAATTTTGCTCCATTAAAAAGGGTATTCATCAAGCCTTTAACGACGCCTTCTAGAACATCTTCTATACCCCAGTTTTGACTCCTTTATCACCAAAATGGAGAGCAGTAACTCCAACTTTTGAAAAAGCCTTTGATAGACAACCAAGAGATCTCTTATGGGTGGCGCTAAGACAACGATGAGTTCCAGAAACCTACGTGCGCATGATCGTGGACATGTATGAGAGAGCAAGGACAAGAGTAAGATGTCCCGCAGGAGTCACCGAAGAGTTCTCAATCAAAGTCGGTGTACATCAGGGAAGCGTCCTCAGTCTTTTGCTATTTATTGCAGTCCTTGATTATCTGCTTGAAGGAAAAGTGACGGACCCCAAAGTGCATCAGTTATTCTTTGCTGACAATGGAGCTATCATAAGTGAAGATCAAATGGCCCTGCAACGAGCATGATGTATGGGTGGATGTTTTGGAGGGAAATGGGTACCGTATTAGTTAAAAAAAGAGAGAGTATCTGCGCTGCCCGTTCTCTTATCCACACCAGCCTATTCCAGACATTTACTTGAATGGAAAAGTGCGAAAAGTTCAAATATCTGGGGTGTATGATCAATAGCGAAGCAACTTGTGATGATGACATCGATCATCGCGTAAGCGTAGGGTGGATGAAGTGGCGGGAAAACTCCGCTATCTTCTGTGATCGAAAAATGCTCCCTAAGCTGAAAGGAAGGCTCTACACCGCAGTTGTACGTCCGGCGCTCACATACGGTTCAGAATGCTGGACAATGTACAAAAAGTATAAGGACAAATTAACGGCAGCTGAGATGAAGATGCTTCGCATGACAGCAAGAGTAACAAAGCTTGATATAATAAGAAGTTCAAAGATTCGAGGAACCCTTCATGTAAAAGAACCCATCACAAGCAATATAGAGCACGACCGGCTCAGTTGGTATTGTCATGTGTCAAAGGAGAGATCCTTCGAACCCCGTCAAAAAGACAATATCAATCAACGTTCCTACAAAATTGCGCAAAAAAGGCAGACCAAAAAACAACTGGATCACACAAATGCAGAAACACCAGCATTTAATTGGCCTCAGTGACGAAGTGATCCAAAACCGGGAAGTCTGCCGGTACTTCCTGAGGTCAAACCGGCAAACCCCACAGGCGGACTAGTAGGGATGTAGTAAAATGGGAGGTGATCCTTCTACTCCGGGTCATAAGTTCGCCGTAAGAAGAAGAAAATTAAAAACTTCCTCGACATTGAAAATCTTTTCGTCCGTAAAAAGACTATTTTCGTGGCCGTTGTCCCCGTGCCAGTGCAAGAAGGGCTTGCATCTTACAAGCCTAATTCGTTTTAAGTTTAAATTAGGCGTCAATATATGTCCAGTCGATCGACCAGAGGCTATCATGTTGAGATCATCCTGAATGAGTGTTGACATATATCTAGTGGATAGATCCAGCTCACGCGACATGATTTTCTGTTTTCAAAGGGATCTCGAAATCGCTCGCGTTTAGCTTTTACAACCGCCTCGTACTAGCAACGCGCGGACGACCACTTCCTGCCCTGTCTTCTAATTGAGACGATTAAACAAATTCATTTATAGTACGGTACACAAACATTTTTGATATCCCGAGCGGTTTTAGTAATTCCAAAATTCCAACGCTATTACAACAATACGACTTTCTTTCATAACCAATCAGTAGCTGAAGCCAAACTCTTTTCGTTTTGTAGTATGTGTTCTCAAAAAAGTTAACGGTACAATTTCTAATGTTATCTTTATACATTTTGCGCTGGAAGTTTTGTAACAGAATTTATGGCATGACTAAGTATACTCATATGCTATGTAAATACAAAACAATTTCATTCACCTTCCGATGTACAGAAAACCACGTGTAATTCACAAAAAGCTGCCTGTGTACACTTTCCCTTTTCACAGCAATCCACCCTAAACGCATCCCTTTTCGACCTTCACACAGTGCTTCGTTAAAGTTACAATTAACATGTCTGAGTATTTTTAGCTCACTTTTATTGGAAGTTGACTTGGTGCTTTCCTTCATCAGGAAGCTGTTGTGTTACATGTAAGCACAGTCGTCCAAAAGAGGGATTTCCTGAAAAGGGAAAGTGACTTAAATCGCTGTGTTTATCACCAAACGAAAAGAACCCTTTTTTCGTTGTGGTAATAGATATGTCTCGTCAGCGCTTTAGTACTAGCGTTAGGGTAACAAATGGAGAGGAAAACAAGACAACAGATTATGATGGTTGTTTTGATGCTGTTTATTCAAATTTTGTCGTTCAATGATCCTAGCGTGCTCTAAAAATATTAAATAAATCAATATGACGACATTCCAGGAGTTCATCACATACTCTATTTAAAAGTCACGTTTTCATCAGAATTACGCACATACACTCCACGAAATTAATATAGAGGCATAGAGGCATCACTGACAATTACACCGATATTGCACGTTACAACACATCTGAAAAATAAAACTGTTTTTTTCTTATTTCTGTTAATCGAAGCAAGAATGTTATTCACTTTTAGATCAGTTACTGTGTTGTCAAACTGCGTGAATGTTTCTGCAGATCCACAGAAAACATCGAGGTTTCGCAGCGAAGTAAATATAGAGGCAGCAGTTATTTTGAAGAAAATCAATAAGAAGTTTTTTTTTTTTTTTTTTTGTGAATTTAGAATTCTAAGGTGAATAATTTTTGCAGTTTTAAGCAATGTTTAATAGGACATAATGTGACGCGGAAAGCACCTTACGTAGGAGGAAAAAGCTAAAATTACGTTTTACAAAGAAAATGGCTTGTCCAATCGACAAATTGCTGGAAAATTGTCCAGATCTCCAAACGTGGTTGATCATTTTATCAATTTAGGACAACAGTATGGGCAAAAGAAGGCGAAAGGTGCTCCAAAAAGGTGACTAACCGGCAAATAAACCAAATTATTGAAGAAGCACAAAAAACAAGCTCTTTGCTTCGCAAATTAAAACGAAGTTGGATCTCAACATTGGAGTACGTCGTGTCCAACAAATATTAAATTCGACTCCAACCATGGTTTTTACAAAAAAACTCAAAAAGCCTGCGCTGACTTCCGTCCATATGAACAATCGACTCCAGTTTGCAAAGAATCACATCTCGTGCTAGAAGCTTAATTAAAATAATAATACAAAATCGCATACAGCCCGTGAGTATGCAACTTATTTTTAGAATAAGTAAGACTACAGTACGGGCCATTAATAAATATGCCAAAAGTTTTACGCACTCCGCCAGCGGAGTAACATCAGCAAAAACAATAGAAAATGAAAATGCCAAGAGAAAATTAAGTCAAGAAAAAAGTATTTCTCAAAATGAGCAAAGGCTGCAAAGAGAATTAACGCAAGTAAACAATGCGTTAATAGAATCAAATAATTTGAATAGAAATTTAAACGAAACAATTAAAAACTTGCAATTATATATAACAAATCTAGAAAATAAATTAAAATCGAAAGAAAACGAATTACAAAACAAACAGCCGGAGAATATTCAAGATATCCACAGCACTCCTCGGCAAAATGTGGAAAAACTAATATATGCGACAGATGAAGAAGAATTGGCAAAAGAAACAGAGTGGATTAGAGATACTCAGAGAGTAAAAAAGAGGAAACTTAACAATTCAATTCCTCCCCCTAAAGATACAGAATCGGCAGAATTAAACACCCAAAAGAAATTGAAAAAGACTCCACCACCACCTCCAACAATAATTGATGAGGTAATTAGCTATGATAATCTGTATGAAAAGATAAAATCAGTCACGCTGGTAGAAAATTTCGATCTAAAAATCATCAACAAAAACAATATACGACTAAATCTCGAAGACGGAGAAATCTACAGAAATAAATGAAGAAAACTATGCTTGGCACTCCTACGAAAATAAGCAAACCAGGCCCATTAGAGTAATGGCTAAAAATCTGCACCACTCATGCAAGCCTGGAAATATAACTACAAATCTTAAATCTAAAGGTTTCAAGATTATTGATGCTACAATTAAGCTCAAGCGGGAAAACAAGGAACCTCTAAACATGTTTATGTTAACATTCAGTGCAGAAGAAGAGATAGAAAAGGTTTATCAAATCAAAAACATCCTGGGATGCAGAGTTGAAATTGAACCTCTTAAAAAATCAAAATTAGTACCCCAATGCAAGCAATGCCAGGCATATGGGCATACGCAAAAATATTGCAATAGACAGGCAAGATGTGTGAAATGCGTTGGAAAACACCACACAACAGAATGCACAAAGTCCCAAAATGTGCAGCCTAAGTGCGTGCACTGCGGGGAACCCCACCCCGCAAGCTATCGGGGGTGCACTGTTGCCATAGAACTGCAGAATATTTTAAATAAAAAACTAAACACCAAAAACAAAATTCTTGATAAAAAACAAGAAACACCAGATAATATTAAAGTAGATGTGGAACTATCAAAACTAGAGATTAAAAAATCCATTGCAAAAGAAAACAAAAAACCCATTGCAAAAGAAAACACAAAACCGAACGCTAAAGAAACCAGCGCGGGTATAATGTCATATGCTCAAGTGGTTGCACATAAAAAGCAGCATGCTATGCAGAAAAAGGACCAACCTGAGTGTAACCAACAAAAGACTCAACCAAGCAATGACATGAATCAAACACTACAACTGATCCTAACCAAACTTCATGCACTAGATATGCGACTTAAAAAGTTAGAAAATACCAAGGACAAAGTACCTAAGCATAATCATGGATCAAAATCTTAAAGTGATATGTTGGAATGCAAATGGTCTCCTGCAACATCAACAGGAATTGCAGGTGATTCTTGAAACAAATAACATAGACATTTGTCTTATCTCAGAAACCCATTTTACAAAACACACGCAAACAAAATTTAAAAACTACAAAATCTACCACACCGCTCACCCTGAAAACACAGCTAAGGGTGGAAGTGCAGTAATAGTAAAAAATAATATACAACAATATGAGGAATTGAAGTATATAACAGAGAAAATACAAGCTACAGCAGTGTGTATAAAAGCATAAAAAAATTACTATCGTTGCTATTTACTGTCCTCCAAAACATTCAATTAAAAAAGAAGAATATTCAGATTTTTTTGAAAAACTAGGAAACAGATACATAATAGGTGGAGATTTTAATGCCAAAAACCTTAACTGGGGATCCAGATTGACAACAACGAGAGGAAAAGAACTTTATGCTGCTATTCAAAAACATCAATGCGAAATTCTCTCGACAGGAAGGCCCACGTTCTGGCCTACAGACAAAAATAAGATACCAGATCTAATTGATTTTTTCATAATCAAAAATTTGTCAAGCAGTTATATACACATAGATGAGTTCGAGTATCTAAGCTCTGACCATTCACCTATAATTCTCCAAATGAGTGAACATATAATTAAAAATACAAATATTAAAACTTTAACAAATAACAGAACAGATTGGCAAGCCTTCAAGCTGAACTTAACTTAAGTTGGTCAGCGATATTCAGCAATCGGCCTGCCCTAAAGAGAAAGAACACAAAAAGAAACTACACGAAAGAAATAAAAGATTTAGTAGCAGATAAAAGACGAGCAAGAAGAACGTGGCAGAAAACAAGAGCTCCACAACATAAAGCCAAGCTAAACAACCTCTGTCAACAACTAAGAAGAGAAATTAAAAAATTTAAGGAAGATTCAATGAAAAGGTACCTCAGAGGGTTAACAGCTGAATACGTAACTAATTACTCTCTATGGAAAGCAACAAAAGGATTAAAACAGCCTACTGTGCAAATACCTCCAATCAAAGCAACTGATGGAAACTGGGCAAGAAGTGATGAGGACAAAACCATTCTCTTCGCAGACTACCTAGAAAACATATTTAAACCACCAGTTGAAAATGGAAGTATACAACCTACGTTAATAGGTCCTTCAGAAGAAGAAAGCGAAGAAATTCTGCTCACAACTCCTAATGAAATTTACAACTTAATTAAGCATGAAATAAATGCAAAGAAAAGTCCTGGATATGATCTTATATCTGGTGTCGTACTAAAGAACTTACCAAGGAAGGCAATAATAAAAATAACAAATTTAATAAATGCCACATTTAAGCTTAAATATGTGCCTAGTTTGTGGAAGGTTGCTGACGTCCTAATGATTCCCAAACCTGGTAAACTGCCAAATGAAGTGTCATCTTACAGACCTATCTCGTTATTGCCAATGATATCAAAAGTGTTTGAGAAAGTACTCGCAAAGCGTTTAAATAAAATAATTGAAAGGAAAAAGCTGATTCCGAACCATCAATTTGGTTTTCGAAGGCAGCACTCTACGATACAACAGGTACACAGAATTACGAATAAAATCGAAGAAGCACTAGAAAAAAGGAAAGTTTGCTCGGCTGTATTCTTAGATGTGGCGCAGGCCTTTGATAAAGTATGGCACGAAGGACCTATCTATAAACTGAGATGTATGTTGCCAAATCAATATGCTTCTATTCTGAAATCGTATCTAGATGGAAGACATTTCAGAATAAAACAACAGAGTACTTATTCAAATCTAAGAGAAATAAAGGCCGGCGTACCGCAAGGTAGTGTATTGGGCCCAATATTATACTTATTATATACTAGTGATATTCCTAAATTAGAAAACCACACTATGGCAACATTCGCAGATGATACTGCAATACTAGCAGTAGGAAGAACCAATGAAGAATCCACAGAAAAACTACAAATTGGCATAAACAAAATCTGTGAATGGACTAATAAGTGGAGAATCAAATTAAACGAGTCGAAGTCAGTCCATGTTGACTTTACTAATAAAAAAATTGAATATATACCAATTATTATAAACCAAAAAATAGTTCCATGCGCTAATATAGCGAAATATTTAGGTATGACTCTAGATGCAAAGTTGAGATGGAAAGAGCACGTAAAAAAGAAAAAAGAAGTGTTAGAAATCAAATATAGAAAACTGCACTGGCTGATAGGAAGAAACTCATCCGTATCAATTGGAAATAAAGTGCTTTTATATAATCAAATTCTGAAACCAACATGGACATATGGAATCCAACTATGGGGTTGTGCCAAAAAGACGAACATAGACAAAATACAACGTTTCCAAAATAAGGTGCTTAGAAATATAGTAAATGCACCTTGGTACATAAGAAATACTGACCTTCATCGAGACCTGAAGGTAGAAAGTGTATCTGCAGAAATTCTAAAACATGCAAAAAAACACAAAGAAAAGCTAGAAGAGCATATAAACATAGATGCAAGAAAACTAATGCATAATGAAAATCGATTACGAAGGCTTAAAAGAACAAAACCTCTCGATTTAACTTAATATAAGAAAAATAAAAATGTATATACTTGCTTATAAATACATACACACTCGAAATAAAGGGTCACCAGGGGGTGTAACTCATACAAAGACTAAGATGTCAGAAAAAAATTGCTTATTAGTCCAAGTGATTAGATCGCAATTATGTGGGAGGTGGTTTTAGTCGGTAAAAATCCGGCATGCTGATTACTCGGATCATCAGTATCTTTTGAAGATCTCCCCTTCCTCTAAAGATCTTCCCCCGCCAGATCTGAACCCAGTCGAAAATTTATGGGGACGAATGGCTCAAAAAGTGTACGAAAATGGAAGGCAGTACAACGCCGTTAGCGACCTTAAACAATCCATCAAAGATATTTGGAAGAACCTGGAAATTGATTATCTTCAAAATCTTATAAATTCCATGCCAAACAGGATATTTGAGGTCATAACTAATAAAGGAGGAAACACGCATTACTAAAATATTGAAATAAGTTAAATAATTTTTTTAAATAAAACAATTTTATAAGTTAAAATGCGCTGCCTCTAACATAAATTCGCAGTGTTTTAGCAATATTTTGTTTCATAAATTTTCAGTCTGTATCTTATACATTATTTTGTTCTTCTTTGGTTGACTTGTTATCGATATACTAATGCTGTGTATCAAAATTGTTCATTTACCCTGGCTTGACTATTTTATTTTGAAAAACCTGGTGCCTCTATATTAATTTCTTGGAGTGTATGTACATAGTCAATGTGCTCTGCTACTGCACCTGAATTAATCCAAATAAAATGGCACCTCACCGTAGATGCAGTCAACTGATTGCTCTCTATTAAAATACTCGCATGAAACTTATTTTTTAATTTTTTTTTTTAGTGTTCTGTATACAGGTTACGGAACCCTAGTGCTCTCGTCAGCGCGTCCGTCTGTCTAAATATTCGAAGTCGCCAAAAATGCCGCAAAATGTCTAGGATTCCTTAAGCGGTGCAAGAAATATTTTACCCCGTCTGATCTGGCCTCAATTTATAAGGCATTCATCCGCTCAAAGCTGGAATATAACGCCCATATCTGTTCTGGTGCACCCAAGACCGTTCTGCATATACTAGACAGTGTACAGAATCGCGCGTTAAAACTTATAAGTGTTAGAGACATTGTGAACTCCATACATTCACTTTAATACCGTCAAAATGTCTCGTGTCTTTCCCTATTTGATCGCTTTGTTTATAAAAATGCTCCAGCGAAATAGCCCCTTCAAATTCCTGTGAACTATAAAAGCTGTGTGCACGGTTCTTACACAAGTCATACAAAACAATAACCCATACAAAACCTTATTTTGAAGATGGCTCCAGTATACGCAAATGTCACAATAAAATTTTTGTTTTATACTTATATCACGGATATGGGCATGTTATATATGTATATCTTTGAGTAGAATCCAAACATATTTTTTCGAATTTAAAATTTAAAATGAATGTCTGCGGAAAATGAGTGTGACCCAATTTTTTTTTTAATGTTCTCCACAAACAACTGTGTTCTTTGAAGTCAGTGGTGGAGAGAAAGGAAAAGGTATAACGAAAAGTTAAAGATTGGACATATGTATGTATAAAGAGAGAGAGTGAGGTAACGATGCGCATTCGTTTTAAATCTTTGCATCATAAATCAAATCATTGTAATAGAGTATTTCTAGATCTATAATGACAATTTCGATATTCTTATTAATTTACGAGATATCGCGTATCTTATGTACTTTCTGATCAAAAAGTACCCGGAATTTCCCATTCAAAAAAACCTAGCTTGAGATATTATCGAAAGCTTTTTTTTTAGGTTGGTACATCTGTCATCTGGCGCTCAAATATCACGTCAGGATCGATTCAAAATCAAGGCTTTGTTGACCGTTTTCTTTGACTGCCGTTGTGTGGTCCACTCCGAATTTCTTCCGCCAGGCCAGGCAGTAAATAAGGAGTATTACGTGAGCGTATTAAAGCGTTTGAGAGAAAATATTCATCGCAAGAGGCCAGAATTATGGAGCCACTATTCGTGGTTTCTTCACCATGACAACGCACATCTCATCTTGTACGTGACTATTTGATTAAAAACAACGTTCATACCTTTCCGCAAACTCCTTATTCACCTGACATGGCTCCTTGGGACTTTCTCCTATTCCCACGACTCAAGTTACTACTTCGCCGAAAGCGTTTTGAGACGATTGAGGCGATAATGGAGAATTCGCCAAGTCTTTTGAAGAAGGAGGAAGCGGTGGAATATGTGTATTGCTTGCAATGGAAATTACTTTGAAGGGAATAAAGTGAATATCGATGAATAATTGAACCGTTTTCGTTTTATTGAAGTATTCCGGGTACTTTTTGATCGGAAGGTAAGTAACGGATATTTTATTTCATATCGCTTCCCCACGCTTCCTAAAGAAGCACCCGAACCAAATATCTCGAGGCTCCCAAGAATCAAACAGCAATTTTTTTTTTTTTTTATATATAATTTGCACGTGTGAAAGGGGTTATGAATACTCTTATACTAATTTTTAGGACGCGGGCGTCCTTAGCAATATATTCAAAGTCCTGACCAATCCAACTTGGGCAAAGTCCGTCATCTTGAGAAAAAAAAAATCGGTGAGCATCTTCCACCGGTTCCCCGTAATATTCACGGAAACTGTTGTTATCCAACTTTCTATTGTCTAGAAAAACGAAAAACTGTTAAAGAAAAATCAATTTGCAGATACTATATAATTACCAATCACGACCGACTACTTATGTGATTTATAATGATTTGTTTGCCATGTTATTTTTGTAATTGACTTACTTAATAACAACTGAAAGTTTTGACTAATCCAACCTGTGTGTTTTTACCATTACCAATGGCCGATTTATGTGTGTTTATCTCTAGTTTTTTGGCAATATTTCTGAAATTAATAAGAGGCTCAAAATTAGGATAGTTATTAGTGTTGGGGACTGTCGAATGGAATCGACTTTTAATATTTATTCAGAAAGTGGAAAATGGTTTAAAAAAAAATAGGTATGCAGATCAGTTGCGGCTCGTGACGTATGGGGTCGGGAGTTCACATTACAAAATAAAAGCCTTTTCAGGATACATATTAGTACTCAAAAACTATTTTCAATAACTTCGGGTAAAGTCGGACATATTGAAAGACTGCGTACCCACATAGGTACAATTTTCGAAAATTAAAAAAAAAACTCGGCATCATATTGTAGAAAATTTCAAAACATGCAATGTCAATCGTATGAATTTGTCTCGTATGAAATTTACATTAGTTTTCGGATAAAGCCGTACATTTTTCAAGATTGCGTCCCTAGAATTCAGACATTTAGGAAAATTACGTACTTACTAAGCAAATAATCCTAATTAGCGAATTTGAATAATTATGGAATTAATATTTGGATATTCTCGAATAAGTCGATAGTTTTTATTCTACAGTTTCACGTATGGTTAGTTTAGTGTTTTTTTATAACTAATGGAGAAATTTTAATATTTCACATATTAACGAAAAAGATCAGGGAACACCAAACTATTGATATCTCATTTAGGTCTTATGCATTTCTTACCTACCTAAGCTTAACCGATTGTGAGATAACTACGCAACACCGCCATTTTTTTAAAACGTCGTCCGAAAACGATTATAATTCGTTTGTGTATGGTTTGCTTTCAAACGACTTTAATTAAATAATTTTATAATCCTAGTTCGATTTGGAAGAGTTTGATATTTTATTTTATTTTTTTATATCTGATATTACTTTCTGTTATTGCCATAAATTTGTTTCGATTATTCTAAATTACGAATGAGAATGACCCTTCTCCTCATCTATTGATTTGCGGTAACTTGCTAGAATTTATTCTAAAATGAATGCATCTTTCCACATTCTCAAGAGATTTCAACTTCATTAACTCTATGATTGTTTGTTCAAATTTTTCCTTTGCAAATTGTAAAACAAGTTGATTCGAAATTTCCTTCTATTCTGTACACAAAAGCCCTCTTTATTCAAATGTAAAATGTCAAAGTTTTTGTTTCGTCAGTTTTGCAATTATATTTCTCATAGTTTTCTAATCTAATTTACAAATGGAAAATGTCGAAGTTTTTGTTTCGTCAGTTTTGCAATTATATTTCTCATAATTTTCTATTCTAATTCACAAATGCGCAAACGTTTTTGTTTCATCAGTTTTTCAATTATAGTTCTCATAATTTTCTATTCTAATTCACAAATGCAAAATGTCAAAGATTTTGTTTCGTCAGTTTTTCTATTATATTTCTCATAATTTTCTAATATAATTCACATATCCTCATATGACGACACCTACAAAGCATCGAAGAAAACTTTCCCATGTCAAATCGCTTTTTCTCTTTTTCAATATTACCTAATATTAAAAACAACTATAAATTAATTACCACTTTGTTGAACTCTCTGCAGTAGAGTACGAACAAAGACAGTGCACAGTGCAATCGTATTTTAATTGGATATCTAAAACAGTGTGCTTTGAATGTGAAATGTGAATGGCTAATGAGGGAGATTTGTGAAGAACGTTGCCTCCTGGTCACTCCTTATTACTTTAATAAGACTGTTTGACTTTAAATTTTACCAATTTGGTACAGAGAGTGTAAAAATTTTAGAAATAAAAAAATAAAATATAATAGATTCCAGTCAGATATTAATAGATTATGGAAATGGTGTAATCACAACGCTTTGGAGCTTAATGTATCAAAATAAAATAATTGTTTCGTATACCGAAAACAATACCGCTTTTTTTAGGATTATTTTAGACTTCAACGATTCGATGAAGTGATAGATCTCGGGATCATATTTGACAATAAATTAAATTTCTCATTTCATTATGATTACTCCATTCCCAGGTCAGACTCTATGTTAGGCTTTCTTAAACATGGCAAAGGCCTTATATAGCCTTAAAGCTATCTATTGTTCGTTGGTCAGACCGTATTTATGATAGTACATACGAGTATATAATACATCCATCATATGGGATTCACCATATGGTATGGAGTTAAAAAAAAACTTCACGAGATATTCTATTCGCAAATTAAATATTTTTGATGAACTTCCTAGTTATGGCAGAAGGTGTGGATTGATTGGCTTGCAAACCTTAAGTTTCAGGAGGATAGGAGCTTCTGTTATATTTTTTTGCGATGTAGTTAATTATGATATAAATTCACCGGAATTAATTTCTATTACATATAAATGTGTATGCTCCCCAAAACTCACTTCGGGTGGAAAACTTATTTTTCGCAAATAGGCATAGAACCAATTATAGTTGTAATGAGCCAATTACAAGTTACGAGTATGTACATGCGCACATTTAATTAGATTTGCAACTTGCAACATTTTTGTTTATTTCGAGTAGAATTTAAAAACCTACATATATTCATTGGTGTTTGATTAAAATATCATTGTTTGTTGTTTATTAAGTAAGATTGACAAAAAACAGTTATATAAAGCGATACTGAGAGAGCGTAGTGTTTTCTGTGCTCTGTGATAGGATAGGAAAACAAATTATAAAAATAAAAGTAATATAAAAAATTAGAGGAGAAGTTTGAAGATTTTGGTTTGATGCATTTGTTTAATTGTAAATACGTTGTTTGACATATATATTTAAAGAGTGATAGATCCACGCGGCTTAACCTTAAAAGAAGTGAAAAGTAAAAGAAAGCACGTTGTCAATTCTATGTCACACAAACGAGTGAATCCCGTTTTTTTTTCAGTTGTCAGTACACATGACAGCTGTTGACTATAATTCACAATTATATGTATTATATAACTTCATGAAAACAAATATTTACGTGGTGAGTCACAATGACATACATATCTGGCAGTTTTCCCCACCCAATATTATGTGTGCTGATACGGCACAAATGCTCGACGTTCTCTTTTATATCTGCTTCACTCAATGCTTTTGTGCTGCTTCTCGTTACTTTCACTGGATAACTTAGGCTCGGATGTAGCGTCAGAAGAATCCTCAGTCATCGATGTGCAGGTACTTTGTGCCACTGCTAATTCGGCCGCATCTCCAAAATCTTCTGAGCTCTCCACGATCGGCATTTCTCCGTTCTTCCCACCGGGTTTCCAACCACCGCTTGCTGACTATCTATGGAAAGTATTATTGGAACATCGGAAATATTAAGGCATTATGCCTTCGGTAAGAAGTATCATCCACATCCGCGATGTAGTGCAGGTGACCATCTCGTTGAGTAACTTTTCCGAACTTCCATTTACACTCCTTGTTTTGGTAATAGCGGACTTGAACTAAATCTCCGAAATCGAAACTCCGTTTGCGCTCTGAGATCATGTCATAGTCCGTGTTCGTGGATGTTAATAAGTCTAATCTCGTACGAAAATTGAACTTTAACATCATCTCTGCTGGATTTTTCCTGTTGTTGTAGATGGAGTCTTCCTGTATTGAATAAGTAGACGGTGTAATTTTGTGTGGTCTCCGGCGTCATTCACTGATGAACGTAACCCATTCAGGATCTGGACAAAGCGCTCCGCTTGCCCGTTTGTAGACGAATGAGTTGATGATGTGAGTCTATGGTTAATGCTGTTGGCCTTCAAAAAATCTTGAAATTCTTTGGATGTAAAACTGGTGCCGTTGTCCGATACCACAGTTTTATTCGTTCCCGATTCGTTTCATCGGGAACACTTCCAACCATTTCGTCTTAGCATCGACAATGAGTAGGAAATAACGTTCCATAAACGGGCCAGCTTTTGTCGGCTCCTTTAGCACTTTTGCACAATCACGACAGCGTCTTACTAATTCTTCTATGTCACGATCGATTCCGGGCCAATAACAGAAGCTTCCTGCCAACGCCTTCAACTTAATGATCCCAATATGGTCAGAGTGTAGTTCCCTCAGGACTCCGTATTCCTCTGTAAAGGTATTCGTCATGCAGAATTAACTCACTCTCCATGTTTTTGTACGGCGTATTTTTCAAGCTCTCTCCGATTTGTAGCTGAAGGAAAAGAGAAGTCAACTCCCGTTTAATTGCTTTCGATATGTCCTTGTTCGTGACTGGTAAAAAATCATCCCAAAGTTGGTAAATCTCGTATGTTTTGCTAGTGATATGATCTTGTGTCTCTAGTGGGTTTCTGGAAACGAAATCAGCATTAGTATGTTCTTTTGTATTTTTATATTTAATAGTATATTTGAATCCGCTAAGAAACTGGGCGTAGTGTAGCAGTCTTTGGGCTGTAAGCAATGGTAGATTCTTTTGCGGGTTAAATATTGAAATTATCGCTGTTGCTTCCTTATCCAGTTGGCTGTAGTTTATTTCGACTTTAGTTAGACTTCTTGATGCGAATGCTACTGGTTTTTCACCTCTTTCTGTTGCATGAGATAATATTGCAGATAATCCAACTGGTGAAGCATCTGTAGCTAGGATGAGCGGAAGACTTTCATCAAACGGAACCAGAACCTTCTCACTTACAATCTCTTCCTTCAGGGCTTTGAACGAATCCTGACGCTGAGAAGTCCAAACAAATTGCTGATCTTTTCTCAGTAGTAATTAACCAAGCCAAGGAAATGGCGTAACTGGGTTACATCAGCTGGTTGCTTAACTTTGCATATAGCTTCAATTTTCTCGAGTGTTTTGTGTAAAACGGTTTTGTTGATTTCATGTTCCAGATATATAACACTCTTTTCAACCGTCTTCCATTTTGATTTATTTAAATTTAGATTAAATTTACCTAGTTTGTCAAGTAAGATGGTGCTTCTACGAAATGCCTCACCAAGGGTTCTACACATTGCAATGATGTCATCAAAGAAACAAGCTGTACCTTCCAGGTCATTAATTATGTGCTCATCTATAAATCTTTGCCACATATTGGGTGCCCTCTTAACGCCAAACATATGTTTGTTTATTTGTAGAGACCCTTTGTGGTGCTCACCGTCTGCAGAAGTGCGCTTTCCTCTGACATGCTTAGATCTACATAAGTTAGCTTTGTATATGTCGAAAATGCAGTAATATTCTTCATATTTTAGTTTTTGGTATAATTCGTCTACCTTTTAGATAGGGTATTTATCATTTACTATAAAGTTATTCGGAGTGACTTTATAGTCGGCGCACAAGCGTATCGATTTGTCAGGATTGATGACGGGGACGATCGGTGTTCCCCAATCGGAGTGCGCAACTTTCTCGAAAATACCTGCCTCCTCTAATCTCATGATTTCGTCTTCTATTAAAGGTCGGATTGCACATGGTGCTGCTCGAGGTTTTTCGAATATAGGATTAGTACCGTCGCGTAATTTTGAAATTCCCTTAACACCGGGGATGGTTCCAATCCTTGATTTAAAAACATCCTTGTGATTTTCGAAGATTTGTTGTATCATCTGATTTATATCTCTCTCTCTGTAAAAGTATCAACTGAATTTATTTTCAATAAATTGAATGCATTTACCTATTCACGTCTCATTAGTGCATCGAATCTCCCTTGTACTATGTATAGGTCACACATAACCTTCCGTTTCTCGTACTCAACTAGTATTTCAGATATACCAAATGCGGGGAATATATGATTACTATAGGTTTATAGCATGACCTTAGTAGGTGATATGTTGGCCCTTGACCAGTGGGTTATAAACGTGTCATAGTTCATAACTGATATTGCTGCTCCAGTGTCTAATTCCATGTCGAAAGCTATACCGTTTATTTTTAATGTAACATAGTACTCACCCCCTCGGGTTTCGAAAAATTTTTTTTGTAAATTGACGGAATGTACAAGTAGGTCTTGATTTTCCTTATCTGCGAGGTTAAGCATATTTATTTCCTGCTGCATCTCATCTGCTTGTGAGACTTGCAGCGTATTTGTCTCTCTGGGCCATGATTGCGATTTGATACACACTGATGAAACATGGCCACTTTTCCGACACATTTTGCAGTACAGATTGATTGCTTGACACTTATTTGCCATTGGTTGTGCTTTCCACATCTGAAACAGACGATTTTACTGTCCTTTGAAGTAGTTAGTAGCTTTTTATCTGTTGTAGTTTGTCGTAGACTTCTTCCTCTGTGTTGGCCCCTTGATTTATACCTGGTGAATATTGTTCATAGTTCTACTTTTCGTTTTTGATGCTTCCATGGCTAGTGCGTTTTCGACTGTTTTATCAAGCGTAATGTTTATAACTATTATAATATATATATATATTCTTCAACCTTCGAATTAACTGTGAGCGTAGATGCGTGTTTAACGTCGACTTTTTGCATGCTTCACAAACGAAATTGCAATAAGTGCTTAATTTCTTTAACTCTGCTATATAGTTTGCCACAGATTCTCCTTCATGTTGAAGTCTAAGTAGGAATTTATGTTGCTCGGTGATTTCATTTGGCTTGGGGCTTAGGTGACCTTTAAGAACCGTAATTAACTCGTCCTACGATTTAGTATCCGGTCGTCTGGAGCTGTTAAATTTGATAGAAGCTGAAAGTATTTAGCTACAATTTATCAATACTTGCCGTTTTTTATAGGATCGGCAATGCTTTTCAAAGCGAAGTAGTCTTCCAGTCGTTTGGTGTAATTTGGGAATGGTTCCTCATTTTCGTTAAACTGATCAAAATGTAGATTAGGTGAGGCTGGTGCAAATTTCGTAGCGCATCTATTAATGCTTGCATTATTTGCTGCCTAGTTTCAGGCATCGCTAAGATTTTCCTCAATCTTAATAATTCTTGTCGCCACTTTTATATCCACGCTTAACCTTAAAAGAAGTGACAAGGAAAAGAAAGCACGTTGCAATTTTATGTCATACAATGGAATGAATCCCGTCTTTTTTTCAGTTGTCAGTATACATGAAAGCTGTTGACTATAATTCATGATCATATATGTATATAACTTCATGAAACAAATATTTACTGGGAATCGCTCTCTCATTTAAACAAATCGCTCCAGAAAAAACTGAACAGCACTTGAACATCTTCTTACATGTTTGTTTATCCACATAAGCTAGTAAGAGATCACTTTTGTTTTTGTAGTCAAAGCGTACGGGTATTTTTTCACCACACTAAAGCTGTACAATGAAAGATGCCGTAAAATCGCAAAGAGCTATAATTTTATTCTTATGGAAAGAGGGAGTAAAATCCTCCGATATTGTAATGCGTTTTCAAGGAGTATTTGGTGATTCCGCAGAATCGAAAAGTGCAGTTTACCGTTGGGTTGATCGTTTTAAGGCTGAAAGGAAATCGCTTGAAGACGATACCCGTAACGGTCGCCCAAACAGCTCTGTCACCGAAACAAATATTGGTTCTGTGGAAAACCTGTTGATGGAAGACAGACGAATAACCATTCGAGAGATTAGTGCTAAACTTGGCGTTGGTGTGCGGCAAGTTCATGAAATTCTCTACAATCATTTGGGACTGAATAAGGTTTCAGCAAATTGGGTACCCCTTCTGTTGGGCCCAGATTAAAAACTGAACCTAGTCGAATCTTGCCGTCACCTACTGGAGTTATTTGCCGTTTATGGGGACTCTTTTTGGCATCGGTTATCAACAACGGATGAAACCTGGGTTCCTTTCTTTAATCCGGAAACAAAAAATCAGTCGAAAGTGTGGCGACAGACCGTAGAAGGGCCACCAGTTAAGGCGCGTGCAGTTCCGTCGGTAAGGTTATGATATTAAAAAACGGCCGGGAAAGCTGCACGCGCGACCATTGTTGCAACAAGACAATGCAAGACCCAACACTGCTCGCAAAACAAAGTGTGTTTTCTTCGATTTGCGGTGGGAATTGCTGCCACATCCACCATATTCGCCTGATCTAGCGCCGAGTGACTATCACCTGTTTCCAGAATTGAAGAAACCTTTACGTGGCGTTCGTTTTGAAGACTTAAATGAGATAAAAGCCAGCATAAACCAGTGGATAAAAGACACTTCCCAATCATTCTTTAAAGATCAGAAAAATGTATTAGGTTGAATGGAAATTATATTGAAAAACTAAAATGTAATATCGAAGAAAATGAATAAAATAAAGCTTTTATAAATGAATTCCTAAAACTTTGAAAACACCCGTCGTACATATGTGACAACGAGGTTTTCTTAAAAAAATGCATATAAAATAATCGTCCTATTTATTACCTTTATGGAACGGTAGCTTAAGTTTGACCGCAATTTCTAATAGCTGTTGACATAGAATCTTTATTTTATTTGTAACTAAAAAGATGCAAATATCTAAATAATTCTAGGAGACTTTTAAACTCGTCGTTCCTTTTTTATAAGAAAATTTTTGAAAAAGAACCTTCGAAGGTATCAGCAGTTTTTTTTCATTTTATTTTTGCATTAGATGATGGAAATATCTTCCAATGACACTGGTGAGAACGTAAACTGACCTTTCAGCTTCTGATGGGGACTTGCCATTGCCGTTCTATTCGATTGAGTTCCTTCGTAAAGTTTACTGCCAGTATCCCAGATCTCCAGCGATGATAGCATATGGTCTGAGATGTCATCTAGAGTTTTCGAACTCTTTCATGCTCACTTGAGAATTTTGGACAGTGGCAATTCTGAATAGTTCCACACTTCGCTGCAACTGGGAAAAGTCGAAGTCATCGTATCCAAACCGGTATAACTGTTAGATAAAAAGTCCGCTTAGATAAAAGTCCACTTCTCCATGATGGCAAATTATCCACGTCTTTAAGTTATTTATAAGTCTAAAGCTTCATAGACTTTTTGGTGAGAGGTTCCCTCTCTGCTGCCACTCAATCATACTTTGCTCTCTTTCTGTAATTTTACCGTTAACTGGAGGGAGTTTGACTTCATTGTCTGCTAATGTAAAGATACTGCATCTTATCATTTCTGCAGTCTCAGTGTATTAAGTCAGTGCGTTTTCCCTTAGTGTATTGGCTCAGATAGGTGCCGCATATGAAGTATTGAAGTGCTGTCTAATTTTTTTTATTTTTTTTATCACAGAACGCTATTTCAGTGTGTTTACTCAGTATCGCTTTACACAACTATTTTTTGTTACGCGACTAAGGAATTTTTAATCTTACTTACTGACTACAAGGGTGGCCGTGGTGTAGTGGTAACATCATCGCTTGCCACGCTATTGATTCACGGTTCGAATCCTGATGTCAAGAATCATCTATTTATTTCGCATGAAATAAATAAAAAAGTCGATCAATTGCGAAAGCTAAGTCAACTCTACTGTGAAGGCATAACACTGGCAGTAGGGCGGTCATATGGCTAAAATGCAACTTGATCGTGATGATGACATCAGGAGGACGGAAAAAAATACTGTGAATCATAAGCAACGACAATAATAGCGAAATCAAAACAAAATACTCCCCAGTTATCTGGACAGCCACCCTTGGAGTTTACAGAAACTTAATACCACCTAAGTTTCAAACCCACTACACCAATCTTTCTTTCTCTCTGTCTCTTCCTCTTTCCACAAAAACGGACGTGTTCTAAAAAAATTAGTATAAGGGTATTCATATCCCCTTTAACACGTGCAAATTATAAAAAAAAAAAAAAAAAAAAAAACTTCAAACAATAATATTTCAAACAAAAAGCAATGAATATACGCTGTTTTTAAATTCTACTCGAGATAAGCAAAAATCAATTTCGTTGCAAATCTGATTAAACGTGCGTATGCAACTTGTAATTGGTTCATTATTGCAATAATTGATTCTGTACCTATTTGCGATAGATTTTAAATATTTTTTGTTAAAAGTGTTGTAAATGTGATATCCATTAAAGTAATACATTTTTTTTTTTTATAAACTCTCTTTATTTAGACGGCAGTTGTACCTATAGTTCGAATTTGTTTCACGCACCGAGAAAAAATAGAAGAGGAAAAAAGAACACCAACACCAAAATCAAGAAGAAGCAGAAGTCTTCAAACCAGACGTGCTTCAATTTCGAATGCACCACTGGTAAGATCTGCAATACCGATATCAAACCCAAGGAGCCAAAGCGCGGCTCCAACTTCTACTGCACCACGGGTAAGATCTGCAACACCAAGACCAAAACGAAGAAGCCAAAGCGCGGCTCCTTCTTCGACTGAACCAGGGGTAAGATCTGCAATACCAAAACCAAGGAGCCAAAGCGCGTGTTCTAAGTCCACTGCGGGTCCGGTAAGAATTTGTTTCTTTTCCATTACGAGTATTTTTCTTACAATATAATCCCGTCAAAATATTCCCTACCTGAAATACAAACGAATTTTATTCTTAGAGCAGGGCCATATGTCCCCACATTCTCGGAGGACTGCATACCGTACCTACATACATAATTATGTACATATCTAATTTTAATGTTAGCTTGTATGTAGTTTCAGTATGCAGGGTATTGCAGTTCAAAAAGCAAACACTTTGGGCACTGATTCCTTTAGTGAAAACAAGAAAAAAATGTATAGCAGTGCGGGGTAGTTGTACCATCTAAGCCGATACCGTTAGTTGAAGTTTTAAAAATCGAACTTAGAGGTGCCACAGCTTATCACGCTATAACCCTTAACTAGTTAATGCTATGAGGTAATTTTGAGAAAAAAATTTAATGTCAAGTCAATTCAATTTGTTTCATAATCTCTTCTCCTATAAAGTATTTGTTTGAGTTATATTTAACTACTGACAAATTTTCCAGTTTTTGGAAAACTCTTTGAACAAGTAGTATGCAAAGGGCAACATGGTTTTGTCAAAATAAGGTCTACTGTTATTAACTTATTAAAGCCTTAGAGCATTTTGAACAAATGTTCTAAGGCTTTAGAAAGTGAACAAGAGGTCAATTGTATCTGCACAGACTTTTCCAAGAACTTTGATTAACTTTTCCACACTATAATTGAATACAAACTTATTTTGGTTTTCTTCCTGCATTTATTGCATGGGTTAGTTCATACCTTAGTACGAAGTCCTAAATTTAGAGGTTTACTTTTCAACTCCTTTACAGCCCAATATGGTGTTCCTCAGGGTAGTCACTTAGTTCCTATTCTCCTTATACTCGCTATCAATGATGTTACATCATATATTAGTCGTAGCGATATTTTCATTTAAGCTGATGACATTATAATCTTTAAGAGCAATGATAATCTAAACGGCCGATACCTTCTTCAATCTGATATTAACAGTTTCGCTACTCTTTGTGTTAAAAACGGTCTAATTTTAAACCCTCTTAAATGTCAAAATATGACATTTTCTAAAAGGCATATGCCAACCACGTTTAATTATTTATTATCGTAGCATACTTTTTGTTGCGTCAATTCATTTTTTGACTTCACGAAGCATATTAACTTCATTGTTAACAAGTCCAATTCTGTGTTGGGTCTTTTATGAAGGTGGTCAACAGAATTTCAAAACCCATGTTACTCTGTCTCTGTATAACTGTTTCATCCGTCTCCATCTTGATTATGCTTCACAAGTCTGGACTCCATTTTATGAAGTTAATCAGGGTCGGATTGAGGCTATTTAGCGAAACTTTATCCGATTCGCATTGAAAGGGCTCCATGGGACGATCCATTTACGAGTAACCTTCCACTACGAGTATATAAGCATCGCATAAAACTTCTATAAATCTTACGTTTGTCTCAAAGACGGGTAAATAATGATATAAAAGAAAATGTACGTTCCAGTTTTACACGTTAAATATACTCGTATATTTGAATTCATTTGACTTTTTGTGTTCGTGTTAGTGATGTTTGGCTTGTTTGTTTCTAACCACTAACACCAGCACTAAGTGATGAGCCTGTGGATGCATTGTTTAAAGTAATGCATTGTAAAAGTTTACTTATCCTGTAGCAGATCGAATGTTGATATAGAGATTTTCGCGTCATTGCCAGGTGGACATAAACGAGTACCTATAGGTAATGGCCACTGGCTTCTTGCCTAGTGTCGGATTTTTAGGGATCATTCTGTTGAGGTCTTCGTAACATCTGCTGTAGTAGCATTTCTTATTAGTTTCAGTTTATTTGTGAAATAGTTTGCATAGATACACTCAGTCGAATAGGTGCGATACGAAATGGGAATAAGGAAAATCTATTTCGGTATCCTCGAATATGTGGTTTAAAAAAAAAAAAACTATAGAATACACTTGAAATCAGCATGTATAAATTAAGATACGAGTATGTTGTTTTTTTTTAGTGAATGGTATAAATTCAAAATGTACCCCAAGAAATAAATAAATTTTTTGATTTCAATGTTTATAATACTACCTTACACGAAGATCTTTGAACCTTACTCAAGTTGTAAGCAAAGCTATGTCAATCCTGATATTGACAGGCCCACACATTCTAGACCTGTTTCTAATCTCTCTTTCAGATAAATATTTGACTGCGAATTCTACCCCTATCGGATCATTGTCTGGTCTCAGTTAACAAGAAATGTCTTACAATAACAATTTATCAGTATGAGAATGCCGATTGAACCTATTTTTAGGTTATTTAGGGCTTTTAACTAGTCTATATGGTTCCTCGATAGAGATACAGTTAATTTTAAATCAAACTAAGAACAACATCCCGAGTTGCCTGTGGTACTGGCCCATCCGCCAATCTCCGAAACGTAATCACGACTACTTCGCGGAGCATATAGCAGGATGTGGACAACACATTCTAGACCTGTTTCTAATCTCTCTTTCAGATAAATATTTGACTGCGAATTCTACCCCTATCGGATCATTGTCTGGTCTCAGTTAACAAGAAATGTCTTACAATAACAATTTATCAGTATGAAAATGCCGATTGAACCTATTTTTAGGTTATTTAGGGCTTTTAACTAGTCTATATGGTTCCTCGATAGAGATACAGTTAATTTTAAATCAAACTAAGAACAACATCCCGAGTTGCCTGTGGTACTGGCCCATCCGCCAATCTCCGAAACGTAATCACGACTACTTCGCGGAGCATATAGCAGGATGTGGACAACACCTTAAGAATTTCAGCGTTTGAGGAAATTTTACTGAAAAAAATTGGTCAGGCCTTGTGCGATTAGTGTTCCTCCTTAATTAATTTGGCCTCCTCCTTAATCCGGATACAAGGAGTGTCTGGGGTCATATTTGTAAAAGTCAGATTAAAACAAGCACTTTTGGTTCTACGTCTACATACTTGTATGTTTGTTCTCACATACGAGTAGCTCGCTCATGATCTGTCACACAATTTTGTTCTTCTCATAGCTTTGTCCTATAGTACATATATGTACATACGAGTATATGTACATTCTCATTAATTAATTTTCGATTCGAACAAAGAGCGTTCGAATAGGACAATTCGATGAAAACGCTTCAATTAATTAGTCAGGCAAATAGATATATGTACCTAAACGTGAACAGAAGGATTGATTAAAAAAAAATGATAATATTAAAACGAAAATTGTCTTCTGTTGGCAAATGACTATATCGGTGGTGTGCGCTACATACAACATCACTATTTAAATCGTAAAAGTAATTCGTCTAAAATTCTTTGTTCCGGATTGACTGGACGTGGTTATGGATGACACTTTGCAGATAATTAGTATGGGCAACAAAGAGTGAACACTGGTATTTGCCATAATACGTATTCTTATTTTTATTAAACAATTTACCTACAGCCGCCCAAAAACGATTCCTAGTGGAATTGCCAGCAGAATTATTTCTTGGGTTTTGGTCTATCAAAAATAGAAAAAAAAAGTAGAGGTAGTCAAATTTAATTTCTTGAAATTTTAGCACTACGTGTGATAGATACGAACTACGTATCGGAATAGGTTTCCAAAATTGGACTATAGCTGAAGAGTGTGGGCGCTGTTCAATGAATCCAACTATAGAATGCAATCGATTATAGTTAGTAACTGAATGATTTCGTTAATTAATTCATGCGGAAAGCGGGAAATAAATAAAAATAAAAAAAAAATAAAAAAATCCCCACATTCTCGGAGGGCTGCATACCGTACCTACATACATAATTATGTACATATCTAATTTTAATGTTAGCTTGTATGTAGTTTCAGTATGCAGGGTATTGCAGTTCAAAAAGCAAACACTTTGGGCACTGATTCCTTTAGTGAAAACAAGAAAAAAATGTATAGCAGTGCGGGGTAGTTGTACCATCTAAGCCGATACCGTTAGTTGAAGTTTTAAAAATCGAACTTAGAGGTGCCACAGCTTATCACGCTATAACCCTTAACTAGTTAATGCTATGAGGTAATTTTGAGAAAAAAATTTAATGTCAAGTCAATTCAATTTGTTTCATAATCTCTTCTCCTATAAAGTATTTGTTTGAGTTATATTTAACTACTGACAAATTTTCCAGTTTTTGGAAAACTCTTTGAACAAGTAGTATGCAAAGGGCAACATGGTTTTGTCAAAATAAGGTCTACTGTTATTAACTTATTAAAGCCTTAGAGCATTTTGAACAAATGTTCTAAGGCTTTAGAAAGTGAACAAGAGGTCAATTGTATCTGCACAGACTTTTCCAAGAACTTTGATTAACTTTTCCACACTATAATTGAATACAAACTTATTTTGGTTTTCTTCCTGCATTTATTGCATGGGTTAGTTCATACCTTAGTACGAAGTCCTAAATTTAGAGGTTTACTTTTCAACTCCTTTACAGGAGTTGATGCTAATTCGCATCAAAAATCATATTGACTCTTCTATCTCACGCATGCCTATACCAATACAATTTTCTTAAATCTATCGTTATTTCGGATGCATACCTAGTTTATAATGGAATTAACAGCCTTTAAACAGACATCCCTCGAAAGTGATTGGTCATAGAAACTAAAATGTGCACGACTGGGTCGCACATACTTTCACCTATGTACGAGTTCATTTGCAAATCACTCCAATTTAAGCGAAATTTTTAAAATCTACGTAATTTTTTTTTTAAAAAGCGTAAAAGCAAAAAAAAAAACTTATTTTAAATTATTTAAATGTCGATTTTCAACTAAATCATTTCAGTCTTAACCGAGGAAATTCCTTAATAAGTAAAGTACCGTTATATGATCTTTTTCCAAAACCTTGGTATGCCAATCAAAATCGTTAGAACAGTTTTCGAAAAAGTCATTAAAGTACCGTTAGTTTAGGGGTTAGAATGAAGGTTCGCTTCGAATTGTGACTCCACGACCTATCTGGGGTTTTTGGACTTTATTTTAGTTTTGGACTTTATTTTTTTTTTTTTGAGAGTCAGAGTCAGTAATTGTAGATTGTAAATTGTTGGTTAAGGTGGGTTCTGGCAACCTTATCATTGCGGCCACTATTGGGCCTATTATGATTTCCTCTAATCTTAAAGCTTATTCAAGATGCCGGATTTGGTGATGAATTCGACTAGGTAGAATTTACCTAAGTAACGATGACGTGTTCTGGTTAGACAGTCACAGTGACATAAAATATGTTCTGCTGATTCTTACCTTCGTTGCACATTCTTCAATCATTAAAACTAACATCGAACAGTCGGTCGATATAAACATAGAGCTGGAAAAACTTCAGTTGTGCGTTGTAAGGGTTAAAAATAAACACTTGAACTACAATATAGCGTCTGTTTACTGTCCGCCGCGATGCTCGCTCGAAAAATACTATTACTTTCGTGTCTTCAATGCCCTTGGTTCAAATTTCCTTATTGGTGGAGATTTCAACCCGAAGCACACCTTCTTCAACGATAGAACTTAAGCCAAGAGCGACAAAGAAAAGGCAGAACTTTTTGCTTTGCACTTAGAAGAAACGTTTAAGCCATTCGACGGCCCTTTGATAACGCCCGACTCCCCAGTCACGACATCTGACAACTTTAAAGTAAAAAAAGTTGCATTGATTGAACTGAGGGAAGTGATTAAAAATCTAAAGTCGAAAAAAGCACCGGGTTACGACTTGATAACGTCTTATTCCTGACCATCAGTTTGTGATTGAGAAAACTCTCGAAGAAAAAAAGATTTGTTGTGATGTATTTCTTGACCTCTCACAAGCTTTCGATAAGGTTTGGGACGAAGGCTTGGAGTATAAATTGCAACTACCACTGCCACCGCAACTGTTTCTGTAAAAAAACCCGACGAGCTCGATAACAAATACCGACAAATGCTACTCGGAAAACATTCGAAGTTGAGCCTACATAACAAACTGCTTATCTATAAACAAGTGCTAAAGCCAGTGTGGACGTATGGTCTACAACTATGGGGTTGTGCTAGGAAAAGCAATAGAAACATCCTACAAACTTTTGACAATAAAGTTCTTAAAACGATGGTTAGCGCACCGTGATACGTACGTAACGAAGATATTCATCAGGATCTGGGAATTCCCAGCGTCGTCGAAGAGATAACAAAATTTGCTCGTAAACACAAAGATCGTGTTCATGGCCATTGTAACCGTACCGTCATTCAACTACTTGACGCGAACAATTCAATTCGTCGTCTGCCAAGACAAAACCTAATTGTAGTATTAATCTTAGAGAGAGGTGTTTTTTTAGCGAGTATAAATCTCACTCTACGATAAGCACGCGCGTTGGGGCCTTATGGTGTCTTTAGAAGATTATCACCTGCTCTCGACAAAAAAAAATAAAAAAAACATTCTTCATGTGTTATTTTGCGCTATCTCCCCGTAACCATGAAATGTTTTTTGACTCAACAGTGGCCTGTGGGGAATTTGGTTTGTGTATGCACCATATTTTTTTTTTTTATATAAAGGGTTGCCAAAATTCGCGCAAGAAGTAATTTTGATAGAAAACACAGGTTTTTAAAAATTGTAAATGTTTTATTGATTCATAAAGTATACAGTATAGTGTTATGTATGGAATAGCTTATCGGGTAAATGGTCTCCGCGGCTTTGCTGGCACATACGCACTCTTTTGTCGAAATTGTCCATGACTGTTTTGCATAAATGTGGCTGAATTTCGTTGATATAGCCCTCAATTTGCTCCTTCAATGCGTGGGTGGTCGTGGGCTTGTTGACATTAACCTTAGACTTCAAAAAACCCCAAGGAAAAAAGTTCAACGGCGTTAAATCGTATGATCTGGGCGGCCAATTCTGATCACCAAAACGGGAAATTACATAACCAGGAAATGATTGGTGCAGTAATTGAATTGTTTCTCGAGCGGTATGGCATGTGGCACCGTCTTGTTGAAACCACATGTCGTCCACATCCATATCTTGGAATTTAGGCACAAAAACTGGACTATTATGTCGCAATATCGAGCACCATTACCTGTTATTTCATGACCAGCCGCATTTTCAAAGAATAATGGTGCGATGATACCTCCAGCTCAAAATCCGCACCAAACAGTAACACGTCGTGGATGCATTTGTTTGATTAACAAAGCCATCAAGATGAAAATGAGCCTTATTGCTAAAGATGTTTTTTTTTTTGTTAAAATCAGCATCCACTTGTTCCATAATCCATTCAACGAACTCTTTTCGCTGTGCGTGATCAGTAGGCTTGCGTTCTTGAGTCAATTGCACTTTGTATGACGGTACCGAATTGATGTTACTGGACTCTCAACAACACTCTCACGGACTGCTTCGATGTTTTGTGTTGAGCGACTTGTTGAAGGACGACCAGAGTGTCTAAGATCACTAATTGATCCAGTCTCCCTGAACTTTTGAATTTGATGAAGTTGAATCACTATTCCGACCATATTTTGTACGAAAATTGCGAACTGTAGCTGTCAAGCCTACATTATGTTTAAAATATTGCTCAATAATGAACACGTGTTGTTCTTTCGTGTAGCACTCGATTTTTGATAGCCCTGAACTGTCAGCAGTCACGCTGTCTTTTTTTTCGTTGGCAACACTTTACCGAATTTTGGAACACCCTTTAGCTTTGCCGTACTGACTGGTAATCCACAGAATGGTCTTGGCATCGTAAAGCTCGATGCAGTTCTTGTTCTACTCGTAGCTAGCAGCTCAGCTATTTAATTTCCCTCATGTCCGCTGTGTCCTGGCCCGCAAATGAGATGAACTCTATTTGTGCTGACCAGCGTTATGAGTAATTGAAGGCAATCCCCCCATACCAGTTTGGATGTTATATAATTATATAATTTGCGCGCGCCAAAGGGAATATGAATACACTTAAATTATTTCTGGGCACGGGCGTTTGTAGAAAGTGGGGAAGAAAGAAAGATTGGTGTAGTGGGTTTGAAACTCAGGTGGTATTAAGTTTCAGTATATTCCAAGGGTGGCGTCCAGATAACTGGGAGCATTTTTGTTTTGTTTATATTGTCTTTGCTTATGATTCACAGTATTTTTTTCAGCCCTCCTGATGTCATCATCACGGTCAAGTTGCATTTTCAGCCGTATGACCACCCCACTGTCATATGGCTGAAAGTTGACATGAGCTTCGCAATTGACCACCTTTTTTATTTATTTTATGTGAACTAAATAGTTGATAATGATATCAGGATTTGAACCGTGAACCTGCAGCGTGACATGCGATGATGTTACCACTACCACGACTACCTAATAAGCAACCTTGCTATCTGATAAGATATAAATGTTCTCGTTGGTTACACATCTGTTTACGTTTTCTCTGTTGCATATTTCTATGGCAAATATTTCGGCTTAGAATACGGAGTTACATTTTTCCGTACTCAAGTGGATGAAGATCTTTGTAGTAGCACCGTATATCCCGGCCCCAACTCCTTCATCTGTCTTGGATCCATCTGTATACCATACATGAAATCGTTGGCAAATACAGGTTTGTTCTGTTCCCAGTTATTGCGATTGGGGAATGTCACCTTGAAGTTGCGGCTGAAGTTAAATCTTGGCAGACATTTGTCTATAATTGTTATTTCTATTATGTAATGTCCACCTATTGTGCATACACAAGCTAGTCTTTGACGTTTATTGAGCCTGTCTTGTGTAGACCTCTGTTTCGTTTTTTACAACTATATTGGTGCTGCATATGTGACGATCGGTTTTGCTATCGCTGTGTAGAGCCATAACATCAAATCAGGCTCAATTTTTTTTTGTCTATGGCTATGGCTTTTGTGAAGTGAGAATTCGAAGTAAGTTTTTCATCGACTGTTAGGCCAGCTATTTGACCTCCTTAGAAAATTCTATTGTTTCACCAAAAAGTGTGGGTGCTTTTAACGTTTCCCGTTTTCTTCTTTTTGTGAATTAAACTATGGTTGGTGCTCTTTTTTTGGTTGACGTTGAGGCGGACTATTTGGCACCAATCGGCAACTAGATTCAGTGCCCTCTGGAGGAAATCCGAGATTGTTTCTTCGAATTTGCCTCTGAATAGTATCGCAATATCATCTGCGCAACCTTGAACATAGAAGCCTTCACCGATGAGTATTTTCAGCAGTTCATTTACTACAATGGACTACAATAATGGGGTCTCCACCTTGGGGGCAACCTTTCGCAGCAGTCACTCTCAGTTTATAGGTGCCTAGTGAGATGTTAATTTTGGTGTCTTCTAGAATGTGTATTGGATCCATCTGCATATCTGGGCGTATTCGGTGTTATCAAAACCTCCTTCGATGTCAAAGAAGCAGCCCACCGCATACTCTTTGTCTCTAATGGATTTTTCAATCATTATTGTGAGTTCCTGAAGAGAATGAGTTGTTGATTTTCCTGGTTGATAAGCATATTGTTTTTTGTGTAAGGGATTGGTGACGTGGGCTCTATGCCTGATATACCTGTGAAGTACTTTCTCCAGATTTGGGTAACTTTGTTGGCCTTCGGCCCGCTTAGAGGATGAATTTTACCGTGACCAGGGCCGGTCCGAGCCAAATGAGCTCCCTGTGCAAGCCCTACGTTTAGCGCCCCATTTTTCAGTTTTGGCAGCATAAGTTCTTTCCACATTACCCAAGAGGTAGACTTTCAATGCGTTTTATTTTATTGAGGTATTCCCGGTAGGCCTAATCCTCGGTAATATACATTAATAATATATGAAATGTAATTAATATTAATATAATTATATATACATATTTGTTAAAAAAAAAAAAATAAGAAAAATAAAAATATAAAATATGAAAAAACATGTACAAATAAAAATTATTACTTCCAGGAACTTAAGTTAATTTTTTTTAGGTGAAAAAAAGTAAAAACCGATGTTAAACTTAATAGTTATAATAATTTTAAATAAAATAAAAAAATTAAATGCAACGAAGACATGTGCAGAAAGGAAAAGTTCAACTTAGGAAACTAATTTTTCTGGCCTTAGCTTTAGCAAATTCTGTTACAAGGTCATCATAGTCTAAAGACTTTAATAACTCCCTTTCTATTGACATTATAGACAAACCTACAAATCTTTCTTGGGTCATGGTTGTGCTAAGGTAATTTTTTATTATCTTGAGTTTAGAAAAACTACGTTCTCCTGAAGCTACTGTGATTGGCATTGTGTTTAAAATTTGGAGGGCAATAACTACATTATTAGCAAGATCTTCTAGGCTTGAACTAAATATACAATTTAACACTTCTAAACATGAGCTTTCTGGTTTTACAAGCGGGGATAATACTGTTAACTCTTGATACAATTCTGTCGCAGCTAAATCTTTAAAACCTCCAAAAGTTAAAACGCTTTGCAAATTAAGGCATGAGGAACGTAAATTGTTATTTTTCAAACATTCGCTTATGTTATTTAAAAATGAAAAATTTGTGTTGTATGCTTCAAGCTACTCAAACCTTTCTGTAATTGATTGAATCGCTTGATCTAGTATTTTGAAATAAAACTTTACCTTAAACTTTTGTTTCGGTTCTAAAATAGTTTCGGAACATTCATCACCATAAAGTCTTTTTCGCCGACGAGATCGTAAGGAAGATGTTTCTGGAAATTTAGTTGGTATTTCAAGACTACTAGCAATACGCTCAGTTAATTGAACATAATCATACAATTTTTCATCTGAATGCATTTCAACCAAAGTATGTTTAGTATTTTCTAAAACCTTAACACTTGCTGACAAATTAACGGACGGACTTTGCAAATATTTTCTGGTTATGTTTTTTTTTTTTCTAGTATTGTATATCAAACCAAATCAATAAGCAACATATAAATGTAAAATTGAAAATTTTATTTCCTAGCGACTCAGCAATGTTTTTTGCTTCAGGATTTCCTCTCTCAGATATTTCTATAAGGGCTTCATATATATATCCTAAGTTTGTTTTTAAGGGTTTTAATGCATCTATCCTGCTTTCCCATCTTGTTTCTGAAAGAGGTTTCAAAGTAAGGTTTGGCACACCGCGTTGTAGAACTTGAAACAAAGTTATATAAACATTGAACTGTGTCAAAAAACTTAACAGCATCTAATGAGCACCGAGCTGAATCATTGACTACTAAATTCAAGGAATGCGAGCAACGTGGGACGAAAAATGCTCTTGGTTCAAGAGTTCGAATTCTATTCTGAACACCAGCTTCTTTTCGCTTCATATTTGAACCATTATCGCAACTTTGACCTCGTTGCTTATTGAAATTCCATGCAATTCGAGTTTGTATAAAATTAACTTTGTAAGTCCCTCTCCGGTCTTGTCTCCTCCTTTCAAAAACCCTAAGAAATGCTCTTGAACCTGAAATATGTTTTGTTTTCTATGCATAAACCTAACGACAATAGTAAAATGTTCTATACGACTTTTGTCGGTTGTTGAGTCGACAATAAGGGAAAAGTATTTCGCCTCTTTTAGCATTGACACAATTTTATTGGTAACAGTTGTGGAAACGATACTTATTATTTCATTCTGTATATTTTTGCTCAAATATTTATTTTGGGTTTCTTGATTTTTTATTCACCTCAAGTGCTCTCCTAGAACCAAATCAAATGAGGCTACTTCCTCAACAAGCTGTAAAAAGTTACCATTATTGAACTCAAACAACACGTCAGGAGATCCTCGAAAAGCTAATCCTTGAGAACCAAGAAATTTAACCAAACTAAATAGTCTTTGCAAAACAGCTCTCCAATGCTTTGTTTCAGTTTGGATTGAGCTTTCGAAAATTGAGTCTATCGTTGTGCCTGACCTCAAACCTTTTTCGACAAATTTCCACGATTTAAAATTTTGAATGTGAAATAAACTACTCTCATGACTTTTTAAAACTGCACTCAAATGTGGCCAGTCGGAACATCCTGTACCTGTGTTTGATAAAGCTTAAGAATTTTTGTTCGTTGCAAACAAAACACAACAAAAACAAAACACAGAATCTCTTGATTTCGAATAAATCAGCCAAGCCCTCGGAACTACCTTGCCATTTGCTAAAGTTCGTTGATAACTGGAAGTTGTAAATCTCCTGAAATTAGTTTTTGGAAAAGAATGATCCTGAACTTGAATTGGGCCCTTTCCCACGATTTTTTTTTTTATCTTCGCCTGATAAATTTGTCCAGTTACTTGGATCTTCAAAAAACTCCTCCGAATTTACTAGAGCTCCTACCTCAACTGTACCTAAACTACTCTCTGCTTCTACTGTATCGACATAGCTATTTACATTAATTGTGTTTCCCAAAGAACTTACCTCAACTGCAGATTCAATGCTGCATTTCAAAAATGTATACAGTCTTTTTTCTTGTTTTTTTATTTTCGGCTTCAACAAATCTACGCCTTTTCCTATTTTCTGCCCCCGGAGGCTTTTTTTGTCCATTTTCTTTGCTAATTATGAACAACACAAAAAATTGTTCTTTTTCAGAACAGTTCCACCTTTCACTTAACTTTCTTAAAATATAAAATCCCGACTTTTATTATTAATATTTTCAATTGAATCGCATATTCCTTAATTACACAACAGCTCAACATCGAAAAATAATCCAAATCATCTGGGCTAACTGAAAAACAATAACAAGTGCAACAAGAACAATAAAGCACCGTTATTTGTCCATTTTTCTCTTCTTGCTTGTTTGTGTGTGTGAGAACGAGTCAAAAATATACTTACCTTATCCATTCTCTTTTCAAACAATATGTCAAATGAGTAAATCTCATACACGCTTTTCACTCAAATGATTCCATAGGAATTGAGAATTGAGTTTATTATTTTGAGATTTTTTCCTATTGACATTTTTGAGTGTTTGTGCAAGAAATTACTCTGCACAGTCTGGGTGGAATTTTTGTTTGGCTTTATTCGAATTAGTTTCTTGTGTCGTGTATGACATCTTTCATCTGTTCACACAAAATGTGAACAGATGAAATTATGTAATTTGTATCATTAAAAAATAATTGCGTGCAGACAGCTTATAGAAATGCATAGGTAGCTGATTGGACGAACTAAAATTTAAAGAATGGCAGTATATCGATGAATTTTTTTTTTATTTAGGCATTTGCACATCCTGCACATATGGTGGGTTCGGCCCTGACCGTGACCTCTTTCCAGCATTTTGGTGTATAAATCCCTACAGTGTGTTTGACAAAAGCATGTGGTTTAAGAGAAAAAACAACCGTTTGACTTAGGGAAACAAAATTATTTATTTTAAAGGCTTTTTAATATTTCTCTAATGCACAAAGTACTTAATGTGTCATCCAGTCACCTCACACCTTTGTCGACAACTTAGAGCCAATAGTCCTGCGGTAATTATCGCCAAATTCTTTTTAAAAGCAATTTAAGCTATTTTATTGTCCTTACATCTTTGCCTTTGATTCTCTGCTTCATAAGCCCTAAACATTTTCAATCGGATTGGCATCTGGAGACTGAGATGGCCAATCCAAAACATGACGTAATTTTTCTCTTTGAAGCCCTAACAGATACTACGATGTTTCGGAACGTTGTCCTCTTGTAGGAGCCAATTCCGGTTTCCACGTTCGAACAGTATCAGCGGATGCCAACAATCTTTTTTTTTGTACAGTTGGATCATTCTTTTAGCATAGAGATTCCCGGTGAAAGTCACCAATTTTCCGAATCCCGCCGCATAGAAACAGCTATAAACATGCACTTTTGTCGTGTGTTCACTGTTCGTTGGACGACAGTTTTATCATGTGCAGTCTACACACGTCTCAAGGGATTGTTTAAAAAATTAAGCTGCATCAGTGAAAATCATTTTGGTCCAGTCCAACGGTGAGCTAACTCATGTCTTTTTTTAAAATATGTTTTTCGGTTAACGAAGGCTTGGCCGCAACGACTTGATAATTAAAATATTTTTCGCTAATAATTTTGCGAATACAGAAGATAGAAACCTCGTTTGTTATTTTTTAAAAATGTTAAGCACTTTGTTTTCAACGGCTTGAAATGGTCTTTGTTTTTCCCCGTTCATGCAAATCGTCAACGTTTCCATGTTCGTTAAATTGTTTCACCCACTTCCTCATAGAACTCTCTGACTTTCAAAAATACTTTGCTGCAGCTGTAACGAATAATTTTGGTCCCAGTGGATGAGCAACAAGAAATACAGCTTCAAATCGAACCAAAAACGAGATGCTATTGAAGTAAAATTTGACTGCTTATTAGAGGAGGAATAATTCTAACGGAAACCAAAAATTCTTATCGTCTGGAACTAACGGGTTAATTTTTACGCGCAACATTATTTCATGTGAAATAAATAAATGATTCTTTACATCAGGATTTGAACCGTGAACCAACAGCGTGACCAGCGATGATAATATCACTACACCACGGCCACCCTTTTGTTTCTGTGTCGTGGCAGATGATTGATAACCATCCTCCCCTTTCAGCAATGGCAACAGATCTGATAGTGGGACAGTTCTTATCACCTTTGTCCATCTCAACCAGTAGGCTTTTCTTCACTATCTGGATTTGTTGCGAAGTTAGGATCTCTTCCGGGTGCGTACAGTGCATGATAGCAACTTTACATTACGCCATGGTATCCCTATAGGACAGTCCTGATGTGGTGGGTTGCTCCTGTGCTACATATATAGCCTTTACCATCTTGGTGCTGCTGGTTTCTTTATTTCCACTTGAGCTTGTGTGTGCGTCTGAGTGCGGTTTAGAAATCTTTGGCATGTCCTTTTTGAAAGGAGCTTTCGCTGGCGAACTGGAGTGCTGTTTGTGAGGATTTTGTTCCCCTTGGGTCTCCTCTTGTCATAACAGCACATGTGTCGCTACGTGACTCTGTGCGCAGTCTATGCTTCTTCGTTTCCTCTTGAGGAGAGTTATCCGTGAGCCTGCAATGTTTAGTGTTCATGGGTCTACTGTCCTGGACATTATGTTTTCTTTGGACGAGGACTTCCGCATAGCGCTCTGTCTCCATTCGTCTTGCCTCTTCAGGTTCAATGCCACTCCTGATTTTGGCGATAATTCGGCGTCTCTGAGCCCCCGTGAAGTGTTCGTGCTTCTACTGAGACTTGTGCTTTTTGGATTTTAATTTTTGTCACTAAAAAATGGCGAAAAGCAATTTTCATTAAATGTTGTCATTATAATAACACGTGTAAATGCCGATTAATACCAACTTTGCATGTAATGACAAGCCACGAAAAAAAAATTAACATATTCATTCTTTAGTGACAAAATGTCATTAAATGAGCTGTTGGTGGTAATTTTATTTTTGTGACAAAAATGCATTGGTAAGTAAAAAGAATGCAATTCTTTTTTGCCTTTAGGGCGTTTTCAATTTAATCGGTTATTCTATAAACCTGGTCAATTTTGGAATGCTTGATTCTGAACCCAAATTGGCGGTCAGGTACAAGTCGTCTTTCTTCAATGACCGGTTGAATGCGTTTCCATAGGAGCCTTTCAAATACCTTTGATATTATTGGTAGGAGCGATATCGGTCTGTACCATATTTTGACGTTTAGAGGTTTTCCCGGTTTCGGAATCATTATCACTTCTGCCACTTTCCACGGATCTGGAATGTATAACGAGTAAGGTGAGAAAGAAAGGTCAGCACCTGTAGAGCTCCCATACAGCCTTCGGCACGTATTCCACAACACCTTGACTTGGGAAGTTTTTACTCTTGGTCCGTGGAGATATAGGTAGAGGACTGCCTCTACCTGTCTCTACCACACTACGTGGCCGGGTCGAGCTTATTTAAATAAGATAGAGAGACATTAGAAGATGATGACCGCCCTGGAAAACCAAGTGACGTCATATCACATGAAAGTCGAATATCTACTCGTGGAACATGGTCGACTCAAACTAAAAGAAATTGCAGAAAAGTTCAATATATGCGAAACAACGAGAAATCAGCCCAAGGTGGGTGTCCAGAAAGCTTACGCCGCAACACAAATAAAGTCCACGACTGGGTTGCACTTATGTACTTTCACTTACAAAAACCATTCCAATTTTTTTCTCGCCGGATGCGTCCATTTTCTTAAGGACGATCCATACTGGTGAGTTATATGGTGACTTAGATGGTTTTATAATACCATATTGACCCGTTTTTCTACCTCATGTTTAAGAACCATGGGATAGGGATATGAATATGAATAGACGAAGTCATTAGTCGTTCTCTTTAACCATTGTGGTAAAGTTTAATTTTTCTGTGTGTTCCGTAAAAAGATTGGGATATTCCTTAAGAATCGTAGTAAATATCTTACTTTGCTCAAAATTTAAATGTACTAATGTCAAGATTGTTTACAGATTGCGAAATGTGTTGTTAAGGGAATATGAATACCGAATTGGATAATCATATAATTTTCATTTGTGTGAATAACAGCTTTCATATGTTTTAGACTGTCATTTATTATTAATCAAAATTTATTAGAGAAGATAAAATAAAAAATGTAAGTTTTTCTGTATCTGGACCAAAAAAGGTTTATGTGTAGTAAGTACTGTTCTGCCAACTGAATTTGCTTTAAAAGTGTTTTTGTTTGGAATTGGGTTTCTAATTAGACGTGATTGAATATAATTCTTATTTGATCCTCTATCGATCAAAAACTTAAGAATTCCTCCGCTCTTCGCTACGTGTTCGATGTATGGTGACGAAGAGCTTCTTAGTCTAAAAAATAGATATCGTCAAGTTCTTCGGGTTCATCTTAGGTGAGGTTATCCATGGAGTAGATGTACTCGTGATCTGTTAGCGATTGATCTCGTAGGTCGTTGTATTATAAGCAGCTATTTCCGGATCTTCTTCGTTTGTTCCGGTTTATTCTATATGATTGATCCTTTTATACCTGAAGATTTGTCGACGAGGAAATGGATGCGACTGTCCATTAAATCGTGGAGCCTGAGGAGCACGAGGGTTTTGGAGAAGTTCTGTGTAAAATTCATGTCTGGGAGCACGAATAGGGGCTGGATTAGGTTGGGAAGACTGTTGTTTGCTTGCAGGAAGTGGGGGAGGTGCTTGTGAGTTAATTTTTCGATATTACGTGTGAGAGAAATTAGTATGCTGTGTGCGGTAGTTTCAAAAATAGGATTAGTTCTCCAATCCGTTTAGAGGCTATCTCTCTAACGTGCGTTGCCTGGTCCTTGCTAGGTTAGGACAACTGCAAAGAAAGTGGAAAAGAGTTTCCCTCTTGTTGCTGTCTTTGTAGCTGCGACAGAAAGTGTTGTGAGGAATGCCAATCTTGGCCGCGTGGTCCCCTATAGGCCAGTGGCCTCTAATAATGGCTACAATTCTGGCAATATCAGGCCTTGATCTGCCTAGTAGCTCCTTTGAATTAGGTCTATTGAAGCTGGGCTATGTCTTTCTTGATATAGAACAACTGGTAAGGTTGTTCCACCCGAGATTGGCTAGCTGGAGGAAGTGAAAATGTAAATTGTCCTTAACGACTCCTATCGGAATATTGACTCTTTCCGTTAGCGAGCCGTTAAGGGCTCATCCTCGCCTGGCCAGCTCGTTACCCTCATAATTACTGTGTCCTGGGACCCAAATGAGGGTAATTCTAGATTGGACGCTTTGTTCATTTATTTCAAACCGGCATTGCTCTATCAGTTTTGAGGGTATGGTAACCGAATCTGTGGCCTTGATTGCGCTGGGCTATCAGAAAAGATAGCTATATTTAGGTTGGACGTTGGGAGATTTTTTTTAGCATGCGCCAAGTCTCCCGAATCGCGAGAAGCTCCGCTTGAACGACATTAGCAGAGTCTGGGAGACTGAACGATTTCGTTATATTAAGTTGGGCCCAGAAAATGCCTGCGCCAACTCCGCAGTCCATTTTCGTACCATCCGTGCATATACAGATATCAAAGTCATTGATTACTATTCCGATCTTGCTCTGGTAAGGAACTTTACTGAAAAAGGTTTGCTGAAGTCGAGCGTGGGAGTCCTGTAATCGGTCGAAGATATCACCAGTTGGTATCGTCTCCAGGGCCTTACAGTGGCCATATGGCTTTGCTGTCCAGCACCCGGTTTCCCTGAGCCAGACGGCGCTGCATATAGCTGCATAGTGGTAACATCATTGCTTGTCACGCTGTTCGAAGTTCAAGGGAGATCAGATGCCTGTGATGCCTACACACGCCGATCTTTGTACTTTTTTGATTCTGTTGATGTTATATTTCTTATGTAAGGGGGGCCACCATACTATGGGGCATAGGTAAGAATTGGACGCACAGCGGCTGTGTACATCCATAGGGTCATCTTTGGCTGGAGACCCCATTTTTTACCGAATGCTCTGCTGCAGGCATAGAAAGCCACACTTGCTTTCTTAACCCACTGCTCTATGTTAAGTTTCCAACTAAGTTTCGAATCTAGAATAGTAGAATGGTATGCTGAGGAGAGCATGCTACTCAAATGGAAATGTCAGCACGTCCCGCCGCACTGCCCCAGTGTGCGCAATTTTTGGCAATAAATCAAAAAATGAAGTTGCTCGTATATAATTTATTTTTTTATTATTTATGGTCAAATACCCCTCTACCAATAATGTAACAGCCATCAGCCGTTGTCATAAACACCTCTAGCAAAAATTGCATTGGCGCGAGCCAGTTTTGTTCACTGATAGCTAGAGTTTGTTATGAAGCAGTTTAGAAGTGTTTTTTGGTTGCACCAAAAAGTATTACGATTATATAAAAATTAAATTTGCGATATGGAGCCCTCAAGTTCTAGTATGTGTTAAGCTATTTAAGATTTTTTTTTTTTTTTGTTACTATTTTTATAAAACGTAATAATCATCAAAACCCTTTTTAATGCCTATTTTTTTGCTTTTGCGTACACATGTTGGTCGATAAAGTTGTTTTCTAAAGCCGTCCAAAGCTTAAAACTATTTTTTGTTGGTTTTATCGTTTTTGAAGAACTGTAAAAAAAATTTCGCGGATATTTGCGAATTCGTAAAAAAAGCGGTGAATTTTTAAAGATATGTTTAACCTTTAGGAACAAGTTCAAATGTGATGTTTATGACCTGAAGGGAGCTTGTTTATATCGTGCGGTCAGCAGAAAGCAATACTTAAGAAAAACAGGTGCTTGTGGGCGTGTTTGATAGTCATAAATTTTAAGAAATTTTGTATGCTAATGAAAATGGTAGGTATATTAATGCTTCAACTTTTTTTTAAGTATAAAAAAGTGGGCTTTGTGATGAGCGTGGTCATTTTTAGACTTAAAAATATGAATGGCTTAGTTGTAACAGCATTTGCTGAAATTTGCAGGTTCGTAGCTACATATGTTGGATGAAAAATAAATATTTATGACATGAATTAATATCTGTTTACCTATTTTTTTTATTATTTTGTCTACCCAAAATTTAGCCCAAGAATATTTTTTTTTATTTTTTTATAAAGTTCAATAAAATGTTTATAGTTTATGTTTCCTTAAGTTAACAATCACATATTGAATTTTATTGCATAAGTAAAATTTATTTTTACGCCATATAAATACAAAAATTTCAAGTTAGAAAAAAGTAACCTCTGTGTACTATTTATTTTGTCGTCAATATGCGGAAAATGGATGACGTATTACTGCTAAGTGGTCTTTTACTTGAGAGTGTTTTTTTTAATATTAAATTCCGCTTTATTGGGTTATAAAGCCGATTTTTTAATTGGGTCAGGCACGCCGGGTCTAAAATCTTGCATTTTAGGTCTACGCAAATAACCAGGGATTACTGTTTAATGAAAGTATTAAAAAAAAAAAAAAAAAATCTTAAACGTTACAATTATTTGTTTGTAAACTTTTCTAATGTTTAAAATAATGAAATATTTTTCGATTTTGAATTTTATATAACATTTACATTTTTTTCATATACTATTTTATAATAAAACATCCCGGTCGCGGGATCATTCTGATATTTTGATTGTGACATATATGACAAACAAGAAATCATCATAAAATAAAACAAACAATTTGTTTGTTTGGAGCTTATAATGTACCTGCACACTAACATATGTGCATATATCAACGCACAAAATCGCTGTTATAACTAATCTGCAAACTATGCTAGCAAAAGAATAGCACTGCAATAAAAAAAACAACAAAATCTTACATAAAGGCAATTACTATAATTTTAAGTCCTTGTCTAGTAATTGTTAATTACTGGGAATAAGCAAGGAATCTAGACACATTAAATTTCGTAATAAACTATTAAACTATTGAAGTCAATCAAGGGACGATAATAGAGCAAAAGCGTTTTCTGGGTCGCTGAATCTGAATCCAGTCATGATTTCAAAATACAAAGTGGGGGATAAAAAAAATTATAATTTGTTTGTAAACTAAGGGCGAAAATTAAATTTTGAAATTCTGACTTCGGATTCGGATGTAGTGACCCAAAAAAATGCTTCTGCTCGATTTGCAACAATAGTTTACGAACAAAATTAATTTGTTTATATTTTTGGGTTAAGACCGCCATCTCGTGTTTTAAATTTCTGACTTCGGATTTGGATGCATGCAGCGACCCAGAAAATGTGTTTGCTCTATATCTCGATTTCATTTAATAGTTTACGACTAAATTGAATTTGTTTATGCATATTTATCTGCTAATTTTATTTGCAATTGCAGTAATAACCAATTAAATCATTCCCGATTTTTTCAGACTTATGATATACACTAACATATAAAAAAAAGCTGCACTCGAGTAAGATAGAAAATGTCTGCTCTGTTCATTGTATTTGAAAGTGTGGAGATATCACGTTTTTATTTTGCCAATCTTAAGTGATTTAACCAGAAAAAACGACACTAGGGTGTTCTTTGTATTTTACAGCATATATGGATCCATCCACTATCAAAATAGTGCCAACTCCAGCGGCAGTTATGCTTCCCCAAACCATGACACCTTTGGAATGAGCTGCTACACATTCTGCGGCTTCGTCCGTACTCCAGGTCATCTGAATTTGGACTCATCTGAGAATGTGACCTTTTGCCAGTCATTTCAGGTTCAATTCTGCCTTTCACGTGACGCTGTTTAATTTCTTGATATTTTTTTCAAAATCTTCTTATCGTCGACTAGTTGAATCCTAATCGACGAGAAATTTCGATTCACCTTCCTCCTTAAAAGCAAGAATTTTACCCTTTTATAGTTTTGTTAACTGCCTCCTGCTCATTGCGCACTTTTCACTTCACGGTCAAAAAACGATTAAAAAAACCTTGGCGACTTGAAAAAAAAGCAAACCTCGGACAAAACAAAACTAATAAGAATCCTAATTACTCGATAATGAAAGTGTTTTTTCCGTTCAATAAAAAAAAATTAATTAAAACCGAGCAGATCAAAGTTCAAACACCCTTGGGTTCGTCCCCTATTTTTCGCTATTAAAGGGTGGTTAAGTTTTAAGGGCCGATGTTGATTTTGAATAAAACACAAATTATTTAGGAAATTACTGTCATTTCTTTTTATTATGATAATATTGGTATGGTTCAATTATGTATGGAACAAAATATCGGCCAAATGGCCGCCGCGACCTCGGCGGCACACCTCCATCCGATGGTCCAAATTTTCGATGACGCTGAGGCATAATTGAGATTCTATGCCGTTAATGTGCCGAATTATCTCATCCTTTAGCTCTTGAATTGTTGCTGGCTTATCGACGTACACCTATTCTTTCAAATAACCCCAAAGAAAGAAGTCCAACGGTGTCAAATCACATGATCTTGGCGGCCAATTGACATCGCCACCACGTGAGATAACACGGCCATTGAATTTGTCGCGCAAAAGAGCCATTGTTTCGTTAGCTGTGTGGCAAGTGGCACCATCCTGTTGAAACCACATATCGTCCACATCCATATCTTCCAATTCGGGCCATAAAAAGTTCGTTATCATCTCACGATAGCGAACACCATTCACAGTAACTGCCTGACCGGCCTCATTTTGGAAAAAATACGGCCCGATGATGCCGCCAGCCCATAAACCGCACCAAACAGTCACTCTTTGTGGGTGCATTGGTTTTTCGACAATCACTCTTGGATTATCATTCGCCCAAATGCGGCAATTCTGCTTATTGACGAATCCACTGAGGTGAAAATGTGCCTCATCACTGAAGATAATTTTATTCGAAAATTGATCATCCACTGTTGCCATTTCTTGCCACCATTGTGAGCATTGACGACGCTTGAAATGGTAAAGAGGCTTTAGTTCTTGAGTCAATTGCACCTTGTAAGCGCGTAAATGCAAGTCTTTATGCATAATGTTCATCAACGACGAGCGTGAGAGGTGCAATTGTTGGGCACGACGACGAGTTGAGGTGGACGACTCTTCAGCCACACTACCGCGAACAGCAGCAATATTTTCTGCAGTACGAGCTGTACGAGCATGCACTGGTGTTTTCACATCTCCTACAGACCTGGTTTGCACAAATTTTGGCACGATTTTTCCGATTGTACGCACATTTGGACGTTAAATTGACCGAAAGAATCACGAAATGCACGATATGCATTTTGATTTGAACGCCCATTTCCATAATAAGCCTGAATAACTTTAACGCGTTGCTCGATTGTGTATCTTTCCATGGTTCAAATTGAGTTAGTCTGAAATTGAGAAATGTCAAATGAAATGCAGAAAAAAACTTGACGTTTAGGTGTGGTTCACATTCAACATCGGCCCTTAAAATTTAACCACCCTTTATATTGCAACTGATACGTTACATCAAAATTCTATTGGAAACAGTAGCAACAAATCGACCACAAAACACAGTAATGGCCTCTAGATAAAACCTTGTTGATTAAAATAAATCATCAACAAGAAAATCCTTTTTCAGAATAGCAGAATATATTTTTTGATCTATTAAATTACCTTATCAAAATCTCGAGATTAGAAATTCTCACGAAATCAATACTTGGCTTCTACATTTTTTCAAGAACGAAAAAATAACACAGCAAACACTTTAAAATAAAAATGCTCACTTTTCTTTTTATATTTATGTGTTCTCACTTGTACACCTTTTATATTCTTTTGTATCAAAATCCGGAAATTTTATTTTCAAGCGTTACTGAATGAGAGAGAAGCGCTGCAGCTCTTTGTTTTTGGATCGTAACCTCAGATCCAGATTTTGATACAAATCATAAAACTATTTACTCCCGGTAGGTTCCATTAATTTCCCAAATTAAATTAAAAAAATATTTATAATTTTTCCTCTATACAAATAAAATCTACAATTTTCGCTACAGGCTAAATCCACAGGCGCAGTCCGCAAGCAAGGAAGAATTACACACACTAATTCACCAAACTCATCAATAATAAAAGAACAAAATGTCAGTACCGCTGGTCCTAGTTGTTTTAAGCACTATCTAAAGAAAGTTAGACTAATCAGGTCTGGGCAACTGCAGAAAGTATTAGCTTCTAATGCTATTATTAAATATACTTCTCAACGTGAATTTGTATTAGTAAAACTACGAAATAAATACGAAATAGACTGGAGAGCAAGTGCATTCCAGAATATAAGGGCTAAAGAAAAACAAAATTTACAAACAAACAACGCAAATGTTATGGAGCCAAACAGAGCAACCGTAGGTCGAAGAGTTCAAGGTGGTCGTAAGAAGCCGTCACAGTAATTTAACAAATTTCTTTTCTACAGTATATGAATGCACGTTCCGAATTGCACCTTAAGTGCAATCGCGGATCTCATTCCAGTGATACCAGCTCAGCGTACAGTGGAAGTGACACAATGACTTCCCTCCATAGTTCTGCTCTGGACGGGGATGAGGTCGACTTAAGTGGCCTAGTTGAATCGATTGTCGACTCCGACGAGGATGATTTAGTTGAATCGATGGAGGTAAGTTTTATTAAATAAATCATACATTCCTATACATACTGTTTAGTAGCAGTTTTTTTACGCCAACATTAAAATTCTATCCTAAGTCCCATACACCTATACTTATATAAGTATGAATGCACCTAACTTTTCTAAAGAAGAACTATGTGTTGAATCTATATCTATAAGCAAAATTTATCTATTGTCTATAGTTTTGCAATTATAAATAAATATGTTGGTGCTAACAGACCATACAGGCCTGACTTAGCTTCTCGCAGCATTCGTACTGTGCGACACACCAATGGTACAATTTAAACTGGACAATTTTTTACGATTGACAGAAGCTTCTCATGACAATTTTCCTCTCGGATGTGTGTCAGACATTTAATGTGTTGTTTGACAGGAAACGTTGGCAAGTTGGTTAAAATGTCAGAAACATGTATCTTATTCTTATAGGTAAATCAAAAACTGCGCTTGGAAAATTATGTTTTCCTAATTGAATTCAGCGCAAAATTTCATTGTAGAAAATCTCTATAACTTTCTTGTTGAAAAAACTATGTGTTCTATAGTTTAGATCCTCGAAAAAGCACGAATTTCTGCCCATCTATCGGACAAGAGATTCATTTCAAATGGCTGCTTTTTTAAGTAAGAAGGTAGTCATTGCTTCAACTCAGCTAACTTTCATCTGATCTCTCATCCAGATCTGGCCCTCCAGTTCAATTTAAAGTTTTGCGACTTTAGTGTCATACATTTTCTCGCATCAGCGCAAAATAACTCTCTAATTGTCATTGTAAGAAAAAAAAACGTACCCAGAACACTTTTTATTTATTTGTTTGGTCTCTATACGTGTGAAAGACTTTTCGTACTCCACGCGCTTTTTTCTGTCTTGTGTCTGCGCATACAGTTGTTCTTTAGACTTATCACTCATCACTTTTAACAAATTTTTCCTCTTCATCATTTTGTTTTTATTTTGCTCATCAATCAAACATACAATCCATCTTTCCTCCATAATCCCGTAAACTTAAAACAAAAATCCTACCACGCATATGTAGAGTCTCAATGTGCGCGATGCTGTCCGTGAATGTCTTGAGAAGGATCCATCTGAGCGCACCGAAGAAGACATCGAGACTCTACTTGAGTTTACCCAAGGGCTTAAAGCCTTCACTAATATAACACTGGCGGTAAGACGAGCCCTGTGCTCGGTCATGGTATTCGCCGTCGTGGACAAAGCTGGCACAATAGTGATGAGCGACGGCGAAGAGTTGGACTCGTGGAGTGTTTTAATTAATGGACATGTGGAGATCGACCATGGTAACGGCGAGAAGGAGGAGCTACAAATGGGCGATAGCTTTGGTATTCTACCAACGATGGACAAACTGTATCATAGAGGGGTCATGAAAACCAAATGCAATGACTGTCAGTTCGTTTGTATTACACAAACTGACTATTATCGAATTCAACACCAGGGCGAGGAGAACACAAAACGTCATGAGGAGGACGGCAAAGTGGTGATGGTAACGGAGTTGCGGCAAATTGGTCCGGATACAAATGTTGGCAGTGCAATGAAAAGGGGCCACGTTGTGATACGTGGCACAATCGAGAGGCTACTCCTGCAATTGGTTGAAGAGAATTCGATGACAGATCCAACTTATGTGGAGGATTTCCTATTGACGCATCGCACTTTTATAAGAAATCCACAGGAAGTCGCCGGCAAGCTTCTTTTTTGGTTTGAAAATGAAGAAGCAGGAACGACAGCTTCACCGCAGGAGATTCGAGATCGTGTCACTAGGGTGGTGTTACTTTGGGTGAATAATCATTTTACAGATTTTGAAACAGACACAGAGATGATGGAGTTTTTGGAGACATTCGAAAGTGGTCTTGAGCGGAAGAACCTACTGAGTCAACTGAGATTATTACATATTGCGTGTGCTGCAAAAGCGAGAACTCGAACTGTAACCCTAGCTCGATCGTCCAGAGACGAAAGCTTAAACTTTAGCTTCGTTGGAGGCTATGAACGTGGTGGCTATGGTATTTTCATATCCAAAGTGGAAAAGAACTCAAAACCTGATGATGTCGGCCTGAAACGCGGTGATCAGATTTTGGAAGTAAATGGACAAAGTTTTGAGCATGTCACAAATGCTCGCGCCATGGAAATTATAATGGGATCCACACATCTCAGTATAACTGTGAAAAGTAACCTTTTATCATTTAAAGAAATGATTCAGTCCCCTGATAGTAATTCTCCGCGACCACGTACAAATCCACGCCGAATTTGCGCCAATGATATTGCAAAGTTACATGGCAATGCAGATGCTCGGCCTGCAATAATTCGCCTCTCATCGGCGGATATGCTGAGTCATGATCAGGTGGATTGCTTTCCCTCACCATATCGGGATCGAGAATCCAGTACTACAAGTGGAACACTAGTGGGCGGAATAGCGACAGCTAGTCACTTCGTAGCAGGTCTTCTTGGTACTTCGGGAAGTAGTAAGAAGGACAGCTCTACAATATCAGTTGCTTCCTCAAACAACTCTACATCATCGTCTTCATCTTCGATGAGCACAAGTACGGGGCATCAAAAGGGCGGGTTCATGACCCTCGGGCCGAAGCGACGTCTTCAGAAAGCTCTCATAAAAATGAATCTCTTACCAAAGAATACAGTAAATTCTACGTCGGTAGACGCTAGCGATGCTGCTTTAATCCCTGCCGAAGATGATGGACGAACTACAAATCCTACAACTAACAATGCGTCGTCAAACACTTCGACTAATTACAACACGGGTGGTAATCTTGCAGGAATGTATCACTCCCGCAGCAACCCCGACCTAACCTCAACTATTTACTATGAGGACACCCGCCAAATGGATTATCCCGAACATGTGCTGAAAGTCTACAAATCCGACCAAACCTGCAAGTATCTGCTGATCAATAAAGAAACAACTGCCCACGAGGTTGTGATGTTGGCTCTGCAAGAGTTCGGCATCCACGAAACCAGTTCGAATTTCTCGCTGTGCGAAGTGTCTGTTGGCGAAGGCGGTATGATCAAACAAAAACGTCTGCCGGAGCAGTTGCAAAATTTAGCTGAACGAATAGGGTTGGCCTCGCGGTATTATCTCAAAACTAATGGAATCACTGAGACTCTCGTGCCGGACGACTTAGCACTAGATTTGGTGCGTGAATCTACGGTTCACTTTCTCCAATTGAATGCGAACGAAGTGGCGATCCAACTTACCTTCCAAGATTTTGCAATTTTCCGTCAAATCGAAAGCACTGAGTATGTGGATGATCTTTTCGAACTGAAATCAAAGTATGGAGTGCCAATGCTGAAACAATTTGCCGAACTTGTTAACCGTGAGATGTTTTGGGTAGTTACCGAAGTCTGCAGTGAACACAATATCGTACGACGTATGAAAATTGTAAAGCAGTTCATCAAGATTGCCCGCCATTGCAAGGAATGTCGTAACTTCAATTCGATGTTTGCAATTGTTTCGGGTCTAGGACACGCGGCGGTTACGCGACTCCGTCAAACGTGGGAGAAATTGCCATCGAAATACCAAAAGCTATTCGCAGATCTTCAAGACCTTATGGATCCATCGAGGAACATGTCCAAGTACAGACAGCTAGTCTCTGCAGAGTTTTTGGCCCAGCATCCTATAATTCCATTCTATCCAGTAGTGAAGAAGGACTTAACATTTATCCATCTCGGGAACGATACGAGGGTTGAAAACTTGATAAACTTTGAGAAACTCCGGATGATTGCGAAGGAGGTACGGATTTTGACCCATATGTGCAGCTCCACTTACGACTTGCTTACAATGCTGGAATTTAAAGGACAACCACCAAGCTCTGCAATGGTGGCTCTCAATCAAATGTCAGTTTCGAGTGGTCCTCATCACATTCATAGCGGTGCCGGTCAGACTACTGTGAAACGACGTAAAAAGTCTACAGCTGCTCCGAATCCAAAGAAAATGTTTGAAGAAGCACAGATGGTGCGACGCGTAAAGGCGTACTTGAATAACATGAAAGTAATAACCGACGAGGATGTCCTTCACGGGCTTTCACTGGAATGTGAACCTAGTGCCACCACTAGTGGTGGAGGTGCCGGTGGAGGCGGTAGTACTGGAGGAGGCGGCGGTGGCAGTATAAGTGGTGGCTCAGCACCGAGCTCAGTCACAATACGCAAACGTCACCCATCGCCTACGTTGTCGACAACAAGCAGCACCAGTTCCACGAGTGAAGGAAGAAAAGGAGGACTTGGGCCAAAATTTGGTACGGCATCACCGCAAGCCGTAAAAAAAATTCTCTCGTTATCAGAACCGACTAAGACACGTCCGTATCAACCAAGACATCCTGGAATTATGTTGCCATTAGTCGGTCATCCGCACACATTTCATTATGCATTACATTCATCCATAAGTCCGTCGCCTTCGCCAGGAGCTCATCGACGCATGGGATCAGGCACTGGTGGTGAGTAATTACACGCTCAAATGTGAACTCTTGGCTAAAGGCGAGCGGGTCTTACACTAGTTTGTGAACTAAATATGAACCTAATCGCCTCAAAGTGTTCTTTATTGTTTTCTAGACGTAAAATTGTATTTCTTTTTGGTTTTTATTTTTTTATTTTCCTGTTCGTTTACATGAAGTACCCGTAAGTGGAAGTCGCGTTGTACATGAGCGCTCCCACTCAGATACTCCAACTCCTCTGCCATCGGTGGATTTGTCAGTGGAAAGCAGTAGTGTAACTTCGTTTAGCAATCTACCGTTGCGCAAGACGATGACTTCAGGTAAGTGGTGTAGTAAAAATGTTGCTTTTTTTTGTTGAAAATTTTTCATTTTGATTTAGTTAAATTTTTGTTTTTTATCATTTTTTTTCTGCCTCGCTGTACGAAAGTTCGTATTGATTAGCCACTGTCTGTTATTAACTCTATACCATTGCAAAATCTTTTCTAAATTCTATGTATTTCCGTATAGTGAGGGTATGCATCAAACCTTAAAAAAAAATAAAAAATAATAATTCTTTTGTCTCATGGTTTTCATGTTTTTTGTAGTTTTTTTACATTTTCTTCTGTATATTGTATATCAATATTATTTACGTATATATTGTGGTGAATTTTAATAGTTTTTTTTAAATATATAATTCTGTATGTGGCACTGCAATGACGGCATAAATTGTTATGGAAGAAATGCACTTGTAAATTGTTTACATCACTGTATTTCTTTATTAATTGTTTTTGGCCTTGATCCTCTCCTAAGGTTATGTGATCTGTTAAAAATATTCATGAGGGCGAACGTGTATCACAAGTTGCGTATATCTTGAACGTGTTAAACACTGGTTTGATTGAAGTTATCATCGGGGCGACTGATGGAACTAAGTAAATGCAAATAGAAGTTGACCTATCTACGCGGTGTATTTGTAGTTGCGGACCAGAATTTTTAGTTTGACGTGAGACCAATAAGTACGACTGGAAATCAAATAATACAGTATAGTAATCTATTAGGTGGTCACTACCCCTTCTAACAAATTACTGTAACTACGTTTCTTTCTAGTAGGAGCTATTGCATCAGTTTCGTAACCACAAATGTGGTTTGGCCACATTGCCTGCATAGTTTCACATAATTCCACGCACCTAACGTCAAAGTTGTTTTTTGTGACATGAATAATTTTGATTGCTTCATTTCTAGCGGCCTACAGTTTTGTTTTTCGATTAAAGCCTTGGTGACTCTCGTAGGCTTCCAGATGTTTAATGGTCTACTCGAGAATCAAACAAATAGACTGTAAGCAAACGAAACTTCCGAAGACCAATAACACATATATTTATTGTGTTGTTCCATTCCATTATTAAATCCCCACTAATCTATTAATTTTAAAACTACAAATATCATTACGCGGGTACATTCAGACTTTCATTCATATTCGGCATATATCGCAAGTTTCACTTAAAATGATAATTACCCATTAACTTTTTTTTTTTGTTTTAAAAAAAAATACAATTTCTCGGATATGACTAAGACGACTCTGTTCAAATCGATATTTATTTATTTCATCTACAAGAAATTATAGATATAATATAAAAATAAAATTAAATAGTTTATCTTATTAAAGAAAATATCTTTCCCTAGCATGGTCTAACAATGGCATATATTGATACATGAGATTTTCTAATTTCAAATTTCTGACAAACATAACATAATGAATATACATATATTCTGGATTCTAATGTCAATATGTCAAATAACTGATACTTAGCGTTATAGTCTGGTAAGAGTTCCAATTGCATTTTTCTAAAGATGTATTTAGTGAAACGCCTTTGAATGTTCTCAATGCGATCCGAATGGTTCTCGTAGGCATGATTCCATATAATGGTATATTCTAATCAATATTTGATATGCAACAACATGGTATACCAGGTTTATAAAAGATTAACAACAAAATTTTGTGGAATTTTTAAATTAAAAATAAATCGTTTCATAGCCGAGAAATAGCCAATTTATAAAAGCCAGTCAATAAGTAAAGTACCGTTACACGAATTTTCTCCCAATACGTTAGAGAAGTTTTCTATATTTTTTCTAAATCGTAGTATTGGAATTCATATTCCCATTTGGCGTCGAGTCATAATTCCAAATATAAAGCTTTAAATAAATCGGTCAGCAGTACATATAAATAGACAGTTCGAATTGAAAATTTTCACAAATCCAATACGTACCCTTTATAGGTTCAACAAAAAAAGGAATAATTAATCAAAATTATTTAAAAAATCTATGTAACAGTTTTATGAAATCCGTTATAAACTAGTTTTTACTAAGCTATTAAACTATAAAACAAAAAATCGAAAGCGGATAACCGCGCTTTTTTAAGTCTTATTTATGTCAAGGTCTCTGTTATAATTTTTTCGATAGCTTTCGCTGTTTAAGAGTCACAGATGTTTGATACCGTTTTGCTCCTTAAGTTAAAGTTTTTGTAGGAAATTGTATTGAAAATTCGTCTACACGTTGTACTTTCTATTTCTAATCTGTCATTCCTTTCGGCAAAAGTTCAATCGCGTTGTTCATGAGGTGTCCCAAACTAGAAAAATCACTAATACCATAGTAGCTCTTTCTATTATGAGCTATTAAGTTCTGGCGTTTGAAAATTCCAAGTTTATACTAACGTTCTAATTTTCCCATTTTATAATAACTCTTGAGAGTTTTTAAGCTTCAAATAGAAATGTATATAATAATCGATTTAAACAAATAACAATAACAAACAGGTTCGGTAACATCCAGCGATAGCGGTCACGGTTCGTACGTTCAACCAGATGTTCATTTAAATTATACCGATAGCAGCACTAGTGGTGGTGTTTATCACTTAAATGTCCAATTATCCTCGAATGTTTCCACATCACCAAAGCAACAACGTCGCCATTCGGCGATACATGGTAAGTTTCAAAGGCTTGTGCTGCATCTGTAGTTTGTCTTTTTTTTTATTTTTTTTTTTGTTGTTGTCTCCCTTGGGCTTTGACATCTTTCAGATTGTGTGAACAATTTTTAAAGTCGAAATTATTTTTTTTTTTTTCTCTTTTATTTTGTATATTATTTGTGTACATCATCACTCTGCGTTCTGTCATGTATATATATATATATACCTGTACATGTACATATTTGCTGTTTCTATATGTGGCACATAATAAATTGTAAAAACTGTACACATTACCAAACGCATCTACACCACCCCACATATTTACACTACACCAACTCAATTATCCGAATCGGCGACATAAAGCTCCTGGGTTTTATTATAATGCAATGACGTTGCCTACATCATCTACAATAGTCACAGCCGTGAATCAATTAGATCATCATTCGGCGATTGTTAGCCGGAAGACATCACCGACACCACCCCCACCATTACCCCACCAGAAGTCATCCCTTGATGAGCGGATGATGGGATTAAGCCTACAGCAGCAGTATCATCACAGTCAGTCACCTCCCCTGCCGCCACCATCACTGCATAATCAGCAAATGAAGAATGGTAATGCAGCAGCAACTGGTGGAATGTGCGTTGATGGTAGTTTAAGCTTCGGACCAGCTGCTGTCAGAAATCTACAATATCACCCTCTACCACCTCCTCCACTATTGCCATCTCATCCGACACAACAGCAACAGCAGCAGCAGGTCATGCAACAGCATTTACAGCAACAGCAGCACAATAGTCAATACCATGCATCGCGAAATGTCGGTATGTATAACGGTCAAGGAAAGAAATCAAATGCTTACCCTTCCTCTGTTTCGAGAGAAATATGAAGGACTCTACCATCTGCAGGGGACACACAAAACACTCGACACAGGCACACTTACTAAATTAACTTCATTATTTGCTCACTCTAACACCACTCACTCATTTGCTTCACTAATCACATTCACATTTTTACTGAATCACATCAAAAGAGCTATCATAATTTGTTTTTAGATCTTTTACCCCTTTGCATGTAGCTTGTTTTATTACAAGCAGATTATAAAATATATATGTATATTGTATTGGCAAAGGTTTTATATTTTAAGGGCTTTACCGTAAAATCTAACCTGTGTCGTTTTTCGCCGCTCTTACACTTTATTTCAAGTATATTTCGTTTGTATTTTGGTTATGTTTTATTTTATTTTTCTTTTGTTCTTGATTCACATTATCCATCCACCATCCGCCTCTACAAAATTAGGATATGGTGTACTTACAAACACTTTAGTACCTCCAGCAAAAGGTCCTCGCTATCCACCGTCGTATACGGTAGCAGCACACATGGCTCGATTACATCGCCTTGGAAGGGCGCATAGTTTAGAAAGGGTCGCAAATTCAATGCAGGGCGGAGGAAGCAATAGTGGCAGCGGTAGCGCCGGAAGCTATTATCAGCATGAGTTATGCGATGAGGACGGTAAGGGAATTAGTTATTAGATTTTAATTTTTTTTTTTTTGTTCTGTTTGCTTTTGCCTTTTATTATCAGTTTCTGTGATTTGGCTTCCGCTTATGCTTGAATGTAAATATGAGCGGGCATGCTTTTTGAACATTATTGTTTGGGAGCAAAGTATATTTTAAATCTATTTTCAGTGCAAGAATTAAGTGGAGAAGCGGCAAATGAACAAACAAATAATTCCTGAACTAAAATTTACCCTCCCTCCTTATCACATCACCTCATCATATTTAGTTGTACAATATTAATTTTTAGCCCGGAAATAGTTTTCTACCAGAAAATAGAGTCTCATACGTACCTTTAACCTTGTAGTATATTTGTGAACCGAAGGGGTCTTAAATCTTCAATCGTGTATTCATTAAGCTCTCTCTTGCAACCACCTACCCGCGTTTGCCAACTGCAATATGCAAACAATTAAAAGTATAAAAATTCCTTCTGCACGGTAATAGAACCAGTGAAATTTGTATAATTTTTTTTTTAAGATTTGTTGTTTCTTACAATAAATAGATCTATAGTTGGCAGTCGCTTTCGTAGTAAGATTTTCTTAAAAGCTTTATACAAAGCAAAGAAATATCAGTTCGAGTGTGTGAACCCATCCGATAGATTTCATTATTAATTTTTAATTTATTTTCCTTGACTTTACTAAAAATTAAAAAAAAAAAAAAACCTTACAATAAGAAGAACCTATTTTTGTTGCAACTTACAGAAGACAGCGAAACGCAGGTCTCCGCTGTGTAAATCTGAGGTGGTATCACGAGGGATGGAGATGAAGAAATAAAAAAACAAATCATCTTAATTAAATATTTTTTTGTCGTAGAAAAAATATATTTATATATTATATGTATACGTAAGAAATTTTAAACATATTTACAAAAAAAAAAACTTAACTTATACACTGAAAGATTTTGAGCAAACAAACAGAAAATTGGCATTAATATGTCTTTTAATTTAATTGGATTATTTTCATAAGCATTTAGTTAATTTATAACATTATTTAGTTAATTAAACCAAAGATCTTCTCTTTGTTTCTCTTTTTTTTCTGTCCCTTGATTGTTTCAATAATCCTCACTTTTTCTCAGCCATTGTTCATTTTAACATTAGTTAATTTATTTGTGTACGTATTCTTACATATGTACAAAAAAAAGAATACAAATCATCCCTAATTCGCAATTCTAGCAATTAAGTTTTCATTTCATTTTAAAATAAAATTTTAATTTTTATGTATAAATAATTGTGCTCGAAATAAAATTTATTAAATATATATCTAATCTATAAATGTAGTTACAAAAAATATATATACGAGTATAACATAAATGTAAATGTGTAAATATGCACATATAAAAAAAACACAAATTGACACATTTGATTGATGTGTTGAAAGTAAGAATTTATAAAGCTTAGGGTAAAGAAAGAATAATAGCAAGTTCTGTAAGCAGGAAAATACGCATTAGGATGCCATGGAAAACCAAATTAAATGAAAACATTTAATATTTTTTTTTTTTTTTTTTTTATCTTGTAATATTCACACCTACACATATCTCTTATTTCAAGAATACCTCTAAGACTTTTGAATATATTTTATGGATTTTTCTTAAAAATAGTTTATGCTTTTTGTTTCGTTTCGTTTGGTTTTTTTTTTTTTTTTTTACGTAAAGAAGGGTTTAGTTACATATCTTAAGAGTGTGTTTTTTTTTTTTTTTTGTTTAGAAAAAAGTCGAACTAGTGTGTGGGGAGGAAAAATGCGATTCCGAAATGAAAGACATTGGGTGGTATTAATAAAACAGAGCATATGCTGTGAACACGTAGTAACTACAAAGTGGAGAAGGTGGTAAAAAAAAAGCAAGTGCTCATTTTCGTATGAATAAAGTTGTACAAGCAACATGGAGCACCTACTATGGTTGTTTGAGCACGTGCTCATAAATACGTCAATTATGTGTGTAGAATTTGTTGCATCTGCAAATTTGCTGTGTTGAATTTTGAATCTGTTGTTTGCACTTGGGGTGCTTTATTTGCAAAGGAAAGTGATAAAGTAAAAATGGATTTTGATTACCCTAAAATCCAGCTACAGTTTGTTTGTAGCACAGAAAATATCCAGTGCTGTTAGAAAAGCCAAACTAGCTTAAAGATACTTTCGAACTTCAATCTCTTCCACACCACTTTGAAAACCTGGATCCCCGGTAAAACGTAGAATGATCCTCATTCTCCCATCATTTGTTAGAGTGTCACACCCCTATTCTTGGAATTACACTACCATGCAAAAACAAAAGCCGCACTCGAGTAAAACAGAAAGTTTCGACTTTGACCTGCTCTGTTCACTGTGGTGTTGAAAGGGTGGAGATATCTCGTCTTTATTTGTAAAGGTAGGCCAGTCTTAAGTAATTTAACCAGAAAAACCAACTCTAGGGTCGTATTATTCCAGAAAAAGAACCGTTAGTAATTTTAACCCTTTAAAAATTAATTTGTGGTCTGTGTGTTTTATACCTTACAAAATATTGTATGTAGATTTAACATTAATTTGTGCTCAGGGCGGTAGTTCAGGACACTCTACACTTGCACTTTTTGTATATATGTATGTATGCATATTTCTTTGAGGAGTACTTCACTGTTTTATTATTTTGAGCTATTTTCATTTTATTTGTGGGCGATTATTCATTAGGAATATTTGTTTTAATACGAAATGTGAGAATATTTAAGAATTGTGGTCTTATGACCCAGCTTAGTGAGCCATAAGACCACAATCGATGGGTCAAAAGTCCACAGGATTTCCGTGTCGATTTTTGGTCCATCTGGGTGGGTTATATGTTCACAATTGATCTGTGGAATTATAACCCACCCAGGTGAGTCAGAAGTCCATTGTGGACTTTTGGCCTGTGGGGTTATTACTCTGCGCCATATTTATATTATTTTTTTTTTATTTAAATTTAAAATTAATATTTTTATTTATCCATTAAATTGTATAGATTAGCATACGAGTATTAGCTTTATGAGAATACGTACAGAGTAAAATCGGAGGGAGTTCAGAGCAATCATATTTGTTTGTTGAAAGAACCAAGACAGTTCCAAGCTTCAACACACAGAACATACCATTTTGGAATAAGTTGTTCAAAGTACGAACATTTTTATTATAGCTTTAAGTTTCTGCTTTTATCTTCCGAACGTTTCAATCATACGAATTTATTTTCTAGTATTTCTAAGTAGTAGGCATAGCGACAAGTGCTAATTTTCCAGCTTCGCACTTTTATTTGACGCAATCTAATTAGCAATTAATAATAACTATCAGTGCAGGCGTATAGTAATTTTTAAGGGAAGTGAAAAAACAGGAGTACTTAGGTTAGGGTGATTTTATGTCATATGTATCTGTGCACGAACGAACATACATAACATACCAGATCCGTGTAGCGCTATTCTACCCCGTAAAAACACAAATTACGCTGCTGATCTGCGATCGTTTTAGCAAAAGCAACCTATCCAAATCCGTCTGGAGACTTGACACGTCGTGCCACAATTTCAACTATGGTTGACTCTGCTGATTGCATCCAGCTTGAGTAAGTGTTTACATGTATGTAACTGAGGGCGTAGTGCTTCCTTAACGTCACTATTAGAAACTCATGGGAAGCACTTAGTATCTTTTTTTACTGCGTATATGAAAAGAATATAATTTTTCCTGATTACATAAAGAAAATTGTATATGCTGTTCCTGAACGGAATGTTTTAAGTTTGAGAAAAAAAAAAACATTAATCAAGATGATAAATTTTCGGTTCTGATATTAAATGGCTTTCGAGGTTATCGCTAGTGGGGTTTTTGTAACGTGCCGAATGCACGATAGGATTACATCGATTTTCAATTGTATTCTTATATTTGGTGTAAGACTTCATAAATATAATGCACTTTTTATTGTTATTGAAATATGAAATCAATATCTAATTTTGTTTTGATAAAGAGGAAGTGATGAAGTGTATCTGTGCTTTGAAACGAGGTGAAACATTTCGATTGAAGTGACGACATGCTAATAGAAAATTAAATTTATAATATTTTTGTCTGTTACGGTTTTATCGTAGTTCGGAAGATAAAAAAACGAGCAAACTTCGCTAGGCGCTTTCCTTTTGAAATTGTGTTCGGCCAAAGCTGATTCTTTCAAATTTTGATTTTCAATTCATTTGGTTGTTTTTGTTGTTGTATATATTTGACATATTGGGTGTATTAATATATTCTGCCATATGTTTTGTAGAATCGTATACACATACATTACGCTTTAGCACAATTCCTACAATGGCGATTGTCTTATCATTTTGTAGTGCTTTTATTACAGCCTCCTCAGATAATATATGATACATAGCAACATTAGAAAATAGTGCACTTAAGCAAGTGGATTCACGATACTGCTGAAGGTAAGTGATGTCCTTCAGCTCAGATGTAATTTTGTTAATTTGTTCGTCAGAAGACCATTTGTGTTTTTTTTTTTATTATTTATTACCATTTGTATTTTTTCTATAAAATAATACCGTGGACTTCAATATTAATAAATCATCTGAAAGACACATGTTTATTTGACTATGCCGAAAATTTTCTATAGTACTTGTGAGCATTTTTCTTATGTTTTTTTTTATACTTCGCCTTTTTAAAATTCCTTTTTTTTTTTTTGGCCAGAATGCACTACCACCAAAGGGTTATAAACAGATTATCCGTATATAGGTACATATATTTATAGTCCATTCCAATTTGTTCTAAAGCAATAATTAGTTAAGAACATATTTACTCTATTTCTAAAAATAAAGAAATTAAATTTAAGAATTTGATTGCGCTCATTCAGAAGAAGGTGTTTTTCTGTTTGATTTTTAAGTTTAAACTTTTTTTTCCTGAAATAATATACATATGGTTGCTTTTTTAGTACAGTATTGTCTTGCGTAAATCTTTTAGCTCTTGCTTATGGCCTTCACTCTCCTTTAGCCTTGAAATTATATAGTTAGAAACCTACTCGGTTACAGTTCTGCTGACTTTAGTTTAGATCTAAACTTGCACAGTAATGTGTCGTTTGTTTTTCTCCTTATGAAATGTTTGTAAATAAAGTAAACCGGAATGAATCTGCTACATATCCCTATTTTCTGATGAGTATTAACTCATATGTAAATAAATTAGTAAATCAGTAGTAGGATAATCAGATAATAGTTGAAATTTAAGTATATATAATATAAGTTGTGAAATCGTAGTATACAAATAGAGTAGTCTTTTCCAGTATGAGCAATAATTCGTTATATGTATAGAATACAAATTTTTATTTTACAATTATACATATGTATGTAAAAAATACAAAATGGCTGGCATCTTATTTTGTTTAGTTTTGAGTCTATTTTGATAGCCTTATTTTCCACAAGTAGATTGGTTATAGGGCGACCTTTATACACATCTATTGTGCTCGCTCCTTCAACAAGTAGAAACAGATTGAATGTTGTAGATATTCTCGATTTGTTTCCTTTTTTCATTATACTGGACCACGACTGTATTTAAAATGGTATTTTTTGACTGAAGTCTACTATTTTCTGTTTCTTTTTTGTTCACATGTCGTAGCTAAGCATGGGATAGAAAATTTGTCATCTAATGGTAATTCAATTTTGTCGACTTCTCCAGCCCCTCTTGTTACACATGAAGATATACAGGGTACTAGAAAAGAGGTGAGCATACTCTACGAAATCTTGTAGCGCTTTGAATTTCCAGCAAAGAAGTTGGGGACGATTTTCGGCCGCACACGAATTGTCTTGGTTCTATCTTCATCAATTCTGCACCAATTTCTACAATATTTTTTTTTTTTATGAAAACATTATTCTACTATTTGACTTTCCTTCTCTGTAAATTGTAGAAAAACCCCGTTTTTTAAGATTTTTTTCTTTTTTACTTAAGCGTCAGTTTTGAGGAAGAATTCGAAATTAAGTCATCCTTTTTATTATTTATACTCTTTAGCTAAAGCTTATATTTTCAAATATTTTAAAGCAGTTTTACGAAAAGCTATTTAGGCGAAATGGGATTTATATTGTTCCTGTTTTTATTTTTTTTGACTTAGATTTAAACTTTAAAAAGAATCAATTCAATAAATTAGAAATATCGTAATTAATATCGTAATTAATCAAATATCATAATTAAAAAATATCAAAATGACCGCCATTTGGCCTTAACTATTTATCGTTAGATTGTTGTAAATTTTAAAATATGTCCCTTGCATAAAAAACTATGTTACCAAAATAACCTTTCATAATTACGGAAAAAAATGAGACACTTGATTTTGGACTTTTACTCAAAAACTGACGTTAAAGTGAAAATATGTCCTTTGCATAAAAAACTAAATTAACTTTCATAATTACGAAATAAAAAGAGACACTTGATTTTGGACTTTTACTCAAAAACTGGGGTTAAAGTGGAAAAAGTGAAATAGGATTTTAAGCAGTGAACAATTTGTATTTCTTTAAAAAGAAATTGTGGAAAATGTTATAGATTTCATGAAGATAGAGATAAAAAGATGGTAGCAAAAAACAGTAGAACCGACATAACTCCTGTTTTGCTTAAAATTCAAAGCATTCAAAGTGGAATATGGAACTTCTTCTATACACGCAGTATTTCATGTCTCTTCCTCCGATTTTCTGCCACAAGTCATACGAAACATCAATTTTGTGCATTTTAGTTCTATCATTTTTTTTATTTTTTTTTTTTAAATAGTTTCTGAACGTGCAGCTTATCATCAGTGTTAACAATTTTAATTATAAAAAACTCATTTAATTAAATAATAGTAATAATTCACGTATTTACATACATATATCAATAGTTATATATTAGCCAAAATGTCAGTTACGCACAGAATGGTTATAAGAAACACAAAAACAAAAATTAGGATGTAAACGGAGGGTGTAAAAATAGACTGGTAGTTAGTTTAAGGAAACACGTAAATATTATTAATAGCATAGCATATTGTAAATACATACAAATACATATGTATGAGCTTCGACACACTCACAAAGTCTTCCTAAATTGTGTACATAGCTCATTTTAATACTACCTAAATATCTAAAAATTGCCTATTGATTCATGTTCTGAGTTGAATGATTTTATTCTACGCTAACTGCTTTTTCATCACCTTTTGCGAGTTTTACATTTTAGCTATAGCAAGTTGTATTAGATGGATGTACTTCGACCCCATTCTCAACTAATGCTGAATGTACCTTAGGGCCCAGTACTCTCTGCGATCCTATTTCTAATATTTATCAATGACCTGCTCTCTCTTACTCGGAATTCAATCCATTCCTTCGCGGACGACAGCACTTTTGACTTCGCTTTGAGTTGTTGAGTCCAAGCGACAGCGAATGTCAACCGAACTCAACTCTGACATTGATGCAATCATCCATTCGGGTGTGAAACACCGAGTTAAGTTAAATACGTCAAAAACCCACTCCTGTCTCTGAAACGGAAAATTTCTTCATATTGGACAGTTGTAAGATGGTTTCCTTCTCATTCGTTTCACTTTTTTTTAACTGAACTCTATGTAATCTGAACAAAGCCGTATGTTTTTTGCCGTATACGCTGTTTATTAGAGGTGATTGGTGTGTTTTGGACAGTTAGGATGATTTTCATTTCATCGGTCTTGAACATATACTTTAGTTGCGAAACTACTTAAGTTGGTTCAGGTTGTGATATACAATTTCACACCTAAGGTGAGAATAAATTAAATAGAACTTGTCTTTCACCAAAAAAACGTGTAATAGCAATAAAAGGATATTAGATGTATTGAATGTTAGGTAAGTATAAGATCTGTTATATGGAGCTTTGACAACAGTTTTCTTCGACACTTGTATGTAAGGCTTGATCTCTCACTGTGAGAAAGTTTTGCTGTACACTCCTGAAATTCGATTTTCGATTCAAACAAAAGTCACATACGAAAATGTGTATGGTGAAATGGCGAAGGACATGGCGCAAGGCAAGTTTTTTCTTGCAGAATGAATCGTTTGTGGATTTGGATCAGAATCATAGCTCATGTGTGTGGTAGGATTTTCCATTTTCACAAAGAGTGCAATGACTTGTTTTTTATATGTAGATATTATAAGAAAATTAACTTTGTTAGAATATTATATAGTGGATCATATAAAAATATTCTATTAGGTAGATTATTCTTCTCAGAACTTCGGTAAAGAATAGATATTGTACAGTTTAAATATTTGTGGAAAAAAATACACTGGCGTACAAGAATTTCGAAACACTTGGTGTGGCGGGGGATCGGCAACTTTTATATCGCTGATTAGCTTATTTGATAAGCTGCATCTACCAGAACTTCGTAGATAAAGTGAGATGCTACACTTATCGGGAAACAAAACTAAAGCCAACTGCTCTAAAGTTCAGTTTAAGTGCTTTCGAGCAATGCTACCACTAAGAAAATTTATGTTGAAGCAGAATAGCATAGCAAATTGCCAAAAAGTGTTGCCAAAATTGAGATTTTGTATTTTACGATATATACAGCCTTGTTCATAAATGAAAAGCACCCTACGCAAATGTATAAAATGCCGTTGTATCTGAAAAATTCAATACAAAAACAATTCGTTTTTTTTTTTTTTATAATTTAATATTTAGTTGGCCCTCCAATCGGCTTTATCACTGCAAGAATCCTACGATGCATACTAACAACTAAATTAAAACATTCTTCCGTGCTGATTATTTCCCATTCTCGTCGTATAGCGCTTTTCAGGCCTACTAAGGATGTCGGGTTATTATTCTTTATCCTTGTTCTTATGAATGTAGACTGCGCTAGGAGTCCCGAAAATCTGTAAAAAGACATTCTGATTTAGTGTTCAGTTCGGACCCACTTTTATTAAAAAAAATATCCAATGTTTTCGTAAATCCGCTTTTAGAAGTATGCAATTTACTTACTTCAAAATTTGCCTCGTCTGACTACACGACTTTGCTGAAGCTGCTAGTTAGAAGAGGTCTTTTGATGATTTTTTAAAGACTCTCGGGCAAGAATCCGATCTTCACTAGCCGAAGATTTTGTTTTTTTTTTAGAAAGGCTTAGAAATATTCACCTACCTGTTGTAATTTTTTATAAAACGTATTTTATACGGGGTTCTTTTCATTTATGGCAAGGCTGTATACCTACACAAAAAGGATGGAAAATTAGTGTTTTGTGATACTAGTAAATACAGGAATCCTCTTCTTCTAATTCAAAAACGTATGAATTTTGAGAAGATTGTAGCATAAAAGCAATTACGTTTTTTTTTTCTCCAACAGTATTAAATTGGCTGCAATTATAGTCAACTGGTAGTGCTGCTTCCAAGTGAATAAGGGGCAAACTTGCCGATGATCTAAAGTCAGTTGCGAACTTGCAGCACGATGTGTGGCTAAGTTGTCTTCATACAGCCCTACTTACTATCCACTCGCAAACAGCTACTTAACGTATGTATTTGGGACGTCGTTGTGTCTGAATCGTAGTTAAGTTTCAATTTCACAGCGATATCATAACAATAAAGCGGTTGTGTCGCGGCTTTATAGCCCCAGTTCCATCAGGTCCTACTCTCTGATTGAAAGTACAAATTTCCAGGTATCTTATAGAGGCTCATCGAACTAAAATAGATTAGGTTAAGAGGCCACTTATCTTAGATTGCAACCTGCTAGGATAAGGACGACGGCTTGAGCTACTTCCTCCGACGTATTGCCTATGATTTCTGTGAATTGGTTACGTTTCTACTATTGCAATTATTGCTGGTAAGCCATCGCCTGCATAGTTTATTCTATTCTTTTACTGCCACCTTTCGGTCTGTATTAAAATATATACGAGTATACATTTTTTTTTAATAATTAAATAAGTTAAACAACGTTGTAAATTCCGCAAGATCCACTACTTCAGGATAACTACATTCAGAACAATATCTTGACCATACCATGTGTTTCGATTGCCTTCCAAGCGTGTATAATTCAGAAATAAGGTCTAGTTTCTAAGATTAGAGTAAACATAAGCTATTTATATATATATGTAGGTACATCAGCGGCTTGCTGAATTACTTTTATTTTTTGTTTTTTTTTTTTTTATTTTTCCAAAGTTAAACAAAAACATAGTGTTAGAAATGATTGTTTAATTTGCATGAGATTGTGATATATAAAATTTGTGGCAGTCAAAATAACATGAGTATACCTACAAAATTTGTTTAATGTTTTTTTTACCATTGGCAAGATTTTAGTTCTTTTTTTTCAATTAAGTTGAATTTATACAGTGAGACCTAAAATTTGGACTATATATTTTTCTTATTTCGGAAATTTTGTTTATTAATCTCAATCAATGTTTTGTTTATCCATTGTGTCTCAAATGGATTCCTGGCATGATTATTAATACCATTTTATATTGTAAGGTATAAACCGACCTTCATTAATGTTTGAGCCCCATAATACACAGGTACTACTTTTTTTTTAATATTTCGAAATAACCAGGAGTTACAGGACAGACTCAAGAAAGTGCAATAAAATGACGCCTTATCTAATGTAAAAAAAATCTTCGGAGAAGTTTCTTCTTTTTCTGGCTGCTTTAAGACTGTCTATTAAAATTTGCCTAATGATCAAAAGAGAGCAAAAGGGTTTAAAGAATAATTAAGAATTACAGAAGAAAAGACTGAGTTCAGTTGAATTTGCGTGTTGAGGAGTTCATGATTTAAGCCGATCCTAAACTGCGATGACAGATACTGTTCACAGCAGCCCCCATTATGGGTCAGACGCTGCGGAGCAGAGCGACGACCTATCCAATATAAGCTTATTGTTCGGGACTGTTATTTCTTTGCCTGGTTTCAGCGGAATAACTGCATAAACTTTAGTTCTGGTAAAAAAGACTTTATACCATGAATATAGGTACATTCCTATCCGTCTGCCCAATCGATACTCGTATAGGTACATAACTCACGCTTAAACAATTTGTCGATACGATCTTTACATATTTACAATTCAACATATTTTTTAGCCATTTAATGCGAATGTGAAATAATCTGCTCTCTTCAGTCGATCACACGACGTGCAATATGAACTAAATATTATTACTATTTATCGAAGAGAACCTCCCCCATAGTTCGATGTTTTTTCTTTTTTTTTAAATTAGGTTCAATTTGTTTGATTAAAGGATCTATTTTTTATTAACATAAAGAATTTGATAAGATGGCGAATATTGCAAAGCAGGCAAACAGGTACATATAATGGGTTATATCAGGATCATGAATGATATTGCGGAGCTATTTATAAATTTAATTGAAGAGTAGTCAAAATTAATCACCACGAACAGTTGCAGGATTTACTGCTGTTAATCAAACAATATAGACAGACATTTTTTTAATAATTGAAACCCGTTATGAAATTTTTTGGAAATATGTTACCAAATGTCATTTACATACATACTTATGTTGAATTAGTTCATTATTACATATAAGCTGCCCAAAATAAATGGATGAACATTTTTTAATATGTTTGATTTTTTAATAAAAATCGCAAGTTTCGAAAATCGGTAGCTACCTTTAAATAAAACGTCCAGATCATAGAACCAAATGAAAATTTGAAAAATAAAACAAGAAACATCCATGCACACATAAATTCAATTTCTCTTCACAATTTATGGAAACATAATCAGAGTCCCCTTAAACGTGCCAACAAATTTTCGATACATTCATAATTTAATAATTGCCTTCCAAACTTTTCTTAAGATGATAATAATCTCACAAAATTCAATTAATTCAATGACAAAAGCAAAATGAACAAAAGAACGTGAATGAAATATGCTAAGTACAACAAATACTTTTTCTATGGCTATATATTTTTGATAACGAGATAATGAATGATAGGTAGTAGATATGAAGTTAAAATTATAAGAAGGTGATAGATGAATATGTAGTAGACACAAGTTTATATGTAGATTAATAGAAAGAAGGAAACCGGTTGTAGTTGCAAGGAAAAGTTTGTTATATTTGTTAGAAGGATATTTACATTACAAAAAAATATATCTGGAAGTAAAATTCATGGAAATGAATACAATTGATTTTATAATAATCCAAAAGATAAAAAATATATATGTAAATTTATTAATTCTTAATATTACATAAAGCAGAATAGGTACAAAAGCATTTGAACAACACAAAATTAAAAAAAATATATATGTGTGTTTTAATTAAAAGGTAAATGAAATAAAAAAAATTCTGTGTCTAATAGATCAGCATTTATTATCACACAATAACCTTACCCAATCATCCCATATTAAGTTGCATTTTATAAGCTTTCAAGTAGCTATACTATTACAATTTTTAGAGCCTACCATAGTAATAAGGTATATTATGCATATACATATATATTTTAATTATTTTTTTCCAAAACATGATTCATTTTGTTTATTTTGCTATACACACAATTCATTTTATATATTAATGATTTCTAAATTAATTATTTATCTTATAGTTTTAAGCCCACCAAAGAATATTAAAAAAAAAAAGCAAACAAAAAACAAAATCAATTAACATTGATACATATAGTGAACAAAAAAGACAAACTATATTTTATTTTGCACAACATTGCTTATTTTCAAGGCAGCTTCCTTGCCATGTATTTTCAATTTTAATAACAAAAACAATAATATTAATAAAGTAATTCAAACACAACTATTAAACATACTATTTAAAAATTTTAATAAATATGAATGTTATATTGATGTAAAGAAGCTTTGTTAGTTTCATTTTAATATTGCACCACGCTGCTTGGGGGTTGTTCCAACATCAACCCTTATGATGCTTGTAGGAGTGACACAATTTTCTTTATCGCCGAGAAGCGCGTGACGAGAGAAACTCCTATTTCTTGAGCTTACGAATAAATTAAATCTAAAAGAGCTTTTCTCCTTGGTTCGCACGATAGTAGTGGGTGGGATTTGAAATTACTTTTGCTTATTTTCTTTACTTTATTTAATTTTCTTTGTGTCTGTTTTCGTTTTTGGTTTGAGATTTCCTGATGCATAGTTGGGATTGGATAGACTAATGCGCAATTCCTAGCATTTGGTTTGGCGTGGATTCGAAAACAACACACACATGAAAAAACATTTAATGAGCATGAGTAGTGGTTTTGTGGAACTGCCTTCGCTGTTAGATTGGTCTAAAAATTTTGAAATTTTAGAAGATCTTGAAATATTTTTAATTTAAAAAAATTGCGCTGTTTTTATTGTTTCGTAACAGAATGATAAAACGGAACACTAAAGAATTCAACACGGTGCTTGTCTGCCTATTAATATGTCACAAACTTGTAGCTTTTGAACCGTTTAACAGAAGGGCTGACATTTTAGACAAAAAATAATATGTGGTAATCCGATAATTTGTTTGGAGGCGTAATGTATGTCCCTCAAGGAAAAGAAGTCCACCAGCTAATGTTCTAAACAAATCTGTAAAAATATATGAGCGGGTCAGAATCAAAACTCCTCTTGTCCAAAATTACAAAAAAATAAATATTTATTGTTATCTGTTAAGTAAATTTCATTGCATGGATATAAAAATATATTGCAACTGCTTTATCCCGTTTTTATCATTATAAAATGATGCGTCGTCTCCAAAACACATATAAAATCATTCGAATATGGAACGTTTTTCGCCATTTCCCAAACAATTTTTTTTTTTATGAGACGAGTTTTGATTCTCACGCACTCATATACATATTGATATTCATATATATGTATATAGATTTGGTATATTTTATTGAACGACAAAGCTAAAAAAAACATCGCTTAAGGAACACAATTTCACAATTTCAACTCAAAGATATTGCAAATTCTTTGCACACAAACAAAGACAGTTTAAGTCGAGTTATGTCAAAATTAAATTGATGATACTACAAGGTTCTAAATATATCAAGTTGTTCATCTCAATTTTTTAGTTCATTCTCTACAAGAGCTACCGAGAGCTTAAATCAAACATTTCATACGATTTGCATAGAAATTAAATCTTGAAATATCTCTCCGAACATTTTTTTCAAAATGAACTTAAGATGTTTCCTTGTGACCATAGAATTTTTCGTATCAATATTCTTCTATGTAGATACCACAAGATCCTGAACAGGCTCTTTGGAGGAATGAAGCACAAAATAAACTAACGAGCAAACTTCACAGACAGATCGAACTCTTGATACCGTTGAAACCGTCCTTAGAAGACCCAAAACTAATAAGAAACGAAAAGACACTGCAGACGTTGTTTCAATATCATTGTCATAGACATTTTATTTAAGTATTATATATTATCTACTTCCTCTCCTACGTTCGAAATATTTCCCTTATATTGCACCACGAGTTTTGTTTCGTACTGATCCACAAAATCCATTAGGTAAAAGTAGCATTCTACGTTTCGTCATGAAATATTCTACATTCATAAAAATTACATTTAATGTGACACCCAAAACCTCAAAATCCATCATAAAATAAAAAAGTTACAGCAAAAACAAATTAACATAAAAATCGGTATGTAGCGGACAATGCCCGTATTTTTCCTTCTAAGCGGTCACAATGAAATAACACAATAATGTCAAAGGGTGTAGTTTATTTTTAGCTCAATATTTTTTATGTATTTAATAAAAATGTATTTAAAAAAAAAAAAATTTTTTTTTTTTTGTTTACTTTGGATGTTCAGAGTTTTTTTTGCCGAATATGGAAGCTGTTCTTGGTGTCGGCGTGAATTGCGACTACGTCCAGTTTGTGTAGCTTCGGAAGTAGCTTGGACGTAGAAGAAGAAGAAGTTTTGAGATGTTTTTGGTGTCCACTTTGATTTATAAGTGAAATACTATATTACATTTTATAAAACGCATATATGTATACGTTTTTATATTCCACTATCAAGCAGTAGGCACCCTATTTAGCCCAAACATGCCAATGCATCCTAACATAACCCTATACCCTATGAAATATGCTTCCGGACGCTGAATAGTACTAATTAAGTCTAGGTTGTGGAAATTTTGTCTACGGGGCTCGTTTTAGTGTAGGAGGAAAAGATTCTTTGAATGTGCCGATTGCTTAGATCTGATGAACAGGTAAGTAAAATCTATGTAGTAAGTATGTACATACATGCGGATACAATCAATGTAGTAGGTATGTACATATATACATAGGTTTTGGTTGCCTGCAATATTAGCAGAACGTAGTAGCGATAATTATAGTGATTGAGCCTGTATAATAAAGACTGCTAATTTATCCTCTAGTTTTATTTTGCACATAGAATTTATTAAATTAAATTATATTCAACTTTCGTTATAAGACGAAGTACTTCAATAAGTACTATAACGAAATCCTTATTCTCCAGAACCTTTAATTTGACATTCGAAACGTCAAAATCCATTAATAAATAAAAAAGTTAGAGTAAAAACAAATTGACACAAAAATCGGTATGCAACTGACGGTGCCCAGTAGCACAGTTTGGGAGGTCATGGAGGGTCGGTATGCCTACTGATTTTCTGAGAATTGGTGGGGTTTTAAAAAAATTCGCTGTGGAATTTCGGTGGGAATTTTTCACGCGAGATGGAGTAGACATGCAGCCGAAATTTTTGTTTTTAGACGGGGTAGCGACATAGCAGATTGTTTTATTTTTTTATTTTATACAGTTGGTGCTTTTGTACTCATAGTGAGGAGATTTGTGCAACTGATCTGCCATTCTGGCGGGCCAGTAAAATATAACAAAAATAAGTTAAATGGTGCAGTTTATTGTAAGTATATAATTGTTGGTATAGGGTGGTCCGTTGTGAAAATGTGTTCGTGTCGTTGACACAACCCGCTAACCGTCGCGGCCGTTTCGACCACAAAGGCAATACTTGTATTTCGCATACGTATGTATGCAATAATTAAAAATTCTAAAATTTAAAGAGAGCTGGCAAAACATCAGCTACTGATGATGACGAAGGTCCCTCTGCTGAAGAAAATAAACATCAAGAAACTGGATCAACTGGTCTCAATAGTACGATGGTATCCTCTCAGCTCCCTATACTCGCTCCTTTAGCAGAGGCCCCAAATAAGGAGACAGTATAGTGAGCCTTTTCACCTTAATTACAAAGCAAAGACAACAAGTTGGCTGTTCCTGAGTAAGAGAGAGACAGGTGAATTCAGAGCCAAGAATTCACGTGGATAGGCAACAAAAAATCCAAGCCCAAGGTTCATCCAAGCTCCCCCCTTCCAAACAATATTTATGCAGAATATCAGGGTCTTGTATGGTAATCTGAACCATACGAAGGGTGCCTTGAATAACAGCGTTTTACAGGAGAAAATATGGCCCTTTTTCTCATACAAGAATCCTCGGCCATCAGAGACGAAATGAAGGGCCTTCAATATAGATCAAGTAAGTTGTTATATGCCCACGGGTTAGTGCCTAGGGCTGTCTGTTTAATTAGCTCTCGCTTAAACTTTCTTCCCATTCCAAAATTCATAAACAGGACCTGGTGGCAGCCACCATGGAAGGAACACAGGAGGTCGTGTGCGTCTCCTCTTACTTCCCTAGCGATTCAGTACATGTTTCTCCTGTACAGGTATAGGTTCTTATCGACTACTGCCATCGTCGCAACAAGCATCTGATCATAGATAGGGTGCGATGCCAATGTTCACCATTTCATATGTTATTTATAGTTATTTCTAGTTATTTCAAACCTAATTTTATAAATGCGATCCGAGAAGAGGCACTTGACCTTACGCCCTCGAGTCCGTTTATGTTAAACAGTATCACTGATTGGCACGTTCAATGAAGCCTCATTATCTGACCACCACAACAAATTTAACATTAATCAGCAACCAACTCAATATGCGCCTAAACTCACCAACTGGACTATTTTTCGGGAAATCTTGTAGTTGGAAAAAACTCGCTTCTAACATATTTAAATTCAATACGTAACGTAGATGAAGCAGCTTATCAACTTAATGATGTACTTACATCATCTTTGCAAAATAGTATAATAGCATAGTGAAACAACACCATGTGAACGAAAAGCTTGAAAAACTTCGAAGAAGGGTGAGGAATATTTTTTTTTATAATCAGCGCGCGCCGAAGGGGATACGAATACCCTGAAACTGTTCCAGGCCACGGGCATTTAGGAAAAAAAGAGGTTGGGGGGGGGGGGGAGGAGCCTGTGCACGTTGGCTTTAAATGTTTGAAGGTTGTAGTGATGGGGAAATACAGAGCCTGGTACATCATTCCACATTCTTGTCGTTCGGCTTATAAACGAATCCCAATTGAGTGTGTTAACCTTGATCGCGATAAAGTCTGGTAAGTAAGAAAAATAATTGCACAGTTTTGAGCAAACATCAATTCCAATAAGCGCACTTTCTCATCAACATACCGGAGAAAGAAACCAACAAAATTCTAAAGGGTGACCAGATAGCAATGATAGTTTTTCCAATTGTTATGTTTCAGTAGCTGTCGAAATTACCAATAACATCCAGCTGCCAAAATATTCAGTAAGGTTTGCCATTTCATCTTACATCGTTTGACGCTTCCCGAACGCGTGGAAATTATAAAAAAATATCCAAATTCCGGCTCAGTTGCAAATACGCAAAGTGAATTTCGTCGTGAGGTCGGTCATCATCATGGCTTCAGTGCGCAGGCAATTCGTTGCACCGTTGAAAAGTTTGAGCGTGAGATTTGGGCCTACATACATACGTCCGTATAAGATTGTGCTGACGCAAGAATTGAAACAGGACGACCATAGACAACGCCGTGAGTTCGCTAATTGGGCGCTGCGCGGATGTTGCCCAGAGATCCGGATTTAGGCCAAGAAATCATCTCGGACGAAGCCCATATTTGGCTCAACGGCTATGTCAACAAGCAGAATTGCCGTTATTGGAGCGACCACAATCCACAAGTGTTCGACCAAGCATCAATGCATCCACAAATATTGACTGTTTGGTGCGTTTTATGGCACGGCTGCATCAAGACCTTATTTCTTTCGAAATGAGGAAGGAGACACCGTTACCTTCAATGGTCCTCGGTATACAACGATGTTAGCCGACTTTCTGTGGCCAGAGCTCGACAACATCGATATATCCGAGCCATGGTTCCAATAAGACGGCGCTACATGTTATACAAGCGACGCAACCCTCGGAGTGGTGAAGGAGAGCGTTCATCAATTGGCCGTCTTTATAATTAGTCACCACGAAATCAGCAATTTATGAATTCCTCTTCATTCTTATGAATACATTAAAACTCCCTCCCCTCCATCGCACCAGCAAAAGAAATAAATATAAATAGCAGCTCTCTCCACCACATCATTAACTTCACCTCAACCCAATACAACATCCAATGATATAAAAGTAATAACATGTTGAATTCCGTACAACAACCAACTGATCAGTACTAGTACACTCATGAACAAATCATTATTAAACTAAGCTTTAAAAATATGCAAAGCAAATAAAAATATGCAACGAACACCGAAGAAATCTAATCAAGCAACATTGCCCCAGCAAGCAAAGAGGAAACTTACAGAAACCTCGCCGAAAAACAACCCAATAATAACAGAAACAGAAGCAAACGCCCAAAAAGTAGGAAACATGAAAATGAGTACATTTCTAAAAGCTTTCGAGGATATCGTCAATAGATCCATTGATCTATTTTCGGCTATGTTAGAAAAAACAAATGAGGAATTGGTAGAGATACGAAAGGAAAACAGGGATCTTAAAAATGAGGTAATGGAACTCAAAGCTCAACAACAAGAAGACAGATATAGAATAGAAGCTCTCGAATTAGCCTCAAAGAAAACAAATCTGGTTATAAGAGACTTACCGATAAATGATAATGTGGATGAAGAGGTACTAAAACTATGCAAGGAGACACTAAAAATCCAAGAAGACATTTCAATAGAAAACATAAAAAGTTAAAACTCAGTGAAGAAAAGATGAATATTTTAGCCGAAGAGGGAGACTTTAATACGTTTACCAAAATTCTAAAATCAAAAAAAAAAAAAAATATAAAAAACACTCATATCTTGACTGAAAAGGATTTGACGAAAGAAGGACGAATCAGAAGAACGGCTGTTGAGGATTCGACCCAGAGAAAAAAACGAAAATCAAAAAAAGGGTCGATCGAAATACAAAATTTAATAAGGTTCAAAAATATAAAGTGAAGAACAACAAGTTAATAACACAATACAATTACTTTATTATACTGATACCAATATACTCGTAACTAGTCCAGTCTCGTATGCGTCCAAAATCCAAGTGGCCGAGCAATTGGACTGCTAACCATCAAAAACCAAGTGCTGATGACCTAAGCTCTTAATCACTGAAGCGTCTAATCGTCTTTTTATAAAAGACGAAAAAAACACATTAAAATGGGGTTCTCCGCCTGGTTGTACAATGGACCTGTTTTTGAGTCTGAGTTCTCCAGTAGGGTGTACCCGCCCGACAAAAAAAAAATAAAAATCAAAAACCATCACAGCTCAACGTCCCTTGGCTTCAATCGTCCAATCATAAGGAACCCAAGTTAACGCATGCAATCGCTTGGAAATGGCTTGACGGGTAACTCCTAATGCTGAAGCAAGCTGTTCTTGCGTTTGGCACGGATCCTCATCGAGCAATGAGGACGGTCGTCAACATCGAAATCACCATCTTTGAAGCGACGGAACCAATCACGGCACGTTGTTTCACTTAGAGCAGCATCTCCGTAAACTTTTTGGAGCTCTCGATGCGAAAATTCACAGTCATCCTTAGGTAACCTAGCTAGTAGGGCCAAGCAATTGGAGGTCCACTTCCGAAGTTCGAGTTTGGCATTAAATATCAAAGTTATAAACTCTGACTGTAAGCTGATGAGTTCTTCCACAGAATCTGCCCCAGTCATTACGTCATCTACGTACACGTCATTTAATAACACGCGCGCTGCATTCGGGTATTGCATTTGGTAGTCCATCGCTATTTGCTTTAACACTCGAACAGACAAAAAGGGTGCCGATGCAGTCCCATAGGTGACAGTATAGAGACGGAAATGGCTTATGTCGTCTGGCGGGTTTCCACGTCAAACGATGCGCTGGAAGTCTGTATGTTGGTTATCAATCCAGATTTGGCGGAACATCTTCACCACATCAGCCGAAAAAACGTATTTGTGTTGCCGGAAACGTAAACAAACTCCTACCAAATCCCGTCGAATCGGCTGACTGTTTAGCGAGTTCCGAACCATCGAATACGACCTTCAATTTTGTTGACAAACTATCTGGCTTCAAAACAGCATGGTGGGATAAATAGAACGTTTTCCCAGGATTGGTTTGCAGCTTATGGGAGGGTACACGAACCAAATAACCAAGTGCTATATATTTCTGCATGAATTTGACACACATGTCATGCAAATTGGGGTCCTTTTAGAACCGTCGCTCCATCGAACGTAAACGACTAATGGCATGATTAATCGAAAAACCGAAACAAGGAGAAGGGGTTTTAAACGGAACTTGCACGACATACTTTCCGTTTGGTGTACGCGAGAAGGTTTTCCGAAAGTGTTGTTCGGCTTCGTCATCGCTAAAGTAGTCATCATTGAACGGCTTCACTTCATCAAGCTCCCAGAATCTTTGCAATAGTGTGTCGACATCTAACGTGGAATGGACCGAAGAAATTGCCGCATGTTGCGAGTGAACCGCACCCAACAGCTCCCCTGTGACTTCCCTTCCAAAGGATGTCTTCTGAGCTATCTGAACCTTGAATCTGATCCCCCTTGAGTATACACCATAACTTGACAGCTCCAAGCAGCATGTCAATAGAGCCAGGTACATTGAGGTTGGATGTGCGACCAACCAGAGACATCAAATGACCGCGAGGGGAGATTCGACGTCAGTTTGCTTAACACAAAAGCATTGACGACTACTAAACGAGTTTCATTGAACCGAGAGCACAAGTTCACAGAAATACGACCTCTAGTTTGACCTACATCTGTGGATGACAAACCCAGAACAGGAATCCTTGCGTGCCTGCGAGGCAGACCTAGACGTTGAGCAAACGATTCAACTACAAAAGAAATTTGCGAACCCGAATCTATAAGCACCCGACAACTTACCATATTACCTTGGCTGTCCTCAATGTTAGCTAACACGGTGGGTAGAATTGTTTGCTTGCATGGACCAACGTTGAGCGAAGAGTGGTTGTTTACTGGCGGATGTACAGGCGAGAACGAGGATGGGGTATTTTTAGTAATAAGGCGAGGAGTTTGAACAGAAGAGGCTATAACGCGATGTGATACGGGCGCATTATTTTTTTTTATTGTTATTATTTGCCCAAAGACAATTAAAACATAAGGAGTTCGTTTTCACAAACGCAGTTAGGGCACGAGCACGATTGACCAGACGACAGCGACTCCGCGAAATGGGTACGAATTGTTCCTTGTGGTTTGCTTCTGGAAGCACTATGTCGCGTGAGCGATTGACAACACTCCAAAGTATCACATCTTAATTGTAAGAACTCAAGAAGTTCATCGAACTCGACGTCATCTCGAGAACCGACGGTTTCTGCCCAACTTTGCTTTGTTTCGGCATAGAGTTTGCTAACAAGGAGGTAGATTAGCCACGGATCGCGATTATTAAAACCGATCGCATTCAGCCCACGTACGACTTCGTCTGTACCGTTCGTAATTTTGTGTAAGGTTATCGAATTGCAACTAGTGGCGGACGGAAGGGACAGAAAGGTCTGTACGGACGATTGTACAATTAAGTGCACCCGATCATACCGTTTCTCAAGCCGTTCCCGGGCTTCTAAATAATTTGCTTCGGAGATTGGTATATGTCTTACTAAGTTGGCTGCGTCATCTCTAAGGAACGATTTTAGATAGTGAAACTTTTGTTTGGCGCTTAAATTTGGCTTGTCGTCAACTGTACCGGTAAATGTATCACGGAATGACGGCCAATCTTTATGGTTTCCCGAAAAAGATGGCAGCGTCAAATTAGGCAACTGAATCGAATACGACGTGCTTTCCGAAGCAGAATTCAGTTTTTCGAGAAACTTTGATAGTTGGTTCGCGAGCTGTTTCACTACCGAACTTTCGTTCACCGCCTTTGACTACCTTTCGCAAATGCTTTTTTAAAACGACGAATGCGCGATGAAGAACCGATTTTTATAGTTCTCAAACTCGAGTTCGAACTCGTCAACCTGATCACTAGTGCCATTTTCCAATGCTTCCTTGTGTAATGCAGAAAACTCTGACCACGTTTCTTCCAACTTGGCCAGTCGAATCTCTAGCATCTCGAGCGTGCTTTCGGAGTTAATTTTCTCGACGAAGGCTACTGCACGTGTTAAACGACCCTTAACATTGCCGCGTCTTAGATTAATCGAACTCGTTTTATTGAACGACGCGCAAAAATTGTAATTGCAAGTAACCACGAAATGTCTTTCACGAGCGAGTTTTACGCGCACTTGGATTGTTTATGTGATATTATAAGATATTATAATATATATACTATGATATATGAATAACTATTCACTTTATATCCGGCTCGAAGGACCAAATTTAATATGCTGAGGATTCGACTCAGAGAAAAAAATGAAAATCGAAAAACAGGGTCGATCGAAATACAAAATTGAATAAGGTTCAAAAATATAAAGTGGAGAACAACAAGTTAATAACACAATACAATTATTTTATTATACTGATACCAATATACTCGTAACTAGTCCAGTCTCGTATGCGTCCAAAATCCAAGTGGCCGAGCAATTGGATTGCTAACCATCACAAGTCGCGGGATATACACAAATATCCATCCGTTACGCACAGATTGTATGCACATTTAGCACGATCAATCGCGAAGAAGCGTGATGCGTTAAGTGGGGATGTGGGTGGAGGGGGGCGATGGTCGATGATGGTCCGCAATGATGTTGGCACGTGGAGGTTCTGCTTTGGTTTTCGACAATACAGGGATTTTCTTATATAAATGAACAAAATTTGACGATAATGAAACTAATTACAATGACTAATATAGAATTCAATGAGAACAATTATTTTCAAACAACGGCTATGGCACAACTACGTCACGAAATACTCAGTCGTTACCGACTTTTAGAGTGTGTGCACGTATTTCGGCTTTTCTTTTAAACTCAAAGTAGACATTTCGTTTTGAAGTGGCAAGTTGGCCCAATAGTAGGACTATCAAGCCAGATACTTGGGTTCAATTCCCGACCGGGGAACGTAGTATTGTGGACTTTTTTTGTTTGAATTAAATAAGAAGGTGTAAAAAAAATTAAGAAGATTGACAGTAGAAATCATGCGATGCACGACAGCGAGCGGTCCACGCTCCCAATAGCGAGATCAGCTGAATCCATATCAGCCGACACGACGGTTAAATCAGGCCACCCAGCAACGGTGTCTAAAGCAGGTACTGGGAAGATGAAAAAAGTAAAACAAACTAAGCGCCCCTCTACATCATCTTCATCAGAAAAGCTGCCGGGTGGAGTGAGGGAAGAGGCGTCTGACAGAGGTCAAATGACAGTGATGAATACCCATACGTTTCCGATTGTGGGGAAGACCATTACACGGGGGAAAATAACAGCTTCGCCATTCTGGTGGTTACAGAATCAGAAGACGAAGACTAAGAGGTATAGAGTTTAAATAGCAGCATCAGACAGCTGCAATAAAGATTGCGTGTTATCAAGGCCAAGCAAATGGCCAGGAGGGAGAATGAACGGCAGCAAGAGCTCCAGCGCGCTCAACAACAACTACAACAAAAGCAGCCGCAACTGCAGCAGCAGAAGCAGCAACAACAACAACAACAGATGAAAAAACAGCAACTACAACAAGAACTGCAGCCAAAGCAGACGACAGAGTTCTTCTACTTCACCCCGAAGGGGGAACAGCTGCAAACCATTTTGCTGAGGGGGGTAGAGCCGTCTACCGATGCGGGGACGCTCCTTAAACTGCTTAAGCAGAAGGAGTGCGACGAGCACCATTTCGTAGAAGTCAAGCCATTCTCCACAGCAAGGGGCAAAAGGGAGAAAGCTGAAGCTACCGTTTTTCCTGGTTCAGCTCTCACCCAACAGCGATCTGGATAGTCTGAGGGGTATCAAAGTCTTAGACTACCAGGTTGTCGTATGGGAGAAACTAAAACGGAGCGGAATTATTATACAATGTATTCGCTGCCAAAGGTTCGGGCACACCGCGTCGAACTGCGTTAAGTGTAGAAAGCACAACATAGCAGAAGAATGTACTCCGGGTAAGGATGGAGCGGCAGAGAAAAGCCAGCTCTCGTGTGCTTTATGCAGGAACTCGGAACTCACCGCAAACTATCAGGATTGTTTTAACCCCTTCGCCCCTACTGGGACAATACGTCCCAGCACAAAAAACCTTGTCTTATTTTCATTATTGGGACATATATACGTCCCACCTTAAAATATTATTGGGATTATATGTCCCAGGATAACGAAAAGGACTACGTTATCTTAATACACACCATACATTTTCTTTGCAATTAAAAAACAAAACAAAAACAAAAGTTGCTATAATTGTTTCTGGTTCTTAAATAAAAACTCAGGGGCGAAGGGGTTAAGTTCCAGTGTATTAAGAAATTAAATCTGGAAGGTCGAAGTGCAACGTCCACCTGCTCCCATTCAAATACAATCCGTGACTCCCCAAGTGCCCTACGCCCAAATAGCGGCAGGCCGGGGAAAGGCGGAATAGAAAAGACCGAATGTTGCTTCTCAGGCCCCAGCGCCTAAAGCACCGGAGGCTGAAACTGATTTGCTGACTATCTTGCTCTTTATCCAAGGGCAAACAGGTCAGCTTCAGCGTCAGGAACAGGAGCAGGCGAAGCGGGTGGACCAGATCTACGCACTTCTGCCGGGCCTAACGCACCTCCAGTCGTAATGGTTACGAACATGGAGGAGCAATCCTTAAAGACCCTTGCGGTGAAAGTGAATTCACTGATTAGTCGTACTCTTTAAGTTGTTTGAAGACCAAACCCCTGATGTGCTTATGGTTAGCGAAACAAAACTATCCCAGAAGCACTAATTGGGGCACAATAAATACAATATTGTCAGACGGGACCGACCCAACTGCACTCAAGGAGGAGGTGTTGCGATCGTCATTAAAAAACAACTGCAATTTAAGGTAGTGTACAGCGGTGAAGTGCTTCCGGGTGCTGGAAGCGTGCATCGTTGGCATCCCTCTCCATAGTGGAAAGAGGATGTACATGATCGCACTCTATGCACCGGATCGCCACTCAGTTCACATTATTTAGTTCAGAGCTCGAGACACTTTTTCGATGCCTAAGGCTGGAGTCGGAGGAGAATTATTTACTCATGGCCGGGGATCTAAACCCCAAACATAGAGATTGTGGAAATAACGCACCTAATCCTAAAGTGAACCTGCTATTTAATTGGGGGGGTCGTCACAGAGTCGAGTATAGACTAGATTTGAAAGCTACAGATAGTCCGTCGTTTCCTAGAAGCGGCTCCTATCTGGATCTTATGCTATTCGACATACGGTTACAACTGACCGACATAGACCGACAAACTTTAAACTGCCTCCCCTGCCACCCTTCTTAAAGAAGGCAAATCGCAGCGGAAAGCTGCTACACCGTTGAAGGTATCAAGGTGCTACGTTCAAAGTACCATTGAATGACATGCTCAAGCCGGAAGTCTTGAGAATAAACCGCGGCCAGGACGGCTTAGAGCTACAACTAAACACAAGGATCGGCTAATAGTTACAACAAGCAAACGAAGTAGACGAAAAACAGCACTCAAAATACGCGCCGAAATAAATGAAACACGGAATAAACCGCTGTTCTTGACAACGGTTAAACGAAGATTAAGACATGCTGAACTATTTGGGCGAGTTGCTGTTCGAAAACCCCTGCTGCGACCACAAAACAAGCAGAAAATGTTAGAATGGGCCAAAAGGCATAAGGACTGGATGGAAGAAGATTTCAACAGAGTTTTATGGAGCGATGAATCCAAGTTCGAGGTATTTGGCACAAAATGGAGAGTTTTCGTTCGACGAAGCGCTGCATAAAAGATGCTTCCAGAGTATGTGGTTTCTACCGTCAAACTTAGAGGCAGTTCTGTTATGGTCTGGGTATGTTTCTCTTCAAATGGCTCGGATGATTGCAAAAAAAAATAAGGAGGCATACAAAACAATATTCGAAGAAAATGCTGTGACCTCTGGACTAAGATTAATTGGCAAATATTCGTATTTTAACAGGACAACTACCCTAAACACACGTCAAGACTTTGTCAAGACTACCTGAAACAGAGATGAATAAATCTTACAAATTATGATATGACCGCCGCAATCACCAGACTTAAACCCTATAGAGCTGTTGTGGGTGGAACTGGATAGAAGCGTCCGGTAAATGCCCATCATCAAAATCTGCGTTGTGGAATATACTATTGGATTGCTGGAGCAATATACTGCAGGCAACAATTCAAAAACTGATAGCTAGAATGTCAAGAATTGTAAAAAAAAAAATTAATAGATTGTAAAGGTGCCTTTTTCGACGAAAAATCGGTTTGTCATTTTGTCTTCTTTCTAATAAATTCCTTTATGTTAAGAACAAAATGAAAATATTTTTCTTCTTATTTTGATTTCATATATTCGACTCCAGCAGTGTGCAGATCGTACGATGAATGCTGGTACGCACGGATTGAAGGATCTCGGTGAAACATCCAATGCACCCGAATGGTGCGATGAAGGTATTGCAGTGACTCACAGATTATACTACAAATTAACAGTGATTAATAAATCATCATGAACAAGACAGAAAAATAATATTTACTTATGTATAACAACGAAAATAATATTAATGTTTAAAAACTAAAAAATAAATGAATATTCAGTAATTACAAAAACAAAAAATTAATTATTTCCAAACACATATTTTCTCCGATAGTCAGGCAGGGCTTAAGGCGCTGGGTTAATACGTGAGGATATGAAAAAACGTATGTGCTGTTATTGTTCTAAGCTGATTTGTATTTTGAATTAATCTTGACACAAAATCCACGTTATAAAAACTTATTCTTTATTGTCATTCTGTCGATTGCTAGCTGACAATTTTTATTGAATATTTAATTTCCGCACTAGTTCTCATGAATCCTCGCTTGCACTTGCTACTGCAATGTAAATAGACTATAATTTTTACATAAGAAGGTCAATGAGAACTTGAACTTGTATTTGAATTCTTAAATACACTAATCCATTAACATTTTTTACATCTTGGGAACTAGATGCGTGTGTACATTCGTGTGTAATTAGAATGATTAATGCCCCCTATTACGACTGTGTGTAAGAAGTAATGATTCCATAATGCATCCTCTCTCCTTTTCTGTACGTTGTTTATGATCACCTTATAATTTGGTGGAGGGGCGTTGATCTCGTTTGCAATTCGACATATGTACGTCAAAGGAAGAAGATGCCATATGAGGATAATGAAATTTTTTTACATTAAGTGTCGTGTTTTTTTTTTTTTTGGCTAGTCGACGTTGAATTTTCGTGTTGGGAACCAACAAAAATGAAATTGCCGACAAACTGACAAGATAGGGGAAAACACTAATTGCCTATCCCCTTGTGATAACACCCAAGAGCTCAGAAAAGCTAAGAAGACATCCTGAAATATAGCAGGGAGGATATGAGAAGGCTGGTGGGCTTTCTCTCCGGCCACTGCTGCCTCAGGTCTGTCTAGATAGGATGAAACCGCATAACATATACTATGTGAGTGTGTAGCTCTGTGCTAATCGACGGACATTTCTCTAAAAAACCGGTTCGCAACTGCCAAGGAATTGAAAATAACTTGAACAAGAGATGTTCTATTAACATCAGCACACGGAGTGTTTAACGCCGGCTAAATGAAGTGGGTCTTTAAGCCCGCCAGCGATTGGAAAGGGGTCATATTTTCTGACGAATCCAAATTTGATTTGATTGGACCTGACGGAAAGTAGACAGCGCGAAGGAGAGCTAAATTTAGACGAATTAATTAGAGCGATATTTAGGCGAATGATTGCTTCCCACCATTTAGCATTCCCCATATGGTTTGGGAATGGATGACAAATTGGGTTTTTGGCCGTATTTTGTTTTTGGACGGTTCCGTAAATGCATTGTTTTTACAATAGATGATTTATGCTGCTACATCCCAAATCCCATATTTCAGGATGATTCCGCTCCCTGTCATCGCGAGTTCACTCCCGAGAGACATATTTCCGGAAGACTACCTTGGATGAATATAAATAAAATAAATATTTGGCGCAACAGCTCTTGAAGTGCCAGGGCCTAGCTTCTCGCAACCACTCGTGTTGTGTGCGTTATATTATCCACACGAATGGAAGGGACATACAGTTTAGTGCCGTTACTTTGTAGCTTGTGCAACATGGCAGTGAGGGAAGACGTTTTACACTCTGTCGGCAGGTGCCCTATTCTCCGGGAGACAAGAAGAAAAATCTTTGGGAGCGATGCCCTATCGGAAAATTAAGTTCGGAGTGTTCTGGATGAAATAAATGTTTAAATTATCCAGATATTGCAGGATTGCATTACAATATCGAGAAAGGATTATAAATGGATACTTCTAATACTTAATTAATTCTTTAACCTATATTATTTGAGTTCACTTTATTTAATTTTCCTACTGATTTTTAATTACCATTAATTTAAAGATCAATCAGGCAGACGCAAAGCCATGGCAACCAATTTTTTTTTTTTGGATTATACAATGTAATAAATATTTTGGCTCTGAAATAAAATCTAATCTAATCTATAAAAGTGTACCAAGTTCAACTTGTTCCAATGCCTTTAAACAAAAAAATTGCCACATTTCTAGGTATATTTATGCAGATTAATAGTCTTTCCGAGTGAATAGTTACAGGATTTTTGTACCTTTAAGCCTAGTACGCTGCTCTACCAAAACGAAAAATCCCATGCAAAATTGGCACGACGAAATCAGAAACGGAAAATTCCATTTCTTTTAGTTTTCCAGTACACAGCTCCACGACGAAATAGTTGAATTATTCGGTTCATATAGTAGATGACTATGAAAAAGTCTCCACTCAGTTTTAGTATGAAACTAATTGTCTGGAATATTTAATTCCGTTTTCCGCTATGGCTTTCGAATATTATAATTTCGAATTTTTATAGAACAAGGAAAATGAGTTTAAATCTCAGGCAGAAATTAGTATGCATAAAAAAATGCATCAAAAACACGTAAGAAGAAAATTGGAGGAAAGGATGAATTTATTTTAGCAGAAAAGAATTGGCTTCGCTGTTCAAGCAAAATGAGTCTATTTGGAAGCTGGACCACAAATTACACCGGAACAGCAAGGCAGTTGCGAGCCAATGGAAACTTATAAAGGGTTTTTAAATAAGGACATAACAAATTTGTATTTTAATACAAACGCACCCTTATGATCAGTCAGTGTCAAAACGTCAGTCAAGGTTTACATTTTTATCATGCTGAAGTTCATGAAAGAGCAACGCTTGGAAATTATTAAAAATTACTACCGAAATTCTGAGTCAGTGGTCGCAAGTTTAAGAGCGCTTACTCCAATTTTCGGTAGTAATAATCATCCCACCAGATAGGCTGTGCGTACTACAGTGGATAAATTCGAGTCAATATATTCACTACTGAATGTTCGTGTGCCAGTGAGACGACGCACCGGTCGAAGTACTGAGCCAAATCAGTCGACTCCACGCCATTCACAAGAATTGGAAATCTCTCAGTCAACATTGTGGCGAATTTTGCGTAAATATCTTGGGCTACACAAGATCAAATTAACTCAAGAACTGAAGCCTCTTGATCATTTGAAGCGCCGAAACTTCTCCGATTGGGCTCTGCAAAAGTTTGAAGAATATCCTGAATTTTATCGGAAAATAATTTTCAGCAATGAAGCTCATTTTTGGCTTGATGGCTTTGTTAATAAGCAAAATACACCTGTCTCCCGATTCAGTCGTTCACAGACCTTAGTAGAGATCGCACGTGTTTCGGCTTCTCCTTGTGATTTTAAACATAAATAGACAGTGGTGCATCAAGTGTCGCGGTAGCGCAGAGCTAGTGTTAGCGTCCAGTGACCTGAGTTGTTCGGGTTCAATTCCCACCGGAACAAAAGTTCCTTTTTTTTTTTTTGTATTTTATTTTATTTTATTTTAAAGTAAAAAAAATTAACATAAACAATAACAAGTGCGGTAATGAGAAAAAAAGAACGGTTCCTGCTTCCCATAGCGGGAGTAGTGGACACAAAAACATCGGCCGATGACAGTGAAAGCCACTTGGCAATTGTCGAAAGTGGAACCACGGTAAAGAGGAGGAGGAAGCAGAGGCTGACTCCCTACGAAGGCAAGGGCCTCTCCCTATCAGCTTCGACTGAAAAGCTGCCGGGAGAAGTGAGGGTGGGGGCGCCGTCAACAACAACAGCAGCAGCAAAAGAGCGTACATTCGTCTCGGACGGTGGAGAAAATTGCTACAGAGGTGGTAGCAATAGCTTCGCCACGTTAGCTGCCTCCGAGTCCGAGGATGAGGACGAAGAGATGGAGGCCATCAATGATAGCAGCAATACGGCAGCTCCAGCAGAGGGTGCTGACCATAAAGGCTAAACAAACAGCCAGAAGAGCAGAAGATAGCCAGTCACAAAAAAAAATTCAACAACAAAAACAGCTGCCTGATATGCAGCAGCAACAACAACTGCCTGCAAAGCGACAGCAACAAAACCAGCTGCCAGCAAAGCAGCAACAACAACATCAACAGCTGCCAACAAAGCAGCCACAACAAAAACAGTTGCCAGCTAAGCAGCAGCGGCAACAACAACAACAAAAACAGAATCAGCAGCAACAACAACATCAACAGAAAGACCAGCAACAACAACAACATCAGCAGCAGAGGAGTGCAAAGGAGAAGGTGCCACCTATCAACACCTTCAAGATGGATTTAAAAGACACCATTGAGCTATGTAAGTCGGCCATAGGCAACAACTTTTTTATTAAACGCATTAATGAAGATAGGCATACTATCCACTGTAATACAGTGGAGCAGTACAAAAAAATAAAAGGTTTATTAAAGGAAACGACGACGGAGTTCTTCTCCTTCACCCCGAAGGGGGAAAAGTTGCAAACTATGCTACTGAGGGGGGTAGATCCGTCTATCGAACCGGGAGAGCTCCTTAGGATGCTGAAAGAGAAGGAGTGCGACGGTCTTGGGTTCGTAGGAGTCAAGCCGTTCACCACAGCAAAGGCCAAAAGGGAGAAGCGGAAATTACCGTTCTTCCTTGTTCAGATAACTCCCAACAGCAAATTGGATGGTCTAAGGAGTATTAATGTCCTAGACTACCAGGTTGTTAAATGGGAAAAAGTAAAGAGGAGCGATAACATTTTACAATGTGTTCGCTGCCAAAGGTTCGGGCACGCCGCGTCGAACTGCGAAATGCAGCCTCGATGCATAAAGTGTGGAAAGAACCACAAAGCAGAGGAATGTTCCCTGGGTAAGGATGGGGCGGCAGATAAAGGCCAACTCTCTTGTGCACTATGTGGGAACTCGGGACACACCGCAAACTATCGGGGTTGTCCTAAGTTCCAGTACATGAAAAAAGTAAACCTGGCTCGTCAGCAGAAAATCGAAGTCAAGCGTCCACCTGTTTCTAGTCAAACACCAGCCGTTACTCCCCAATGGACCTACGCCCAAATGGCGTCAGGCCGGAGAAACACGGTACAACAACAACCGAAGGTTGCCGCACAGGCCCCAGTGCCTAAAGCACCTGAGGCTCAGCCTGATTTGCTGACTATTTTGCTCTCTATTCAAGGGCAAATGAACCAGCTTCAGCGACAGTTACAAGAGCAGGCGAAACGGGTGGACCAGATCTACGCATTTCTGCCGGACCTAGCGCACCTCCAGTCGTAATGGATACGATGACGGAGAAACCCTTAAAGATCCTTGCGGTGAATGTGAATTCACTGATAAGGATCGAGCGAAGAACCGTACTTTTTAAGTTGTTAGAAGATCAAAGCCCTGATGTGCTTTTGGTTAGCGAAACTAAGCTATCCCAGAAACACAAACTGAGCCATAATAAATACAATATTATAAGAAGAGACCGACCCGACTCTACTCAAGGAGGAGGTGTTGCGATCTTCATTCACAAAAACTTGCGAGATAAGGCCGTGTACAGCGATGAAGTGCGGAGATTCCAGGAGCTGGAAGCATGTATCGTGTGCATTGCTCTCCGTAGTGGAAAGAGGATGTACATGGTCGCGGTCTACGCATCTGGTTCTACTCAAACTACGTCATTTATTACAGAGCTCGAGACACTTTTTCGATGTCTAAGGCTGGAGTCGGAGGAGAATTATTTCCTCATTGCCGGAGATTTAAACGCCAAACACAGCGATTGGGGAAATAACATACCAAATTCTAGGGGGAACCTACTATTCAATTGGTGGGGTCAACACAATGTCGAGTATAGACTCGATTTGATAGCTACAGATAGCCCGTCGTATCCTAGAAGCGGCTCCTATCTGGATCTTATGCTGCCTACACACTTTTGTGTATGACAGTGACCATTGCGGACTCAGTGCCGAAATTACAATTCCCAACGAAATTGCGGAATTGGACGAGTTTGTTTAAACGTACCCCTACAACTACAGTAGGATGCGTTGGACACGCTTCTCCAGAGCTATGACAAGAGCACTCTCCTTGAATTCGCTCCACCCACCGTCCAATAGGAACCTGTCAAACGAGGAGATCGACAGGTACCTAAGACGAATGGACGAGACAATCAAACGAACGATGGACAGTACGATACCTCGTTATCAACACACTGACAACGCAGGCATATTCCGCAATGCAACAATCGACGCACTACACCAACAAAAAAGTAGACTTCTGTCAAGACTCAAAACCTTGTACAGACAGTTTACGGACAGACAGAACTCGGAGGTTAGGACACTGAAGTCGTTGATTAAAAATCTCCAACAGTTAATTAGAGAAAATTACAGACTCTCTGTAAATCTGCATTGGAACAACAAAATTCGGGCTGTAAAATCCAACAACCCGAGTATGTTCCCGCAAATAAATAAAATTTTTCGGAGGAATAATCAAAACGACCTGCCGTGTCTTAAGATCCCTCGAACGACGAACAACGAACAAATACTAATAACAGCAGGCATAGATCCCGGGAACGCTGTCGATGATGACAATTTTTTCATGATCGAAGATCCCCAGGAGAAAGTAGAGGCTATAGGAGCGACTTTCCAGGAAGTGTACAAGGTGAATGATAACATTTGCCCGAACCACGACCTGGAAAGTCGAGTCCTTGTGCACAACGTCTACCTTCGAAATGATATAGAGCACTGGCGATCAGAGAACATAGGTTTTACCGAGTTCAATGACGATAACATGGATGGAAATGGTTCACTCCCCATACGTATCGAAGGTAGAACTCCAAACGATCTTCGCATCATTGAGAAAGAAGAAATCAGTGGGAATTGACGGACTGTCGAACATTGTGCTTCGACATCTCCCTCTAGAAGCGGTGGACATTTACACCACTCTGTTTAACAATGCGCTGAATAATGCACATTATCCAGCGCATTGGAAAACAGCAGTGATACAACCCATCCCCAAAAGGGGAAAGGACTCCTCCAATCCGGCAAATCTCCGGTCGATAAGTCTCCTTCCGAACATCAGCAAGGTATTCGAAAAAGTGATCAATAGGGCCCTGCTTAAGTGGACTGAGAACAGTAATATAATTCCGGATAACCAATTCGGTTTTAAGGCGGGGCATGATACAATACATGCCGCGTCTAAACTGGTATCTGACATCCAATGGAACAAAAGTAAGAAACAATGCACGGGTGCCTGCCTGGTTGACTTGGAGAAGGCGTTCGATACCGTATGGCTAGAAGGACTCTTCTACAAGTTGAACAGGCTGGGCATAAGTAAACCACTGCTGTACATGCTCTGTAATATGCTCACCAGTAGACAGTTCATTGTGAAAAATGGCAATGTGACTTCTGCTGGGACGTTCGAAATCAAAAACGGTCTACAACAAGGTGCGGTTAATTCGCCGATCCTCTTTAACATTTACACGAGTGATCTCGTAGGATCTCTTCCCCATACTATTGCGTATGCAGACGACTTGATCGCGTATAGGTCAGGACCAACGATCGAGGTCATTGCAATACTCTTGCAGCGTGATTTCGATAAGATCAGGATATACTGCGACGACTGGAAGCTGAAGATCAACTTCCAGAAGACAGAGACTATTCTGTTTAGAACGTCGTTATCTGGGGCCTCCAGGGATACCAGAAAGAATTGGCGAAAGTTCTCAATCGTGGGACAGCACGGGCAGCCACTAGCGAGTCGAAGTGTGGTTAGATACCTTGGGATCTGGCTAGATCAATATCTATATTTTAACAAAAATATAGATGCTGCTCTGGTCAGAGCCAGAGGTGCTTTTGCCCTTACAAAGAGACTGTTTTATAGCAGCCAACTCGATGCAAGGGTGAAGGTAATCTGCTACATGGCCCTTATTCGGCCCATGCTCGTATATGGATGTCCCGTGTGGTTCAACGTGGGAGCAAGCTGGATGGAAAGGATTCGGGTGTTTGAGAGGGCTTGCCTTAGAGCTTGTCTTCAGTTGTACAGAACACCAGAGTCCCAGTACATAAAATTCTATTCTAATAAGGTCCTGTATAATAGGGCGAACATAAACAGAGTGGATAATTTCCTGATCAATATGATTCGAAGGCACACTGTAAGAGCAATGTCCTCGGTGAATAACCTGATCTCCGGGGCATACGGAGCGTCTTAACGGCTTCATCCCCCCAGAGGCGTTCCTATATTTAGATAGGGAAGGTCTGATACAGGATAGGGTAGCGGTGCCGCTAATCTACCATGTTGCCCGAAATGCTGCGGACAGGCGACTTAACTATGACCGACACGTCGCGCACAGCACCACGGAGCGTCTCCGGTTTAGTAGAGCGGTATCAAGCCGTGATATGGCAGATGTAGTGAGACAGCACCAGAAATTCTGGTGGCTCGGGGACGGAGAGGGAACTCCCTCGTCGTTTCCTTTTGATTCGGGGTAGTCACCGAAGGGGCAAAGTCGGTATAGCTTTTATAGCCTGGCCGGCTTACATAGTTTTTAAGGTCAGTTTAAGTAGCTTTAAAATAAAAAAAAAAAAAAAAAAAAAAAAAAAAATAAAAAATAAAAAAAACCTTATACATGTGTATGTATGTATGTATACTATATGTATATGGGAAGGTATACAATATATCTATGTATATGTACATATATATGTATATCGAAAAAAAAAAATTGAGTGTTTAATCACGTACCTTAGAATAAGTAGTTTTTAGGTAGTTTATAAGTTTTATATATAGATATAAAATTCAGTTCACATACTAAGTTTTTGCTTAAAAATTTTTTCTTAGTTTCTCAATATTTGTAAGTATAGATTTAATAAATATTTTAAGTTATGCTACGTCGAAAGACATAGTTTAAGCATTAGGTTTAGCTTAGAGCGCCCGCATAGGGCCATTAAGTTAGTATATAACATAGTTAAGTTAGTTAAGCTAGTTTTAAGCGTTTTTTGTGTCTAGCTGTTAAGAGTTCATAAATTCCGAAAATAAAAATGCACTAAAAACGAAAAAACCTGTCTCCCGATTTACACGGAAGATCGGTTCCTGAAAATATCGTTTAAATTGAAGTCCTAGATTTTTGTATGAAAAAACTTGTAAATCGAAAAAGAACTAAAATGCACATAACATTATGATTGACAATCAATCTTTTCTTCTTGGTTGGTGAGATTTCGCTTTCATCACTCGATATTATTCCTGGCGATTCTGATTCGATAGATGATAAATTACTGACAATTTCAGATGGAAGAGACTTGGTAATGAAATCAGTAATCAACATTTGTGTTTTGTTTTTGGTAAGATCTTTATATACCTCCTCATATTGAGCTAAGCAATTGTTGATATCTCGCTGGAACTGGAGAGCCCGCTCAACATTAGGGTCATGTTGTAGAAAAAGATTACATAATTTTCGCCTGATTGCAAGTCCTTCGTGGATGACTTTTGCTGTGAAAGCAATTGGTTCAGTCTCCTCACCAGGATCGTTGTATTGATCAATTGTATCATCAATCATATTAAATAAATCATCCTCATCTAATTCTTCATCCGCCACTAGCTCTTCAATATCTGCCTCGAAACCTTCTCTTCCCACTGCATGCGCCAACTCAACTATCTGAGAATATTCATGCTCTAATGGTTGACAAAAAATCTCACCTTCAACTACTTCTAGCCATACTTTTTTCCAACAAGCATTTAGCGTTGATTGCTTAATCTCGGAATATGATAATGCAACATGCTTAACACAATCCAAAATTTTAAATTTTTTCCAAGCATCATCCATTACTGTCAAAGATGCATCATTATCAGTTTGTTCTAAAATATACCTGAATGTTCGCTTGATATACAATGAAAAGTAGAAATTATTCCTTGATCTAGTGGCTGTAATAAAGAAGTTGTATTCTTTGTTGGAAATACAACTTGCACATTTTCATGTTATAAATTGTGAGGGAGCATTGTCAATTAGCAGAAGCACTTTAAAAGGCAACCCTTCTTCATCTAAATACCTTTTGGCATCGGGGACAAAGAGAATATGAAACCATGGCAGTAACCCATGCTCTCTTATTGGCCATCCAATAAACGGGCAGGTTGTTGATATTTATACCTTTAAATGCACGTGGCGTTTTTGATTTGTTAATAGTTATTATTAATGGTTTCATTATATTATTGCCTGAAGCATTACTACAGAAAAGAACTGTTATACGATCCTTCGCTGATTTGTGAGCTTTAGATACATAGGTTCTTTTTGGCAATTTTTTCCCACAATAACCCCGACTCGTCAGCATTAAATACCTGATCAGGAGTGTATGAATTAGCTACAATAATTTCAGCCAACTTTGCTGGATATTCTTGCGCTGCATCTGCATCACCAGATGCTAGTTCGCCTTTCAGTCTTAGATTATGTAAAGAATGCCTTTGTTTGAATCTTTCAAACCAACCGTGACTAGCTGAAAAGGACAACTTCTTTTCAGCTGAAGAAGTAGATGGTAACTCACCCTTAATTTTTTCATAAATTCGCAAAGCCTTATTTGTGATGGCGTTGGTATCAATTAGTATTCACTTTTGAGTTTGGTCTTCTATCCAAATCATTAATGCCTTTTCCATGTTTTCAATTACAATATCCCTTACGTAAGAAGTTGTGCTTTTACTCGTACTAGTTCCATCTGCTACACTTTTTCTGATGGAGCTTTAATTTTTTCTGATGCTTCTTATTGTGGCTTCATTCATGAAATACGATTTAGCAACCGCTATTACTCTTTCTCCATTACTTAGACGATCAAGAATTTTAATTTTGGTTTCTAAAGAGATGACTTTCCTTTTCCCTTGCTGTTTAATTACTTTCGACATGGTGCAGCTTTAAAAATGTTAATTGAATTATAATATGTAATGCTAAGTATATTATAAAATAATTTAAAATATAAATATTTATCACTAACCATTAAAAATGAAGTTCTAAAAATTTCCAATTGAAAAAAACAACGATATACACCTTTCTGCTGCTAAAGAATCACTGCACTACTAATCAATAAGGTTAACACAAAAAAAATTATACAAAGGGAAATCCCCTTTTTAGGTTTAATGCCAGTGTAACCAGCATACATTTTTGTTTATTTTTGTAACAGTTTTATTTTGGAAAATTCGTGAATTTGTAAACCGTGTAAAAGCAAAAATTAACATACTCGTATACATCGAGGGTCAGTGGCTTGGGAAAAAAACGTGTAAAAGTGGAAAAAAAAAACATGTAAAAAAAGTACCGTGCAAATAGGGGGACAGGTGTATGCATTATTGGATAGCAACAAACCCACATGTGTTCCAAGAGACTTCATTGCATCCACAAAAAGTGGCCATGTGGTGTGGATTTCATGCCAGAGGTGTGATTGGACCGTATTTTTTCGTCGATGAAAATGATCGCCATGTTACGGTCAATGGAGTTCGCTATTGTGCCATATTGGAAGGCTATTTTTGGCCAGAATCGGATGAACTTGACATCAGTGATATGGAGTTCCAACAAGATGGTGCAACATGCCATACAGTTGGTGAAACAATTGATCTATTGAAGGGTAAGCGTGTAATCTCGAAAAATGTTCCGATCGAATGGCCAGCTCGCTCATGCGATTTAACGCCGATGAATTTATTTTTATGGAGTTACGTTAAGTCGCTGGTAACAAGCCAACAACGTTAGAGGAGCTCAGGAACAATATCGAACGTGAAATTGCCAACGTTCCGGTCGATATGTGTGGAAGAGTGGTGGAAAATTGGCTCCAAAGAATCGATCGCTAGAAACGTGCTCGCAGTGGTCATATGAACGAGATCGAATTCTATACTTAAATTTGATATGCGTACTACACCTGGAATATATTTCAGTCCGATATCTCAATACACAGAAGTGTTTTATTTAAATACAAAATTGTTATGTCCTTATTGAAAAACCCTCTATATGTATAAAGACGTATAAAGATTAATCTTATGGCATAAATTTTTTAAGTCGATGATTGCAAACTTTTATAGCACTCTTTACGCGATAGTATGCGCTACCACTTGGGGGCAAGCATAAGAAGAAATCAGGTAGCGGAGTGGATCTGCACGATGAAGATGAAGAGGTTGGCAAATTTATAATTGCGTCAGCAAAGTGCTGTGGAATCCGTTCAAATAACATACTTCTAAAAGCATAATTTGTGTTTGTGACCTATTACGACTAAACCTTATAATTGTAGAATAAACTTTCTGACTTTTTGCGACTTAACCAACTTGAAAACTTCTTCAAAGATATTTGGCTTCATATGGAAATTTTCCTTGAATACTTACTAGTTAGCCACCATGTCATGGAACTATAAAAGAGCTCAATTATATTAAATTGCTCGACATAACTAAATAAATTTACATCTGTTAAAAATCATCCTTTCTTTTGTCTCTCCTGCAAGTAACATACTCTATTATAGCAAATTTCTTTAAAGGAGCTATTTCATCAGAGGGGTCTTGTATTCCGCAGCGAAATTAGCTCTGGCTTAACCAACTTCAAAACTTCTTCAAAGATATTTGGCCTCATATGAAAATTTAGCTTGATTTACTTTCTTGTTTGCCACCATGTCATAGAACTATAAATGACCCCAATTATATTAAATTGCTCGGCAGAACTAAATAAACTTACATGCATCTGTTACAAAGCGTAACTTTTTTGCCTCTGCTGCAAGTAAGAAGGAAATTGTTTCTTCTTTCTTAGAGGCATGCTATGAACCGCAGATGTGGTTCCTAATAGTTTTGATCCATTTTTTTAGTGGAAGATAATTTAAAACAAAAATAAATCTCTTAAATTCCTCGAACAACATAAATAATTTACTTAAAGAGCACTTTTCCGTAGCAACGAAACGACAGAAGAATCGGTTTGAATGAAAATAAAATTTGGTAACATTTTTATATAATAATAGTTCGATTTTGCATCGATGTTTTTGTATTTGATCTATCGATATATACTATAATAGATTCTTTCCAATCTATGCCCTCGTTTTTTATCGATGCACGATATCGATGTTTTTGATTTAATTATTTATTTTTAATATCTATTATTAAAGCCGGTAATGAAAAAAGAGAGTCTTTAAGTTCAGCAAAATAAAAGTATCCCGTACCATACCCTGAACACATCTATACATTCGCACACACTCCAAATCATAAACAGCGCTTCAATACTGGTGTCAATGGCAGCTCCCGGACTGTTAGACAGTAGCTAACTAGCTTAAGCTTAGTAACAGCTAAGAAACAGCTTGAAATATGTCAGTGCTTGCTTTATTTTTGCACTTAAGGACAATATGCACACACGTATGTATGTATGTATATATCACTTGATTAGAGTAATTGAACTACAAACTATGATAAAACAGTTAAAATAAAATTACACAAAATTATCAAAATTGTCAAGTAGCTCTTAGGTTTTTTTTTGTTCCTTTAAAAAACAATTCATATTCTGGGTTCGATTCGATTTCACGAAAAATCGGTCGCACGTATCTACGAGTACATTGTAGAAATAGTCTAAGAGCTGGTGAATGATTTTGCAACGTCATTTGAGCAAGGAAAATTTATATAATTTCTTGTTATTCTTAGTCCAATGATCACAAAAATCAACGTCTGGCAGTTTTCTGTTTGTACTTTTGGGGTGGAGGAGGCCCTAAAAGCGTCAAAAAAAATCGATGCGGTCACGTCATTTGACCAAAGCTGCATTTTTTTATGAAAAGTCGACTTATTATACATATGTCATAATTTATCACTTCCAGACGTTTTAGATGGGTCCGAAACGATGCCAGACGGGCTCAAGCCCGTAAAAAAAATGAGGGTCGGTGACTTCATAATGGCAAGGCCAATTTTTTTTTAGTCGTTAATTGAAATCTACCTCAGTAATTATATACAACTGCCAGACGCAAATCCCGAGTCTAATACTCTGCCAGACGCAAGAGAAGATTTAATATCGTTACTCAAATCACGTGCGACAAATGTATTTAATAGCCTTTTTTTCATCAAAACTCAAAGAAATTTAACTCTAACTAAGTTCATTTTATAGGAAATTTAATTTTGAATAAAAAAGCTAATATGCACAAGTTTCATACATCCAGTAGTATAGAAGATATTAGAAAAGAGTCTGTAGCCGCGACAGCACACCAAGTTTTCAGTTGAGTTCACAAACACAGTTTCTTAGCAAAATATCGTTTTCATTAAAAAATGCATCGTATTTCATCGTCGGATTTTCTGCCTGAAAAAAAAGAAGAAAACAATCATACTTCAAATAATTAACAATTTCATTTTATTAAACCAGATAAATGATTTTGGACAATATAACAAGATATAATGTTTCTATAACTGAACTTTCTATACTATCATACACGTGTTAAACGTCCACATCATCTCCTTCGTTGTCAGGTTCAGATGCATCATCATCTAAATATAATATAATTGAACAGTTTTATTAGTTTGCATGGCATATAGATTTGCTAGCAATACAATTTTTATTTATTATAATACATAATTATTCTTCAATTCTCCATTTCTTTATTGCTAAAATTTGAAAGAAATAAAGTTTTAATAACTCTGCTGGGTATCTGACCATTGCGATATCCCGGGAAGATGCCTGGATCATGAATAAGTTGCAAAGAAGAGGACGAGGATTAGACTATAGTTCAATTGCTCTCTCTAATCTAGGAGAATACTTGTTCTACAATCTAAACGATTTGAACAAAACTTACAATACCAAAATCAATGGCTTTAAGTATTACAATTATTTTTTGCAAACTGTTTAAAATAATGAAATATTTTTCGATTTAGAAATTTGTTCATCTACTATTTCAAATCCCGGGATCCCAAGATTGGCCTGATTTTTTTCCAGAATCCCCGGATTGTGAAAACTCCGGAAAATGAGAAACCGTAATGGCAACAGCGTCCTTCATGTTACGACAAGGGACTTTTACCACGCCATTAAAGATTTTCTTCAAGACACAGTGGTTTGGAAAGGCGATAACATTGACCTTGGTGAAGAAGCACTGACCCCCATCCGTTACGTGTTGAAAACGTTTGTCCATTTCCCAAAATTTATTTCATGTTTTCAGAGGACTAAGTTTCTTGTTTATTTCGCAGATTTAAATCCTCAAAATATTACTGCTCTAGTACTACAACTACTTCTCGTGTGCCGAGTAAAATTTAACATACGAGTCCACAAATGAATCGTATTTACACGATTTTACTAATGTCACATGAAAAGGGAAATATTGTTCGAGAGGTTTCGTAACTGTCAAGTGCAATGACCTCACTTTTTTTTTATTAATCCGTATTAATAAAGCTCGCATGGCAGTTCATAGAACTACTTAATTGAAAACTTAATCATTGTATTGATAAGAAAACCCACAAACATTGCAATTTATCAGATAATACGTAAAAGGGAATTGCTAGGCAAGTGCAAATTAAAAAAAAGCGATAAGGGCATCACCAATTCACAGTATCACCTTATTAAAAACTGCAACCGCACATGATCACAATTACAAAGTAGCAAGTTTGACAACTTAACACCTTATTTTTAAAAATAGTACGAGTATATAAACTTTCGATTTGGCTGGGAAAAGTCACAGTTTGGTTTCATCAACCAATCCTTAACCATATCGATTGAACATTGCACTCTCTCCTAGCCGGCATGCGAACCTCATTGATTTTCTTAACACTTGGTGAGTTCACAAACACAGATCTTAGTAAGAACCAGAATTTAAATAACATTTTCTACTCCTAGTTGGGTTTGTTGCTTGTTCAACACCATGGCAATTGAATCAGCAATACGAGTACGCCTTTTCGGCGAATACCCTCACCGGTTACGGTCTAGGCCAAGATCAGTATGTCGGTATCATCACTAAGGGAAAATTGGTATTGCAACCACAATCCGAATCTGTTGTTCGTGGTAAATTGTATCAAGTCCGCCACGCCCATTTCCATGATGAGTTCAAGGACGGCTTGAACAGTAAGATCCCAGAGGATATTTTGAATTTCAGCGACCAACCGTCTTCCGAGTCATTGTTTAGTATCAACTATAAGAATGGAGTGATCCGTTCATTGGATGTGGATCCATCGCTAAGCAATGATGACATAAACCAACTGAAGGCTGTCCTTTCTCAATTGCAAGTTGACACCACTGGAGAAAATGTGATCAAGTGCCGTCATAATCAATTGCCAGGAGAGAAGGGTGATGCTAGCAACGCTTTGTATAAGACCATGGAAGCTACGGTGACTGGTGAATGTGAGACATTGTATGAAATGTCACCTGTTCTTGCCCATGCCGAAACCGAACCCGTTGAGCAATGGGCCCCCCAAACACTGCTAAACATGGACGAGAACCTATACCAATTCGTGAAGACCGTGAACTACAGCAACTGTGATGTTCGTCGTGCATATCACTTTGGCATCACAGGATCATCTGATATGAAGCCGAACTCAAACCAAATGGGAGATTTTCTATCCGTAAGTATAACAAATAGATCGAAAACATTAACTTCTAGCTTATATGAATTTGCTTTAGAAAACTTCTGTCAGCCGCGTAGTTGTTGCCGGACCTCTCGACCGTTTTACGATCAAGTCCGCTGAAACCACAAACCGCGTTGCCGTTAGTACCCTGCTGTATGATAATGAACAAGCTGAAGTTGTGAGTCGCATTGCCCTTGAGTTGGAATCCATTACAGCCAGTCAATACGCATTGCCTGTTAAGAGCGATAGCTTAATCCATGTCGGCAATCTCATTTACCGATACAACATTCCTTCTGATGAAAAGAACCAACCACGTACCTCAGCTAAGAGCGCAGGTGGAGCATCATCATCCTCGTCATCGTCATCATCGTCTAGCGAGGAAGAAAATCACACCAAGCGCCACCGCCGCAGCATTGGTACCGAAAACCACGTCAGCAAACACAACTCTGAAAAGCTATTGTCCTCTTCATCGTCATCATCATCTTCATCCTCCGAGTCATCTGAGGAGTACAATTCTCCCCGCTACGCTGCTAAATATCCACACTACTACCAACCTCACCCAGATATGAGAAACGCCCCTGAACAACCGTTGCATCCATTCACAATTGGAAATAAAGGACGTAGCATCCAGTACCACAATTCGATCGATACTGTTGTCGAAGCGCAAAAGTTAGCCGATGAAATTGCCACAGACCTGCAAGATCAAGAAGAGATCCCCACCCGTAATACCCTTGAGAAGTACACAATCCTGAGTGAACTCATCCAAACTATGAACTACAAGCAGATTGAACAGGTTTTAGAATCGCGTAACCGCCGTCAAGCCAACGGAAAATGGGGTGAAAAATTGGCTTACGATACATTGTTGGATGCCTGTGCTCAATCCGGTACCAATCCCGCTGTTTTATGGATTGTCAAGGCCGTGTCCAATGGTGAGATTCGCGACAGTGAAGCAGCTTCTCTCTTGGAAACTATTTTCAATAACATGCGTACTCCAACGGAACCAATTATGCGCGAGATTTTCGAAAAGATCATCAAGAACGAAGAAGTCCGCAAGCAAAACTCTCAATACGCCAAGATTTTGATCACCTACACTGACTTGTTACGCCATTCTTATTCCGACAAAGACTATGCTCTGAATTATTACCCTGTTCAGTCATTTGGTTCATTCGAGAAGGGTCTTGGCGACATCGTGACCAAATCTATCATTCCTTGGCTGGGAGAACGCCTAGCAGAGAACATCAAGAACCAGAATCAACAACATAGCCTAAAGTACATTCGTGCCTTAGGTAACGTCGCCCACCCTAAAGTCGTTCAAGTCTATGAACCATACCTTGAGGATGAGAAGAGCGCTACGCCGATCGAACGCTTGGCAATTGTTGCTTCTTTTGACAAACTTGTTCAATCCTACCCGAAATACACTCGAAATATTCTCTACAAGATTTACTCGAATGTAGCTGATGAGCCAGAGATCCGCAGCGTGGCTGTGATCCTCCTCATGCGTGCAGATCCACCAGCAGCCATTCTTCAACGAATGGCCATGTCAACCTACACTGATACCAGCATTGCTGTTCGCACTACCGTCAAGTCAGCTATCAACTCTGCAGCTCAACTAACCTCTAAGGACAACTCTGATCTGGCTGCCAATGCTAAAGCCGCTCAACATTTCCTGAATCCACACACTTATGGTCTCCAAAACTCAAAGACTGCACTGAGAGATTATGTGTCCAACGTCCTTCAGATCTCTGAGGAATACCAAATGAGTCATATCATCGGCCCGGACAGCACTTTCCCCAATATGATGAGCTACACTTCCTGGAAAAATCTCGGAGGCATTAACATCAATGAAATCGATGTCCAAGCCTTAGTATCCAGTGTCCAAGACGTCTGGAATACTCTCATTGCCGACAAGAAATCCGCTCCAATTGGACCTCAAAAGTCCAAATATTCAGTGCACAAAATTGCTAAGCAGTTAGGCATCAACTTCAATTCCGACAATACTGAGGAACTTTCAGGCCAGTTGCTATTTAAATTGCTCGGACGTAAGAATTACCTCTCATTCGATAAAAAGAGTCTAAAATCTGTACCGAAAAACCTTGCTGGCCTTGTTCAAGAACTCATGACTGGTCACGAACTACAGTACAACAAGATCTACGACCATGAGCAGATTGTCGTCGCTTTCCCTCTGGCAACAGGCTATCCATTCTACTATGCCTACAAAACACCCATTCTGTTGCAAGTTGTTGGGGAGATGAAGGCTAAGACAACACCAAGTCTAGCCAATGCAGAGACCTGGTCTGATGTACTCGACACCCAAGCCATCAATGTAACATCAAAGGTTCATTTGACTTTTAGCATGGAAAGGATCGGTAAAGCAGGTTTCATTTCACCATTTGAAAGCCAACGCTATGTTGCTGGACAGATCCAAAAATCGCAAGTTCATTTACCTCTGAGCTTAAACCTGAATATTGATTTGAAGAGCACAGCAGTCTCAGGAAAGGTGGCTCCATTGGCTAGTCACAACAAGGTGAAATTGGTGCATTCCAGCTTGTGGCCATTCACAGCCCGCAAGAATACTCTCAGCCTCCGACCAGTCGAAGAAGCCAAGGATGTCAAATTGATCCAAGTTCGCCCAACTGTTGGAGAAGAAGAAATTCTCGGTGAGAAGTCCATTGGCATGGCTTTCCATTACAATTTGCAACACCAGCTCCCACAGAATGCCTTTAATACCATGGAACGTTTGATCCAGAAGGAGGGAGTTAAGCAATACGCTAAGCTTCCAATGGACCTTATCTTGACCATGCAAAACTTGGTTAAGCAACGTAGCCCCATTAGCCCTGCTCAGCTCCTGCCTTACGTTTTCGAACCAGTCACCCAAACCACACCTACTGGTAATGTTTTGTTGTCTCTGCTTACAGCACCTCTCTACCAAGATGTTGACACATCCGGCTTGACCAAACTCCGCGCTGCTATGTCTTTGATTTTAATGCCATTCGCTGATGCTAGTGAACTAAAAGCAACTACCACTCAGGAGGATATCTCTACCAATGGTCCATTGCCAATGAGTACTGCCGCCTATTACAAATTCACTCTTACCTTGGACTTGCAAAACTCTGCTAACCAGGCAGTAAAATTCGGAGTGCAGTTCGATAACGAAGAAGAGATTAATGACTCTACCTATGCTAAACGCTCCGATAAACCACTGACTGCGTCTGATGAATCAAAATTGGCTGTCGTGTCTGATATAGCACCCAATAGTGAATCTCGCCGTGAAGAAATGATGATTAACGCTGCTCGTGACATGAAACAAGCTGCTGCAGGACTCATCGATTCCGCTATAGTTTTCGATGGCTCGAAACCAGCCAAATTTGTTTGTACTATTGCGCAAGCTGACAACTCTGTTGGAGATAAAACGCGCGTGTTGGTGTTCGGAAGTGCAAAGACCGCCGCTGGAGGTCCCGCTAAACAGATGTATGTTTCTTACATTCACAATTTCGCCAATACCCCTGCCATGAACTACGAAGAAGCTGAGAAACACAATGGAAAATCCAACGCCAAACTGACAATCCTCTTCGGAGAGGGAGGCAAGCCAAGGAGTGGCAAAATCAATATCAAAGCAATATTGGAACAAAGTCAAGAGTACAAACAGAAGCTCCGCCAAACACCCATTTCTCGGGAATGTGTACGCGAAATGCGTGAAGAAGGTAATAACCAGATGCCAGCCTGCCTGAAGGCAACCTACCAAGCCAATCTTGTGGATGAAATTCGCGTTGTTGTCGACACTGAACAGCTGAGCTCAGGACTTGAGAATTTGGGACACTCCTTCCTTTCCGTCTTAAACCACTACGGATATTACAACGTTAAGCATGACCACTCTGAGAAAGGACAACCCGGCAAAATCGAAGCCAGGATCTACCTGGATCCCTTTCAACATTCAATGAACATTACTCTTCAGCTTCCAAGTGGAAAGCAGAACTTCACCGGTCTTCTTATTCCTCGTTCTGCTCGCCATCTGTTATCAGTGCACCCAGGAATGGACTTGGGCGAACGTATGATGCGCACTTACACTCGTAACTCCGAGGTCTGTGTGATTGACCAAAATAAAATTTACACTTTTGACAATGCCATGGCTGAACACCAACAGCTTGGAAAGTGCTGGTATGCTGTAGTTCAACACAGTGACTTCAGGAATACCGGAGATGAATTGTCCATACTGGCCCGTCAATCTGACGAGGGCAGCAGCCAAAAGGAAGTTTTGATTATTGCTGCAGGACAGCGCATCCAACTTTCGCCATCTGGCGCACCTAAGACCCCAGTGAAGGTTACAGTGAATGACAAGCCACAGAAAGTTTCCGATAAGGTAGCAATTCATGTTCACATGACGTCCCCACAACCGGATAACAGCCACGATAAGACCTTGGTTGCTCGCATTTATGCCATCTCAGAGAATGACCTGAAGGTTGAACTGCACGGATCCCTCATGAAGCTGTACTACGATGGAGAACGCATTCGCGTTCATGCCAATCCATTGTTACGCAACGAAGTTGCTGGCCTATGTGGAAACTACAATGGAGAAGAAATCGACGACATCGCTACACCACAAGAGAAGGTCTTGCAGGATCAGAAACACTATTCCTCTGTTTGGGCTATTCCCGATGAGAACTGTGCTTCTGAGATTCAACAAGCTCAGCAAAGAGCTCAAGCTGCCCGCTCCTACGAAGTTAAATATCAAGCAGGAAATGTTGTGAGTAATTTTGAAAGTGGAAAGAAATTCGAGGGCAAACGTCAAAATGATAGGAAATGGCAAAGCTCAGAGTCGTCATCATCATCTTCATCGTCCTCCTCAGAATCTGATGAGACTAGTGGGAAGAAAAACATTAACCACGACACCCTTAAGAAAGGTCTTAAATCCTGCCAATTGGCTAAACGTGTTCAATTCGCCACAAAAGGTGATCAATACTGTTTCACCAGAGTCGAAGTGAATGCCTGTCCAAATCACTGTATCAAAGAAGATCTAACCGAAATCGAGGTACCAGCTCATTGCCGTGACATGAAGGACTCAGTTGCCACGATGTTCGTTCAGCAAATCCGCCGTGGATCAAATCCAGACTTGGGCACTAAACCAGTGAACAAGAAAATGAAAATAAATGTGCCAAGATCTTGCGTCGCGAAGCAATAGGCAGACTAAATTGCAACGAATACGATATTGTTGACGACCTTTTTTGTTTTTGTTTTGTTTAAACATATTCCTTAAAACCAAAAAAAAAAATTCCAAATTATTTATAAATTTAACAATAAATGCATATAGCTAGAACATAGCTGCTTATAAAAATTAAAATTTGTTTTGCCTATATCAGCAATTTGATTCCATTTTACGGGTGCAGAGAGAGAAGTTGCATGGTCACATAATACATATGTACCTTAATTTTTCAAGCCAGACAAAGAAATGCGGTTCTAATCCAATTTGCTTTTTTTTTTATAATTTGCGCGCGAGTTAAAGTAGGGGAACGCCTTTCAATTATAATAAAAACAAAATTTGTTTTAGCAAAGCTTCGCCCTACACTTTATTTGGAGAACAATTGACAATCTTAACAATTTTTCGGATGTGAACAATATAAGAGAGTTTAAAATTACTATGGGACATGTTTAATAAAAGTTTAAGATTACATTATGTCTGTGGGATTCCAAAAACCGAATGAGAAAGTTTAGGATTACGTTATGTCTGTGGGAATGCAAAACCTAAATGAAAAGGTTTACAATTTCTTATCTTGGCCTTGAACTTTTTAGAATGGAAATTTGATGTATGTATGACTGCTTGCTATGGGTACTTATCTGATTACATAACTTTTTTTTTTCCAATTTTATTTTTTCAATTTTCAGTTCATATTAATCATAGCTGTTTGAACAAAATACATATACGATCGTTTATTAAATAAATGATAAAGAGATTAAGAAGTGTATCGTTATTAAATGAAAATTGAAAATATAAAGATGCATTCTGTAGTTAGACGTAACTAGTGTCGAATGCATCAAGTACAATAACAGATTAAATAAACATATTAAATAAAATGGTGTTAAGAAGGTGAAGAAAACAAATATTAACGAATGTACATCAAAAATACGAGTATGTTATTAATCATACAACTAATTAAACTATGCGACTAATTAAGCAGTTTATATCGTTTAAATCAAAATTAAAAAGCCATTTTTGAACTTGTCTGTTGTAAAAGATATAATTTCTGGTACTTCTAATCTCAAGCGGCAATACATTAAATAATCTAGGTGCAACAGAAGAGTAAACAGAAACATAATTAAAAACAATAGGGGACTCAGATAAAGATACAGCGCTTACTGTGGTTGCTGCATCTGGGCTTTCTTCTGGGAGGGTATATTGCTTCCAGTAGAGGATTACGATGATAATGCTGTTGACCCAAGGAAGAATTTTTGCTGTTGTTGTGATTTCGATCTTGACACGTTGATGTTCTTCTTATTCTCAAAATGGTAGGTTTCGAGTTTTTTTTTTTTAGTTTTTTTTTTTAGTTTAGTTAGTTTAGTGTTTTATTTCTCAAACTTTATAAATACAATCTTAGTCTAAGTGTATAATTCCACAATTAAAATAAAAGAGAAACATTAAAGACATTCAATATTTAAAAGTAAAAATAGTGTAAAATGTCACCTCAAAAATTAGCTTTATAATAAAATATGGATGGAGTGATCAAAAAGTAAAGAAAAGTAAAAAAAAAGAAAAAATAATTAAAATATAAAGAAAATTCATAATAATTGAGCAATTTAAAAAACGTATGCAAAAAGAAAAGCAAATTAACCATGAAATAAGAAAAAAAGAACAACAACAAAAAAAAGAAAAAAGAAAAATAGAACAATAATTTCAGATATAAACCAAAATGTTAGATTTATATATCCTATTAAATTATCTAGGACTGGACATTCACGAAAGTTTCTAGATCATCAAAAGAAAAACTAAAAAGCCAATTTTTTAATTGTGTCAAAAACAATTTTGGAGAATTTATTATTTTAAGGTATTGTGGTAATTTATTAAATAAGCGACAAGCAAACACTGTATAAAAATTACGAAACGAGGTAGTCCGAAATACAGGTACAGAGACTAGATGCAGGGAATTTCCACGAAGATTATAATTGTCGAGGATTCTAAAATTAAGGTTGCCAGATCTAAAAAAAAATATCTTTAACACTTTAAAGCAATATAAATGTCGAATCGGAAGAATTTTTAGATCACGAAACAGTTCAAAACTAGGATGAAGACGATGTTTAAAGCAGATTTTTCTCAGAGTATATTTTTGCAACGCAAGTAAGGGTTTTATTTTATTCAAATAGGCTCCACCCCAGCAGCTAATACCATATTGCAATTTAGAGTGGAATAATCCATAGGTAGTAGAACATACTGTAACATGCGAGCTACGGCTCGAGTAGATAAAACGATATTCTGTGAAATTTATTTCTTTATTTTCTACTCTATAGAACAATTCAAGTTCACACTATACTATTCTTCGCAAATTCTTTTCTTACAAGGTCTCTTTCCTCTCAAATCACTTTATCTCCTTTTTAATTACTTAATTTACAAATCCAAACTAATTACTTTTTCTTGTTCACTCTCAACTTTCAATTTATCACCAAATTACAACTTCGCCCATTATCACTTTTCCAATCTCTTCGCCACGGTTCTAAACCAACTGTGTCTTTTTTTGATCGCCATCTGTCCTTATATAGCAGAAGTTTCTGATAGCAAGAAACTTCTAGCAAATTCTTCGACCACTGGAACAAGAGAAATAATTCTTGCAGTTATAATTCCCTTTTATCCCTGATATTATTCGTCTCTTTCGTTGACATGAGCTGTGGAGACTTCGTCCCAGACACGAACCTCGAATGAAAGGATAGTTCGAACCAAAATTCTGCCAGAATGGAAAGTCACTTCGGAATTTGCTGCATAGACATAGGAGCGTAGTTATTATTATGCTACACTGCCCCCCTCTTAGACGTGTTCGTCCCGAACAAGTGCATCCTCATTTCGGCCATTGTATCGACTCAGTCGGTCCACATGAACCACTTTCATTTTGGCCCTCGGTCCTCGCTGGATGCGGTAGACAACATCGTTGATGCGGGTTACTATTCTGTAGGGACCTTCCCAGTTCCGCTGTAATTTAGGTGATTTCCCCTTTTGACGATGGGGATTATACAGCCACACCAGATCTCCTTCCTGGAATCCTGACGTTGTTGCCTTGGCATCATACCTGGTCTTCATGCGGTCGCTCGTCATCTTAATCTGACTTCTGGTCCTTTGGTGTATGTCCCTAAGCCTTTCCCTAAGGTCCGCCACGTACTCTTCTTCATTTCTGGGCTCATTGGTAGGAGATCCAAATTTCACCTCACTGGGTAAACGAGCTATTCCACCAAATAAGATTTCGAACGGCGTATGTCGAGTAGTGCTATGCACGGCACTTCTATAGGCCATCAAAAACAAGGGAATCTGCCGGTCCCAATCCCGTTGGTAGTCACCTACGACCTTCGAGAGATGTTCGTCCAAAGTCCTATTGAAACGCTCCACCATACCGTCCGACTGTGGATGAAGCGGGGTTGTCCTTGTCTTTTTGATTCCGAGTAGTTGACACATCTCTTGGAAGATTCTTGACTCGAAGTTCCGCCCTTGGTCAGAATGCAATTCCAAGGGCACACCGAATCTGCTAACCCAATTGTAGACGATCTGCTCCGCCACGGTTCTGGCTTCCTGGTTAGGGATCGGAAACGCTTCCGGCCACTTACTGAAGTAGTCCATCACTACGAGTATATACCGATTACCATTGTCGGTTTCCGGAAAGGGCCCTGCGATGTCAATGGCGATTCGTTCGAAAGGTGCTCCCACGTTGTATTGGTGCATCTTACCTCGAGTTTTGATTCTCGGACCCTTGCTAGCTGCACACACGTCGCATTTTCTGCACCAGTCTTCGATATCTTCCTTCGCTTTTAACCAATAAAAACGTTCTCGTACCTTTTCTAGCGTCTTATTCACTCCCAAGTGGCCTCCGGTCGCTCCGCCATGCATTTCCTGTAACACCTCCTTGACCCTCGTCCGCGGTACGACAAGCTGCATTACAAACGACTTTCCGTCGGAGGATTCCCATTTTCTTCTCAGAACACCTTCTTGGACATGGAGGGAGTCCCACTGCGCAAAATATGCCTTTAAGGTCGGGCTTCTGTGAGAGATGTCCTGATGATCCGGTTTCTCCATGTTCTCCTTCCAGGCCAGAATCGGCTCGATATTCGGGTCTTCCTTCTGAGCGTTCCGGATCTCATCTACGCTCCAGCCGGCGATAGGTTCGGCTCTCATTCTTTGGATGGAAACCAGCTCCCGTTCTTCCTGACGCGCACAATGTTTACAATCCGTTCTGCATGGTCTCCGGGACAGTGCATCCGCATTAGAGTGGAGTTTTCCTTTACGATGCTGTATTTCGTAGTCGTAGATTTGCAGCCTTTCGATCCATCTTGCGACCTGACCCTCAGGACTCTTGAACTGTAATAGCCATTTTAAGGCTGCATGGTCTGTGCGAAGAACGAACTTCCTCCCGTAGAGGTATTTGTGAAAATGCTTCGTAGCCAAGATCAAAGCTAGAAGTTCCCGCCTTGTCACGCAGTAGTTCCTTTCTGGCTTAGAGAGCACCTTGCTGAAGTACGCAACCACCTTCTCTTGGCCGTCATGCACCTGAGAGAGTACGGCTCCTACCCCGACATTACTAGCATCTGCATCCACAACGAACGTTTCCCCGGGAGTGGGGTAAGCCAGTATCGGGGCATCGCATAGCCGTTGTTTAAGTGCCTTGAAGCTCTTCTCGCACTCAATTGACCATTTGAATTGTTTTCCCTTTTCCGTCAACTGGTGCAGGTTCTTTGCGATCCCGGCAAAATCCTTCACGAACCGTCTGTAGTAGGTGGCTAGGCCCAGGAAGCTCCTTAGTTGGTGTTTGTCTTTGGGGACTGGCCAGTTTTTCACCGCTTCGACCTTCTCCGGATCGGTTCTCACTCCTTTCGCTGAAATTATGTGTCCCAGGTACTTGACTTCCGCTCTAAACGGGCGCACTTCTTGGGGTTGAGCTTCAGGTGGCACTTCGAAGCCTTTGAAACACATCCCTTAGATTGTCTCGGTGTTGCGCAAACGTTTTTCCTACGACGATGACATCATCCAAGTATACCAAACAGGTTTTCCATGTTAACCCTTGCAGGACACATTCCATCAATCGCTCGAAAGTCGCCGGAGCATTGCACAGCCCTAATGGCATTACCCGTGAATTGCCATAGCCCATTTCCTGCGGTGAAGGCGGTTTCTCCCCGGTCTTCTGGATGGATCTGTACCTGCCAGTAGCCACTCTTCAAGTCGAGAGTGGAAAACCATCGGGCTCCTGATAGTGTGTCTAGCGTGTCGTCAATCCGTGGCAGAGGATAGCTGTCTTTCTTGGTGACGTAATTGAGCTGCCGATAGTCCACGCAGAACCGCGTGCTGCCATCTTTCTTCTTAACCAGTACAACCGGTGATGCCCACGGACTTTTGGAACTTTCAATCAGACCTTCTTTCTCCATTGCCGACACCATCTCTGCAACTTCTGTCTGCTTTGCCAATGGAAGGCGCCTAGCCAGGCTGACGAATTGGTCTAGTATCACCAGTGTCTATTCGATGTTGTACCAGGTGTGTTCGGCCGAATTCTCCGTCCATGTGAAGCAAATACATCAGCGTACTCATTGATAAGATTCTCTGCCATAGTTTGCTGCTCCTGATTCAGCTCACTGGACTGAGAGAATCGTCTCTCTCATTTCCGCTGTCCAAGGTGATGGGAGAGGTTTTGGAGCATCACGTTCAGATATTGTTGCGACGGCGGTAATCGGCGTGCATTTTCCAGTCACCTCCCCTCGCTTAGTTTGACAGTGTGTGGTCTTGCGTTCAAAACTCTCACTGGAACCATGGTGTTCTTTGGTTCGACTAACGTCTTTCCCACGATGTAGTCTAGAGAATTCTTCTCTGGGTCTGGTTCTACTATGTAGAATCGGTGGCTCCCAAGATCACCTTCCAGCTTCGTCCAAATGATTGTCTCTGAAGACGGCGGCAAAACTTCGTCTTTGCTGATGACTGTCCTGAGAGTTACGGCATTCTCGTTTCCGTACACCATCGGATCTCCACATTTCGATACCACTCAGTACTTGCATCCCGATGTCCCAAGATTACTTCATTTGCTTTCATGAAGTCTATTCCGATGATGCACTCGTCGCATATATCTGCCACCAGAAACGCATGGGAGAACGTCAGTCCCGCCAGAGTAATCGTAAGACGAACTTCTCCAAACACTTTCGCCATTTCCCCTGTTGCAGTATTCAGGCAGTAGCTGTGGTGTTGTGCAGCCAGGCGCTTCTGACATATCTCTTCTTACAATGGAGGCAGTGGCGCCTGTGTCGATGGTGGCTACGCACTTCTTCTTGTTGACTAGTGCCTCCACTGTCAGGCTCTTGTTACCCCGTTTGGTTTGCGAAACTTGAATGGTGGTCCTGGGGGCCTCGATTCCAGTAACCAATTTCTGCCCCGCGAAGTTGGTCCTTACGCATTTCCCGACTGCTGGTTTCGGTAAGTCTGACTGACAGCCATATGCTTCCTCTCTGCTTCTCCTACTTCCGCAATGTGAACAATTTCCTCGTCTAAGTGCACTTCTGCACTGCCGTTGTAGGTGTCCGGTTTGGTTGCAATTCCAGCAACGGATTTGACTTCCGCGAGCTTTGTCTTCATCCAAGACGGCTGTTATCTGGCATGAGCATTCCACGACGGACATTTCCCTGACACGGTGTATTCCCTGGTATGCTTGGTCCGCAGCCTTCATTGACAATGAAGGCGAATGCCAATGCCTCGGGGAGTGTTCGCTTTTCAGCCATCCTTACAGCCATTTGCAGTTGTCTGTCCTCTATGGCCTGAATAAAAGCTTCCACCGCCATTTCGTTGATAAGCTCCTCACCGGCTTTAGGGTATGAAAGATGGGCTAGTCGCTCTATATCCGCCTGCAACTGTTGGAGCGTTTCCCCCCTTTTCTGGACTCGACTACGCAGCTGAACCCTGTACACCTGCTGCATGTGTTCATCCCCAAACCGCATCTCGATAGCCTGAACCAGAGAATCGTAGTTCTGCTGTTTATCTTCCGGGATGGTCTGCAAGAGCTCCGCAGCTGGACCCCTCAGTGCAAGTGTGAGTGCAATGGACTTCTCTTCATCGTCCCAGCTATTGGTCATTGCGGCCGCTTCGAATTGCCTTTTATAAATTGGCCATGATGTTTGACCATCGAAGATAGGAGGCTGCATCTCCTTTCTTCTCAGACCGTCAGTGGAATATTCCCGTGCTTTCTGTCTCTTCACGTTGCTGAGCTCCTTAGCAAGATTTTCGACTTGCTTTTCTACTATCTCGAATTTCGTATCCACTTTTTCAAACTGAGTCTCTATCTTCCCGAACTGAGTTTCATGTTTCTCAAAATTTTCATCGAATCTAGTTTCGACTTTTTCGAGTTGCGTCTCGACCTTCTCGATTTTCTCTTCGATCACTTCGAATTTCGATTCCAAGTTCTTGTTTTGCTCATCAAGTTTACTTTCCAGAGCATCTAGAGAATTCTTTTGTTCGTCCATTGCTTTCTTTTGTTCATCCAGCTTAAGTTCTAGAGAATTCCTTTGGTCGCCCATTGCTTTCTTTTGTTCGTCCATCGCTTTCTTTTGTTCATCCAGCTTAAGTTCTAGAGAATTCTTTTGTTCGTCCATTGCTTTCTTTTGTTCGTCCAGCTTAAGTTCTATAGAATTCTTTTGGTCATCGAGCTTATGACTTTGATCTTCTATTGCTTTCTTTTGTTCGTCCAATGACTAACTTAAGTTGCAGGAGCAGACTTGTTATACCCGGGTCGGCTACTGTACTTGCTGGTTCCTCTTCCACGTCAAACTCTATGTCATGCGGATTTTCACCTTCCTGTGTTACTGCTTCTTCCAGACGAATCAGTAGGGCATCTTTTCCCCCAGTTGTGTCGAGATTCCGCTTACTGAGTTCTGCCTTTAGTTGAATTATAGTTAGTTTTCCCCAATTTGCGACCCATTTTGCGCAACTATTAACTCAACACAGAAATCGTTTTTTTTTTTTTTTTTTTTCTTGTGCAATTTCACACCACGGAAATAGTTATTCACAGAATAAGTTTATCCCGCTTCTGACACCAATGTAACATGCGAGCTACGGCTCGAGTAGATAAAACGATATTCTGTGAAATTTATTTCTTTATTTTCTACTCTATAGAACAATTCAAGTTCACACTATACTATTCTTCGCAAATTCTTTTCTTACAAGGTCTCTTTCCTCTCAAATCACTTTATCTCCTTTTTAATTACTTAATTTACAAATCCAAACTAATTACTTTTTCTTGTTCACTCTCAACTTTCAATTTATCACCAAATTACAACTTCGCCCATTATCACTTTTCCAATCTCTTCGCCACGGTTCTAAACCAACTGTGTCTTTTTTTGATCGCCATCTGTCCTTATATAGCAGAAGTTTCTGATAGCAAGAAACTTCTAGCAAATTCTTCGACCACTGGAACAAGAGAAATAATTCTTGCAGTTATAATTCCCTTTTATCCCTGATATTATTCGTCTCTTTCGTTGACATGAGCTGTGGAGACTTCGTCCCAGACACGAACCTCGAATGAAAGGACAGTTCGAAACAAAATTCTGCCAGAATGGAAAGTCACTTCGGAATTTGCTGCATAGACATAGGAGCGTAGTTATTATTATGCTACAGTATTATATTGTAGCATAATAATAACTACGCCCCCTAAAAATATGACGCAACAAATTCCGAAGTGACTTCATTCTGGCAGAATTTTGTTTCGAACTGTCCTTTCATTCGAGGTTCGTGTCTGGGACGAAGTCTCCACAGCTCATGTCAACGAAAGAGACGAATAATATCAGGGATAAAAGGGAATTATAACTGCAAGAATTATTTCTCTTGTTCCAGTGGTCGAAGAATTTGCTAGAAGTTTCTTGCTATCAGAAACTTCTGCTATATAAGGACAGATGGCGATCAAAAAAAACACACAGTTGGTTTAGAACCGTGGCGAAGAGATTGGAAAAGTGATAATGGGCGAAGTTGTAATTTGGTGATAAATTGAAAGTTGAGAGTGAACAAGAAAAAGTAATTAGTTTGGATTTGTGAATTAAGTAATTGAAAGGAGATAAAGTGATTTGAGAGGAAAGAGACCTTGTAAGAAAAGAATTTGCGAAGAATAGTATAGTGTGAACTTGAATTGTTCTATAGACTAGAAAATAAAGAAATAAATTTCACAGAATATCGTTTTATCTACTCGAGCCGTAGCTTGCATATTACATTGGTGTCAGAAGCGGGATAAAACTTATTCTGTGAATAACTATTTCCGTGGTGTGAAATTGCACAAAAAAAAAAAAAAAAACGATTTCTGTGTTGAGTTAATTAGTTGCGCAAAATGGGTCGCAAATTGGGAAAACTAACTATAACTCAACTAAAGGCAGAACTCAGTAAGCGGAACCTCGACACAACTGGGGGAAAAGATGCCCTGCTGATTCGTCTGGAAGAAGCAGTAACGCAGGAAGGTGAAAATCCGCACGACGTAGAGTTTGACGTGGAAGAGGAACCAGCAAGTACAGCAGCCGACCCGGGTATAACAAGTCTGCTCCTGCAACTTAAGTTAGTCATGGACGAACAAAAGAAAGCAATAGAAGATCAAAGGAATTCTCTAGAACTTAAGCTGGACGAACAAAAGAAAGCGATGGACGAACAAAAGAAAGCAATGGGCGACCAAAGGAATTCTCTAGAACTTAAGCTGGACGAACAAAAGAAAGCAATGGACGAACAAAAGAATTCTCTAGAACTTAAGATGGACGAACAAAAGAATTCTCTAGAACTTAAGTTGGATGAACAAAAGAAAGCAATGGACGAACAAAAGAATTCTCTAGATGCTCTGGAAAGTAAACTTGATGAGCAAAACAAGAACTTGGAATCCAAATTCGAAGTGATCGAAGAGAAAATCGAGAAGGTCGAGACGCAACTCGAAAAAGTCGAAACTAGATTCGATGAAAATTTTGAGAAACATGAAACTCAGTTCGGGAAGATAGAGACTCAGTTTGAAAAAGTAGAAAAGCAAGTCGAAAATCTTGCTAAGGAGCTCAGCAACGTGAAGAGACAGAAAGCACGGGAATATTCCACTGACGGTCTGAGAAGAAAGGAGATGCAGCCTCCTATCTTCGATGGTCAAACATCATGGCCAATTTATAAGAGGCAATTCGAAGCGGCCGCAATGACCAATAGCTGGGACGATGAAGAGAAGTCTATTGCACTCACGCTTGCACTGAGGGGTCCAGCTGCGGAGCTCTTGCAGACCATCCCGGAAGATAAACAGCAGAACTACGACTCTCTGGTTCAGGCTATCGAGATGCGGTTTGGGGATGAACACATGCAGCAGGTGTACAGGGTTCAGCTGCGTAGTCGAGTCCAGAAAAGGGGGGAAACGCTCCAACAGTTGCAAGCGGATATAGAGCGACTAGCCCATCTTTCATACCCTAAAGCCGGTGAGGAGCTTATCAACGAAATGGCGGTGGAAGCTTTTATTCAGGCCATAGAGGACAGACAACTGCAAATGGCTGTAAGGATGGCTGAAAAGCGAACACTCCCCGAGGCATTGGCATTCGCTTTGTCAATGAAGGCTGCGGACCAAGCATACCAGGGAATACACCGTGTCAGGGAAATGTCCGTCGTGGAATGCTCATGCCAGAGAACAGCCGTCATGGATGAAGACAAAGCTCGCGGAAGTCAAATCCGTTGCTGGAATTGCAACCAAACCGGACACCTACAACGGCAGTGCAGAAGTGCACTTAGACGAGGAAATTGTTCACATTGCGGAAGTAGGAGAAGCAGAGAGGAAGCATCTGGCTGTCAGTCAGACTTCCCAAAACCAGCAGTCGGGAAATGCGTAAGGACCAACTTCGCGGGGCAGAAGTTTGTGACTCTAATCGAGGCCCCCAGGACCACCATTCAAGTTTCGCAAACCAAACGGGGTAACAAGAGCCTGACAGTGGAGGCACTAATCAACGAGAAGAAGTGCGTAGCCACCATCGACACAGGTGCCACTGCCTCCATTGTAAGAAGAGATATCGTCAAAAGCTCCTGGCTGCACAACACCAACAGCTACTGCCTGAAGACTGCAACAGGGGAAATGGCGAAGGTATTTGGAGAAGTTCGTCTTACGATTACTCTGGCAGGACTGACGTTCTCCCATGCGTTTCTGGTGGCAGATATATGCGACGAGTGCATCATCGGAGTAGACTTCATGAAAGCAAATGAAGTAATCTTGGACATCGGGATGCAAGTACTGAGGTATCGAAATGTGGAGATTCCGATGGTGTACGGAAATGAGAATGCCGTAACTCTCAGGACAGTCATCAGCAAAGACGAAGTTTTGCCGCCGTCTTCAGAGACAATCATTTGGACGAAGCTGGAAGGTGATCTTGGGAGCCACCGATTCTACATAGTAGAACCAGACCCAGAGAAGAATTCTCAAGACTACATCGTGGGAAAGACGTTAGTCGAACCAAAGAACACCATGGTTCCAGTGAGGGTTTTGAACGCAAGACCACACACTGTCAAACTAAGGCGAGGGGAGGTGACTGGAAAATGCACGCCGATTACCGCCGTCGCAACAATATCTGAACGTGATGCTCCAAAACTTCTCCCATCACCTTGGACAGCGGAAGCGAGAGAGACGATTCTCCAGTCCAGTGAGCTGAATCAGGAGCAGCGAACTATGGCAGAGAATCTTATCAATGAGTACGCTGATGTATTTGCCTCACAGGACGGAGAATACGGCCGAACACACCTGGTACAACATCGAATAGACACTGGTGATACTAGACCAATTCGTCAGCCTGCTAGGCGCCTTCCATTGGCAAAGCAGACAGAAGTTGCAGAGATGGTGTCGGCAATGGAGAAAGAAGGTCTGATTGAAAGTTCCAAAAGTCCGTGGGCATCACCGGTTGTACTGGTTAAGAAGAAAGATGGCAGCACGCGGTTCTGCGTGGACTATCGGCAGCTCAATTACGTCACCAAGAAAGACAGCTACCCTCTGCCACGGATTGACGACACGCTAGACACACTATCAGGAGCCCGATGGTTTTCCACTCTCGACTTGAAGAGTGGCTACTGGCAGGTACAGATCCATCCAGAAGACCGGGAGAAAACCGCCTTCACCGCAGGAAATGGGCTATGGCAATTCACGGTAATGCCATTCGGGCTGTGCAATGCTCCGGCGACTTTCGAGCGATTGATGGAATGTGTCCTGCAAGGGTTAACATGGAAAACCTGTTTGGTATACTTGGATGATGTCATCGTCGTAGGAAAAACGTTTGCGCAACACCGAGACAATCTAAGGGATGTGTTTCAAAGGCTTCGAAGTGCCCATCTGAAGCTCAACCCCAAGAAGTGCGCCCTGTTTAGAGCGGAAGTCAAGTACCTGGGACACATAATTTCAGCGAAAGGAGTGAGAACCGATCCGGAGAAGGTCGAAGCGGTGAAAAACTGGCCAGTCCCCAAAGACAAACACCAACTAAGGAGCTTCCTGGGCCTAGCCACCTACTACAGACGGTTCGTGAAGGATTTTGCCGGGATCGCAAAGAACCTGCACCAGTTGACGGAAAAGGGAAAACAATTCAAATGGTCAATTGAGTGCGAGAAGAGCTTCAAGGCACTTAAACAACGGCTATGCGATGCCCCGATACTGGCTTACCCCACTCCCGGGGAAACGTTCGTTGTGGATGCAGATGCTAGTAATGTCGGGGTAGGAGCCGTACTCTCCCAGGTGCATGACGGCCAAGAGAAGGTGGTTGCGTACTTCAGCAAGGTGCTCTCTAAGCCAGAAAGGAACTACTGCGTGACAAGGCGGGAACTTCTAGCTTTGATCTTGGCTACGAAGCATTTTCACAAATACCTCTACGGGAGGAAGTTCGTTCTTCGCACAGACCATGCAGCCTTAAAATGGCTATTACAGTTCAAGAGTCCTGAGGGTCAGGTCGCAAGATGGATCGAAAGGCTGCAAATCTACGACTACGAAATACAGCATCGTAAAGGAAAACTCCACTCTAATGCGGATGCACTGTCCCGGAGACCATGCAGAACGGATTGTAAACATTGTGCGCGTCAGGAAGAACGGGAGCTGGTTTCAATCCAAAGAATGAGAGCCGAACCTATCGCCGGCTGGAGCGTAGATGAGATCCGGAACGCTCAGAAGGAAGACCCGGATATCGAGCCGATTCTGGCCTGGAAGGAGAACATGGAGAAACCGGATCATCAGGACATCTCTCACAGAAGCCCGACCTTAAAGGCATATTTTGCGCAGTGGGACTCCCTCCATGTCCAAGAAGGTGTTCTGAGAAGAAAATGGGAATCCTCCGACGGAAAGTCGTTTGTAATGCAGCTTGTCGTACCGCGGACGAGGGTCAAGGAGGTGTTACAGGAAATGCATGGCGGGGCGACCGGAGGCCACCTGGGAGTGAATAAGACGCTAGAAAAGGTACGAGAACGTTTTTATTGGTTAAAAGCGAAGGAAGATATCGAAGACTGGTGCAGAAAATGCGACGTGTGTGCAGCTAGCAAGGGTCCGAGAATCAAAACTCGAGGTAAGATGCACCAATACAACGTGGGAGCACCTTTTGAACGAATCGCCATTGACATCGCAGGACCCTTTCCGGAAACCGACAATGGTAATCGGTATATCCTCGTAGTGATGGACTACTTCAGTAAGTGGCCGGAAGCGTTTCCGATCCCTAACCAGGAAGCCAGAACCGTGGCGGAGCAGATCGTCTACAATTGGGTTAGCAGATTCGGTGTGCCCTTGGAATTGCATTCTGCCCAAGGGCGGAACTTCGAGTCAAGAATCTTCCAAGAGATGTGTCAACTACTCGGAATCAAAAAGACAAGGACAACCCCGCTTCATCCACAGTCGGACGGTATGGTGGAGCGTTTCAATAGGACTTTGGACGAACATCTCTCGAAGGTCGTAGGTGACTACCAACGGGATTGGGACCGGCAGATTCCCTTGTTTTTGATGGCCTATAGAAGTGCCGTGCATAGCACTACTCGACATACGCCGTTCGAAATCTTATTTGGTGGAATAGCTCGTTTACCCAGTGAGGTGAAATTTGGATCTCCTACCAATGAGCCCAGAAATGAAGAAGAGTACGTGGCGGACCTTAGGGAAAGGCTTAGGGACATACACCAAAGGACCAGAAGCCAGATTAAGATGACGAGCGACCGCATGAAGACCAGGTATGATGCCAAGGCAACAACGTCAGGATTCCAGGAAGGAGATCTGGTGTGGCTGTATAATCCCCATCGCCAAAAGGGGAAATCACCTAAATTACAGCGGAACTGGGAAGGTCCCTACAGAATAGTAACCCGCATCAACGATGTTGTCTACCGCATCCAGCGAGGACCGAGGGCCAAAATGAAAGTGGTTCATGTGGACCGACTGAGTCGATACAATGGCCGAAATGAGGATGCACTTGTTCGGGACGAACATGTCTAAGAGGGGGGCAGTGTAGCATAATAATAACTACGCCCCCTAAAAATATGACGCAACAAATTCCGAAGTGACTTCATTCTGGCAGAATTTTGGTTCGAACTGTCCTTTCATTCGAGGTTCGTGTCTGGGACGAAGTCTCCACAGCTCATGTCAACGAAAGAGACGAATAATATCAGGGATAAAAGGGAATTATAACTGCAAGAATTATTTCTCTTGTTCCAGTGGTCGAAGAATTTGCTAGAAGTTTCTGGCTATCAGAAACTTCTGCTATATAAGGACAGATGGCGATCAAAAAAGACACAGTTGGTTTAGAACCGTGGCGAAGAGATTGGAAAAGTGATAATGGGCGAAGTTGTAATTTGGTGATAAATTGAAAGTTGAGAGTGAACAAGAAAAAGTAATTAGTTTGGATTTGTGAATTAAGTAATTGAAAGGAGATAAAGTGATTTGAGAGGAAAGAGACCTTGTAAGAAAAGAATTTGCGAAGAATAGTATAGTGTGAACTTGAATTGTTCTATAGACTAGAAAATAAAGAAATAAATTTCACAGAATATCGTTTTATCTACTCGAGCCGTAGCTTGCATATTACAATATATTGCGTCGCTCTCGTCCATGTTTCCCGTTATTGTTTTGATTATTGTACCAATGCCATTTAATAACCCTCTCTTATTCCTGTTTTTAGGTAGTAAGATATTTAGTTGACGTTCTAATTCTCTAAATTTAAAATTCGTAATCTCTGCCATCATACTCATATTTTTATTTTTGTTGACTATTCCAACAGATTTTCCTATTTTCCCGATATTATCGGTGTATTGGTCCAGATATGTAATTTCTTGTCTCTGGTTGTGATTAGTGTAGCCCTATTGTTTTTCTTAACAAAGTGTTTCTTAAATCTGAGGGTCATTTTGTTTCTCCTACATTCGCTTCTGAAAATATTTGAACCTGATCTAACGCTTTTAGGCGGTTCTCGCTTTTGGTTTAGCTTTTCGATGTTTTTAGTGACTTGTCTATCTACTTGTTCTTTTACGGAGGAGTATAAGATATTCTGAAATTCATTTAGTTTGTCTAGATAATCATGTAAATTACTGTATTTTATGTAAGTTTTTGAATTTATATGTGCGGCCATAGAATAATTCGAACGGGGTCAATTTTGTGGCTGAATGAATTGCATTATTGTAGGTGATAAGTGTCTCATGCAAAATGTCATCATGGTTTCTGTTTTTTATTTTTATCGTATATAATCCGATTTATTTCTGTTAAAGTAGAATGCACACGTTCAACTGGTGCACTGCTACTAGATTGTTGATAGGATGTGATGTGATGCTTAACATCATATTGTATGCTGAAGTCCTTAAATATGATTGATGTGAATTCAGCGCCTTGGTCGGTTACCAGGGTTTTGGAAATGTCGTGTAGACTCATAAAATGTTTTAAGGATGTTATGGCCGTTATGCTATTTCTATCACTTAAGGTGTATGCTGCGCCGAACTTTGAGAATTTATCGATGACCGTAAAAATTTGTTTACTATTGGTGTTATAGATGTCGGCATGAAGTATGTCTAAGGGTTATTCTGGGTTTGGTGGAATTTAATATTGAATTTTTTTTGGGTTTCCTGTCGTATTTTGAAGTCTGACATACCTCACAATTATTAATTAACTTGGTAACTTGGTAACTTTACATTTCACTAGCGGGAAGTAGTACTCTCGTTTGAGGTGTGAAAGAGCTTCATTAATTCCTCTGTGATTTGAATTTAGGTGGTAGTCATTGTCAGTTTGTCAGTTTGTCTTGGTCATCGTCATTTATTATGTCATTAAGCAATTCTGTGCAACGTATGAGATTAAACATTTTTGATTGAGCGAAAACCTTTGAGTACATCGTTTGAATAAAATGGAATCATCTGTTGGGTATATGGCTGTTAATTTATTTGGAGGTAAGTATTGTTTAAAAACGGCGGTAACATTTTCTTCTGAAAAGATGGGGAGCCTGATGGTACGTCTTTGTTTATTTCGGAATGGATTAGAAAGTGTGATAGGTGATGTTCTGTTAGATGTTTCGAGTATTAATTGAGAAAGGAGCGAATTTAGGGGTAGAGTAAGTGCGGCAAATATGGCCCACCCTTAACATTTTTTTAAATAAAACCATAAAATTAAGTCGAATTAATTTATTTGTTTTTTAAACAGTCTTAAAAATCATTTTGCTTTCAGTCTTTAGTAACTTAAATAATAGAAAAAAAAAAAACATAACAAAAAGATATAATACACAAATTTGCGGCTAATATGGCCTACCTGGAGTTAAATATGGCCTAGGGTGGGCCATTTTTAACACAATGGTTTTTGAGAAACGTCAGTACGAAACGTCTCATACGAAATATTATTGCTCGTTGTCAGTCCTCATAAGTCCACATTCTGTATACAACACATTGTACCTAAGCTTCGCCTTGCTTGTAGTCAAAGAACAGGCTATTGCGTCTGGTTACTTCTATCAGGACTTGGATTTGAACCGTCGTTTGGAATGAAGTCGTCCTCTCTTTCTGATCATGAGAGCTGGATTTTGGGATAGCTTCTGTTTTTCCTTGTCATGCTTTGTTCATTATTATCACCAAACCAAATAGTTTCCCTTCCATTTGCAGGCAATAGACTGCAAGAGACTGCTCGAGTTCTGGAGAAAAAATGGTTTTCCTGCCTAGTTTGGCACTTACCACTTCCTCCAAAGGCTTATCCTTTTTGCCACTAAACGCCTCAGTGTGTTTCTCCGGACATTGAACGTTTTGTCTGCCTTAAAGAAGCCCATCTCTTTTTTGGTTTACGGCAGTGATTGCTTTCATTATATCATCCTTGGCCCACGTTTGTCGTTGTTTTGTGCACTTGTTAGAGTTTGAAGCCATTTTTTCTTTAAAATATAATAAACACAAAACGTTAAATTTCAACGAAGGTCATGTGTTAAATATGGCCTACTAGACCATATTGCAAACATATGGGGTAGGCCATATTACACACACTGTATATTTTTCTTACTAATTTTTAATTTAAACACACTTCATAAACATTTGTTAGAACTCTGAATCAATAAAAATAAGAAAATATTCAACACTATTCAACCTTAGACAGATATTATCAAATTTACGAAGATTCACTGTGAAAATACTTAACAAAACTTACCAAAAAATTACTACAGAACAAAAAAAAAACAATTACACTCAATATTTTGTACACCCGTCGCGCCAGGCCAACCACGATAGACTAAGCCAAAACCGGTTTGAATGTGTTTGTAATGAATGTGCTTTTAATTGCGTGCGCTTGTGTATTGAGGAAATATTATGGTGAGCCATATTACCCACGATGACCATATTTGCCGTACTTACTCTACTAATATCCGCCCTGGGCGGAATGGATTGTTGTGCCAATAATGTTGCCTCTATTTCCATTATGTCTTTATGGTTTATCCTGCTCAGTGCATCAGCGTTTGTGTTTTCCTTTCCTTTTTTATAAATGACCTCATAGTCGGTCAGAATTGTTTGACTGCCCAGACACTTGCCAATAATTATTTTTCTGTTGTGCTATGATATTTCTAATTTTTGTATCCGACAGGGTTCTAGAAGCATAACAGACTGGTTTATCGGAACCCACGTATCCTTGGCTCAACACTGCACCTACGACATAGTCACTTGCGTCTGTGGTTATATTAAAAGTTTTTGTGAAGTCAGGGTACTGGAGAAGGGGGTCGTTTATTAAAATATCTCTGCAATGATTGAAACATTTTAAGTATTTCTCATCCAGTTCCATTTATTCGTCCTTTTTTTAGGGATTCTGTCATTGGTTTTATGATAGCCGGGAAGTCCCAGAAATGCTTTAATTTGTCTTTGGGTTCTTGGAATAGGGTAGTTCTTAATTATTTCAATCTTGTCAGGGTTAGGCTTGACGCCATCCGGTGTTACTATGTGTCCAAGAAAGGCCACTTCTTTTTTTTTTTAATTCGGACTTGTCGAGTTGGATCTTTAGATTGGATTCGCGAAGTCTTAGAAAGACGTTCTTCAGGTTTTCCATGTGTTCTTGAAGAGAACTTGAAAATACAATAATATCGTACATGTAGACGAGACAGGTCCTTCCTTCCTCAAAACGTTGTCCATGACACGTTGGAATGTCGATGGAGCGTTTCTCAGCGCAAAGGGCATTCTTACGAACTCATAATGCCCGCTATTGACCGTGAAGGCCGTTTTGCTTATATCTCTCGTGTCGATTTCAATCTGGTGAAATCCAAACGCGAGATCTAAAGTCGTGAAATAGTTGCATCGTCCTAGCTTGTCTAATATGCCTGATATATTCGGGAGATGGTAGCGGTCTCCGATAGTCTTCTCATTTAATTTTCTAAAATCCACTATAAGCCTCCATTTTTGCTTGCCTGAAGCATCAATTTTTTTTTTTTTTTTTTTAGGAACAATCCAAATAGGGCTGCTCCATAGCGAGTAGCTTGGTCGGATTATACCGAGTTTTAACAATTGTTGAATTTGAGATTGAATTTCAGTTTTATGAACCTCTGGATATCTGTATGATTTTGTAAGCTTGATGAGGCATTTCCTTTCTTCAGTATTTAAATGATTTGTTTTCAGGAGTTCACTTATGTCTTGTGGATTGACGAGCCCCATTCGGTCAGATATATGTATGTATATTGAATGTTTAAATTATTGAATTAGTGGGAAAATCATCTCTCAACCATTAAAGGTTGTTCAAGGAAAAATTTTTGTTCTTGATTCTGAGGTTTGTGATTTCGGCTTGGCAGTACCATTCTGTTGCCTTAGAGATTCCCTCCGGAATGACGAATGTTTTACCTATTTTTGTAATTGGTATGGAACATCTACCGGCAATTTTACGATGATCTTTGAATTTGGAGGAACATTATATATTTGAGACATAAGGCTTGGTTTAAAGTGAAGGGGAATAGTCGAATGCTTTGTGCAAAGTACCTTTTCTTTAAGGTTAATATTTGTTTCTAGTAGATTCATTGTTTCTAGACCGATGAGGCTATCGAAATAACTATGGAATTTGAAAAGTAAGAAGTCAAGCTTCTGATTTGCATTGAATTCTGGAAATGCTGGGAGTGTTACTTGTTTGTCAAGTTTATGTTTGTTAAATATAGTGGTAATGGCAATGAGTGGTATAATTTGGTGAAATGCTGGGTTTGTGTGTTCGGGATTAATAAAATTCGCTGAAGCCCCTGTATCTACTAAAATTTGTAGTTTTCTTCCTGAGAGAGAGGCAACGTTTATATATGGTAAGGTATTTGAATTATGATTGTTCACTTCTATAAATCCGATCTGTTCTCCGAGGCAGGTTCCTGAAAATGTTTAATTCATTATTTTCCCGTGGTAGGAAGGGTTTTGATTATACTATATAGGTGTATCGTTAACATTGTGAACTTCCCTGATACTATAATTTCTATTAGGATGCGGTGCCCTGTTCGTTAAATTATTGAAGTTAGTTTGTCTTGTGCTAGTTCGTTGTGTGTTCCTAGAATTCCCACTTGATATATCCATAGGTGTGGGTTGGGGTTGAGGTCCTAATGACCTAGGTGCAAAAATGTTAGAATTAAAGTTATTGGAGTTGTTATTTTGTTGGTTATAATTTTGATGATATGAACCTTGATTTTGATAGGTATTTTGTCTATAATTGTTCGAGAGATTGTGTGCTTGGTTTTGACTTGTAAAATTATTGTATTTAATTGGGTTTCTCTGATTAGAGTTGTTATATATGTGTTTTGATGTATTTGGGGTGTTAGTGGATTCGTAAGAAAATGTATTTAGCTTTGTATTAGTGTATTTCATGTAAAAATTTGTATTCTTTTATACACCTACTAAATGCCTCAGGAAGGCTATCAACCTGATGGTCGATCCTAGTGACTCTCTTGCACTGGTGGTTCCAATGCAAGCTAGTCTTTGTACTTTTATGATGGCCATCAGATTGGTGGTTTTGCTGGTTGCCTGCCACCCAACGAGGCTACCGTAAATCAGTATAGGTCTTACTATAGCCATATACATCCATAGGATGATTTTGAGGTAAAGTCCCAAAGTTGTCCTAAAAAATCTACTGCACGCGTAGAAGGCTATCGTTTTTTTTTTTATTCTTTCATTAATATTCAACCTCTAATTAAATTTTTTTTTTATGTTTAGCTGTTTGGTTTGCGATAGTGTGGGACGTTAATCCACTAAAAATACCGGAAGAAAGTATGATTTATGTCATCCTTCCAATAGTCGTCAAACTAATCAGCAATTTTTATATATTACTTGAGGTTATACACATATATTTAAGAAGTGCCTTTTGTCAGTTACCCTTTGTTTTGGAATACCTACGTATGTCAAATCACTCATTTAATGTGATGATGTTATCTAGTTTCAAGGGTTTTATCCTTCTCAATCTTCTAACTAAATTGTTACTATTAAGTAGTTCAGTTACTTCTAAATTGGCGTGGTTGCGAAGTTTAACTTCATGTCTTCTTGCGACCTTCCTGATCTTGTCTTCTACCATTTGTACTTTTAGATCTCTATGTAGATCAGCGTTCCTTATGTACCATGGCGCATTAACAATATTGTGTTGTACTTTATTTTGAAAACATTGTATACTTTGTAAATTTGTTTTATTTGTGCAACCCCAAAGCTAGAGCCCATATGTCCATATCGGCTTTAATATTTGCTTATAAAGCAGTAGCTTATTGCTTTTCTTGACATGAGCCTTCCAGCGCAATTTAGCGTCAAGTGTCATACCTTAGTATTTAGCTGAGTTCGAATAAAGAATTGCATTGTTATTTATGTACACAGGTATGTGTTGTACATTTTGATATGTAAAGTTAACATGAACTGACTTTAGTTCATTTAGTTTTATTTGCAATTTTTTGGTCCATTCAAATATATCATTTACTGTCCTTTGCAGGTTACTTCTTCCACGGCTTTACAAGAACAGCAGTATCGTCTGCAAATATGGCAACAGTAGTTTCCTCATTTTGTGGTAGGTCGTTTGTATATAAAAGGAATAGAACGGGTTCAAACACACTACCTTAAGGTACGCCAGCTTTTCTATGTTTAATGAGTAATCCTCATCTTCTTGCCTTATTCTAAATGATCGCTGCATTGTGTCTAGAATATATAAGTATTGTTTTGGCAGATACAAAGTGGCTGATGAAAGTTGCTACCAAAAAAAAATTTAATAACTTTTTTTCTATTTAATGAATCTGGTTAATTTTTTTTTTTTTATTTTGGCGATTGATTTTTAGATTTAACAAAAATGGATAACTGGGACACTGAAACAAGAATTTGGATTGTCCGGCGCTTTCACGCCCTGGAGTCCGTAGTTTCGGTTCAAAGAGAGTATAGGCGCGCGTTTCATTGAAGGTGGCCATGGTGTAGTGGTAACATCATCGCTTATCAAGCTGCAGGCTCACGGTTCGAATCCCGATATCAAGAATCATCTGTTTATTTCGCATAAAATAAATGAAAAAGTCGATCAATTGCGAAAGCTTTTGTCAAGTCTACTGCGAAGGCATAACACTGGCTAAAATGCAACCTGATCGTGATGATGACATCAGGAGGACGGAAAAAATTACTGTGAATCATAAGCAACGACTATAAAAGCAAAACAAAAATACTCCCCAGTTATCTGGACGCCACCCTGAGACTTAATACCACATGAGTTTCAAACCAACTACATCAATATGTCTTCTATCTGTCTCTTCCGCTTTCCACAAAACGCCCGTGTCGTAAAATTAGTATAAGGGTATTCATATCGCCTTTGACACGTGCAAATTATAAAAAAAAATTTAAGTCCGTTACGGAGTTAAGTCGATTTTCGAGTTCGTCTCGTTTCTTTTTAAAGTGCGGCTTCCACTTAAGTTTCGCGTCCAGTGCCATTCTCAGATATTTAGCTTCATTTGCATACGGTATTTGTACCGAGTTAATGAAAACGGGTAGTTTGATTATTTTCTTGTAAGTGAAGTTAACATTTTATCCAAAGATCGTTGGAGTTTTTCAGTTGCTGACTCGATTGAACTTTCCGTTGTCAAAATAGCCGTATTGTCCGCGAACGTAGCTACAACGGTGCTTTCAATTTGTGGTATGTTCCGAGTGTACTACAAAAATAAGATACGACCAAGGACACTTGCTGGGGAACTGCGCACAATATCTTTTTCCCCTCTAGGGTTTTTTCTATAAACTTGGTCAATTGTGGAATGCTTGATTCTGAACCCGAATTAGTGATCAGGTCTCTCTCTTCAATGACTTTTCAATAGAAGTTTTTCAAATGCTTTTGATATTATTGGTAGTAGCGATATCGGTCAGTACAATTTTTTGGCGTTTGGAGATTTTCCCGGTTTTGGAACCATTATAACCTCTGCAACTTTCTATTGATTTGAAAAGTATAAAAATCTAAGAGAAGCGTTTCTTAAATAAATGAGTTTAATTAGCAGAGGATTTGTCCGGTTATTAAATCATAGCCAGGGGCTTTATTATTTTTAATTTTTTTTTCTTGCCTGGCAAAGTTCGGTAAACGACACACTTTTTATTCTAAAACCGTACCCCTAAGATTGTCTATTAATGCTTATCCATCAAATAACTTAAACGTTTCTTGTAACTGCTCGGCGAAAAAATGGCTTTTTTTTTGTCACTATGCTCATTCGGCATTGTTTTTACTGATCATTAGCGATTGCATTTGGGTTTTTTTGATACTTTTTATGGCTTTCCAGAGCGAGTAATTTGTGTTTTTTTCGGCGGTTAAGCCTTCAACACAAGCAGAAGTTTTTTTAGATTTTGGATCGCTTTCTGAGCTTATTGCATAGGTAGTTCGATAATTTTTTCTTTTGGAGAGCGCGGGTTTTATTGCCATATTTTGGGTGCATAGATGATTTTTGACATCAGTATTTGAACCGTGAACCAACAGCGTGATAAGCGATGATATTTCCACTACACCATGGCCACCCTTGCTGTTACATTCGATCATCTCAGCCCATGCAGAGTTACCAGCTGCCATAGACGCGTTCGATTCTTTGCTTAATATTGTTGAACCTCGCGACACCGTTTTAATTGGTGCAGTCATTTTTTACATTATTCATCTGAGGTAAACTCAGAGACTGGAATGTATCGACATTCCATTACGTGCCTCCAGTGGGCACCCGGACTTAACGATTGTATGCCGCTTACTCAGTTTGCGCCGAAAGTTTCCTAAGCACTTGAAGATGAATCGGGCTAGCACAGAACAATCTCAGAATTCAAAAAAAAATAAAATAAATGTGATCAAGATCAAACTCGAACGCTGCTAATGAATCGGGGAATGCTGATACAACAAGAAGGCACTTGGCAGAGCATCATCCCAATCTAATTTTTCCATCCACAACGATTTTAAAAATATATTTTCCCTTACTACAATTGGACAAACTAAACCAAGATGTTCGAACAATTTACTTGCAGACGACAGGACAATGCGTTTAGTGAGCTTACTTTGTGAAGGGAATCTTTGTGGGAGTAATAAAGTGTAGCCTGTCATGGATTCCAAAAAATCCCTAAAGTCTTTGTCGTTTCTAGGTCGTCTACGTTTAGCTCTATGTTCGTTGTTTCCATCGCTGTATTTAACGAAACGTTGGATTGCCACTTGTGAAGTTAATAATGAGCCGATTTGAGGATGGTATTTGCTTCCCGTTGAATTTGATGTAATTCGTCGACCGAAGTAGCTCCTCTGAGAAGATCATCAACATAAAAATTCCTCAAAACGATCTTTACGCCTAATGGAAATTCCTCACTACACCTAATACCGAGTACTTTCAGACACCGAGTTGCGAGAAATGGGGCCGAACACGTTCCGTATGTGACGTGTTAAGGTGGATCGTTTTCAGATTTCATTTCATCATTTCTCCATAGAATCAGCTGATACTTCTTGTCCTCAGCATCCATTTGAATTTGGCGATACATCTTTTTAATGTCAGCTGTTAACACATACCTATGACATCTAAATCAAAGCACAATCAAGTACATTTCCTCCTGAATCGTTGGTCCTACCATCAGAAAGTTGTTGAGAGGCATATTAGACGTAGTTTGACATGATGCGTCGAAGACTACCCTAAGTTTTGTGGACAAACTGTCAGGCCGGAGAACGCACTGGTGTGGCACGAAATAATGCGGTTGTGTAAAGTCAATGCTACCGCTCCTTGACATGTGCCCCAAGTCCAAATATTCGTGAAAGAATTTCGTATATTCGACTTTCAAATATGGGTTCGTACCTAGTCTCCTTTCAAGCGACAAATAGCGATCTCTAGCTATTTCGAAAGAACTACCAAGTTGACGTGGATTATCGTTAAATGGAAGTTTGACGCTAAATCTTCCACTTTCCATGACCTTAACATTTTCAACAAAGTGCTGCTCGCAAATAATTTGTTTAGGAGTGCGACTAATTTTATTTGGAATCTCTTCCATTCTCCAAAACGTTTCCACCGGCTCCTCTAAACTACAATATAGATAGATAGACGATTTCTCCACGAGATTACATGATGGTTTATGTGCTCCATTTGCACAAAAAGCCCCTGAAACTCCATCTAAAAAGAGTGTTTTGCAGTAGAGGTTTGGACCCAATTTGATATGCCCCTTTAGCATCAAATTAAAGAACAAATCTGAAGGTTCACCTTGTGTCCGCGACATATTGTACCTATGCAACAATAGATGATGAGGGTCTGAGCAGACATCACAGCTTTTTGAAGAGCAGTTGTTTACGTCATGTCCTTTTTTCAGAGAGTTGATGCACAGAGACACCCGTTTTACCAATCATATACTTTAAAATTTTTAAATTTATTGTAATCCACTACTGCATGATGCTGTGTCCTGCAAAAACTTCATGACGAATTGGTTACCGGTAAGGATGTGTGAGTTGGCTTCCGATTAAGTTGTCTCGACCTCATATCTAATCTTCTGGTATTGGCGAATAAACTCTTTGTTTCTCTCCTTTCCTCTAAGCTGAGTGGGCGAGTCTTTTTTTTTATTTTTTTAGAACGAAAGTGGGTTTAAACTAACTTATAAACCCTTTTCTTGTTTTTACTTTTCTATTGGCTTAATGTCCTGTCACGGTCGCCATGAAAATTATGGAAGGCCACTAAATAAAATACTTTATTTCAAACTTTATAAATTTAAACTTTTTGCACGTACATAGTTGGAATTGCGTGCGAATATGCACGATGGTTGCACATTGAGTCATGTCATGTAAATGATGGGATGCATCTTAGGTGGAAGCGACATTGGGTATGGTGAATATTTTGAAGGGGAAGTTGGTACTGTTTTAGTATGTACAGTGAGTATATTTTAATTTATGGTATATAGGTATATATTTTAATTTATGGCACAATCCAAAGTTGTTTGGCGCGAACATGTATTATCGATTTTATTATTATTTGTTGGTCTCATATCCCCTAGTTCTATGTACTCTTGTACTTATTGTAGTTTTGTTGTAAGTTGCTGTCCTTTATTAATTGTGTTCCACTTGAAACCAACGCTCTATTGCTCTTTGTTTTGAATCGCCTAGAATCAATTCAGTATCGACGAATTGAATCTTCACTAAGTACGTGCCGTTGTAATTCCTTTCAGTAGTGTTGTGGTAATATTATTCACTCTTCCTATGTTCACTCGTCATCTCCTCATCCATATATGACTCTGGAATGGTCCAGAACCTTTTTAATTCTTCAACAATATTTGTTTTTATTACGATGAATGTTGTAAAAGAATGCTTTTATCCGTTTGTCGAATGAAGGCACATACAAATTTGACCGAATCGTAGAGTTGAACGGCCACATGAACCAATACAACAGAATGCTAGTGAAAACAACTACAGTGATCAGCAAAAGTATTCGTAATTGACTTTGTTTCGCCTTTTATAATACAAAATGAATAAATTAAACTCATTGCTTTTCGTACCGCAAAAGTATTCGTAAAATTGTTGCTAAGTAAATTAACTGCAATAATTGCAGTTACCCCACAAAGTGGGATAAAACCGTTGTTTTTAAACTGCTTGCAGTCTTCGTTGCATTGATGAAACCATGTTATTAGTCCTTTCCGGCAAACTATTAATCCATGCTTCCTTTAAAACGATTTTCAGCTCACTCTTTGTTCTTATATTTTTCTTCCTAATTTCTCGCTCCACGTAGGCCCACAGATGCTCTATGGGGCTCAGGTCTGTATTACAACCAACGTTTTGTAAAGGGTATCCCAAAATTCACGCAAGAAGTAATTTGATAGAAAACACAGGTTTTTATTTAAAAATTGTAAATGTTTTATTGATTCATAAAGTATATATGAGAGGGTTATGTACATATGGAATAGCATATCGGGTTAATAGCCACACGGAGACATAGCTCAATTTGCTCCTTCAAGGCAAGTGTAGTAATGGGCTTGTTGACATAAACCTTAGACTTAAAAAAACCCAAAGAAAAAAGTCCAACGGCGTTAAATCGCATGATCTGGGTGGCCAATTCTGGTCACCAAAACAGGAAACGACCAGGAAATGACTCATATGGTAATTGAATTGTTTCTCGGGCTGTATAGCATGTGGCACCGTCTTGTTGAAATCACATGTCGTCCACATCCATATCTTGCAATTTAGGCACACAAAACTGGATTATCATGTCGCGATAGCGAGCACCATTAACTATTATTGCCTGACCAGCCGCATTTTCAAAGAAAATAAATTTTTTTTTTATAGTTTGCGCGCCAAGGGGGATATGAATACCCTTAAACTGTTTAAGGGCACGGGCGTTAGGAAAAGGTGGAAGAGGAACAGAGGAGAAGCCTGTACACGTTGGCTTTAAGTGTTTAAAGGTTGTAGTGATGGGGAAATACAGAGCCTGGCAGATCATTCCACATTCGTGTCGTTCGGCTTATAAACGAATCCCTATATTTGACAGTATGACCGAAATTGCGCTTAAGGGTGAACTGATGTGCATTCGAAGCATGACGCGTATTGCGGGTGAAATTTTGAAGGGGACTGCAACTGGCTATTTCACTGGAGCATTTTTTATAAAAAGAATCGATAAAACAGGGAGAGACATGAGACATTTCTCCGATGTTCAAGTGAATGTATGGAATTCACAATGTTTCTATGGCCTATAAGTTTTAACGCGCGATTCTGTACCCTATCAAGAATGTGCGGCACTATCTTGGGTGCGCCAGACCAGATATAGGCGTTATATTCCTACTTAGGGCGGATGAATGCCTTATAAATTGAGGCCAGATCAGACGGGGTAAAATATTTTTTGCACCGTTTAAGGAATCCTGGACATTTTGCAGCATTTTTGGCGACCTCGAATATGTGATCGTTTCATCGAAGATGGAAGATGGCAAGTCCTTCGGTTTCAATGATGCAAGTAACATCCATGGATACTGGTTGAGGGTTTTGCTTTCGCTTGAGAGACAGAATACAGCATTGTGTTTTGGAAGCATTAAATTCCATTCTGTTGGTTGAACCCCATTTAATTATGCTGTCCAGGTCGGAATTTAATGTGTTTAACACACGTTGCCGTATGTCCCCTTCTACGGCCGAAGAGCAAGGACGTGAGTTAGGGAACGAATATAAAAAACTTAGGATACTGCTATCAGCGAAGGAATGGATTGGTTAGAAGTTACGGACAAGAGATCATTTATAAAAATAAGAAAGAGAGTCGGAGACAAAACAGAGCCTTGGGGAACACCAGCATTTATTTTGTGAATTGCAGACTTGAAGCCGTCCAAAACAACTTGTATTGAACGCCCCGAAAGGTAATTTCTAATCCATTAAAGAAGAGACTCATCGATGTCATATGCACGCATTTTCGACAAAAGAGCCTGATGCCAAACTTTATCAAATGCCTTTGAAATATCAAGCGCAACCATCTTAGTTTCGCCGAAGTGGTGTAGAGATTGTACATAGCATGCTTGAGCTCTCTAGCTCAAACGGTTAAAAATTAAAAAGGTACAAACGCGTGACAGACACACGGATAGACGAACAAACAGACACCGTGTTGAACCCATTAGTGTTCCGTTTACACCATTCTGGTACGAAACACCAAAAATATATACTATACGTTTCACATTTTCTTCTGGTTTTTTTTTTAAACTTGTTTACAGTGCAAAGGAAATTGGATTAAACCGTATTTCTTTCTTTTAACGAATAGGCGATTGCCTCCTTAAAAATTTACTCCAATTCACAAATAGGACTCACATACCACACGCTGGCCTGAAAAAATAAGGTTCATATGTATTATGACCATCCGACTTCTCTCTCTGCACCCATAAATTATCACACTTGCTGATACAAACAAACAAAATTTTAATTTTTATAAGCCGCTGTGTTCTAGCGGTATGCATTTATTGTTAAATTTATAAATAATTTTGTGTTTTTTTTTTTTTTGGTTTTTTGGAATACCTATGTTTAAACAAAACAAAAACAAAAAAGGTCGTCAACAATATCGTATTCGTTGCAATTTAGTCTGCCTATTGCTTCGTGACGCAAGATCTTGGCACATTTATTTTCATTTTCTTGTTCACTGGTTTAGTGCCCAAGTCTGGATTTGATCCACGGCGGATTTGCTGAACGAACATCGTGGCAACTGAGTCCTTTATGTCACGGCAATGAGCTGGTACCTCGATTTCGGTTAGATCTTCTTTGATACAGTGATTTGGACAGGCATTCACTTCGACTCTGGTGAAACAGTATTGATCACCTTTTGTGGCGAATTGAACACGTTTAGCCAATTGGCAGGATTTAAGACCTTTCTTAAGGGTGTCGTGGTTAATGTTTTTCTTCCCACTAGTCTCATCAGATTCTGAGGAGGACGATGAAGATGATGATGACGACTCTGAGCTTTGCCATTTCCTATCATTTTGACGTTTGCCCTCGAATTTCTTTCCACTTTCAAAATTACTCACAACATTTCCTGCTTGATATTTAACTTCGTAGGAGCGGGCAGCTTGAGCTCTTTGCTGAGCTTGTTGAATCTCAGAAGCACAGTTCTCATCGGGAATAGCCCAAACAGAGGAATAGTGTTTCTGATCCTGCAAGACCTTCTCTTGTGGTGTAGCGATGTCGTCGATTTCTTCTCCATTGTAGTTTCCACATAGGCCAGCAACTTCGTTGCGTAACAATGGATTGGCATGAACGCGAATGCGTTCTCCATCGTAGTACAGCTTCATGAGGGATCCGTGCAGTTCAACCTTCAGGTCATTCTCTGAGATGGCATAAATGCGAGCAACCAAGGTCTTATCGTGGCTGTTATCCGGTTGTGGGGACGTCATGTGAACATGAATTGCTACCTTATCGGAAACTTTCTGTGGCTTGTCATTCACTGTAACCTTCGCTGGGGTCTTAGGTGCGCCAGATGGCGAAAGTTGGATGCGCTGTCCTGCAGCAATAATCAAAACTTCCTTTTGGCTGCTGCCCTCGTCAGATTGACGGGCCAGTATGGACAATTCATCTCCGGTATTCCTGAAGTCACTGTGTTGAACTACAGCATACCAGCACTTTCCAAGCTGTTGGTGTTCAGCCATGGCATTGTCAAAAGTGTAAATTTTATTTTGGTCAATCACACAGACCTCGGAGTTACGAGTGTAAGTGCGCATCATACGTTCGCCCAAGTCCATTCCTGGGTGCACTGATAACAGATGGCGAGCAGAACGAGGAATAAGAAGACCGGTGAAGTTCTGCTTTCCACTTGGAAGCTGAAGAGTAATGTTCATTGAATGTTGAAAGGGATCCAGGTAGATCCTGGCTTCGATTTTGCCGGGTTGTCCTTTCTCAGAGTGGTCATGCTTAACGTTGTAATATCCGTAGTGGTTTAAGACGGAAAGGAAGGAGTGTCCCAAATTCTCAAGTCCTGAGCTCAGCTGTTCAGTGTCGACAACAACGCGAATTTCATCCACAAGATTGGCTTGGTAGGTTGCCTTCAGGCAGGCTGGCATCTGGTTATTACCTTCTTCACGCATTTCGCGTACACATTCCCGAGAAATGGGTGTTTGGCGGAGCTTCTGTTTGTACTCTTGACTTTGTTCCAATATTGCCTTGATATTGATTTTGCCACTCCTTGGCTTGCCTCCCTCTCCGAAGAGGATTGTCAGTTTGGCGTTGGATTTTCCATTGTGTTTCTCAGCTTCTTCGTAGTTCATGGCAGGGGTATTGGCGAAATTGTGAATGTAAGAAACATACATCTGTTTAGCGGGACCTCCAGCGGCGGTCTTTGCACTTCCGAACACCAACACGCGCGTTTTATCTCCAACAGAGTTGTCAGCTTGCGCAATAGTACAAACAAATTTGGCTGGTTTCGAGCCATCGAAAACTATAGCGGAATCGATGAGTCCTGCAGCAGCTTGTTTCATGTCACGAGCAGCGTTAATCATCATTTCTTCACGGCGAGATTCACTATTGGGTGCTATATCAGACACGACAGCCAATTTTGATTCATCAGACGCAGTCAGTGGTTTATCGGAGCGTTTAGCATAGGTAGAGTCATTAATCTCTTCTTCGTTATCGAACTGCACTCCGAATTTTACTGCCTGGTTAGCAGAGTTTTGCAAGTCCAAGGTAAGAGTGAATTTGTAATAGGCGGCAGTACTCATTGGCAATGGACCATTGGTAGAGATATCCTCCTGAGTGGTAGTTGCTTTTAGTTCACTAGCATCAGCGAATGGCATTAAAATCAAAGACATAGCAGCGCGGAGTTTGGTCAAGCCGGATGTGTCAACATCTTGGTAGAGAGGTGCTGTAAGCAGAGACAACAAAACATTACCAGTAGGTGTGGTTTGGGTGACTGGTTCGAAAACGTAAGGCAGGAGCTGAGCAGGGCTAATGGGGCTACGTTGCTTAACCAAGTTTTGCATGGTCAAGATAAGGTCCATTGGAAGCTTAGCGTATTGCTTAACTCCCTCCTTCTGGATCAAACGTTCCATGGTATTAAAGGCATTCTGTGGGAGCTGGTGTTGCAAATTGTAATGGAAAGCCATGCCAATGGACTTCTCACCGAGAATTTCTTCTTCTCCAACAGTTGGGCGAACTTGGATCAATTTGACATCCTTGGCTTCTTCGACTGGTCGGAGGCTGAGAGTATTCTTGCGGGCTGTGAATGGCCACAAGCTGGAATGCACCAATTTCACCTTGTTGTGACTAGCCAATGGAGCCACCTTTCCTGAGACTGCTGTGCTCTTCAAATCAATATTCAGGTTTAAGCTCAGAGGTAAATGAACTTGCGATTTTTGGATCTGTCCAGCAACATAGCGTTGGCTTTCAAATGGTGAAATGAAACCTGCTTTACCGATCCTTTCCATGCTAAAAGTCAAATGAACCTTTGATGTTACATTGATGGCTTGGGTGTCGAGTACATCAGACCAGGTCTCTGCATTGGCTAGACTTGGTGTTGTCTTAGCCTTCATCTCCCCAACAACTTGCAACAGAATGGGTGTTTTGTAGGCATAGTAGAATGGATAGCCTGTTGCCAGAGGGAAAGCGACGACAATCTGCTCATGGTCGTAGATCTTGTTGTACTGTAGTTCGTGACCAGTCATGAGTTCTTGAACAAGGCCAGCAAGGTTTTTCGGTACAGATTTTAGACTCTTTTTATCGAATGAGAGGTAATTCTTACGTCCGAGCAATTTAAATAGCAACTGGCCTGAAAGTTCCTCAGTATTGTCGGAATTGAAGTTGATGCCTAACTGCTTAGCAATTTTGTGCACTGAATATTTGGACTTTTGAGGTCCAATTGGAGCGGATTTCTTGTCGGCAATGAGAGTATTCCAGACGTCTTGGACACTGGATACTAAGGCTTGGACATCGATTTCATTGATGTTAATGCCTCCGAGATTTTTCCAGGAAGTGTAGCTCATCATATTGGGGAAAGTGCTGTCCGGGCCGATGATATGACTCATTTGGTATTCCTCAGAGATCTGAAGGACGTTGGACACATAATCTCTCAGTGCAGTCTTTGAGTTTTGGAGACCATAAGTGTGTGGATTCAGGAAATGTTGAGCGGCTTTAGCATTGGCAGCCAGATCAGAGTTGTCCTTAGAGGTTAGTTGAGCTGCAGAGTTGATAGCTGACTTGACGGTAGTGCGAACAGCAATGCTGGTATCAGTGTAGGTTGACATGGCCATTCGTTGAAGAATGGCTGCTGGTGGATCTGCACGCATGAGGAGGATCACAGCCACGCTGCGGATCTCTGGCTCATCAGCTACATTCGAGTAAATCTTGTAGAGAATATTTCGAGTGTATTTCGGGTAGGATTGAACAAGTTTGTCAAAAGAAGCAACAATTGCCAAGCGTTCGATCGGCGTAGCGCTCTTCTCATCCTCAAGGTATGGTTCATAGACTTGAACGACTTTAGGGTGGGCGACGTTACCTAAGGCACGAATGTACTTTAGGCTATGTTGTTGATTCTGGTTCTTGATGTTCTCTGCTAGGCGTTCTCCCAGCCAAGGAATGATAGATTTGGTCACGATGTCGCCAAGACCCTTCTCGAATGAACCAAATGACTGAACAGGGTAATAATTCAGAGCATAGTCTTTGTCGGAATAAGAATGGCGTAACAAGTCAGTGTAGGTGATCAAAATCTTGGCGTATTGAGAGTTTTGCTTGCGGACTTCTTCGTTCTTGATGATCTTTTCGAAAATCTCGCGCATAATTGGTTCCGTTGGAGTACGCATGTTATTGAAAATAGTTTCCAAGAGAGAAGCTGCTTCACTGTCGCGAATCTCACCATTGGACACGGCCTTGACAATCCATAAAACAGCGGGATTGGTACCGGATTGAGCACAGGCATCCAACAATGTATCGTAAGCCAATTTTTCACCCCATTTTCCGTTGGCTTGACGGCGGTTACGCGATTCTAAAACCTGTTCAATCTGCTTGTAGTTCATAGTTTGGATGAGTTCACTCAGGATTGTGTACTTCTCAAGGGTATTACGGGTGGGGATCTCTTCTTGATCTTGCAGGTCTGTGGCAATTTCATCGGCTAACTTTTGCGCTTCGATAACAGTATCGATCGAATTGTGGTACTGGATGCTACGTCCTTTATTTCCAATTGTGAATGGATGCAACGGTTGTTCAGGGGCGTTACTCATATCTGGGTGAGGTTGGTAGTAATGTGGATATTTAGCAGCGTAGCGGGGAGAATTGTACTCCTCAGATGACTCGGAGGATGAAGATGATGATGACGATGAAGAGGACAATAGCTTTTCAGAGTTGTGTTTGCTGACGTGGTTTTCGGTATCAATGCTGCGGCGGTGGCGCTTGGTGTGATTTTCTTCCTCGCTAGACGATGATGACGATGACGAGGATGATGATGCTCCATCTGCGCTCTTAGCTGAGGTACGTGGTTGGTTCTTTTCATCAGAAGGAATGTTGTATCGGTAAACCAGATTGCCGACATGGATTAAGCTATCGCTCTTAACAGGCAATGCGTATTGACTGGCTGTAATGGATTCCAACTCAAGGGCAATGCGACTCACAACTTCAGCTTGTTCATTATCATACAGCAGGGTACTAACGGCAACGCGGTTTGTGGTTTCAGCGGACTTGATCGTAAAACGGTCGAGAGGTCCGGCAACAACTACGCGGCTGACAGAAGTTTTCTAAAGCAAATTCATATAAGCTAGAAGTTAAATGTTTTCGATCTATTTGTTATACTTACGGATAGAAAATCTCCCATTTGGTTTGAGTTCGGCTTCATATCAGATGATCCTGTGATGCCAAAGTGATATGCACGACGAACATCACAGTTGCTGTAGTTCACGGTCTTCACGAATTGGTATAGGTTCTCGTCCATGTTTAGCAGTGTTTGGGGGGCCCATTGCTCAACGGGTTCGGTTTCGGCATGGGCAAGAACAGGTGACATTTCATACAATGTCTCACATTCACCAGTCACCGTAGCTTCCATGGTCTTATACAAAGCGTTGCTAGCATCACCCTTCTCTCCTGGCAATTGATTATGACGGCACTTGATCACATTTTCTCCAGTGGTGTCAACTTGCAATTGAGAAAGGACAGCCTTCAGTTGGTTTATGTCATCATTGCTTAGCGATGGATCCACATCCAATGAACGGATCACTCCATTCTTATAGTTGATACTAAACAATGACTCGGAAGACGGTTGGTCGCTGAAATTCAAAATATCCTCTGGGATCTTACTGTTCAAGCCGTCCTTGAACTCATCATGGAAATGGGCGTGGCGGACTTGATACAATTTACCACGAACAACAGATTCGGATTGTGGTTGCAATACCAATTTTCCCTTAGTGATGATACCGACATACTGATCTTGGCCTAGACCGTAACCGGTGAGGGTATTCGCCGAAAAGGCGTACTCGTATTGCTGATTCAATTGCCATGGTGTTGAACAAGCAACAAACCCAACTAGGAGTAGAAAATGTTATTTAAATTCTGGTTCTTACTAAGATCTGTGTTTGTGAACTCACCAAGTGTTAAGAAAATCAATGAGGTTCGCATGCCGGCTAGGAGAGAGTGCAATGTTCAATCGATATGGTTAAGGATTGGTTGATGAAACCAAACTGTGACTTTTCCCAGCTAAATCGAAAGTTTATATACTCGTACTATTTTTAAAAATAAGGTGTTAGGTTGTCAAACTTGCTACTTTGTAATTGTTATCATGTGCGGTTGCAGTTTTTGATAAGGTGATACTCTGAATTTGTAATACCCTTATCGCTTATATTTAAATTGCACTTACATAGCAATTCCATTTTATGAATTATCTGGTAAATTGCAATATTTGTGAGTTTTCTTATCATTATAATTTAGTTTTGAATTGGTTCTTTGACCTGCCTGCCATGCGCGCCTGTTCAATACTGATTCATAATAGAAGGTGAGTTCAATGCGCTTAACAGTTATGAAATTTATTGATAAATATTTTCGTTATTGTCCAATTTTTTAGAAGGCATTTATAATACAAATATTTGAGCAAATCCTGTGTACTTATTAAGTTCCCTATTTTCGAGTAGAGAAGATACCAGGAGAGCATATCCATCAGAAAGCACGCATTAATTTACAGATATGCAAATATTGTTGCTGGTAAGCGTGCATTTTGTAAGGATTTGCGAGATAATTTATATAAATTATTTTTGACATGCATTACAACAACATTCACGAATAAAATGAAATAATTTATTTTTATTTTATTTTTTTCCCCGAGGGTAGGAGAAAATCTTCCATAGACTCAATGAGGACCGCAGGCGCGTGCTCATTGTAAGTAGTGTGATATTCTTGCTCACCAAAAAATACCTCCCTTCAATATAAATTTGTTAGTTAACGCAACTAAGTAACACTTATCAAGCATTTTCTTTATCACGAAATTAAAGACGTTTGGCAGGTATTTTTCAATGAGCTTGTTCCGCTATTCAGACGCGGTTAATCTTTATCGTTCTAAGTCGAAAGGTTCGGTCCTTTGTAGAAGGCGCAATAAATTTCCCTCGTCTATGTAGGACTATACAGTTAATAATTCTATTAACATATGTGTTAACTTGAATTTTGTACTTTCACGCGAAGCTTTTCATTTCATCTTTGACTATAGGGATTCCGATATCTCTGTGAATATCGTTGTTTCTTATTCATTTCATTTTTATTATTCAATTCAGTATTTCTTACATATTAAACAGAAAACGATTAAAAGTAGATTAACTAACTTATCTATCTCTAACTTACTGGCCCCACATGCGGGTGCTCTAAGGTAAACCTAATCCTTAAACTATGTTTTTCTAACTTAAATCATTTATTTATTTCATTTAATTCTTTTTTAAATATGATCACTAAGAAAAATGTTTTCGAAAAAAGAAAAAAACTTATTATAGTACATGAGTTTTTTTTTCATCTTTTCAGACAGCCAAGTCGCAATCAAATCCTTGGAATCTTCCTCAACAAATTCTTTAACAGCTCTAGACTGCCGATGGTTTCTTATAGAGATAGCGAAGTAGTTTAATATTCACCTAATTTGGGTGCCGGGGCATAGGGATATTCCAGGAAATTGTAAGGCTGACGAACTTGCCAGACATGAAACAAAAATACCCATCCTTCCAGGCTAAAGGTCATTGGCTATGCCTATCGCAAAAGACAAATTCTAGGTGGACAAGTGGTACAACTTGCTAGCGGCAAAACAGATTTGGCCTAAGCTGGATCTGAAACGCTTTAAGAATTTGATTTCTCTCAATAGAATGCTTATTAGCGCTGTTATAGGTGTCATTACTGGACACTGTCTAATAGACAAGCGTGCTTGGCGTTTTCTCAAACGATTTCTGCAGAAGCTGCATGGACGAGGAGGAGGAGGAGACTATTCTTCACCTTCTTTGCACCTGCTCAACTCTCTCCCAAAGAAGGAAACTCCACTTATGAGCCTTCTGTTTCAACGACCTGAATAAACTTAATAAAATAGCCGTTAAGGACCTTCTACGCTTCGAGTAGGCTAGAGGCCGCGTCTCAAACACATGTGGTATCACAATGGGCCTATTATTGGTCTAAGTGTGTTGGTTTCTTTTTAGCTGACAGCCACTTCAACCTAACCTAACCAAAAAAAGAAACTACCTCATACTAAGCTATATAATTCGGAAACGCTATGGAACAGGCTAACTTCAAACAAACGAAACGACGAATGCTAGCCACTTTGTGCAACGTCTCTGTGTAGTTGAGTCGAATATTTCTAATATTTATTATGGAAGATTACCGTTCAAGTTCATTGATCTTGCAATGTGCCTTCGATTCATCTTGATCAGGAAATTATCCACTCTTATTAGGTTAACTCTATTGTACAGGACCTCATTGGAATAGAATTTTATGTACTGGGATTCTGGTGTTCTGTGTAAATGAAAGCAAGTCCGAAGGCAACACCTTTCAAACACCAGAATCTTTTCCAACATGCGAGCATGGGCCGGATGAGAGCCGTGCAGCATATTACCTTCACTTTGGTTGCAATGAAATAGTCTCCTTGTAAGAACAAAAGCAACTCTGGCTCTGGCAGGAGCAGCATCTATATGTGTGTTAAAATATAGATATTGATCCAGCCAGAGCCCCAGGTATCTGACTACACTTCGACACACAAGTGGCTACCCGTGTTGTCATCCGATTAAGAGCTTTCACCAATTCTTTCTTGTATCCCTAGAGGCCCCGGAAAACGTTGTCCTAAAAAGAATGGTTCCTGATTTCTGGAAGTTGATCTTCAACTTCCAGTCGTCGCAATATCGCTGAATGTTATCAAAGTCACGTTGCAAGAGAAGTGCAATGACCTCGATTTTTGCTCCTTACAGGTACGCAATCAAGTCGTTTGCATACGCTACGGCATGGTGTAGTGATCCTATGAAATCGTTCGTGTAAATGTTGAAAAGGATTGGTGAATTCAGCGCACCTTGTTGTAGACCGTATTCAATTTCAAGTGTTCCAGCAGAAGTTACATTGCCCTTTTTTATACAATAAACTGTCTACTGGTGAGCATATTATAAAGCATATACAACAGTGGTTTGCTTATGCCCAACCTGCTCAGCTTGTAGAAGAGTTCCTCTAACAATACTGCGCCGGAGGCTTTCTCCAAGTCAATCAGGCAGGCACCTTTGCATTGGTTCTTGCTTTTGTTCCTCTGGATATCAGTTTAGATGCAGCATGTATGGTGCCATGCTACGCCCTAAAACCGAATTGGGTATCCGGAATTATTGATCTATTGATCACCTTTTCGAATATCTTGCTGATGTTCAAGAGACTTTTTGTTTCGCTAACCAAAAGTACATCAGGGCTTCGGTCTTCTAACAACAAAAAGAGTATGGCTTTTCGCTTGATACTTATCAGCGAATTCACATTCACGGCAAGGATCATTAAGGGTTACTCCTCCATGTTCGTACCCATTACGACTGGAGGTGCGTTAGGGCCGGCAGAAGCGCGGAGATCTGCTACACACGCGTCGCTTACTCCTGAATCTGACGCTGATGCTAAGCCATCTCTTTGAGAAGCAACATTCGGTTTTTTTTTTTTGTTCCGCATTTCCCCGGCCTGCCGCCATTTGGGCGTGGGTTATTTGGGGAGTGACGAATTGTGTTTGAATGAAAGCAGGTGGACGTTTCACTTGAACTTCTGCAGACGAGCCAGATTTACTTTTTTAATATATTGGAACCTGGGAAGTGCACCTAAGTGCTTATCACAGGGGCCATAAGGTCCATTGTGTTTCCCTTTTTGTTGTGTGGAACCTATATTTAAAGCCTTTGTCTTGCGGTGGGTTCTGTAGCAAATCAGCCTGCGTTCTTTATGAATCCTATCATGTTCCTAAGCGGAACTTGTACGAGATCCTCTAGTTCGTCAAAAAGCCCGTTTCCCATATGACGGAGGCGGTGGTTTTGAAGATTTGGGCAATCACATAACGTGTTTGATAGTTTCTGTCTCCTCTATATCTTGACAGCTCCTGCAGTGGCCGGGTGTGTTGATACCTAGTTTGGCAGCCATTTCCCCTATCGCGCAGTGTCCTGTTAGCATGCCTATCAAGATTCGAATTTCTTTTTTTTTTCATCGCCAGTAGGATTTTTGTTCTATTTTCATCCACTGTAGGCCATAAGCTGCGAGATATGACACAGTCGCTTCTGGCGGACCATGCGGAGTTAATCAGTTCTCTTTCTTTTAGGTCTATTTCCCTTTTTAGGCAAACTTACCGCAGTTTTACTCCTTTTCCTTTTGACGACAAATGGCAAATGAATGAGTGAAAGGCAGCTCGATCAAAGAGACGGCCAAAGAGGACTAGACAAATGCCAGTCAAAGAAGAATGAGAATAAGGCTGCGTTCACAAATAAAGTTAGTGTATTGTACTAAAAATAATTATTTTAATGGGCGTTCTGCGACACCCACCCCCGTGTACTCTGATTCACCAGACTCTACGCCGAGAACGGCTAACTTCTACGCAGGGCGTTTCATCATTCCTTTAGTTGTGCGGACGTCGGCTCGTCGTATTTCACCATCAACACTTGCGTGGACTCTTTCAACCTTCCCTCGGCACCACTGCCTCCTTGGAACATTCGCGTCGCAGAGGAATACCAAATCTGCTTCCGCTATAGGTTTTTAACACCATTTGGTTCGACGTGTTAAAGTTGGCAGGTATTCGGCCACCCAGTGTCTCCAGAAACGATCTCGTAGTTGCCGGGCGATACGCCATTGCTTTTTTTAGGGCGCATATTTTCTCTGGGAGCTCGTTTGCACTAGGTGTCTGTGCCGTATTTGCCGAAGCTGATAGGAAGTGGTTTGGGGTAAGCGGATCTTCTTGATCGGCTATGATCGGAAAGTGTGTGAGCAGGCGAGAGTTCACCACGTTCTCAGCTTCTACTATGAGGCAATGCAACGTATACTCACGATGTGCCAATTCTTTGACCGTGTGAAGTAACACTCTCCTTACGCATTGCACCATGCGTTCCCACACTCCTCCTTCAAATGGATTAGTTGGACAGTTGAACACCCACTCAACTCCCTTCGAAGACAACTCCGCTTGTATACGCTCGCAGTCGAACACCTCTTGAAAACGCTTCGCTTCTTGGTCAACGCCTACAAAATTTGTTCCCTTGTCGGAAAGAATCCTCACAGAAGCCCCGCGGCGATTTATGAAATTGCGGATTGCTAAGATGCATGCGTCCGTTGACAAATCGTATACCACTTCTAAATGGATAGCACGTATGGCTAGACTGTTTACCTAAACAGTGCTACCCATCGCTTCTCGTGGCGGCGACCTATTGTGACGATAAGAGGGCCGAAGAAGTCCAAACCGGTGTATGAGAATGGTCGTATGAACGGGGTAAGTTGATCTTCAGGCAGAGGGCCCATAACGGGCGCAACGGTCATGGCTTTGGTGATTTTGCATACGTAGCAATTGGCAATAACTTTCCGCAAAGCTTGTCGTAGACGTGGTATCCAATAACTGCGACGAATCTCGCAGATCGTTGCCTTCACATTCTGGTGTTTCATCTGACAGTGGAAGTGCATTAATATTAGCGTCGTAAATGTATGGATGGACGAAGTGTGGGGGTTCTGATTCCAAACTCAAATTCCAAATTCAAATTGATTACACTTTATTTAAAAGGAATGACGAACAAAAAAATGTAATTGCTATAATGTGCGTGCTTCTCTACTGAACAAAGGAACGAATGAATCTTTTTAAAACATGAAAAAGAGATAGACATATGACCAGAAAAAAGGATGAAACTATTTATAAAAGTAGGCAGCACATTTGTAGTTGTTGCGCTACCGCTCCATAGAGGGCCAGTGTGTCCCCACACCACTCCCCCCCTAGTGAAACGATATGGTTTAGAAACCTGTCACTGCTGTCATGTTGATATTTAATTTTATTCGCTTTTTATTTTCGTAGTTATGTAATTCTTCTGTCTGCTGGTTTTGTTGTGATGATCTCGGTGGTGCTGCAACTGATGAAAATACATCATCAGTTACCAGGTGCGCTGGTTTCAGTCGGTCGACGTTCACATTCACTTCTCTGCCGTTTATATCAATGGTGAATACTCTGTCATCTACCCTTTCTATTATTTTGTGCGGTCCAGAATATGGCTGTTGCAGGGCACGTTTTGTCATATCCTGCCGAAGGAACACGTGTGTGCATGAGTATAAATCCTTGTAGCAAAAAGTTTTCTGACGACACTTATGAGGTGCTGGTGCTGGCTTCACGTTCCTCATGTGAATGCGAAAATCATCCAGAAAAAAGTGTGGATCTTCAGGTGGCTCCTCATGTGTGAAAAATTCCCCAGGAATTCTATGTGTTGTGCCGTACAGGTATTCAGCTGGTGATCCTTTGAGGTCTGCTTTGTAGCATGTCCTTAATCCCAGTAGCACCGTTGGTAGTATTTGCGTCCAGAGCGGATTTTGATGACACATAATTGCTACTTTTAACGTCCGATGCCATCTCTCTACCATACCATTTGCCTGCGGATGGTATGCAGTGGTACGGATACGTCTGCCACCCACCAGACGAGAGAGTGATGTGAACAGTGCGCTTTCAAATTGAGATCCCTGATCTGTGGTGATTATTTTGGGACTTCCGAACCGTGCGATCCAATTTGTGAAAAATGTGTTAGCTACGGTATCGGCTGTGATGTCCTTTATAGGTATTGCTTCGGGCCATCTTGTAAAGCGGTCGATCATCGTCATGCAGTACTTAAATCCATGGGACTCTGGCATGGGGCCCACTAGATCTATATGTATGTGATTGAATCTTTGGTCTGGATCGGTGAATGTGGCTGGTGGATTATGAACATGGCGTCCCACCTTTGAGCGTTGGCATGGTAGACAGTTCCGTGCCCATTGTGTGATGTCTTTGTTCATTGACGGCCAGATGTAGCATTGCGAAATGATTTTGTTGGTCGCTCGTCCGCTGGGATGGACCATGTTGTGGAAAATTTCATAGACCTTGCGGCGCAAAAGTTGCGGCACAAAAGGTCTAATATCGTTGCTGGAGACATCGCAGTAAATGGCCTGTTGCTCTGGTCCATAAGTTATTTTCTGCAGTTTAAGTGATGTGTTATTGTGATTTAAGAGTTACTGTAGTTCATTATCGGTTTCCTGCATTATTGAAAGCTCTTGAAAATCTATGGTTGATGGATGGTTGATAGCATCAATGCGAGACAGTGCATCTGCTACATTGTTTTCTGTGCCGGCTATGTACTGTAGATTTGTGGTGAACTGACTGATGAAATTTAGTTGTCGGACTTGACGAGGTGAAGCTTTGTCTGAGCGCTGTTGGAAGGCGAAAGTCAGTGGTTTATGATCGGTCCTGATTGAGAATTCTCTGCCTTCAACCCACGGTTGAAAATGCTTGATGGCTTCGTAGACGGCTGTGAGTTCCCTATCATACGTGCTGTAGTTTTTCTGTGCTGATGAAAGCTTTTTCGAATAGAATGCGAGAGGTTCCCAGTTGTTGTCTAGGTTCTGCTCGAGTACACCTCCAATTGCAGTACTGGATGCGTCGGTGGTGAGACGGAGTTTAGCGTGAGGGATCGGATGTGATAGCAGCGTAGATTCAGCGACTTGTTTTCTTATCTCTTCGAAAGCTGCATCTGTAGATGCTGTCCACGGAACTAGTCTCTTATCATTTTTCTTGGCATTCTTAAGAAATTCATTCAGTGGAGCCTGTGATGATGCAGCATTCTTTATATGGCGCCTATAAAAGTTCACTGACCCGATGAATCTTCTGAGTTCCAAGATTGTTTGAGGCTTCGGAAATTCGAGGATGGATTTGACTCGGTCTGGAAGTGGCGATGAACCTTTAGGTGTTATCCGATAGCCTAAGAAATCTGCGCTTGTTGCTCCTAAACAACATTTGTCAGCATTTATACAGAGTCCATATTGGCTAAGGCGTTGGAAGATTGAGCGGAGATGGTGTTCGTGCTCTTCCGGTGAACTGAACGAAGTCGAATCCGGTTAACACCTCGTTGATAAAACGCTGAAACGATTGGGCTGCATTTCGTAAACCGAACGGCATGCTGACAAATTCGAACAGACCGAACGGTGTAATGATTGCGGTCTTCGGGATGTCGTCTTCGGCGACTGGAATATGGTGAAACGCTCTTCGGAGATCTATTTTTGAGAATATTGACTTACCGGCGACAACTGTTACGTAGTCCTGCAGTAGAGATATCGGATAGCGGTCGGGTAAGGTGTGAGCGTTGAGCTTGCGGTAGGCACCACATGGCCTCCAGTCTCCACTTTTCTTTTTTGTCATGTGAAGCGGACTGGCCCATGCGCTTTTAGATGGTCTGATGTGTCCCAGCTCCATCATAAGCTTGAATTCCTCCTTATCTACTTTGAGTCGTTCTGGATACAGCTGTCTGACACGTTGAGCACACGGAGGTCCCGTGGTTGAGATATGGTGCCTCACATGGTGTTTTGTCCCTGAACTGTTGGATGGATTTCCAAGTAGTTCTGGAAATTCTTTGAGGATGGAATAGTGCTTATTTTTTTCGTTTATGGAGGTGACGGAAACGGTCAGGCCAGAAGGTCTGATGGACGTCGGCCACCCAATTCTAGCCCCGAGACAAGGGTTTTAAACTGTCGTTCCTGCGAAATTGAAAAATGGTTCAATAGGGCCTCTTTTACGGTCTTGTACCTATCTTGAGCAGGATGCTTGACAATGATGTGCTCTATAACCGATAGTGTGTCCTGGTCTAGACGGGCGATGACAGCGTGATATTTTGTTAAGTCGGCAGTTATCCGTCTGCTGTGGAACTGTGACTCGATAGATGCGAACCATAGCTGCACCTTGGTGTTCCAGAACGGTGGTAGTTCTGCACGCTCAATTCGGTCCACTTGTGTGTGCACTTGGTCTGTGTTAGTTGTGAAGAGGTTCGTTGAAACACTTGCTTGCGGCTGCTCCGCTTCGGTGGAAATAATAGGTTGCGCTTCTTCATTGTTCTTCTGTGGCGAGCGCATGAGCGGCATTTTGTTAGATTTTTTTTTTATTTTTGCGTACTTTGACGGGGTCACCAATTGTGGGGGTTCTGATTCCAAACTCAAATTCCAAATTCAAATTGATTACACTTTATTTAAAAGTAATGACGAACAAAAAAATGTAATTACTATAATGTGCGTGCTTCTCTACTGAACAAAGGAACGAATGAATCTTTTTAAAACATGAAAAAGAGATAGACATATGACCAGAAAAAAGGATGAAACTATTTATAAAAGTAGGCAGCACTTTTGTAGTTGTTGCGCTACCGCTCCATAGAGGGCCAGTGTGTCCCCACAGAAGAATGCTGTTAACGCCATCTAACGCGCAATAGAACAAGATTAATTACAATGTAGCCTTAAGAATTCACCCAACTTCACTCTGAAGCTAAAAGGAAAAAAAGCTGTACTCCATTTTTTTTTTGTAATTTCCGTTCTGTTGTTGTTCTCTGAATAAAGCTGTTAGCTAAGCAAGGCGCCTCTTTTTTTTTATTTGGGATACAAAAATCCGTCAACATCAGCAAAGGGAGCTGGAAAATCCTATCGCCATCGGTGTTTGGCAATAGGCGCGAAAACATTGGTCCTTACGAACCGGATATTTCACGATATTTCACAAGAGGAATCATATTTCAAGAAATCTTTCACAACTGGAGCAACGGGTGGTCTGCGGCCATAAGGAATTGGAGGCTAATACTGGTGGTGCTGAGCGGTGCGCTTTGGGAAATTCAGGCGCAGATTTGGAAGGAAGCAGTTGGGGTGGAGGTCAAGCTACGTCGTTGGAAGCAGCAACACAGGCAGAAACTGAACAATCAAGTCATCGAGCGCTGGAAGGTCGCAGTGAGTAAAATCAACTGGTATGTACATATATACGCATAAATATATAATATATATTGAATAATATGGAAGCATTAAAAAAGAGGCGGGGAATAGTAAAGGGTTGCCTTACCCGATTAGAAAAAATAATTGCTGAGGTCAATGAGGAAAATGTTTCGGCGATAGATGCTCAAATAAGGTTAGACAAGTTAGAAGATGTCATGAGGGTTTTCGAGCAGGTGCAAATGGAAATTGAAATGCTTTTATCGGATGAAGGCATCGCATCGAAGTGCAGGGAAGATTTTGAGTCTAAATACTATCACATAAAAGGGTGGTGTCTAAAAAGGATGTCGCACGGTGCACACGTAGCAGAATCGACCAGAGTGTACAAACGTCTGGGCCGGGTGGTTCAAGCGAACACGATCAAACACTTAGGCAGTTAGCTGAAGGTCAAGCATCTATTACGGCCGCACTATCGCAGCTTTTGGTAGGTAGTGGACCAGCTAGATTATCGTCTAGTGAAGGGGATCTAAAATTGCCACGAATATCACTGCCGTCATTTGGTGGTGATTATAGGGAATGGACCACATTCAAAGATTTGTTCAAAACCATTGTCCACGGTTCTACTTCTCTCTCGGGTGCTCAAAAGTTGCAATTTTTGAAACTATCATTAAAGGATAATGCTGCGTCAGTACTCAAGCATACTAATATCTCGGACGCGAATTACGAACAAGCCTGGAAGGACCTGAATCTGATGTACGATAAGAAGAAAATTATTATCGAGTCTCATATCAAGACTATTATGGAACAATCCGAGATGACTTCCCAACCTACTGCTGCTGGAATTAGGAAGATTTACAGCACTTCTATGAGACAGTTTCCGCGTTGAAATCTTTAGGTGTAACATTGCAGCATTAGGATGCTTGGCTCATTTGTGTCCTTTCATCAAAATTAGATCCAGAGTTAAAAAAATTATGGGCTCGGGCTTCGGCATCAAAGGAAGACTCAAGGACTTCCTCAAATTCCTGTCAGGCAGGCAGTTTGAATTAGAGGCAGTGTCATGCACCCAGGTTCCTCTAGCTTCAGGATGTAGGTCCAATCGTCGTTCAGTTTGCACCGTAGTTTCACATTCATGCTCGATGTGTAAAGGAACGCACTTTTTGTCTGCTTGCCCTGGTTTTTTGCAATCTTGGCCTTAGCGGGCGGCGAAGGTTTATAGCACAAAGGGGTCTATGCTATAATTGTCTTAATACTGGTCATTCCGTGAAATCCTGCAAATCAGGAACTTGTAGAATATACAAGGCGCGACACCACACGATGATACATGGAGAAAATAGAGCGGAGTCCGGGGGTCCAACACGATTGATATCCGAGGCCGCAGTAGGTAACGGTGTACCGGAGCAAGGGTTCAAGGATGTAGCGCCTCTAGCAACACTCGGCGAGGGACGATGGGGCAAGTCAAAGAAGTAAGGGGCATAATTTATTGCCTACAGCAGTTGTCTTAGTGAGGAACAGATGGTGAGAATTTAAGCCCTGCAGAGCTCTTTTGGATTCGGGTACTCAAGTTACCTTGATCACTGAATCCTGTGTGCAGTTGTTGGGATTGCGTCGGGAAAAATGCACCTTGGCAATAGATATAGTGGGTGATGCCGAGTCTAGGGCTCGGGGATTGGTTTCTTTGGACATTAAATCCAGGATAACAGGATTGGGCGTTTCTTCTCAAGCTATTGTGCTGAGAAGTATCACCAAGCAAATACCCCAGTGCAAGGTATATTACAACGTCCCTTCTCGTTTGAATCAGAAGAATTTGGCGGATCCGTCATTTGATGAATCAGGGCCAGTCGATATCTTGTTGAAGGGTGGCGTACTCTTTAGAGCATTAACGGGAGGCAAGATCTGCGATAACGAAAGCAATGTGATTGGGTTGGACATTGAGTTCGGATGGGTATTAGCCAGTGCAGATGCGGAAACTGCAGGTACCAGATTGCGAGCCTTTCACGTAGCCGATAATTTGGAACATATGTTACAACGCTTTCGGGAGGTGGAGGACCCTATGCCCACATCACGTAGTTTGTACGATGACCACCCATGTGAGACTCATTTTAAAACTCACTACAGGAGGGACGAGCACGGCCGTTTCATAGTACAGCTTCCGTTCAAGGATTCAGCTGAAGTGAAGGGCGATTCTCGGAGAATGGCGGAACAGATGCTCAAGTCTATGGAAATAAAGGGATCCGGACGTTCATGGGCAGTACAAGGAATTCATGGAGGAATACGAGGGCTTGGGACATATGGTGGAGATAGAAATGGTAAAGGAAATTGAAGCTGGATACTACCTACCACACCATGCGGTTATCAAGCCTGATAGTACAACGACCCGTTTGAGAGTGGTATTTGATGCTACATGTACTCCACCGGGCGGAAGGTCATTAAATTCTCAACTGCTCACCGGACCTGTCCTTCAAAACGATTTGATGACAATTTTACTTCAATTTACGATGAATCCAATTGCCTTAAGTAATTGGCACAGCCCAGATGATAGGCGATTCCAGCAAATTCTGTGGAGGAGCTCCACAAGTGAAACAACTAGGATCTTTCAGATGATCACAGTTACTTACGGGACGGCGCCTGCCGAAGATGGGCGGGAGAAGTTCCCTGAAGGTGCTTCTATGATAACCCACAATTTTTATATGGATGATTTTATCGCTAGCTGTAGTAATGTGGAAGAAGCTAAGAGGATCGTTCTCCAATTGTGTGGGCTACTTCAAGGAGCTGGGTTTAATCTTCGAAAGTGGGCATTAAACTCTAAGAATCGGCTTGAGGAGATCCCACTGGAAAGGAGGGATGCCAATTGGACATGGTCCATGGAGGCATCCTGTTACGGATTGTTTCAGTTTCAAGGTCGTGACAGAAGAAGTTTCATGTTACACTAAAAGAAATCTTCTGTCGGAAGCTGCACGCATTTTTGACCCTTTGGGATTTTTGGCACCTTTTTTTGATAAATTACAGGATCTTATTACAGCTCTTATGGCGAAGAAAAGTGGACTGGGATGAACAAATTCCGTTGAAATTTATCCGTAAATGGGAGTCTTTACGAGGACGCATAGGCGAGCTGGGCGCTCTCAAGCTACCTAGGTATACGCCGCACAACAAGGTAACCTTGGAAATGCATGGGTTCTGCGATGCGTCCGAGGAAGCTTATACTGCTGTCGTTTACTTGCGCAGCGTCTTGGATTCTGGAAACGAGTTTCGTAGTTTCGTAGCGGCAAAGACTAAGGTCGCACCCCTAACTCCTGTTCTGGTTATATCTCGTCTAGAATTGTGTGCTGCTGCTCTCTTAACTAAAGTAGTGGGAAAGATATGCGAGGCTGAAGGGTACAAAGGCATTCCTATCTATGGGTGGACTGATTCCAGTATAGTTTTACATTGGCTCAATGGGCATCCCCGAGAATTTGCAAATTTCGTTGCTAATCTGATCTCGACAATAACAAGCGTAATTCCAGGCAGGCAGTGGCGCCATGTTAGCGGAGAAATCAACCCGGCAGATTGCGCATCGAGAGGAATTGGAGCTGACGAGTTAGCCACTCATGGCTTATGGTGGAACGCACCGGAGATAATTCTTAGTGAACCAACCGCATTTCACGCCTGGCCCCCTTACAGCGGTGATCAACATAACTTGGAGGCGCGGAGGGTGGCACTTACAGAAATCACTGATGAAGCGGAAGAGTCATTCGATCTATTGCAGAGGTTTTCGAGTTTAACCATGCTTTTAAGGGTTACTGCCTGGATGTTGCGGTTTCTGCATTAATGTAGAGGTATCAAGGATAAACAAGGGATGCGAGGTTTGATGACAGAGGAGCTTAATAAAGCATTGGTCAGGGTAGTGCAGCGTGATCACTTCGGGGAGGAAATAGTCCGCTCACAGGATGGCCTGAAAATAAAAACGGGTCAGCTCATAAAACTTAATCCGGTGTTAGATTCATATAAAATCCTTCGGGTTGGGAGGCGGCTGGAGACAGCGCCATTGGGTTACAACCAGAAGCATCCCCTTATCCTCCCAAATTCTTCAGCGTTTTCTAAACTGGTCGTCTGGGATGTCCACCACAAGTATTTACATGCCGGACCTCAACTGATGCTAGCGTTGCTTAGGAAAAACTTTTGGATCCTGGGAGCTCGAAACATAGTGAGAGGCATAACACATCGCTGCGTTGCCTGTCAGCGCTACAGCGGGAGAGCTATGACGCAGTTAATGGGAAATCTACCGGCACCAAGGGTCCAAGGAGAAAAGGCTTTTTTGAATAGTGGTGTGTATTACGCGGGACCAGTGTTGGCCACTCCGTGGCGGAAGAGAGGATGCAGGGGGCAGAAGGTGTACATCGCTGTATTCATTTGCTTACCCATAAAGGCCATACATTTAGAGATGGTATCAAGTTTGTCGGCTGATGCGTTCATTTCAACTCTAAAGCGTTTTATCTTAAGAAGCGGGAGGTGCTCCAATTTGTACTGCGACAATGGTACAAACTTTGTGGGAGCAAAAAATCTTCTAGATGAACTCGGCAAGATTTTGCGGTCCAGAGATACTCAGGTGCAGTTGCAGAACCACGCCAGCAAGGAGGCCATTAGCTGGCATTTTATTCCTCCGTCAGCCCCAACCTTCGGAGGACTCTGGGAAGCCGCAGTTAAGTCCACCAAATTTCATCTACGGAGGATGATCGGGTGCGCTCTTTTATCCTTCTAAGAACTTCAAACCTTATTGTGTCAAATCGAGACCTGTTTAAATTCAAGGCCGTTAGTCGCAATGTCTGACAGATTCGATCATTTCGAACCACTTACGCCAGCCTATTTCTTAGTGGGAAGTAAGTCTTATGTCATGCCTGAATCCAACTATCTGTCCACGAATATTAATCGCCTTTACAGATTTCAGATCATTGACCGACTTCAACAAGCGCTCTGGAAGTGATGGCAATTGGAGTACGTTACCACTCTTCAGCAGCGAGGTAAATGGAAGCACTGAGCAAAAAACTTAACCCCAAATTCTTTAGTACTGATTCGCGACGAGAATAAATTTCCTGGCAAATGACTCTTAGGACGAGTAAAGGAAGTGTACTTCGAATCTGGTGGTTTGGTACGCGTAGATACCCTCATGGCAAAGAACGAGTTGGTAAAGCGGCCTATTTCGAAGATATGTTTGTTGAACTTAACGGATTCGTAGATGGTATTGAATTTATTGAATTCTTTATTTAAATTGTATAAGCATAGGTAGTGAGTTGGCCTTATAATATGAATTGTATAACTTGCATGCGCTATTAACTTAACTTGTTGAATTTAAATTAACTTAATATTGAAATCATTATCATTATTTCAAGGTGGGCGGCATGTTAATGCCATCTAACGCGCAATAGAACAAGATTAATTACAATGTAGCCTTAAGAATTCAGCCAACTTCACTCTGAAGCTAAAAAGGAAAAAAAGTTGTACTCCATTTTTTTTTGTAATTTCCGTTCTGTTGTGGTTCTCTCAATAAAGCTGTCAGCTAAGCAAGGTGTCTTTTTTTTTTATTTCGGCCATCGGTGTTTGGCAATAGGCGCGAAAACAAATGCCGTCGCTGTAAATATACGGCAAGAGTTTATATAAAGAACTTCTTTTCGTTATTACGTGGTTGCGCCTGATCTACATCAGATTGTAGCGAAGGCCTCTTGTTGATATTGGTGACATAACCATCTTTCAGCTTCATCAAGATCCGCCGTGGATAGACCATTGTCTTGACAATGACGTGTCTGTCTTCGGTAGCGATTTACAAATTTAAATACCCAGGCTATTGTTCTTCTTAGCCTGTTGAAAAAGGAAAAACGATTAAATTCTATAACTGAGTACTCACGAATTTCTTCATCAATGTCTTCACAATCCTTGGCGACGGTAGTAGCGATGTTTGGCCAACTATTTTCGCTTTTCAGCAGGAACTTTGGTCCTTTCAACCAACGGGACGATGAGCTGAAGTCGACGTAGCTATTTGAGCGTGTAGCCTCGTCGGCGATGTTCTCATGAGTAGGTACCCACTTCCAATCAGACGGCTGGATCGGCAATTCTATGCGCTACGAAACGGCTTATACCGACGATGCTCACTACGAAACAGTCAGTTGATGACTGTTGTTGAATCACTCCATAGAATTCTGCGGGCGACGTTGACAGAGTGTTCCTCTATTATTGTTCTTATTAAGCGAGTTCCCAAGACAGCTGCCTGAAGCTCGAGGCGTGGAATAGTCAGTGGCTTTAATGGAGCGCAATTGGTTTTCGCGCATACCAATATATGTATGTAGTTTCAACCTACAATCCGCGTTAACAGTCCTCCAATATGCCACTGCTGCAAAAGCGTCCTCGCTAGCATCAACAAAAATGTGCAGCTGAATCTCTTGTGATGGACCATTTCGGAAGTAAAAACGTGGAACATTGAACTCGACAACATCTGACAATCGCTGACGCCATCTGTTCCATGGTTGGAGTATTTCATAGGGCAATGGCTCGTCCCAACAGATATCGCGTCGCCAAACTTCTCGCATCAGTAACTTGGTGGTAATGGTGAAATGACTTAGGAGTACCAGTAGGTCGAACACTGACATAATGACACTCACTCTTTGTAGGGCACCTTGCCCGGTAATAACATCTTCCTTGACGTGATGGAATAATAATTTGTAATTAAAATTATCACTGACTGGCTGCCAGTATATACCTTTTTCGGCCTCCAGGACAGCTTTGGCGTCTACTGATACAGCTACTTCCCTACCCGCTAGGGCGTTGAGGACCTGTGGTGAATTAGAGGTGAAGTTTCGTAGTTCGAAACCGACCTTCTTATGGATCTCTCGTACCTGGTCCGATATATCAATAGCCTGCTTTGCTGAATCGAAGCTGTCCACAAAGTCATGAACGTAATGATGATTCAAAATAGCCTTAACGGCGCGCGGATGATGGCGTTGATGTTCTAGAGCGTTGATTATCTTAACGTATTCGGTTCGCAAGGCGAACATGCGGCTCCAAAGGTCATGACTGTCATTTCATATATATCCGGTTATCTTCTATCGTCGCCAATCACGCCAAAGAAATCTTTGGGCACACCTGTTCTGCTCCTGAATCGCTATTTGGTGGAACATCTCTTTGATGTCCCCACACACGGCGATGGCTCCTTCACGAAAGTGGAAAAGAACTGGTGGTAATGGTTGGTATTGCTGAGGTCCCTTCATCAAGTATGAGTTGAGAGAAATTCCATGTACCTCGGCTGCGGCATCAAACACCAGGCGTATTTTGTTTGGTTTATTTGGATTTACCACACCGAAATGTGGCAAACCCCATATTTTAGGACCAATAATTTCTGCTTCTGTTAGCTGCAGTTTTCGAGCGTAATGTTTGTCGATATAAATTTTGATGATTGAACTCTCGCTTTAATTTACGTTCTATCCCACCTAGTCGTTTAGTTGCCATGAAATAGCTATCAGGCAATTTTATATTGTCGCTTTTCCACAACAATCCGGTTTGGAACCTACCGTTGACTCTTTTTGTGGTAGATTGTAGGATATATCTGGCACAAACGTCAGCACAACGATTTTGTGCATTGCTTGATTACTTGAGGTGTGAGTCAAGAGACATGAAGGCGTTTTGCGATTGACACTTGTATTTGGACCAAAAATTACCCAGCCTAGTTTCGCTTTGGCGGCAAAGGGCATTGTTGGATATTTGGAGGAGATCCTTCGGAAATCCTAAGTGGCAGTTTAGGATCGGCGTGAGAGTATGACGGCAGCGGAAAGTTCTTCAGGCGGCTTGTTTTACTACGCAGCTCACTTGCACTCAAGCTTTGAGTAGGTAAGTTGAGGTTTCACATACCATACACGTTTCGTATCATATTGTAATATGCAAGCTGCGGCTCGAGTAGATAAAACTATATTCTGTGAAATTTATTTCTTTATTTTCTAGTCTATATAACAATTCAAGTTCACACTATACTATTCTTCGCAAATTCTTTTCTTACAAGGTCTCTTTCCTCTCAAATCACTTTATCTCCTTTCAATTACTTAATTCACAAATCCAAACAAATTACTTTTTCTTGTTCACTCTCAACTTTCAATTTATCACCAAATTACAACTTCGCCCATTATCACTTTTCCAATCTCTTCGCCACGGTTCTAAACCAACTGTGTCTTTTTTTAATCGCCATCTGTCCTTATATAGCAGAAGTTTCTGATAGCCAGAAACTTCTAGCAAATTCTTCGACCACTGGAACAAGAGAAATAATTCTTGCAGTTATAATCCCCTTTTATCCCTAATATTATTCGTCTCTTTCGTTGACATGAGCTGTGGAGACTTCGTCCCAGACACGAACCTCGAATGAAAGAACAGTTTGAACCAAAATTCTGCCAGAATGGAAAGTCACTTCGGAATTTGTTGCGTCATATTTTTAGGGGGCGTAGTTATTATTATGCTACACTGCCCCCCTCTTAGACGTGTTCGTCCCGAACAAGTGCATCCTCATTTCGGCCATTGTATCGACTCAGTCGGTCCACATGAACCACTTTCATTTTGGCCCTCGGTCCTCGCTGGATGCGGTAGACAACATCGTTGATGCGGGTTACTATTCTGTAGGGACCTTCCCAGTTCCGCTGCAATTTAGGTGATTTCCCCTTTTGGCGATGGGGATTATACAGCCACACCAGATCTCCTTCCTGGAATCCTGACGTTGTTGCCTTGGCATCATACCTGGTCTTCATGCGGTCGCTCGTCATCTTAATCTGGCTTCTGGTCCTTTGGTGTATGTCCCTAAGCCTTTCCCTAAGGTCCGCCACGTACTCTTCTTCATTTCTGGGCTCATTGGTAGGAGATCCAAATTTCACCTCACTGGGTAAACGAGCTATTCCACCAAATAAGATTTCGAACGGCGTATGTCGAGTAGTGCTATGCACGGCACTTCTATAGGCCATCAAAAACAAGGGAATCTGCCGGTCCCAATCCCGTTGGTAGTCACCTACGACCTTCGAGAGATGTTCGTCCAAAGTCCTATTGAAACGCTCCACCATACCGTCCGACTGTGGATGAAGAGGGGTTGTCCTTGTCTTTTTGATTCCGAGTAGTTGACACATCTCTTGGAAGATTCTTGACTCGAAGTTCCGCCCTTGGTCAGAATGCAATTCCAAGGGCACACCGAATCTGCTAACCCAATTGTAGACGATCTGCTCCGCCACGGTTCTGGCTTCCTGGTTAGGGATCGGAAACGCTTCCGGCCACTTACTGAAGTAGTCCATCACTACGAGTATATACCGATTACCATTGTCGGTTTCCGGAAAGGGCCCTGCGATGTCAATGGCGATTCGTTCGAAAGGTGCTCCCACGTTGTATTGGTGCATCTTACCTCGAGTTTTGATTCTCGGACCCTTGCTAGCTGCACACACGTCGCATTTTCTGCACCAGTCTTCGATATCTTCCTTCGCTTTTAACCAATAAAAACGTTCTCGTACCTTTTCTAGCGTCTTATTCACTCCCAAGTGGCCTCCGGTCGCCCCGCCATGCATTTCCTGTAACACCTCCTTGACCCTCGTCCGCGGTACGACAAGCTGCATTACAAACGATTTTCCGTCGGAGGATTCCCATTTTCTTCTCAGAACACCTTCTTGGACATGGAGGGAGTCCCACTGCGCAAAATATGCCTTTAAGGTCGGGCTTCTGTGAGAGATGTCCCGATGATCCGGTTTCTCCATGTTGTCCTTCCAGGCCAGAATCGGCTCGATATCCGGGTCTTCCTTCTGAGCGTTCCGGATCTCATCTACGCTCCAGCCGGCGATAGGTTCGGCTCTCATTCTTTGGATGGAAACCAGCTCCCGTTCTTCCTGACGCGCACAATGTTTACAATCCGTTCTGCATGGTCTCCGGGACAGTGCATCCGCATTAGAGTGGAGTTTTCCTTTACGATGCTGTATTTCGTAGTCGTAGATTTGCAGCCTTTCGATCCATCTTGCGACCTGACCCTCAGGACTCTTGAACTGTAATAGCCATTTTAAGTCTGCATGGTCTGTGCGAAGAACGAACTTCCTCCCGTAGAGGTATTTGTGAAAATGCTTCGTAGCCAAGATCAAAGCTAGAAGTTCCCGCCTTGTCACGCAGTAGTTCCTTTCTGGCTTAGAGAGCACCTTGCTGAAGTACGCAACCACCTTCTCTTGGCCGTCATGCACCTGGGAGAGTACGGCTCCTACCCCGACATTACTAGCATCTGCATCCACAACGAACGTTTCCCCGGGAGTGGGGTAAGCCAGTATCGGGGCATCGCATAGCCGTTGTTTAAGTGCCTTGAAGCTCTTCTCGCACTCAATTGACCATTTGAATTGTTTTCCCTTTTCCGTCAACTGGTGCAGGTTCTTTGCGATCCCGGCAAAATTCTTCACGAACCGTCTGTAGTAGGTGGCTAGGCCCAGGAAGCTCCTTAGTTGGTGTTTGTCTTTGGGGACTGGCCAGTTTTTCACCGCTTCGACCTTCTCCGGATCGGTTCTCACTCCTTTCGCTGAAATTATGTGTCCCAGGTACTTGACTTCCGCTCTAAACAGGGCGCACTTCTTGGGGTTGAGCTTCAGGTGGGCACTTCGAAGCCTTTGAAACACATCCCTTAGATTGTCTCGGTGTTGCGCAAACGTTTTTCCTACGACGATGACATCATCCAAGTATACCAAACAGGTTTTCCATGTTAACCCTTGCAGGACACATTCCATCAATCGCTCGAAAGTCGCCGGAGCATTGCACAGCCCGAATGGCATTACCGTGAATTGCCATAGCCCATTTCCTGCGGTGAAGGCGGTTTTCTCCCGGTCTTCTGGATGGATCTGTACCTGCCAGTAGCCACTCTTCAAGTCGAGAGTGGAAAACCATCGGGCTCCTGATAGTGTGTCTAGCGTGTCGTCAATCCGTGGCAGAGGGTAGCTGTCTTTCTTGGTGACGTAATTGAGCTGCCGATAGTCCACGCAGAACCGCGTGCTGCCATCTTTCTTCTTAACCAGTACAACCGGTGATGCCCACGGACTTTTGGAACTTTCAATCAGACCTTCTTTCTCCATTGCCGACACCATCTCTGCAACTTCTGTCTGCCTTGCCAATGGAAGGCGCCTAGCAGGCTGACGAATTGGTCTAGTATCACCAGTGTCTATTCGATGTTGTACCAGGTGTGTTCGGCCGTATTCTCCGTCCTGTGAGGCAAATACATCAGCGTACTCATTGATAAGATTCTCTGCCATAGTTCGCTGCTCCTGATTCAGCTCACTGGACTGGAGAATCGTCTCTCTCGTTTCCGCTGTCCAAGGTGATGGGAGAGGTTTTGGAGCATCACGTTCAGATATTGTTGCGACGGCGGTAATCGGCGTGCATTTTCCAGTCACCTCCCCTCGCCTTAGTTTGACAGTGTGTGGTCTTGCGTTCAAAACCCTCACTGGAACCATGGTGTTCTTTGGTTCGACTAACGTCTTTCCCACGATGTAGTCTTGAGCATTCTTCTCTGGGTCTGGTTCTACTATGTAGAATCGGTGGCTTCCAAGATCACCTTCCAGCTTTGTCCAAATGATTGTCTCTGAAGACGGCGGCAAAACTTCGTCTTTGCTGATGACTGTCCTGAGAGTTACGGCATTCTCATTTCCGTACACCATCGGAATCTCCACATTTCGATACCTCAGTACTTGCATCCCGATGTCCAAGATTACTTCATTTGCTTTCATGAAGTCTACTCCGATGATGCACTCGTCGCATATATCTGCCACCAGAAACGCATGGGAGAACGTCAGTCCTGCCAGAGTAATCGTAAGACGAACTTCTCCAAATACCTTCGCCATTTCCCCTGTTGCAGTCTTCAGGCAGTAGCTGTTGGTGTTGTGCAGCCAGGAGCTTTTGACGATATCTCTTCTTACAATGGAGGCAGTGGCACCTGTGTCGATGGTGGCTACGCACTTCTTCTCGTTGATTAGTGCCTCCACTGTCAGGCTCTTGTTACCCCGTTTGGTTTGCGAAACTTGAATGGTGGTCCTGGGGGCCTCGATTCCAGTAACCAACTTCTGCCCCGCGAAGTTGGTCCTTACGCATCTCCCGACTGCTGGTTTTGGGAAGTCTGACCGACAGGATGCTTCCTCTCTGCTTCTCCTACTTCCGCAATGTGGACAATTTCCTCGTCTAGGTGCACTTCTGCACTGCCGTTGTAGGTGTCCGGTTTGGTTGCAATTCCAGCAACGGATTTGACTTCCGCGAGCTTTGACGGCTGTTCTCTGGCATGAGCATTCCACGACGGACATTTCCCTGACACGGTGTATTCCCTGGTATGCTTGGTCCGCAGCCTTCATTGACAAAGCGAATGCCAATGCCTCGGGGAGTGTTCGCTTTTCAGCCATCCTTACAGCCATTTGCAGTTGTCTGTCCTCTATGGCCTGAATAAAAGCTTCCACCGCCATTTCGTTGATAAGCTCCTCACCGGCTTTAGGGTATGAAAGATGGGCTAGTCGCTCTATATCCGCTTGCAACTGTTGGAGCGTTTCCCCCCTTTTCTGGACTCGACTACGCAGCTGAACCCTGTACACCTGCTGCATGTGTTCATCCCCAAACCGCATCTCGATAGCCTGAACCAGAGAGTCGTAGTTCTGCTGTTTATCTTCCGGGATGGTCTGCAAGAGCTCCGCAGCTGGACCCCTCAGTGCAAGCGTGAGTGCAATAGACTTCTCTTCATCGTCCCAGCTATTGGTCATTGCGGCCGCTTCGAATTGCCTCTTATAAATTGGCCATGATGTTTGACCATCGAAGATAGGAGGCTGCATCTCCTTTCTTCTCAGACCGTCAGTGGAATATTCCCGTGCTTTCTGTCTCTTCACGTTGCTGAGCTCCTTAGCAAGATTTTCGACTTGCTTTTCTACTTTTTCAAACTGAGTCTCTATCTTCCCGAACTGAGTTTCATGTTTCTCAAAATTTTCATCGAATCTAGTTTCGACTTTTTCGAGTTGCGTCTCGACCTTCTCGATTTTCTCTTCGATCACTTCGAATTTGGATTCCAAGTTCTTGTTTTGCTCATCAAGTTTACTTTCCAGAGCATCTAGAGAATTCTTTTGTTCGTCTATAGCTTTCTTTTGTTCGTCCATTGCTTTCTTTTGTTCGTCCAGCTTAAGTTCTAGAGAATTCCTCTGGTCGTCCATTGCTTTCTTTTGTTCGTCCATCTTAAGTTCTAGAGAGTTCTTTTGGTCGTCCATTGCTTTCTTTTGGTCGTCCATTGCTTTCTTTTGTTCGTCCAGCTTAAGTTCTATAGAATTCCTTTGGTCTTCTATTGCTTTCTTTTGTTCGTCCATGACTAACTTAAGTTGCAGGAGCAGACTTGTTATACCCGGGTCGGCTGCTGTACTTGCTGGTTCCTCTTCCACGTCAAACTCTACGTCGTGCGGATTTTCACCTTCCTGCGTTACTGCTTCTTCCAGACGAATCAGCAGAGCATCTTTTCCCCCAGTTGTGTCGAGGTTCCGCTTACTGAGTTCTGCCTTTAGTTGAGTTATAGTTAGTTTTCCCAATTTGCGACCCATTTTGCGCAACTAATTAACTCAACACAGAAATCGTTTTTTTTTTTTTTTTTTTTGTGCAATTTCACACCACGGAAATAGTTATTCACAGAATAAGTTTTATCCCGCTTCTGACACCAATGTAATATGCAGGCTACGGCTCGAGTAGATAAAACGATATTCTGTGAAATTTATTTCTTTATTTTCTAGTCTATAGAACAATTCAAGTTTACACTATACTATTCTTTGCAAATTCTTTTCTTACAAGGTCTCTTTCCTCTCAAATCACTTTATCTCCTTTCAATTACTTAATTCACAAATCCAAACTAATTACTTTTTCTTGTTTACTCTCAACTTTCAATTTATCACCAAATTACAACTTCGCCCATTATCACTTTTCCAATCTCTTTGCCACGGTTCTAAACCAACTGTGTGTTTTTTTGATCGCCATCTGTCCTTATATAGCAGAAGTTTCTGATAGCCAGAAACTTCTAGCAAATTCTTCGACCACTGGAACAAGAGAAATAATTCTTGCAGTTATAATTCCCTAATATTATCCCTAATATTATTTGTCTCTTTCGTTGACATGAGCTGTGGAGACTTCGTCCCAGACACGAACCTCGAATGAAAGGACAGTTTGAACCAAAATTCTGCCAGAATGGAAAGTCACTTCGGAATTTGCTGCATAGACATAGGAGCGTAGTTATTATTATGCTACAATATGATAGTTATTGATGAATCTTCGTCAAACAGGGCATATGTGTCGATGGCTTTATTTTTACCATAAAGCGTGACTGGCAGCACACGGAATAGCAAATTACTGTCCGCAGATTCCTGTACTTGCAGTACAATAACGAGCTACATTGGCGTCTCCATTGTCCTCCTATAGTTGGTTCCGTGGGATAAGCAACGCGGTTACTTCATGAAGTATGTTGTGATGTCTTCTCTGGCACCCGTCAATGGTACATAAACTCTTGTTGCGGCAGTTACGCGTTGTATGACCCCCCATTTATACGAGTGAAACACAATCGGTGGCGTTTTACCTTGGACCACCTGTCAGATACTGTGGCGTCGATAATGTGCTTACACTCGGTGGCTTTATATTGGCCCTGACATAATGGGCATTCAACTACGTGCGAAAGTTTTCCTTCAACATTCAGAACTGGCATGTGGCGCTTTGGCTCTCTGCTATCGTTGTCTTGCACAGTACATATCAGATTTACAATCTCACTTAACCATTCACTAAAATGCACAATTGTTGGATACGGTTGTATTTGAACAGCGCACCTGGTCCACTCCAGTATTTTACTCATTGAGAGCTTGGAGACTAGCTCTTCCAATAGCATTGGATTCGCTAAATGCTGCTGGCCATTTACTGACTGTAGGAACACAGAAAGGTTCTTCGTTTTCGTGTCAAACGGAATAATACGAACCGCTGCGTTTTCAGGAATTGACGGTATCTCTCGAACAATAGAGAAGTATCCTCATCCTCATATTTTGCGGCGGCAATGCTAGCGTTTTCTGGTTCCATGTGGTCTTGGCCTTGCGGGCTTGCAGGTTTTTGGAGGCGTGAATTTCTTCTTGGTGTTCGTTCCATTTAGCAACATTCGCGAGAACACCCTCATGTGTTTCGATGGCAGAAGAAACATTCGTGGTGGGCGCATGCTCATATTTTGCGGCGGCAATGGCAACGTTTTCTGGTTCCATGTGGTCTCGGCCTGGCAGGCTTGCAGTTTATTGGAGGCGTGAATTTCTTCTTGGTGTTCGTTCCATTTAGCAACATAGAAGTTGGCGAGCGGTAAAATTGCAGATTACTTTATTTCAAAGTACGACGTAAGCTTGCGGACCTGCGCAATAGATTTTGCAACAAATTAAACTGCGAAATGAAGATGTCTTGGCTTGTCGAAAGGGATACTATTTAACGTTGTACGTGGTACGTTTATTTCTGTTCAAAATATACATCGATACAAATTAAGGTTGAAAATATTTTTCCCTTTCCTTTTGACGACAAAATGGCAAGTGAATGAGTGAAAGGCAGCTCATTCGAAAGAGACAGCCAAAAAGGACTAGACAAAAGCCAGTCAAAGAAGAATGAAAATAAGGCTGCGTTCACAAGTAAAGTTAGTGTATTGTACTAAAAATATTTAATTCAATGGGCGTTCTGCGACAGTTTCTTTTTACAATATTTATTTTTATGTATAATTTTTTAACGAGCAATTGTCTGACCAACTATTCTACGAGGGTGGGTCAATAAGTCCCTGAAAAATGAAATAAGGAACACTCTTTTCGGTATAAAAACATTTTATTTTTCAACATAGTCTCCTTTTAGCTCTATACACTTCATCCAACGTTTCTCCAATTTTTTGATGCCTTCCAAATAATACGATTTCTCGAGCCCCTCAAAATAAGCGTTTGTTTCAGAGATGACCTCTTCATTCGACCCAAATCTCTTACCTCCGAACCATTTCCTCATGTTTGGAAACAAGAGGGGGCTAAATCTGGGGAATATGCTGGATGAGGGAGGAGTTTGTAGCCTAACTCATGCAATTTTGCCATTGCGACTGCGGATTTGTGTGCCGGTGCGTTGTCCTGGTGAAAATGTCCTCGCCAAATGCGACCGATCCAGCAACTCTGCGTAATATGCGCCGGTGATCGTTTTACTCTTTTCAAGGTAATCGATGTGAATTAACACCGCGCGCATCCCAAAAAAAACCCGCCTTGGCCTTCTTCGCCTTGAATTCACCAGAAGAAGTCCATTGTTTTGACTGTTCCTTGGTTTCTGGTGTGTTGTGGTGAATCCAGGTTTCATCCACGGTTACGAAACGGCGCAAAAACTCAGCCGAATTTTTCTGGAACGTCGCCAAACACACCTTTGAAGTTGTCAAACGAATGCGTTTGTTGTCAATTGTGAGCAATCGCGGGACCCATCTTGCAGAAACCTTTTTCATGTGTAAATATTTACGCAAAATTGAAAACACTGAGCCATGTGATAAGCCTGTGGCCTCTTCAAGCTTGCGCACTTTCACTCGCCGATCGTCCATTATCAAACCATAGATTTTGTCGACCATTTCTGGTGTGGTGACCTCAATTGGGCCACCAGAACGTTCGGCGTCACTTGTGCTTAAACGACCGCACCGAAATTGAGTAAACCAGTGGTGAATGGTTCCAATGGATGGTGAAGAGTCCCCATAATATTTATCAAGCTTTTGTTTGGTTTGCGTGATTGTTTTTTCTCGCAAAAAATAGTGTTTAATGAGCACTCGAAATTCATTTTTTTCCATTTTAACGAAAATGCTAGCAGGCGTCTATATAAAATGGCTGCCACAACAAAACTATTTGACAGATCTGTCTGAAAATTTAAATGCGTTCTTTTGAAAGATGATTCTTGACAAAAAAAATTAAATTTAAGGTGACGACACAATTTCTGTTAATTTTCAGGGACTTATTAACCCACCCTTGTATTTCGAATATGCCGGTCTTCTTGTAAAAATGGATCTGAAGCAGGGTGCAGATCATCGTAATCTATATCTAAAAATCATCCCCAGTTTATTCCTACGAAAAAAAATTAAATACAATTTTTCTTCAAAACAAAGCACCGAATTAATATATTATTATTATTATTATTATTTATTAAACAGGTAATTACAAATTACAAGTTAATTTTATAAAGAGAGAGCAACAAGCTGCTGGGCTTTCGGCTCTAAACAAAAATAAATATAAATATAAACTACTTAACGTGAAATAAATCAAAGTATAGATGTGAAATACAATTCAAGTGGCTCTATATGGTGAGACGTGTGCGGCTGATAAAATCATTGACTTTAGATATGTTAGAATAGTTTGTTATCCTGAGTATGTCGTACGCTGATTGATTTGGTTGCAGGATTTTATTAAATTCCTTGGATACCGGGCATTGGATTAGTCCGATGATGTGATCAATGTTTAAGATGTTGTTGCAGGTGGGACACATAGAAGCTGTTTCATTTTCACAAATGTATTTATGTGTAATTATAGTGTGCCCTAGGCGCAACCTGGTAAAAGTAATGTTGGCTGCTTTCGATGTTGTTGTGGGGTAGATGGGCATGCTACCGTCGATGTTAATTTTGGAGTAGTGATGATGGTAGTTACACCAGTTTAAGGACCTTTCCTTTTTTATCTTTTGGTTGACAAGGTTTTGAAGGTATTTTTTTGAAAAAATGTCGGAGGTGTAGACCGGCGCTCTATAGCATAATTTTGCGGCCATGTCGACAAACTCGTTGCCTTGTATCCCACTGTGGCTTGGTACCCAAATAAGTTTTATTTTATTGGAATTCTTTATCAAGAGATCCCTGATGTTAGTTATGAGACCAGATTTATGGTTTGGATTAAGGATAGCTTTTAACACCGACAGGCTGTCTGAACATATTATCGATTTAGAGCGGAGTTTTACCAAATATTTAGTTGTCTCGAGTATGGCGATCGCTTCTGCAGTAAATATTGAAGTGTAATCTGGCAAAAGTCCGATTCTTAAAACGGTCCCGTTTTCCAAGGCGGCGGCGAAGGATGTGTTGTTAGCAGATTTAGAGCCGTCAGTAAAGACTGGGTTCCAACCATCTGATTTTAGGTCTGCCATGGTTTTAAGGAAGATAGCTCGATAGATATCGCAGTTTGTGCTTCTTTTGCAGAGTAGAGACAGATTGAGTAGTATGGAGTCAGGTTTGATGTTGATAAGTGGGGAAGTGGTCCTTTGAAAGTTTTAGAGGGAGCTCCATTTGCTGTGCAGGCTTGGATGGTTTTAGCTATTGAAGACTGAATCCGATATGATTTTTTGGCGGTGATTGCGGATGCAATGTATTTGTCGATAATGGAGTCGGCGGAGAATGAGAGTTTAGTGAAAAGATTGATGAAAACACTTGATTGTCGTTCTTCTAGTGTTGGTAGTCCCGCTTCTGCCATTATGTTCTGGATCCGCGTTGTACGAAGTGCATTAATACTCCTTCTAGCAGCATGGTGGTATGGTGTTTTTAAAAGATTAAGTGTTGACTTAGCGCATTTACCATATATGATGAAGCCATAATCAATCTTACTTAGAACTAAAGATCTAGTAATGTTACAAAGGGTATTAACATGAACATTAAGTTTTTTACTAGCTAAATAGTTAATGATATCGGCCATAGCAGCCAGGCTCTTTTTTAATTCTAGGCAATGTGTTTTCCAATTATATCTATGATTTATAGTTAATCCTAGGATTTTTAGAGTATTAGTGTTTTGTATATTAACACTATTTAGGTGTATCGTAAGTTGCGGATAAGAAATTTTCCGACAAACATGTAATAATTTACATTTCTCTAAGGAGAGTTTGGCACCCGAGGTGCTGGACCAAGTTAATATATCTTTCAGTACATCGGTTAGAATTTGTTTGCACCTTTCAATATCGTTCAGTTTACACAAAATGTAAAGATCGTCCGCATATATGCAGTGATCTAGAAGACTGTGCTCATTTATTACTGTACTTAAATCATTGATGAATAGGACCACCGACAGTGGAGACCCTTGCGGGATTCCGTTGTGGAGTGGATGAGAGGACGAGAATTCGTTGTTAACTTTGACACAGAACTTTCTATTAGAAAGGAAGGACTTTATGTATTAGAACATTTTTGGCCCAATGCGCCATGTTTGTAGTTTGTTAAGTATTAAATGTGTACCTACTCTGTCAAAAGCTCTTTCAAAATCTAACGAAAGTAGCGTTACGTGGTTCCGAGCCGATAAGGCTTTGGAGATGTATGCGTCAATGTATAACAGCGCGTCGGAGCAACCCTTATTGGTTTTAAAGGCTACTTGATTAACGTTGATAAGCCTATTAGATTCGATGTACCAGAGTAGACGTCTTGCTACTATTTTTTCTAGACCCTTTGACATGCAGGGAATGAGTGATATTGGGCGGTAGCTCTCGATGTAGTTAATTGCCTTCTTGGGTTTAGGAAGGGGTAAAACTGTGGCTGATTTCCAACTCTGAGGGATGACTCCGGTTTCGAATATATTATTATAAAGACCGATAAGACGTTGTTTGGTCGGAGGAGGTAGATTTTTGAGCATGGAGTAAGATATCCGGTCCCTGCTTGGTGTTTTACCTTTTAGTTTCCTAAAACAACTATCAAATTCTAACTCCGATATGAGGCCTTCGATATGCCTCGCTGATGGGCTGCAAGTGTCTTGAGAAATTGAGGTCCGAAGGCTATTATATTTCGTTGTTAAAATTTTGGGAAAAATTATCGTCGTTAGAGAGGTTGGACCAAGTTTGTGCGAAAAAATTACTGATGTCTAGAGAGCAACAGATGGGTCCTGTTGGAGTCTCCATGCAACGAATTTGTCGTGGCACATAAGTACCAGTGAGGCAACGAATGTTTTGCCAGATCTTTGCCGGGGAGGAGTTAGGGCCAATCATTGAGGTAAAGGCCATTAGGCTTTTGGTTTTGCTAATTTTGACTTCTCTTCTGAACAAAGCATTAGCTTTTTTGTAGGCAATTAAGTTTGATTGAGTTGGGCGTTTTTTAAAATACCTCCAGGCATGTACTTTCTGGTCCCTCAAATTTTTCAACTCCGGGTTCCACCAAGGGACTGACGGTTTAGTGGTGAAGTGAACGCTTTGAGGAATAGATTGATTGGCAGCGGATCGAATAGCTTTTAGAAGAACAGCAGCTTCTTTGTTATTATTGGAAGATGGGGGGATTTCAGACAGATAATCTTAATGCTCTTTTGGAATTTATCCCAGTCGGCCAAGTCAGTTTTAAACTTGGGTGTGGAGAGCGTATTGGATTTAACAGAACCCATTGATATGGATATGGTAATCGGGAAATGGTCGCTATTGTGGAGATCTTTTAGTATTTTCCAAGATGTGCGTGGAAAGAGCGTGGGCGAGCAACAAGACAGGTCGACGTGAGTTAGAGTGCTGTGTGTAGAGAAGTGGGTGGCGGAGCCGTCATTTAGAATCATCAGGTCGGAGTTAAGGATAAAATCTTCCTACAGGGAACCTCTGTAGTTAGTGGATGTTGAGCCCCAGAGAACGCTCCAGGAGTTAACATCCCCAACAAGTAGTACAGGACTGTGAATTTGGTTTAAAATGTTATCAAGGTCAACGCGAGAGAAAGTCTGTTTCGGAGGTATATGAATTGAGATAATAGTGAAAGTAAAAGACAAATTAATTTCTATGGCCAATGTTAGGATGTTAGAGTTGATGTTTAGTTGCTTGTGCGGAATGTTTTTTTTTTTGATTAGGACCCCAATACCTTGCTTAGCTGTTACGTTTTGTGGGAGGTTATTGAAGTAACCAATATATGCTTTAGGGGTTAATGGTATAGACTGAAACGCGCAATGTGTCTCTTGCAGAGATATAGCACAAGGCGATAGTTCTTTGATTAATATGTTTAGCTCGTCGAAGTTGTTAATATACCCTTGTATATTCCACTGGAGAGCTTTGAATTCCTGAGGTTTGTGTGTATAGATAGGGGGTGAAGAGTGGCGGGTGCGTGATCTATGTTGACTCCGCTGCCATGATGTTGGCGCATTCGGACTCCCTGGAGAGCCCGAATGCCCCAATCCCCTGCCAGCAGAGTCCGGGTTTGGAATATGCATATTATTATTATGCATCATCATCCATTTCTGGATTGTTGAGGAAGTATTCATTCCTTTGTAAAAGATTTTGTGTAACAGTTGATATAGGTGAGTGAGTAATTGGTGTAATATTGGTGTTGGAGGATTTGGTTGAAGAGTTTTGTGTAAAGTTTGATATAGGGGTGTGTGGTGTAGGTGAACTATTTGTGTTGGATGTTTTGGTTGAAAGTTGAGTTTGTGTACAGGGTATGGTGGGTGGAGCAGTTGAATTTTGGGCAACGCTTATTGAATTGCTAGTTTCGGGGTTGACAATGTGCCCTTCTGGACGAATGGCGATTTTCTTAGGTGAGTATTGTGGGTTAGGGGTGGAGCGGGGTTTAACTGGTGTGTTTGAGATAGTGGGGGGAAGAGTTGGATTCGAAGATTTATTGGGTACTACGTGTCTAGTTTTTATAATTTCGGCTACGGTGGGTTTAGCCGGATGTTTTCTTGGAACGGGTAGTTGGTGTAAGCTGGGGTTCTCGTTAAATATTTGCATGCCTCGCGGACGGTGCAACGCCTATCTATCTTAATCTTGTTCACTGCCTTGTGGCGAAGAAAGCTTGGGCAAGTAGGGTCGTAAGGAGTGTGGTTTTCTGCATCGCAGTTAATGCAATATACCCGTGTACACTTATCGTGAGGTGGGGGGAGGCAACATTCTTTACATGTTACTGCGTTAGAGCATCGGTTTTTTGTGTGGCCCAATTTTTGGCATAAGATACACCTCATTGGATTTGGGATATATTCGTCGACTTTACAATTAACCCATCCTACTTTAATGTCTTTTGGGCGACGGATTAGATCGAATGTTAAGATTGCAGCGCCTGTAGCAACAAGATGGCTGCTTACGTTTCTTTGAATTTTTTTTACACCAATCACTTTGTATTTTTTTAACTCACTTAACAACTCGTCTTCAGGTATGTCGATAATATGCATGGAAAAAATTCTGCCTTGCACTGAATTCAAACTAACGTGAGATGTTATTTTAACTGGTATAGAGTCAATTAACTTAGCCTTTAGGAATTTTTCTGCTGTATTGAGGTTAGACACTTTAACCAATAGGTCGCCCGATCGCATGGCTTTGACTTCCAAAACGTCTTTAGAAATAAATTCCAAGCCGCGATTAATTTGGAAGGAATTATATGAGGAGAGAGGTCGCAGGTTTTCACCTTTTTTTTTTGTTCCCGAAATCACTATGTACCGGGGGATCCCGTCGTCATTTGTGGTAATTGCCGGTAATGTTGGAAAACTTTCGATCGTCTTTTTCCGTTTAGGTTTGGAATGCCGATTTATAGGACCATCCGAATCAAGTTCCATAAATCGGTTTTGATATGGGGGGTCCGTACCCCCCTTCATATTGGGTAAGGTCAGAAAAGTATTATATCAATTCGTTTGACAAAGTTAGTTAGAGATAAATGGGATTTGTTTTATTGGGACCACGTGTGTGGCAATAGAAATGACACTTCAAGTGCAATGAAAGAAAGAGAAGGATATCGCTCTCAAACACGTCTATACACGGCGTTTGCCAGAATGCGACTGACCGAATTAATATAATAATAATAAATCTTTCAGCAAAGATAACTCCAAAATGACACATTTATCATGACAATGACACACACTCTGACAGGCATTTATCATAACGTGTTCCAGAATCGCATAAGGCGTGTTCGTGAAGTTTTTTTTTTTTTTATAATTTGCACGTGTGAAAGGGGTTATGAATACCCTTATACTAATTTTGAGGATACGGGGGTTCTTGTTTTTTTTGAGGAAAGGGGAAGAGACAGAGAGAAAGACAGATTGGTGTAGTTGGTTTGAAACTAAGCTGGTATTAAGTTTCAGTGAACTCCAAGGGTGTCTGTCCAGATAACTGGGGAGTTTGTTTGTTTTTTTGTCGTTGCTCATGATTCACAGTATTTTTTTCCGTCCTCCTGATGTCATCAGCACGATCAAGTTGCATTTTAGCCATATGACCGCCCTACTGCCAGTGTTATGCCTTCGCAGTAGAGTTGACATAAGCTTTCCCAATTGATCGACTTTTTATTTATTTCATGCGAAATAAATAGATGATTGTTGACATCAGTATTCGAACCGTGAACCTGTTGCGTGACAAGCGATGATGTTACCACTACACCACGGCCACCCTGATAAAATGAAAATTGCTGTGAAAACTGAAATAATAAAAATAAAAACAACAATATCATACTGATAATTACCCTCCTCTCTTGTCATTCTTATCTCTCCTTCACGACACGAGTTCGAGTTTCCCACCTCTTTCCGACAACTTTAATCTTACTAAAAACTGATAGTGAATGTATTGAAAAAAGTGTGTATGGAATGGTAATCACCATCCCCTTTCGTCAGAAAGTTAAATACAATAGTACAAAAAAAAAGGAAAACAGTACAGACAATATTTTACAAAAACAACAACGGTTCTTACTTTTCCCACAGATAATAAACTACATCCCACTTCTGTTCCAAATTCTAACCAAAAAACTCATCGTAAAAGCGCTAAGAAAAATGTTAATGGAATGGTGATAATAACCTCTTCTTTAGTCAGAGAGCGAAATAATATTTTTTCTCTTTAACTTGTGGGGGAACCTTTTGAGTTGTCCACAAATAAAAATATCCCGGATGGCGTCAGAATTACTTTAATGAGAATTTCACAACTTTATGCAATAATTACAAGAGAGCGCGTGGTCGACTACTCAGCTCGAAGAAGAAAAACGAAGTGGATAAAAGCTGGCTGAAAAGTAGTTATTGTTTCAAATGTGCCCTGCGGACATTTGAAACAATAAGCTGCAGATGTGGCAAGGGTTATTGTCTGCGATAAATGGCAGCGGTTGTTATCTGTGATGAGTGGTGGATGTATATGGTAGCATATCCGCCACATCCACTCCCCCTCCAGTGACCATTCTAGGGAACGATACTGACTTCTTTGTGTAGGTTTTAAGCATTGTAGTTGATGAGTCTTTCTGGGATGAGGACAATGGTTCTTTAGTCGTTCCGTCGAGATAGCTTTTTCAATGCCATTGATGCGAATGATGAAAACTCGATCGTCAATACGTTTGATCACCTCGTGTCAGCCAAAGTACGGTGGATCTAGTGGTTGTGTAAGAAAAACGTGCGAGCATGTAAACAAGTCCTTCAAGATGAAACAACGTGACTTGATATGATGAGCCGTCGGTGTGGGTCGTACCTTTCTGATGTGCTCACGAAACTTCTCTAGGAAGGCAGTAGGATTGGCTGGCAGGTCTGCTGTGAGAAAGAATTCTCCTGGTAATCTTAGATCAGTGCCAAAAATTAGTTGCGCTGGTGATGCATTTAGGTCCTCCTTGACGCAGGTTCGAAGGCCGAGGAGAACTGTTGGAAGTAAATCAGGCTAGGGTGTTGGAGCGTGACACATGAGTGCGTCCTTGACGGTGCGATGCCATCTCTCGATGATGCCATTGGATTGAGGTCGATAGGGCGTTGTGTGGGCGTTCCTGAGATAGTTGTTAAGTGGTGCTTGCAACTGAGCAGCATGAGGAACACAGCGGCGATAATAATTCACCATACCCAGGAAGCGTCGGAGGTCCGAGATAGTTTCCGGCTTCGGGTAGGACAGGATAGCCTGGACTTTGTCTTGTGGTGGAGAAAATCCATGTCTGCTGTTGGTGTAGCCCAGATAAGTTACTTGCTCCTTGCCCCATTGACACTTATCAGGGTTGATGGTAAGATGATGATCACGTAGGATCCTGAAGATTGTTTCCAGATGATGTTTGTGCCGCTCCTCATCCTGGGAGTTTTTTAGCAAGCGACAAAGGGGAAAGTCTCTCAGAAGATTGTCCATATGCCTCTGAAAGGTCTGAGTGGCATTCCGTTGGCCAGGTGGCATTCCCAGAAACTCAAAAAGGCCAAAAGGTGTCGTGATGGCCGTTTTCTGAATGTCTTCTTCCGCCACCGGTATTTGATGGTAGGCCCGTGTTAAGTCGATGGTTGAAAAGATGTTGCCCCATGACAGCGCTGTATTATATCATCGATGTGCGGAATCGGGTAGTGGTCCGGAACTGTTTGCTTGTTGAGGCGCCTGCAGTCGCCTGTTGAGCGCCAGCCTCCCAGTTTTTTAGGCACCATATGCAGAGGGCTGGCCCACTGACTGCTGGATGGTCGTATGACACCGTGCTGAAGAAACAATTCAAAATCTTCCTTGGCTACCTTCAGCTTGTCACAAGTGAGCCTACGTGGGCGCTCCGCAACTGACGGTTCCACTTGAGCGGACGACGGATGCCGATGTTCAGAGTGATGCATTGCTGCCCGAAGGTTTCGATTACCGTGTTGTTTGCAGCGTATAATTTAAGATCTGCTGGTTTAGTGTTGCGATTAGTGCAGGATCGTGGAATGATGGAGATGACGGAGCCTGACTCGACCAGGAACTTCATGTTGGTCTGGCGATCAAAGAGAAATAAACGGTACTCGGCGGTGATGTATTTGTTGCTATTGCTGTTGTTGTTGCTGCTGTCGCCTACCGCCTGTAGTTTTTTGATGACGAGGGTTGATTAAAACTACATGGAGGTTTGCAGTTGCGAGCGTTAGTCCCCCCATGTGCTGTGGTAGAAACACAAACCAGTTGTTGCAGGTGAAGTAGCTCGTGTAGGCTGTCGACATGATGAGCGAGATCTATTGTTGGTGTGATCATCTGAGACAGCGAGCGTCTGATTTCTTTGAGTTCCTGGCTCACTGCATCGATTGGAGACGCAGCAGCGTGTTGAGTTGGAGATGGTGTTCGCCTGGAGAAGGCTGAGGTGGCCATGACTGTTGGGCCGTGTCCGTTTTCCATCAGTGTATCTGCACCGATAGCGAGGTCATCTAGTGTTATTGCTCGAAAGATCTTGAGGTTGGTCTGCACATTTTATGGTAGTAGGGCGAGCCATTTGGCACGTAGAACATCTTCAGAAGCTTTATCGCCAGCGAGACTTCTCATCTGTCTGAGAAGTTGAGAGGGTTTCTTATCACCGAACTCAAGTTCAGTGAGGACTTTAGGAAGTTGGTGATCTGCTGAATCGGAGAGACGATTTAAAAGATGAGCCTTCAAATGACCATACTTATCTTTGTTTGGTGGTGCTCTCAGGATATCTGACACTTCCTGGAGTTCATCAGATCCGAGAGCACTAACTACCAGGTGGTATTTGCTGGCGTCGGACCGAATGTTGTTTGCATAAAAGATGGATTCCACTTGGAAGAACCACAATTCAGGATTGGTTTTCCAGAATATTGGCATTTTGCAGTTGTGGATGGCCTCAATGTCGTAGTTGGGAGAAAATGCTTGTCCAGGTGGTGCAATAATAGATGCATCTGTGTCTGGGACAGATGGATTTGATTGTCCGGGTTGTTCGTTCGGCGGTGTGTGCTGAAGAGACGTACTGTTGGATGTGCGCAGTTGTGGCGAAAACGAAAATGTAGGATGAAATGTGGTTGGATGGCAATCCGTGGGTATTACGTCGGTGTCACCAGTTGTGGGGGCAACCTTTTGAGTTGTCCACAAATAAAAATATCCCGGATGGCGCCAAAATTACTTTAATGAGAATTTCACAACATTATGCAATAATTACAAGAGAGCGCGTGGTCGACTACTCAGCTCGAAGAAGAAAAACGAAGTGGATGAAAGCTGGCTGAAAAGTAGTTATTGTTTCAAATGTCCGCAGGGCGCTGCAGATGTGGCAAGGGTTATTGTCTGCGATAAATAGCAGCGGTTATTATCTGTGATGAGTGGTGGATGTATATGGTAGCATATCTGCCACAAACAGAAGTGCGAAAGCGCCACCTAGGAAGACAAAAAGAAAGTGCCAAGTACGTTTACGGTTCTTCCTCAGTCCCAACCTAGCGGAATTATCAAGAACTATCTACTTTTACTGTATTAAGAGTGACACCGATTGGTGTCTTAGATGCGGTATTGCACTTGCATATGTTGCCAATGTATGATATTTTCAGCCGATTCGGATTTCCCCGGGTTATTATTTAACCCTTTGACGGACACTTGTTTTTAAGAAAGATTCTCAGAAAAGCACTCGTCCTATCTGCCTTATTTTTAAAGATAAACAAGTTCTGTAAACAGTGATTTGAATTAAATTACGAAATAAAAAAATTTTATTAATAAAATTAGATTTTTAATTATGACGTTTATTCAAGTCCTGAATCCTTACTTCCTTCTGACAGGATTACCCGTCATGATGTTATAAGTAAAACATAAGGTGCCGTCTATACACGTCATGTTCCATTGGAATACCATACCATAACGTCTTTAGACGTTACCGTTCGTCAAAGGAAAACATCCTTAAATTTGAAGCAAGGAATTTCATTCTAAAATTTTAAATACTTGTAACGCTTTTGATTCACGCTTCAAAATCTAAGTCAACTCTACTGCATAACACTGGCAGTAGGGTGGTCACATGGCTGAAAATGCAACTTGATCGTGATGATGACATCAGGAGGACGAAAAAAAAATGTGAATCATGAGCAACGAAAATAAAAGCAAAAAACACAAATGCTCCCCAGTTATCTGAACGCTATCCTTGGAGTTTACAGAAATTTAATACCACCTGAGTTCCAAACCACTACACCAAATCTTTCTTTCTCTCTCGCTCTCTGTCTATCTTCACAACGCCCGTGCCCTGTAATGGTTCATATCCCCATTGGCGCGCGCAAATTATAAAAAAGAAACATTTCCCAACGTTGGGTAATGTGGACAGTTATTAACTGAGCACTAACTAATTCGAACTATAAAGTACTGGATACACAGAAAGCTCTGCGAGCAATTAAACTTGCGGCCAAATAAATTGTTGATATTAGATGTATATACGAAGCATGCGTTCTGACAAGGCAGGTGTAGAACTCATTTTGTGTGAAGTTTTATATGTACGAACACTATTTAATAAAGAATTCGTCAACTGTGAGTCGGTCGGTTAGTGTCCTCGAAAACTCCTAAAGGGATTTCTATGACGTTCCACTTGAAATTGATCGAAATCAAATAGAGTGTGAGTAAGATATGAGGAGGGGTTTAAAACATTTTCAAATCATTTTCTCCATATGCCTAACTCAAGAACCACCGAACAGATTTCGATGAAATTTGCCAGAGGATTTGTTATTATTTTTACCTTACGTCCTCACAAATTAACATGCCCCCAATTCAAGAAGTTTCTTTTCATATTGTAGCATAATAATAACTACGCTCCTATGTCTATGCAGCAAATTCCGAAGTGACTTTCCATTCTGGCAGAATTTTGGTTCAAACTGTCCTTTCATTCGAGGTTCGTGTCTGGGACGAAGTCTCCACAGCTCATGTCAACGAAAGAGACGAATAATATTAGGGATAAAAGGGAATTATAACTGCAAGAATTATTTCTCTTGTTCCAGTGGTCGAAGAATTTGCTAGAAGTTTCTGGCTATCAGAAACTTCTGCTATATAAGGACAGATAGCGATCAAAAAAAGACACAGTTGGTTTAGAACCGTGGCGAAGAGATTGGAAAAGTGATAATGGGCGAAGTGGTAATTTGGTGATAAATTGAAAGTTGAGAGTGAACAAGAAAAAGTAATTAGTTTGGATTTGTGAATTAAGTAATTGAAAGGAGATAAAGTGATTTGAGAGGAAAGAGACCTTGTAAGAAAAGAATTTGCGAAGAATAGTATAGTGTGAACTTGAATTGTTCTGTAGACTAGGAAATAAAGAAATAATTTCACAGAATATTGTTTTATCTACTCGAGCCGTAGCTCGCATATTACAATATTTTTATACCAACGTGGTACAAAACACGAAAAATGTTTTTTTTTTACCTCTCGTTAAGTTGCCAGGAACACAGAACGTAGAACCCATCCTGTGTGGCCAACTCCACATACAGTAAAACCTTCATAATTGGGACATCGATGGGAGCAGTTCTTTGTCCAGATTTGATGCAACCGATTGTAGGGGTTCTACGGAAGTGTAATATTGTAACATAATGTAGCATAATAACTACGCCCCCAAAAGTAAGCAACACATTCCGAAGTGTCTTTTCGGAATATATTCGAGGTTCGTGTCCACGGATAGAGAAGGATTATGTCTAAGACGACGTCGCGGAATTAAGAGAGAATTATAACCACAAGAGATTATTGGCTACAGCTGTCATCTTGGAATTATTACATCAGAATTTTCTCGTTCCAGTGGTAGAAGAATTTGCTAGAAGTTTCTGGCTATCAGAAATGCGACTATATAAGAACAGATGGCGATCGAGGCAGGGCAGTTGGGTTTCGAACCGCACGAAGAGATTGGAAAAGTGGTAATAGGCGAAGTTGTAATTTTGTGATAAATTGAAAGTTGAGAGTTAACAAGAAGAAGTAATTAGTTTGGATTTGTGAATTAAGTAATTGAAATGAGATAAAGTGATTCGAGAAGAAAGAGACCTTGTAAGGAAAGAATTTGCGAAGAACAGTATAGTGTGAACTTGAGTTGTTCTATAGACTAGAAAATAAAGAAATAATCTCACAGAATAACGTTTTGTCTACTCGAGCCGTAGCTCGCATATTACAATATGATGAAATTTACTATCCCTTTTGTGAAGTGTCCCGTTTACAAGATTTGCTTGCGCATTAATTAGGTGGCGTTGGTAGAGAGAGTTATAAAGATGATTTATATTGAAGGTAGGAACCGAGATATTTGGAATACTCGTAGTCCAAAACAAAATTGGTACGAAGGAAACCTGCCCATAACTTGTTACTCTCGTTTCGTAAGGCGCGAAGTTTGCGATTATACCAAGGGGGGGAATAAGGATGAAGTTTTATGGCGAGAAAAGGGGACATAAAGAGAAATAAAATTAAATATTTCTCAGTGAAAAATTGTTTCGTTTAAGGATAGGTTAGCAAACTCAAAGGAACAGGGGGAGGAGTAGATTGAAGTGGTGAATTGTGGAAAAGTGAAAGAAGAAGGGGGGGTGAAAGTTATCAATAGTCGATAGAGATAGGGGACAAAGCGAGACTGAGGAGTTAATGGGATCAGTTGTAAATATCAGGTCTAATTGCCTACCCATGTAATTTAAGACATTACCACCTTGACATAGACTTGAATCAGTTAGTCGATCTGTGAAGAGACATTCCTTAGTGGAGTTGGCATTTGAAGCGATGAAAAAGGATTCACCATCGGAAGGAGTCCACTGCAGCTGAGGCATATTAAAGTCGCCGCAGTCGGCAATCAGATAGGTCAATTATTTGATCAATCGCGTCGATAGCATTTTTTTTTTTAATATTCTGCATCACTTAGGACTATGTCCTTTAAAGTTTATTAACACAGTGACAGAGACAGGGGAAGGTATAGGAGAGAATCAAAGATTAGAGAGGAAAGGATAGAGAGTGAGGTGACAATGCGCGTTAATTTTGAATCTTTGCAGATTATAAGTTGGTAAGATTCGATTCGATTCGAAAAAAAAAATTTAATGTAACAACACATAACGTACAGGGATTTGTATGGAAAAGTTATTTTTATTGTAACAAAGTCGACCTTAGAAGAGAAAGAAATGGCAATGAGAGAAGAGTCAAGGTCGTTATGGATAGCGAGTAGCACGCCTCGAGAAGGAGAGTCAACCAAGGAGAGGGTAAGGTCGTCGTCTCGAAAAACATTAAAAGTCGGGGGGAATAACTCTTGGCTCATTATGTCGGGGATCAGATTGGTTCCAGTCAGAGCATAGATATCGAAAGGGAGAGCATAGGAGGCAAAACCGCTCGGGTTTTCGAGCGTAGGCCTCTTACGTTCTGGTAGTAAAATGTAAGAGGAAGATTGTTGTGTAGAGACGTGAAATGCTGATGATAGTTGCAGTTTATGGACGAACAAATTTATTGTGGTCGCTTCGGCTCCGTTGGAGATTGTGCATCCTTTTAGAGTGTACGTAATGGCCAAAAGCAGCAAGGTCATCCGCTACTTTTTGAGGAGAAATAAAAATCTCGTGGAACCTGATATAGATTTTCTTGAGACTGTCTTCCTGCTGAATGGAAATCATGACGCTTGTTTTGGTTTTATCCTCATAGGAAACTGAGTCAGAATTGTCATGAAGATACGCGAGAAAGAGACGTACATATATTCTCGTAAAGCTTTTTTTTCTCTTAGCCTGGAGAGTGCATTTTGTGGTGTAATTGGTTTGCTGTGTTAGTTTAACTGGAGGAGGCAAAAGCGGATCAAGAATGGGAGCGGTGGAGGAAGAGATTAAAGAGGAAGGTATATTAGATCAGACCTTAGATGGGGGTTCAGAATGAGAGCTAATAAAATTAAGGTATTTGGCTCCAGTTGTGAGGTTGAAATCAGGGAAAGAATTGCTGGTGAGAGCAGGTGGCGCTAGGGTTATAGCAGTTGAGAGGAGACAGTGTGGGAAGTTGGGTTTAATTTAAACGAAACTCGCTTATGTATGGGCTTCGCGGCAGCATTAAATGCATTTAAAAAAGAAGAAGACACTTGGTTAGGGATGGTAGAAGGGGTAAAATTGGGAATATTTTAGTTTTTAGGAACCAGTTAGTATCAGATTTGGGTCGGGAATTGGAAACAGGTTTTGGATGCTTATTACTAATCTTAGATTTATTTGCAGTCTTATCATTAGTCTTAGATTTAATCATGCAGAGTTTGTCGCTCCATTTACTGATGCGCATCTTATCAAGCTTGAAATCAATACCAGCAGAGCTTAAAAATATCCATTCGTATTGATTCGGTAAATCGAATTTGAAATTTCGATTACTCTTGTGGCTGGATGGCAGGAGCATTTTGCATTGGCTGATGGTAACACCAAATCTCTTTTCGAAAAACTGCGTAATCCATGGGACATCAGCGTAGTGATGCAGAGGCTGGGAAACATCTGGTTCTCCAACCTTAGCTTGTCCAATCTGCGTTGCCACTCAGAAGGTGTCCATGTAGTGCCAAATTGTTTGATGAGTTTACGTGGGGCGACAGCGGGAGGATGCGACGTTACAGTGACTTCAGATTCGTGAGTTGTAACGCCTGCGTTAAAGTTATCCCGTTAAACCATCCCTTGGAGACAGGAGGATGGAGATGAGGGTGGATCCATTTCGGTATTGTAATGAACATTTGGGTGATGCTGAGTATGGTTTGATATGTGTTCGATTTTTCTGCATATTGTTCCAATTCTATCCCCAATATCACAAAAAGTCGACCGTACAACGGTTAATTCATCACCGACATTATTAATCTTGTAGAAAATCACTTCGAGCATAGGATCAGATTGCTTGGGAGATTGATGGTTGATTGATCGAGGGGGCTTGGAAATGAATATCTAAGTCTTTACGCATTGAGTTAATAACTTCGCACGCATTTTAGTGTGCGATAATTTGCTCGGCCGATTTTGTTTTAAGATCACTTATCACAGTATTAAGGTGACACAAAGTGGTTTCATCGTTACTGAACTTTGCGAAATCCAACTCAAAAAGACCAGCAATTTGTTTCTCTATATTATCGAGTTTGGATTTTATTACGTCGTTTAAAGACTGTACCGGAACGCCTAATTCGTCAACACATTTTACATTGTTTTCAAGACTAGAAAATTTTGCTGTTAACTTTTTAATAAGGCTTTTATGATGGGTTTCATTAGAGACACTAAGGCAATTTATAGCGAGGAGCACATGCGACAGCGGTATATTCTTGCACTTATCACAAAAGAAAAGGAGGTTCACCTATATTTCTTTAATGAAAACAACGTTGGTTGATATTGCCTTTTTGACGGGGTTCGAAGGATCTCTCCTTTGAACATGCCAATACCAACTGAGCCGGATCTTGCTTGTGATGGGTTCTTTTACATGGAGGCTTCGTCGAATCTTCGAACTTTTTATTCTATCAAGCTTTGTTACTCCCGCTGTCATGCGAAGCATCTTCATCTCAGCTGCCGTTAATTTGCCCTCATACTTTTTGTACATTGTCCAGCATTGTGAACCGTATGTGAGCGCCGGACATACAACTGCGGTGTAGAGCCGTCCTTTCAGCTTATGGGACATTTTCGATCACAGAAGATAGCGGAGTTTTCCCGCCACTTCATCCACCCTACGCTTACGCGATAATTGATGTCATCATCACAAATTACTTCGCTATTGATCATAGATCCCAGATATTTGAACTTTTCGCAGTTGGGAAGCACTTTCCATTCAAGTAAATGTCTGGAATAGGCCTGTGTGGATCAGAGAACGGGCAGTACAGATTCTCTGCCTTTTTACGGTACCCATTTCCCTAAAAAACATCCACCCGTTGCGCTTGATGGGACGTTTGATCTTCACTTATGATAGCTCCATTGTCAGCAAAGAATAACTGATGCACTTTGGGGTCCGTCATTTTTCCTTCAAGCAGACAATCAAGGACTGCAATAAATAGTAAAGGATTGAGGACGCTTCTCTGGTGTACATTTAATTGGGAACTCTTCGGTGACTCCTGCGGGAAATCCTACTCTTATCCTTGCTTCATCATACATGTCCATGATCATGCGCACGTAGGTTTCTGGAACTCCTCGTTGTCTTAGCGCCACCCATAAGAGATATCTTGGTTGTCTATCAAAGGCTTCTTCAAAATCAACCAACGCCATATATAAGTCCTTTAAAGAATCTATGGATATAACATATAACTATGTTTTTCCATTATGATCCTTATACTTTGGATTGCATTTGTCGTTGATTTTCCTGAGACCAGTGCGGGTGGTCATCAGATAGCCGTATCTTATACCCGCTCAACGATCTTCGTGGTGTGTGACATCAACTTCACAGAACGGTAGTTATCGCAGTTTCGCATATCGCCCTTTCCTTTGTGCAAAGGAAGAAGATAACTTTCTCTACACTGATTAGGCATTGGATCACCGTTCATAAGTTTGGAGATAAGAATCATGAGCCATCTGGACCCGATGTCTCCCATCTTTTTTCAGAACTCAGAGGGTATCTCGTCGGGCCCAACCGTTTTTCTTTTTTTTGAAGTATTTGACCACAATCCTTTACCCCGGAAGGATTTGCCATAGATGCCATTACAAGCGATCTAGTTGGCATTGCTATCATCGATTAGACATTTCAGAAGACATGCCAGAGAATAAGTGATTACGTAAGGTTGCGAAAAAGTAGGACAACGAATTAAAAGGCACGTCAGTGAGAACAGAGCAGTTGTACGAACGAGAAGTGGGTCAAAAAAATAAGCGGGAAATTGCTTATGCGGCGAGAAGTGAATAATTTGCGGAGCAAAAAGAAAAATGCGACTGAATACGGCGACGGTTGTGAAAGCCGACGACAAAACAACTGAACTCCAGTTTTTTTTTTTTTTCCTTTTTCCTTCACTACCAACGAACCCAACGCACCGCTGACCTTCGCACACACAACAAAAAAAACTCTCTGCCCGCAATCATGTGCAAGAGCCCATCAACTCCAGCCGCACTTGTAACTGGAAAAAAAATTACTTCACCGTTTTTCTACCAGCACTTGTGGCAGATCTAGCGTCTTATCAGCGACCCACGGTGTGTGTTGTCGGGCTTCTTCTTCTCTGCACGACAATTTACCACGATACCGGGTGCTAGGTTTCTTATCCCACTTCTGATATGTAAAGTACAAAAAAACAACAAGAAAAAAAAGAAAAGACACCGTTCTATTTTATGCAACCGTTTATTTTTCTCTTGTTATAATATGCGAGATGCGATCTCGTCTTCAGCTTGCGTACCTCTCTTTACCCTACAATCGGGACACCTTAATATTGACTGTCATTGATTTTAAATCTGCAGACCAAAATTCCCTCTTTTAAATGGGAATGGGTATTTTGAAAAGTGGTAACGTAGAAAAATAAATACTTTTAACTTCAAATATTTTCCGTAAATTTAACCGTTACGGATATCCAGAAAGAAAGTTTGAGTTTTCCAAAGTTTCACATCATTTTTCATGCAACGGTTGGAGATAGGAGAAAATGCTTAAGAGCAAAATTATAGGGATTGTAAGGCCAAATTTAATGATGAACTCGAATGTCCGTTATATTAAGAATATAGACTAAACTTACATGTTTGCATGAAAATGGGTCCATTTGAAACCACTTTTATATAGAAAAAGACGAAACAATTATCTTTTTTATTCTTCATTTGTTTCAAAAACCCAACCGTTTACGAGAGATTATTGGGCCGGACATTTTTTTTTTTTTTTTTTTTTTATAATCTGCGCGCGCCAAAGGGAGTATTAATACCCTTTAATTGTTTCAGGGCACGGGCGTCAGGGAAAAGGGGGAAGAGGAACAGAGGAGGTACCTATGCACGTTGGCTTTGAATGTTTGAAGGTTGTAGTGATGGGGAAATACAGAGCTTATAAATGAATCCCTATATTTGACAGTACGACCGAAGTTTGGCTTCAGGGTAAACTGATGTGCATTCGAAGCATGTCGCGTATTGCGGGTGAAATTTTGAAGGGGAGGAATGCAACTGGCTATTTCGCTGGAGCATTTTTTGTGGAAGAAACGATAAAACAGGGAGAGACAGGAGACATTTCTCCGATGTTCTAGTGAATGAATGGAATTCACAATGTCTCTATCACCTATAAGTTTTAACGCGCGATTTTGTACCCTATCAAGAATGTGCAAAACGGTCTTGGGTGCACCAGACCAGATATGGGCGTTATATTCCAGCTTAGGGCGGATGAATGCCTTATAAATTGAGGCCAGATCAGACGGGGTAAAATATTTCTTGCACCCTTTAAGGAATCCTAGACATTTTGTAGCATTTTTGGCGACCTCGAATATGTGATCATTCCATCGAAGATGGTTATTAATACACATACCGAGAATGGCAAGTCTTTCGGTTTCAATGATGCAAGTACCATCCATGGATAATGGTTGAGGGTTTTGGTTTCGCTTGAGAGACAGAAGACAGCATTGTGTTTTGGAAGCATTAAATTCCACGCGGTTGGTTGAACCCCATTTAATTATGCTGTCCAGGTCGGAATTTAATGTGTTTAACATACGTTGCCGTTCCCCTTCTACGGCCGAAGAGCAAGGACGTGAGTTCGGAAACGAATATGAAAAACTGAGGGTACTGTCATCAGCGAAGGAATGGATTGGATTAGAAGTTGCAGACAAGAGATCATTTATAAAAATGAGAAAGAGAGTCGGAGACAAAACAGAGCCTTGGGGAACACCAGCATTTATTTGATGAATTGCAGACTTGAAGCCGTCCAAAACAACTTGTATTGAACGCCCCGAAAGGTAATTTCTAATCCATTGAATAAGAGACTCATCGATGCCATATGCACGCATTTTCGACAAAAGAGCCTGATGCGAAACTCTGTCAAATGCCTTTGAAATATCAAGCGCAACCATCTTGGTTTCGCCGAAGTGATGGAGAGATTGGTTCCACTTCTCGGTGAGATATGCCATCAAATCACCAGTGGACCTGTTGCTACGAAAACCATACTGCCGGTCATTACGGAGTTTTCGTGAATCGAGATATTTCATAAGCTGACGATTTATCAGCGTTTCCATGACCTTGGAAAGAAGGGACGTAAGTGCAATGGGTCGGTAGTTCGACGGGGAGGAAGATTCGCCTTTTTTGGGGACGGGTTGGACAAATGCTGTTTTCCATCTACTCGGAAAGAGCCCTGAAAAGTAGGATAGACAGAAAAGCTTACGCAGAGGTTTTGCCAGCGTAGAAGAACACCTCTTCAGAACTATGGGGGGGATACCATCTGGACCAGCGGATTTGTGTATGTTAAGACCTTTAAGTACTCCTGCAACTGTACGAGTGCGAAAGTGGACTTGTCCCATGGAAAATTCGACGCTCTCAAATACAGGTGGAGACAAAGCATTATCTGGCAGCGTGGAGTTCGCTGCAAAATGAGTAGCAAGCAGATTAGCTTTGTCTAAGGAGCTGACAGCTGGAATGTCATTGTAAATGAGTGTGGGGATGGCAGACGAGGCAGAATTTTTAATATTTTTGACGAATGACCAACAATTTTTACTACCTTTGGGACATTGTAGGATTTTTTGCCTCAATTTTTGGTCATGTAAGAATTTTACACGTCGAATATAGGCATTGCAGTCTTTTCTGGCTTGTTTAAACTTTTTTCGGTTTTCCTCAGATTTGTTGGCTTTATAAGACCGAAAACTTACTTCTTTCAACCTGATAGCCTCTTTACAGCTCTGGTCAAACCACGAGTTTACCTTAGGTTTAATGCTCTTTATTCTGTTAGGAATAAAGTCATTCATACCTAAGAGTATAGTGTTAGTGATCATATCAGCAGCGGCATCCACGTCGCTATCGAGGAAGCATAGCGACCAGTTAAAACTCCTAAAGAAGCTATTGAGGCCGCTCCAGTTGGCTTTCTCGTATTGCCATACTTACCTTTTAGGAGTTTTTCTTTAACTGAGTGGTCGGATAACGAGAATTTAGCTGATACGATATTATGGTCAGACCGACCTAGAGGCGCTAAAACATCAATAGTGTATTTATCAGGGTGTGAAGTAAGAAACAAGTCCAAAGTGTTGGCGGAATGACTTACAATGTCCGGTATACGTGTAGGCTCATTTACAAGCTGAGTCAAATTGTCTACCTCAGCGAAAAGTTCAATATACCTTCCTTCGGGTGTTATCTGGCCAGAATGTTGAAGCCAATTCGAATTGTGTATATTGAAATCGCCCGCAATGACGATTTCAGTATGAGGGTACAAGGAGACAATTCGAGTGCTGAAATCAGACAGCGTATCAAATTCGTCAAAAGTTGAGTTGCTGTCCGCACTAGGGCTTCTATAAATAAAGCAGTAGTGAATTATTTGCTTGCGGACGGTGAATTTTAGCCATTTGAAATTAAATTCCGGGTTGGAACAGTGGCCATACTGTGGTGGAACTTGGTAAGCAATATCACTACGGACGTAAATGGCGAGGCCACGGTGGGGAAAGAATAATGACACTAAGTTATACCCAGGCAGTTTCAAATCGGAAGATTCTTCAACTACCTGTGTTTCACTTAGTGCCAAAACAGCTGGTTTATGGGAATAGGCGTGGGCGTACACATCAAAGAAATTCATTCGAAGCTCACGAATGTTGGTAAGATCAACCCTAAATTCCCTCATGTACATGACTTACAAAAGATGGACCAACAAAATTCAGCGGTCAAGAACTGGTCGACTTGACGGAGGGCGACAGCTTCAAGAATAAATATTAGGGGAGGCTTCTCTTTATAACAAAAGATGTCAATGTATTGAAGATGACGACGACGATGAGCCAAATAACTTAGAGTTGACTACTATTGAGTAGTAATAAGACTTTGACGGAAAGGTGGTTAACGATATCGAAACTGATTGTAGCATTTCATTCTGATGTCTAGTGTGCATAACTGATTTTTATAAATCTAAAAAAAAACAATAGAAGTATTTACTTTTTTTGGTCACATACATACAGTGTTCCACAAAACTCTGCGTACAGGGTGAACATTTTACGAAATAAGCCTTGTATTAATATTGCATCAAATTATATGATGATAAAAGCATGTTTATTTAACTAGTTTTTAAACAAAAAAAGTTATTGTTCCATTTAAGCAAGAAGTTACAGTCCAAAAACTTAACGAACTCCTTAAATTCTTTCCACAAAAGTCTACGTACATGCGTACGCAAACTTTTTTCTTTATTTAAAGGGTGGTTAAATTTTAAGGGCCGATGTTGATTTTGAATAAAACACAAATTATTTAGGAAATTACTGTCATTTCTTTTTATTATGATAATATTGGTATGATTCAATTATGTATGGAACAAAATATCGGCCAAATGGCCGCCGCGACCTCGGCGGCACACCTCCATCCGAAGGTCCAAACTTTCGATAACGCTGAGGCATAATTGAGGTTCTATGCCGTTAATGTGCCGAATTATCTCATCCTTTAGCTCTTGAATTGTTGCTGGCTTATCGACGTACACCTTTTCTTTCAAATAACCCCAAAGAAAGAAGTCCAACGGTGTCAAATCACATGATCTTGGCGGCCAATTGACATCGCCACCACGTGAGATAACACGGCCATTGAATTTGTCGCGCAAAAGAGCCATTGTTTCGTTAGCTGTGTGGCAAGTGGCACCATCCTGTTGAAACCACATATCGTCCACATCCATATCTTCCAATTCGGGCCATAAAAAGTTCGTTATCATCTCACGATAGCGAACACCATTCACAGTAACTGCCTGACCGGCCTCATTTTGGAAAAAATACGGCCCGATGATGCCGCCAGCCCATAAACCGCACTAAACAGTCACTCTTTTTGGGTGCATTGGTTTTTCGACAATCACTGTTGGATTATCATTCGCCCAAATGCGGCAATTCTGCTTATTGACGAATCCACTGAGATGAAAATGTGCCTCATCACTGAAGATGATTTTCTTCGAAAATTGATCATCCACTGTTGCCATTTCTTGCCACCATTGTGACCATTGACGACGCTTGAAATGGTAAAGAGGCTTTAGTTCTTGAGTCAATTGCACCTTGTAAGCGCGTAAATGCAAGTCTTTATGCATAATGTTCATCAACGACGAGCGTGAGAGGTGCAATTGTTGGGCACGACGACGAGTTGAGGTGGACGGCTCTTCAGCCACACTATCGCGAACAGCAACAATATTTTCTGTAGTACGAGCTGTACGAGCATGCACTGATGTTTTCACATCTCCTACAGACCCGGTTTGCACAAATTTTGGCACGATTTTTCCGATTGTACGCACATTTGGACGATTAAATTGACCGAAAGAATCACGAAATGCACGATATTCATTTTGATTTGAACGCCCATTTTCATAATAAGCCTGAATAACTTTAACGCGTTGCTCGATTGTGTATCTTTCCATGGTTCAAATTGAGTTAGTCTGAAATTGAGAAATGTCAAATGAAATGCAGAAAAAAACTTGACGTTTAGGTGTGGTTCACATTCAACATCGGCCCTTAAAATTTAACCACCCTTTATTTCTGAGGGAAAAAAGAACAGTAAACTTATTTTTCGCATTCCTTGTAATTTGTTGTGCCGCAGTTCACAATGAGCAGCAGTGGAACCATATGAATAGTTTTTTTTATAGTAAAGTTTTGTATGTTTTCTTATAAAAATATGGCTGGAAAGGAACTTACACTTCATGAAAGACAATTAATTATTGATTTGCATATTGTTCAAAAAAAGCCTTACACGGAGATATGTAAGATCACATCACGCAGCCGTTCAATTATTCAGACCATCATAAACCGCTACCAAAAATTAAGGAAGAGTGGAAAATAAGCGAAGAATAGGGCGGCCGGCAAAGCTTACCCAAAAGGACAAGCGAAGAATCAAACGAATGGTTGAACGACCATCCTTTCATAAGTTCAAAAAAGGTAAGTGCAGATCTTGAAAAATATAGTGGCAAAAAGTACACGAAGAAACCGTGAGAAGAGCTATCGTAGATTCTGGGTTTAAGTCGCGAATGCCACGGAGAAAGCCTCTAATAAACGCCGTAAATAGAAAGAAGAGTCTGGACTTTGCACAAAAAATTTTTAAATGAATCTTCAGACTTTCGATGCAAGATAATATTTTCCGACCAGTCCAAATATAATATCTTTGGCTCCGATGGTCGTATAATGGTTTGGCGAAAAGAGGGAGAAGGACTGAATCCCAAATGCACCACAAAAACTGTAAAGCACGGTGGTGGAAGACTAATGGTATGGGTTTGTATGTCGGCATCGGGCGCTGGCTAGCTGGAAGTTATGGAAGTGATAATGGACCAATATGTTTACATAAATATCCTCCAAAAAAATGTTAAGGAAAGTACTGCACAGCTGGGAATTTCGGACCACTTTTACTTCCAGCAAGACAATGACCCGAAGCACCTAGCTCATAATGTGCGAATGTGTCTAATTTATAACACCCCACACCTGTTAGTAACTGCACCACAAAGCCCGGACCTTAATCCCATTGAGCTTTGGAGAAAAAAATTTGGACGCACGAAATCAGAAATAAACATCAGCTGCAGGAGGTTTGATCTCTATAAACGCTTCCTATACCGAAAATCTCGTTAATTCAACGCAAGAACATTTAAAAGCGGTTATTGAAATGAAGGGATATCCGACAAAAGATTAAAAACGTATGCAACTGAATTACAAGCAACTTTTAATATAGTTCTAACATGTTATTCTGTAATTATTGCAGGCGTACGCCGACTTTTGTGGAATGAATTTATGGAGTTTATTAAGTTTTTGCGTTGTTAGTTTTTGTTTAAATGGAACATTTACATTTTTTGTCTAAAAACTAGATAAGTAAACATGCTTTTATGATCATATCATTTTTTTGTATTTTTATCATTGATGCAGTATTAATACAAAGCTCATTTTCAAAAATGTTCTTGCTGTACATAGAGTTGTATGGAACACTGTACCTATATATACAATACTCTATTGTGAATATCCTTCTCCGCTGAGAATTTTACAAATCCTTCGCTTTTCGTCATAAACGTGTCAAATTTTAATTAAAACGTACTCTGTGAAATAGGATTCAAATAAATAAAAAAAAAAAAAAAAAACTTGAACATAATACTGTAAATAATTCAATTACCCCCCAATTAAACATTTATTTTGGAGTTTTATTTTGGAATTTTGATTTGGCTATGAAGTGCGCTTTGACTGGTTTAATATATAAGTTACCCTTCACATGCTTTTAGCTCTATCAGAGCTGCGTGAATGCGGAAGTGTAAGCGGGATTCCAATGAATATCCAGTGTACTTTTTTCTGAAAAATACAATAACACAATACAAGAATGAAACAATACAAACGTTCATTTAATTTTGTTCATTTCATTACTTAGCGTCTTCTAAAGCAGTGATTGCTAAGTCGCGACGTCCTTGTTCGGCATGAATAAGCCCTATTTCTACCAAAGCATAAGCTACTAAATACATGTCTTCCTTAATACTACCCTGTAGTCCCATCACAGACTCCAAGCTCCTGTAAGTATCAATAGATGTTAATAACACGCCCAATCGCATATACCACTTACTTTAAAGCCAAAAATGGATTTTTCGTTTGCCTCAGACAAGCTCCCTTCAGCAACAGAATCAAAGCAAGATTGTCTGAATCGAATGGGCCAGGGACGGTCTTCTCTTCGAGTTTCTTCAGGTTCCGTTCTATAATTTGATAGATTCCATCGGCTATATGGAAATGCTTACCCATGACTTTGAACGTATTCCACACGTACATTAACTCGATAGCGGGCATTATTAATGTCCTATTTTGTGCAAAATAGCGTTCGGCTTTTTTGCAAATGAATTTCTCCATTGGCAAGGATTTGCCAGCAATTCTCTGTTTATATCGCGGGGCTTCACGCATGAGATTATCGATGGTAGTTCGCTCAGTCGGTGAGAGATCATCAATCATGAGAAGTACGGCAGCCTTCTGGTAAGAGTATATAGTTCGTGACCATTTGCTATTTTCTACCAGATACGTTGCATAAAGGCTTGATTCGCGCCAATCCAGTTTAAGACTAAAACTTTAAGTGAAATTCTGCCAGCCAAACCATATAGACCAAGCACTTACCAATTTACCCATAAGAGTTCCCAAAAGCTTAGATGATGAAATTGTGGCCAAATATCTTGTGACTTCCATGATTTTTTGTACCAATACTCTGCTTCATCTAAATTGCCCTTCATGAACTCTAAACGACCCTTGAAAAATAGAAACCACACTCCTTCAGGATACTGTTGTAATTGTTTACTAAGAATTTCATCACAAAATTCTAAATTGCCTTCCTGATGACTCAAGACATAACAGACAATCAGGTGGTAGCCAAGAAGTGTCATTGCACACAGAACTTGCCGCAAGCCGGGAAGCTGATACCCCGCTTCGAGGTCTTCTATGCCGACTTTCTATTGATTTGTTGTACTCAATAACAAATAATTCAGCATCAGATTTTATATGCGCTTACCTTGTTTCCTGAAAAACCAATAAATTCTAATACTTTTATCACACAAGCAGGAAGCAAAGATATCATAAGGTTAAATGTACCCATGCCCATTCGGACACCACTTTCAAAGTGCATCTGTGAGTTTTTAGAACTCCAGCGCCTCTGAGTCAAAATTGTCGCGCATTCTCTGTGGAAAACAAAAATTGTCTTAGGCTTTCGATAAGTTAGGATAGCAAGGAAATCAATGGGACGACATGACTTACTTGTAACTATTGAAACAATGTCGAATTTTCATACCACCCTTAATCAGACTTGTCAATGTTTCATCCTCTATAAATGTTAACATTGCCTTTAGTAGCAATGCTTCTGCTGAACAGAGTTCCGCATGAGCTTCCATTTCTGTATACTGATCGTAATTGGCCTGCAAGAAATGCAATTTATAAATAAAGAAAAAAAAATCAGTTCTCCAACCCTCTTAAATTTTTTTCCGATAGATTCTGTAATTGTATTCTTTCGCTTATGCCGATTACACACTTCCAGGCAGGTTTTTAATTCTTCAGCGGCGATAGCAATGTGATGCTGTTCAAATGTGAGAATCGCCTCGAGGAATGCAAAGACGCTATTACCAACGGAATGATACATGCTAGAGTGTGACCAAGGCTTCAAGAGATTTCTAGCTTCATCGAATTTGTTGTTAAAGAAGTAATGTATAGCCAGCTTGGCCTCGTCCAAAGCAATGTCTAGGTCCATTGTGCAGGACCTTAAGAAACACACATTATACTGCTAGTCCTTTTATTTCATAAGTTTTGAGCTTACATTGCTTCCACGCTTAACGCATCGTGAAACTGAAATTTAGGAGATGTATATAATTTTATTAGTGGGAACTGGTTACATTTTTTTTACTTCTTGGTTCTTAAGAAACTCTAGAGTAAATGATATGTATTTGAATTTAAAAGTGAGTCAGAAGTATAAGTTATCACGAGTGCATAGTAAAGTAAAAAAAAGCAAAATAAATAAGGGCTAGCCAGATAAAAGGAAATATAAAGATACACCTTTTGAGCTAGAAAACTCAAATTTTGTACAAAAATAGTAGATGACAATTTAAAAAATATTTTTGCGGGTGTGGGGGGGGGGATTCTTTTGCTTATTTTAGACCCCGTCATATCAAATTAAACGATGTCCCTTCATCTATCGCCGAAACTATTGATGCGAAGTCACTTTTCATCCTACGTACCATATTTAACCATGTCTACATTTCGATGATTTTCGTAAAATCTCGATGTGACTCAAAACCCAAATTTCATCAAAATCCGTTAGGTAGTTCTTGAGTTAGGCGTATGAAAAAGATGATTCGAACATGTTTTAATCCCCTCCCCATATTTTACTACCACTTCGTTAGATTTCAATTATTTTCAACACTATTGATGTATTAGTCTACGAAACGACCTATGTACATTTCAGGACATACATATATACCTATATACGAACAAAATTTCATCAAAATGCCTTTAGAGGTTCACGAGCGAGCCGTGTGAAAACAAACATACACATGGGCAGACATTTAACAAAATGTATTTGTTCATTGACCCTTTTAAGTACGACCATAGCTCTCTCTTTTTATGCGAATTAAGGAGAAAACAAAATTCGGATACAGTTAAAACAACGGCACGACACAATAACCGCGCGACGCCCGACTCGCACTTGACCAATTTTTTTTAGATTGAGACACCTCAATATCTTTGAAAACGGTTATATATGAGAAAAAATACTTTTTTTTTTTTTATAATCTGCGCGCCAAAGGGACTATTAATACCCTTTAATTGTTTCAGCGCACGGGCGTCAGGGAAAGGGGGAAGAGGAACAGAGGAGGTACCTATGCACGTTGGCTTTGAATGTTTGAAGGTTGTAGTGATGGGGAAATACAGAGCCAGGTAAATCGTTCCACATTCGTGTTGTTCGGCTTATAAATGAATCCCTATATTTGACAGTACGACAGAAGTTTGGCTTTATGGTAAACTGATGTGCATTCGAAGCATGTCGCGTATTGCGGGTGAAATTTTGAAGGGGAGGAATGCAACTGGCTATTTCGCTGGAGCATTTTTTGTGGAAGAAACGATAAAACAGGGAGAGACAGGAGACATTTCTCCGATGTTCTAGTGAATGAATGGAATTCACAATGTCTCTATCACCTATAAGTTTTAACGCGCGATTTTGTACCCTATCAAGAATGTGCAAAACGGTCTTGGGTGCACCAGACCAGATATGGGCGTTATATTCCAGCTTAGGGCAGATGAATGCCTTATAAATTGAGGCCAGATCAGACGGGGTAAAATATTTCTTGCACCGTTTAAGGAATCCTAGACATTTTGCAGCATTTTTGGCGACCTCGAATATGTGATCATTCCATCGAAGGTGGTTATTAATACACATACCGAGAATGGCAAGTCTTTCGGATTCAATGATGCAAGTACCATCCATGGATAATGGTTGAGGGTTTTGGTTTCACTTGAGAGACAGAAGACAGCATTGAGTTTTGGAAGCATTAAATTCCACTCTGTTGGTTGAACCCCATTTAATTATGCTGTCCAGGTCGGAATTTAATGTGTTTAACATACGTTGCCGTTCCCCTTCTACGGCCGAAGAGCAAGGACGTGAGTTAGGGAACGAATATGAAAAACTGAGGGTACTGTCATCAGCGAAGGAATGGATTGGATTAGAAGTTGCAGACAAGAGATCATTTATAAAAATAAGAAAGAGAGTCGGAGACAAAACAGAGCCTTGGGGAACACCAGCATTTATTTGGTGAATTGCAGACTTGAAGCCGTCCAAAACAACTTGTATTGAACGCCCCGAAAGGTAATTTCTAATCCATTGAATAAGAGACTCATCGATGCCATATGCATGCATTTTCGACAAAAGAGCCTGATGCCAAACTCTGTCAAATGCCTTTGAAATATCAAGCGCAACCATCTTGGTTTCGCCGAAGTGATGGAGAGATTGGTTCCACTTTTCGGTGAGATATGCCATCAAATCACCAGTGGACCTGTTGCTACGAAAACCATACTGCCGGTCATTAAGGAGTTTTCATGAAGCGAGATATTTCATAAGCTGACGATTTATCAGCGTTTCCATGACCTTGGAAAGAAGGGACGTAAGTCCAATGGGTCGGTAATTGGACGGGGAGAAAGATTCGCCTTTTTTGGGGACGGGCTGGACAAATGCTATTTTCCATCTACTCGGAAAGAGCCCTGAAAAGTCGGATAGACAGAAAAGCTTACGCAAATGTTTTGCCAGTGCAGAAGAACACCTCTTCAGAACTATGGGGAGGATACTATCTGGACCAGCGGATTTGTGTATGTTAAGACCTTTGAGTACTCCTGCAACTGTACGAGTGCGAAAGTGGACTTGTCCCATGGAAAATTTGACGCTCTCAAATACAGGTGGAGACGAAGCATTATCTGGCAGCGTGGAGTTCGCTGCAAAGTGAGCAGCAAGCAGATTAGCTTTGTCTAAAGAGCTGACAGCTGGAATGTCATTGTAAATGAGCGTGGGAATGGCAGACGAGGCAAAATTTTTAATATTTTTGACGAATGACCAAACATTTTTACTACCTTTGGGACATTGTAGGATTTTTTGCCTCAATTTTTGGTCATGTAAGAATTTTACACGTCGAATATGGGCATTGCAGTCTTTTCTGGCTTGTTTAAACTTCTTTCGGTTTTCCTCAGATTTGTTGGCTTTATAAGACTGAAAACTTACTTCTTTCAACCTGATAGCCTCTTTACAGCTCTGGTCAAACCACGAGTTTGCCTTAGGTTTAATGCTCTTTATTCTGTTAGGAATAAAGTCATTCATACCTAAGAGTATAGTGTTAGTGATCATATCAGCAGCGGCATCCACGTCGATATCGAGGAAGCATAGCGACCAGTTAAAACTCCTAAAGAAGCTATTAACGCCGCTCCAGTTGGCTTTCTCGTATTGCCATACTTTTCTTTTAGGAGTTTTTCCTTTAACTGAGTGGTCGGAGTACGAGAATTTAGCTGATACGATATTATGGTCAGACCGACCTAGAGGCGCTAAAACATCAATAGTATATTTATCAGGGTGCGAAGTAAGAAACAAGTCCAAAGTGTTGGCGGAATGACTCTCAATGTCCGGTATACGTGTAGGCTCATTTACAAGCTGAGTCAAATTGTTTACCTCAGCGAAAAGTTCAACATACCTTCCTTCGGGTGTTGTCTGGCCAGAATGTTGAAGCCAATCCGAATTGTGTATATTGAAATCGCCCGCAATGACGATTTCAGTATGAGGGTACAAGGAGACAATTCGAGTGATGGAATCGGACAGCGCATCAAATTCGTCAAAAGTTGAGTTGCTATCCGCACTAGGGCTTCTATAAATAAAGCAGTAGTGAATTATTGGCTTACGGACGGTGAATTTTAGCCATTTGAAATTAAATTCCGGGTTGGAACAGTGGCCATACTGTGGTGGAACTTGGTAAGCAATATCACTACGGACGTAAATGGCGAGGCCACGGTGGGGAAAGAATAATGACACTAAGTTATGTCCAGGCAGTTTCAAATCAGAAGATTCTTCAACTACCTGTGTTTCACTTAGTGCCAAAACAGCTGGTTTATGGGAATGGGCGTGGGCGTACACATCAAAGAAATTCATTCGAAGCCCACGAATGTTGGTAAGATCAACCCTAAATTCCCTCATCACTACAACATAGAAACACTTAAGGCTAAAGTTGTAGAGAACGGGGGGCACGTTGTTAACTAACCTTGAATATCCTTAATTTTAAGGATACAGGCCAAACTTACGTGGAACAAAGAAATAATTACATTTTGAATGTGAATATCTGTCCGTATACTTAACCGGCATGAAAATATTTAAAAAAGTTTGAGTTTTTTTTAAAAAGGTCACATCGGAATCGGGTGGAGACGCGAGAAAAACGCTTCTGACCAAATTTGTAGGGAATACAAAGCGAAGCTTAATGGTGACCCTGAAAGTCCTTTATTTTAAGAATATGGATCAAGCTGCATGAAAATGAGTACTCTTAGGTTTATACGTAGTTTAAGAAAACTATCACCGTTAGTCTTCCCCGATATCTCATAATTGGTTAAATTGAAAAAAATAAAATACTTTAATGAAACATAATTATATTTACCTGTGCTCAAAAATACCCACTCTTATACAAAAATATTATGTTCGAGAAATATTATATTAGGTAAACTTTTTTTTTTATAATTTGCACGTGTTAAAGGGGGTATGAATACCCTTATACTAATTTGAGAACCCGCGCGTTTTTTTGTGGAAAGGGGAAGAGACAGAGAGAAAGACAGAGTGGTGTAGTTGGTTTGAAACTCAGATGGTATTAAGTTTCAGTGAACTCCAAGGGTGGCATCCAGATTTTTGTTTTGCTGTTATTGTCGTTCCTTATGATTCACAGTTAGGTAAACTTTAAATCAAATAAATGGCACGACCGGCTCGCACATACTTGCTCATGCATGCTTTTCGTTCGTAAATCTAAAATTTAGGCAAAACCGAAAAACGAGTTGAAAATACAAAAAATAATTTTTGGTCATACGAATACTTTGTCCTTTTATGTCGGAAATGATTAAGAAATCACCAATGACAAATAGCCAATGTTCGCAATTCGGCTACAAGTACCGTTATTAAAATTTTTCGGAAATAATTTTGCAATATTGGCCATTAGCAAAATACCGTCAATTTTGAGATTAAAATTAAAATTACGATTTCGAACCAGGATACGAGCTAGAGACTCCAGATATGAAGATTGAATCAATCTGTGAAGGCGCATAGGCTACAGTACGAGATACAGACACGGACAGAATTGCTAGACCTGCTTTTAGAATTCCTAGAAAATAACTGTAAATGGAAAGACTGAATGCAAAAAAAAAATAAAACGCAACTATTTTGAACACCCTGCTTCAGAATACATTTCACACATTCAGTTCGCTGACGGCGACTATGTACAAAAAATTATGCTTGGACCATCTGATCAGGTGATAGACCCGAAGAAGACCCCATAAATATCAGCTGCTACAAATGTTATGTCAATCTTTGGGTACGCCTAACTCTTCGCCGCGCAATGGGTGCAACAAATGTAATAACAATATTTTTGCCCCTACTAGGTATTATTTATGCTTGTATCTTTTTAGAATAGTCTTAAAGTAGAAACATAATGTGGCACTCGCGCGGTCGCGCGTTGGCAAAATAAATAGAAACAATGGGATCTCTTAGGTATGGAGTAACACCAAATGTGACCTCAGACGTTTGGTCGGTTTTTTTTCTGATTAAACGTGCGTATGCAACTTGTAATAGGCTCACTACTACCATAATTGTGACCTTTGGGAAGTACGTAATTAGAGTAAGGTAGAATAAGGTAGTTTAAAATTTATTTTAAGGTAGTTTTTAAGTTTTTAGATATAAGGCAAAAAAATCGGTCCATATAGAGTTTTTTTTTTTTTTTTTTAAGTAAAAATTTTGTCTAATTTAGTTAAAAAAAGTAAATGAAATGAATAAAGAATTTAAGTTAGGTTACGTCGAAAGACATAGTTTTAAGTATTAGATTTAGCTCAGAGCGCCCACATAGGGCCAGTAAGTTAAAATAACATAGTTAAGTTAGTTAAGCTAGTTTTAAGTGTTTTTTTGTCTAGCAAGTAAGTTAAAATGAATTGAAATTTAATAAAAATGCATTAAAAATGAAAAAATGAATGTGACCTTTGGGCAGCATACACATTTACAATAGAAATTAATTCCAGTGAATTGATATGATAATTAATTACATCGCGAATAAACATGACAGAAATTGCTTTCCCCCTAAAATATAAGGTTTGCAAGCCAATCAACACCTACTGTCATAATTTGAAAGTTCATCAAACATAATTAATTTGCGAATAGCATATCTCGTGAAGTTTTTTTTGAACTCTTTCCAATCTAAGCTTATGAATTCCATATGATGAATCCCAAATATTGGTGTACACATATTCAAAATACGATAAAGCTTTACGGCTATACACATCTCTTAAGTCTTTGCTATTACGTTTAAGAAAGCCTAACACAGAGTTTGACTGCCAATGGTGTAGTCATAATGCAATGAGAAATATGATGAGATTTATTGTCAAATATGACACCGAGATCTATAATTTCATCGAATCGCTGAAGTCTACGATCGTTCATAAAATAATCATAAAAAAGCGGGATTGTTATACGGTATGCTGGAAAAATCTTACATGTTGATATGTTAACCTCCAAAGCGTTGTGATTACACCATTCTGATAACCTATTAATATCTAATTAATATCTAACTAATATCTAAATACTTAGTTATGTATATTATTTATAAGAGAAAATAATTTCAAGTCATCCGCGAAAGTTAAAACATTACAAAATTAGAATATTTTACGGCCATCATCAACAAATAAAATAAATAACAACGGGCCCAGATTACTACTTTGTGGGATGCCAGAAATGGCTTCTAATATGCGAGATGTCAAACCATCGACCTTTACCATTTGCCTTATAAAACCACTTTAGCACTGAGGAATGTAAACCCAACGATTTTAGTTTTGCTAAAAGTAATGTGTGGTGTACTCTATCAAAAGCTTTTTTTAAATCTGTGTAGAGAACATCAACTTGTAAACGATTCTCAAAACTATTAAGAATATAATTAGTTAATAAGGTTATGTTTGTAGTGCATGACCTACCCCGAACAAAGCCAAGTTGATTATTAGAAATAATTTATTTTGCCGCGAAAAAAGTTTATCCGTAGCAATACTTTCAGACAGTTTTAGAATCACAGAAAGTTTTAATATAGGGCTATAGTTTGCGACTTTTTCTATAGAACCGCTTTTAAAAATTGGAACTATAAAATAATATTTCAATTCACTAAAAAAATTCCCAGACTGGATGAAAATAATTTTAAGTGGATGAAAAACGGAAGAAAAACATTTTTTTAATATCACCGCTGGGACTCTATCCGGCCCTGTGTTGCTATTTAAATCTAGTGTTTCTAATGCATTAATCACATCTTCATCCGAAAACTTCACCTACATACCGGTACAGCTATGGCCAAAATAATAGCAACACTTAGTAATTTTCTTTAGTATTGTACGCAGCGGTACTCTTTTGTTGGATTCTAGAAAAGCAACGCACTAAAATGTTACGGTAAACTTGTTGTCAACACATTATTGTATAAAAGTATACAAAAAAGAAGAAAATACACGATCAGTAGCAATTATTCTGTGACAAAGTACTATTAGCTGGTCAAAAAAATAGCAACACGCAAATTTAAATTTAAAACGAACCGCTATTGAAATAAAACTAGGAAATAAATTGGTAGGATTCATTAATTAAATAATGCCCTTATAATTTAATGCTATTTTAGATGATTGTTCTGCATTTAACAAACAGTATTATGGGCAGAGGAAAGCATTGCTCGGAGGCCAATCGATCCGATGTATCGCAAAATCCAGAAAACTTTCCGAAATCAGAGGACGCCCGTCAAAAACATCCACCAAAGACAAAACAGCGCTAATAAGGAAAGCCAAAGCGAACCCTTTCATGTCGTCCAGAGAATTAAAACGCGAAGCAGGACTTGAAATGAGTGCCAGGACAATTCGCCGAACTCTGGTGGATGCAAAGTTATACGCTCGAGCTCCGAGGAAAGTGCCACTGCTGAAAAAAAAAATACACATCCAGAAACGCATTGCCTTTACCAACGTGACACACGATCCCTTCAGGCAGCGAAGCAGTGGAGAAACGTGCTTTGGAGCAATGAAACTAAGATTAACCTCTTCGGAATGGATGGTAAGCACTTTGTTCATCACCCAGCAGGTGAAGAATGCAATCCAAGGTACACAAAACCCACTGTGAAGCATGGAGGTGGTAGTGTAATGAAATGGGGTTGTTTTTCTTGGTGGGGCGTAGGTCCGGTTTAGATCATCGAAGGCATAATGACTAAAGAAAAGTATCTAGACGTAATACAGAATGTCATGCTTCCATAGGCCGAAGAAAATATGCCGCTAAAATAGCGCTTTTAGCAAGACAACGACACAAGCATTCGGTAAAGCTTACAAAACTCTGGTTTGAGTAGAATAGTGTCAATGTTTTGCAGTGGCCTTCTCAATCTTCGGACTTAAATCCGATTGAGAACCTCTGGAGCGAGCTGAAGATTGAAATTAATAAACCCGACCCCTCAAACAAGCAAGATCTTTGGAGAATCGTCCAGGGAGTTTAGGCTTCAATGCCTTTGGATAAATGTCACAAATTAGTCGATTCTATGAAGAACAGAGTCGATGCTGTTATTAAAAGTAAGGGTTGCAAAAATGAGGATATAACAATTTGCAATGAGAACCAAATAGAAGAGTTGCCTCCAGATCACTGCATCAGCCAGTTTCTAAAAGGTAAAGATGCCTGATGCGACCATCAGTTCTCCCGGAAACCAATCGCAGAACTCTTAACCAATAATACAATGTTCCTAACAAATTTCAACGGAACTTTTAAGGCACTCGAATGACACCAAAACCATAAATGGAACCTTCCTTATAGAATTCAATGAGGATGTCATAACAATCAATGACAGGAGCTATTATAACAAAGAAGTAAGAACCTTTCAGATTTTAACACTCATAATACAGACCAATTTAACAATTAAAGACGTAAAATTAGATTTAGAGTATTTACATGATTTGCACCTAGAAAATATAAGGATATATAAATTAAATGTAACGAACAACATTTCTCTCATTTCAAATTTAATTATATATCTGTTAATTATTACTACTATATTAATCATATTATGATATTTAGAAACAAATGTAAAAAAGAGAAAAAAAATCAAAATTCAAATACCACAGGTAAATGACCTCTTCCAACCTACTAAGCTAAATTGCTGATCTACGGGCCGTAGACCTTTAAAGACGGAAGAGTTAATGCACCCATTTCTGCATTATTAGCATGACGCGCGAGTCATTATACAAAATCCTGGAAAAGATCAAAGATAATACTAGCCCTGAAAAATACAGTTGCTAAGGAGCGAAAGTATCGGCCCATTTTGATACTCCCGTTCATGTCTAAAGCACTTGAAAAAATCATGAGCTCACAGCTTCATTATGAATAATTTCAACTTACTCTCACCATTTCAATTGGGCTTCAGACCACAACATAGTTGCACTACTGCATTATTGCAATTAATTAAAGGTATTCGTAGTGAGATTGATAATGATCATGTCACTTCTCTGATGTTACTTGACATTTCGAAGGCTTTGGACACTGTGTCGCACGATATTCTCATTCTTAAGCTTAAACACTATTTTAACCTCTATTCCTCTGCCACAAAAATTATTATAAGCTACCTTGAGGACCGTTCACAAGCGGTTTATTCCAATAGCAATTTATCCTCATTCTTTAAAACTGATACTGATCCCCAGGGATCCATTTTAGGGCCTTTGCTGTTTACCATATTTAATAATGATATACCCACTATACTCAAACATTGTAAGATACAAATGTATGCTGATGACGTACAACTTTATTTGAGTTTTCCTCTGGGACTCGTTGAAGATGTTACAGTGCGTATTAATGAAGACCTTCAGACGGTGGTGAAATGGTCACAAAAAACAAGCTGATGCTTAATTCTAAAAAAGTAAAGCGATAATGATAAGTCGTACTAGCTTGGATAAGTCATCTCTCTAAAGAAGAAATCAATGGAACCATTTCAGATTACGTAGAAAGTGTTAAAAACCTCGGAGTGACATTTAATCAAACTGGTAGCTGCCTTGGGTGCAAAATAAAAACAACTATTGTCACTGCTCCTTCCAATACTACTATATGCACACACAGATAGGACCGCAGTCCTATCCTGTTGTGTAGGTCGCAACCTAGATAACAAAACTCACGTAAACTCACTGTAGCTTCCAATAGTACTGTACGATATGTTTCTAACATCCGTAGGTATGAACATATTTCGGAATATGCGCGTGAATTTCTTGGGGTGGAGTTCAAAAAATATCTCGATTTTAATGTTCTAACTTTCCTTTTTAATCTAAAAGAATCAAAAACTCCGTCATATCTTCTTCATATTCTTCAATTTGCCTCATCCGAGAGAAGAAAAGCATTTATTACTCCGCGATTTAAATATTATACGACGCAGAAACAGTTCTTTATCTACGCTTGTAAGACTCTGGAATTCACTCCCAGCCAGTTTAAGGAGATCTTATAGCATCGGTGACTTTAAAAGGCGACTTAGCAAGCATCTAAGCATATAAATGTGCAGACATTGAACTTTTTTTTTTTTCTCTCATTTTTAAAGCCGTTTTGATTTGACAAAAGGATACTAAAAATCGTTAATTATTTATTAAATTTTTAAACTAATTTTCTCAAATGTATTTATATATAAATATTTCTTTTTTCCTTTTTTTTTTGTTTTCTATAATATGTATTCTTATCTCTCTTAATTTTCTAAAATAATTATTATTAACCATTTACCTGCACAACTTAAAATATTTATATCTTACGTGTAAGCCTTATAGAGGGTCTTCCAATAGGGACTTCCATTGTTGAAGCTACATCTGTCAAATTGGCTGTCATTTATTCAGTCTGTTTTGCCAAATCACCATGGACGGATATAGCGTTCAACAACACGTGCAAATAATAAAATTGTTTTATCAAAGTGGGTGTTCTGTTCGGGCAACGTTCCGTGCGTTTCGCCAATTTTACGGTCGCCATAATCGTCCTTCCGAGAGGACTATTCGCAGTGTGGTGGATAAATTTGAATCCACTGGTTCAGTAAACGATCAACCAACACCCGCACGTCGACGAAACGCAAGATCTGCCGAAAACATAGCCGCTGTCCGTGAGAGTGTGAAGAAGAATCCGAGACAGTCGATTTCGCGTCGCTCACAAGAACTCGGCCTTTCGCAGACCACAACTTACTTGGTGAATTTTGCGTCGCGACTTGGGCCTGCACCCCTACAAAATTCAACTGACCCAGGAGCTGAAGGTAAACGACCATAGACAACGACGTGTGTTCGCTGAATGGGCTCTGGAGCAGTTGGAAACTGACCCTAATTTTCATCGAAAAATCATCTTCAGCGATGAGGCCCATTTCTGGATGAATGGGTACGTCAACAAACAAAATTGTCGAATTTGGGACGATACCAATCCACATGAGATCCAAGAGCGTCCAATGCATCCCGAAAAAGTCACTGTTTGGTGTGGATTTTGGGCTGGCGGCGTCATCGGTCCATATTTCTTTGAGAACGACGTTGGCCAGGCCATCACCGTCAACGGCGAGCGCTATAGGTCGATGATTACCAACTTCTTTTGGCCTGAATTGGATCATACGAACACAAACGACATGTGGTTTCAACAGGACGGCGCTACGTGCCACACAGCTCACGCCACATTGGAAATTCAGCACGAGCGATTCGAGGGCATGGTCATCTCACGTGGAGGTGATGTGAACTGGCCACCGAGATAGTGCGATTTGACCCCGTTAGACTTTTTCTTGTGGGGTTTTCTGAAGTCTCAGGTCTATGCGAATAAGTCACAAACCACAGCGGCCCTCAAAGCCAACATAACCCATGCCATCGGTCAAATTCAGCCTGATTTATGCGCCAGTCATGGAAAATTAGACATTTCGGATGCGCGCCACCCAGAGAAGCCGCAGCGGACATTTGAACGATGTTATATTCCATACATAATGGCATCGATAGGCCTTTCAAACGAATAAAAAATTTCGATGATATCTCATACACACTTTGTTTTATTTAAATTTAAAGATAGGAAGTGCTTAATGAAAGACCCTTTAGTTTTAAATTAATAATAATAATAATAATATGTAGTCCACACGTTCATGCATATTTAACTCCTTGTCAATAATCATTCCCATATATTTGATACTGTTTACATTTTCAATGTGTTTACCATTTATCTCGATGTTTGTTTCGCTCTGTAGATTAAGTTCCATTAATTTAGTTTTTTGTTTGTTCAGTTTCAATTTGTTAATTTTTAACCATACCATTATTCGATCTAAGAGTATATCGTACTTAATTTTGTTTCTGCATTCATCAGCGTCCTTCCCCTTAGCATAAATCAGCGTATCATCGGCGTATAAAAGAATCTTAAAAAATTTTATTATTGTAGGCATGACATTGAAAATGCCCCCTAAGCTGAAAGGAAAGCTCTATACCGCAGCTGTATGTCCGGCGCTCACATACGAGGGTGGGTCAATAGGAAAATTAACACAAATTGTGTCCTCACCTTAAATTTAATTTTTTTTGTCAAGAATCATCTTTCAAAAGAACGCAGTTAAATTTTCAGACAGATCTGTCAAATAGTTTTGTTGTGGCAACCATTTTACGCCTACTAGCATTTTCGTTAAAATGGAAAAAAGTGAATTTCGAGTGCTCATTAAACACTATTTTTTGCGAGAAAAAACTATCACACAAACCAAACAAAAGCCTGACAAATATTATGGGAACGATTGGAACCATTCATCACTGGTTTACTCAATTTCGGTGCGGTCGTTCAAGCACAAGTGACGTCGAACGTTCTGGTCGCCCAATTGAGGTCACCACACCAGAAATTGTCGACAAAATCCATGGTTTGATAATGGACGATCGGCGAGTAAAAAAGCGCGAGCTTGAAGAGGCCACAGGCTTATCACATGGCTCAGTGATTTCGATTTTACATAAATATTTGGACATGAAAAAGGTTTCCGCGAGATGGGTGCCGCGTTTGCTCACAATCGACAACAAACGCATTCGTTTAACAATTTTTCAAAGGTGTGTTTGGCGATGTTCCAGACAAATTCGGCTGGCATTTGATTGGCCTCAGTGACGAAGTGATCCGAAACCGGGAAGTCTGCCCACAGGCGGACCAGTAGGGATGTAGTAAAGTGGGAAGGTTGTGATCCTTCAACTCCGGATCATAACTTCGCCGTAAGAAAAAGAAGAAGACGGCATGTGAACCAAATATGAAACCGAACCAAAGCAAGACCTATGGGCTTAAGGGACGAGTTTCAGGCCATAGATATGCCAGTCACCCGTTCTACTACAGAAACTTCGGAGAAATAAGATGGATTAGACATCCCTACGCGTTCAGAAGTCCCCAGTACCAACTACCGATTCCACAGTCCACAAACCCAACAAACGTCGACCAACACCCACGACAGTTCAACCACGAGTACATCTACAACGACAGCCAGCGATACCGCGGCAGATGGAGAATTATTATCACCCAGACCTTGCGTTGCTCCAACCACCCGGTATGGAAGAGTGGTAAAACCACCATCACGTTTCGTTCTGCCGAACATCTAAAGCGAGAGGAGTGTTATACATTCAGCATAACCGGCAACTCTTAGGTATAGGGAGTAATTGGTAAGACTGTGTCGTTAATCTGTCAAAGGCGAGATTCTGACGTCTTGTCTTGAGAAAGCGACCTGTCAGCAGCCAATAAATTGGACAATAAGCAATAAATTGGACTATTTAAAGTATTAAGTGTGTTTCACTATTTGGATATATAATAACGGATTTATCTTTTATTTTGTTGTTTTCATAGTTGTAAGAGGCTTTTAACTGAATTCATTGTAATGTACGCAGACTTTTACAAAGCACTGTATGTCCAAAAGTTCAAGAACATTAATCACAAGTGCATCACCTAATATCTTTTTCTCACGTCAATGGAGAGAAATATGTATATTCTCAATGGACGACGCATCGTGGATAGACCTCACACTATTGCACTTGACCCACATCCACCTAGTGTCTATGACAACACTACAAACAGACATTGCGAACCCTAAGCAGCCCAAGTCAACCGGCTGTTCGCTGGAGCTACAGAACGAAGACTAGCTCCAGCAATTGATTACTTACAATCTGTGTATATAAACAATGAAACTTAACTACAACGATTAAAATGCAATTACTCGTATACGAGTAATCGTTTTCTCCCACCATCACGCGACTAATGGAGACCGGTTTCAATTTATGTTTCTGCCCCAATGACCACCAAACCAAACAACAGCATTTAACTTATGATGCATAAAATTGTCGTACACAATTATACTATCCATTGACATTGATCTAGTAACCAGTTACACTACGTAAGTATGAACTTGCACTTACCTCAGCTGAATCATCATTGTCATCGTTATCAGCTTTATTGCCATCACTGCCAGTGTAACTACCCTTCCGTGGTGGCACTACGGATCCTCCTGAAGATGACGCCGACGATGATGGGGCAAATGTTTTTGCCAACGACAAGTGGGAGGGTTTCTGGACAACGGATGTTTTGTCTTTGGCTCCACTGTTACGGGACGACATTCTACAAAACTAAAATTTCCGTCTTTCTCACTCACTGTTCGTTCTCTTCGTTTGAGTTCCTGTGAAGAACACACCACAAGAAGAAGTGTTTTTATTTTTATTGATTTTCTGGGAATTATTACATGCTTTTGTTATTATTATTTTTTATCGTATAAGTACTAGGTGTTATATCGATTCCCCAACTAATCGCAAATCCAACATAAATCAAAAATCACTGTGTTATCTTTGGAGTAAATAATTTAGATAGACCCCTTTTATGGAACTCACAGCAAGGTTGCCATTGCCAATTCTCTCAAACTGTCTTTCGTCACACACTGGTAAGCAATAATAAAAACGCTAGAAGAACCGACAACAAAATGTTATTAAAAGAAATCGCGAAATAAATTAAACACAATTTTAAACTTACTTTGAAGCGCTTTTTATTTAAAAATGTATGTAATTCTTAGTATTTACCTAACCGTAACAACTGACAACAATGCCCGTGCAAACTAAAATACATACACTAGAAAACAACACAAAGGCCCACTCACTCAATCACTAGAAAATTGTTGCGAAATGAAGGCGCCAACCAAGAGTACTTTGCTGAATGTGTTAAGAGAACTTTTTGTGTTCTGTGCGGTGAGTATGGATAAAGATTTCTCTTTTATTACTGTGGTAAATTTTTATATAGCCAGTATTACCATAAGTATAGAAATGTAAAAAAAATCTGTAAACAGAAGGCTTCTGGTGAAATTTTGCATTTGTTGATTGCTATAGATTTTGACAGCTAGTACATATTTGTATTGAAAACAAGGAAGTGATTTTAAACTTTAATTATTAAGGACGAAATTAAGTTATTAACGAACGAGACAAACTGAAAAAACATTTAAAAATACATATGTTCCCACATTCATTAAATACTTGGAAAAAATACAACATTGCTACAAATCCTTTTTTTTATAATTTTGAAAATTAGAACTATTCATCAATTCATGTAGATGAAAACACACTAGAATGTGTTAAATGAACATTTACACAAATATTGATATTAATAAATTGTAAATAACCACATCAGTTAGAATTATTTTAAGAAATAATTCTCTTATGTTCTTGTTGTTTGCATGTAAAAAAACACAATTTTCAAATTATATTTCCTCCATGTAATATTGGTTTAATTATACAAAATCAGATACATATTTTATATACATATTTTCAGAAAATAACACATTAGTTAATACGTAACACTTCCTGTTGTCCTTTATAATAGCCTTTGCATTTCACTCTGCACCCGCCTTTGCTTATGGGAGAGGCTTTACAAATGATGAGCTCTAAGATTGGTATAGCAATAACTTTACGCTCTTTCGCCACCAAGTATAGCCAGGCGAACATCCGAAGAAGAAGAAATAGCATGGTCAGGTCAAAAGTAATATTTTTTGTTCCATATCTATTGTGTTTGTTTTCATACGGCTCAAGAGCCGTTTTTAAATGTCTTTATAGTAGGATTTCTCAAAAATAGTCCACATGACCCTAAGGCCTAGCCTCTCCTACTTATGTTACACACGAATGGAAAGGGACCTACAATTTTATGCCGTACCTGAAGGGCAAATTGTGAAGTTCCTTATAACAACTTTACTACCAGATGTTTGTTAAATATTCACGGGTGATGGGACCGTGACATTCTTTTTACATTTTCCGGTATTCAAACTTCGCATCATGCACTTTAAAACTAAGCCCATTTCCCGCAATGAAATTGATCATCTAAGAAGAAACTTTTATTTTCGTTAAGAAGTTTGCAATTTGCCTGTACAGAGATCAACTTTTGTGACATACTCGAGATACTATTACCTGGGCCCCTACAAATTCTGGGAAACAATGACCAATGCTGTCAATTGGCAATATTTCCTTTCTTTAAATACAGTGACCAATGCTGTCAATTGGCAATATTTCCTTTCCTTAAATACATAAATGCAGCAAGCAGCAGCATTGGACTAATTGAGTTGCATTGTTTTGGAATGCATCGCTTAAGCCTTAAACGCTTAAAGCTTGACTGAACGGCTTTTTTTATATGTTCTCCACCACTTAGAACTGTGTTCTTTGAAGTTTGTATTATCCTATATAGCGAACAGTGGACAAATAAATAGAGAGAGTGGAGTAACGATTCGCGCTAATTTAAAATTTTTGCAAATTATAGATTTCTAGATTATTATCTTCCTTTACAAACAGTCGTGGTTTAATGTTGTTGAAGTAAAAAGTATTTTCATCAACTTTTTTTTTTGATTTCGAATTAAGTCTTTCAAACGGAAGTTGCACCTAGCAGAAGGAAATGTTTTCAGCAAGCGAAGTGTAAAAAAATATTGTTTCTATTACACTATAGTTTTTTAAGCGAATATATTAAATTTAACACACTGGCAAAAAAAGTAACTTGGTGGGATATTTGGAAGATTATACACTTTACATACGTATAATATTCCAACTCTTTAAGCTTTATATTACATTTTGACATTCAAGCAATTGAAATTAAATTACTAAATTAAGTTTTTTTAAATTTAAAGGTAATTTTTCATAATACACAAAGATTTAAAAATAAAGATTCGAACTTAAATTTATTTGACACAAAAATCAAATCTCTCTTACTTTTCGACGTCATCAATCAAGAATAAAGTTCTTACTAGCATGTACCCAATAAAATAAAAAGAAAAAATCAGAACTTTATTTTTATTTTTCAGATTTTACATCTGCACTGTGGTTTGTTGTTATGGCTGCATTTCACCTCATCTCCAAAGTGGTGAATAACGAAGTGGTGGTACTTCGTAAAATAATAAAAAAAGATATTATGTATGTTCAAAAATACTGCTTTCATTTTCATTCAGCGTACGTTACTTGATATTTTAATTACTATGATGTTGTCGTATTTTTTAACTGAAATTTTTTTTAACTAAAACTACTTTTCTTTTTAGTTTAAAAAATTAATGTAAAGAATAACGGAACCCAGCTAATAGGTAAGTCAAATGATATGAAAAGTGCTTAAGCGAGAGAAAATAACTCGCTATCAGCTTAAATTTACGACATCTAATTTAAGAGAAGTTAGTAATTAAGTGGTGTCATATCTTCAACTACAAAGGGCTATTCTGGATATACTGAATACTGTGCGACCACGTAGTTTTCTATCGAAAAAAGCTCCGGATAGAAACAGAAATATTTATCTTCACCTTTAGTAGTGCCCAGTCTCCAATTCGTGTTTTTTTCTCGTTTATTAACTTACACTTTATAAAAAATAAATTATTACAAAATTAAATTTAAAAATCATACAGACATGAAATAACCGATCTGAAAAGTTTTCAACAATTCTACAATGGTTCTTACAATAACTAAGTAGGTACATGTTTTTAACTAATTTTTCATTTATGTATTTTTTGCATTTGTTTTTAGAAAAAATTTAAACTTTCTACAATTTAATATTTTTTTTTTTGTTTTTTTTTGTTAAAAAACATACCTATGTACGTAGACTAACTTAACCTATCCTAACTCCAAGGCTGGTCCCTGAACTGTGATCTCTAGTACGCCACTAAAAAAGCCCAATAAATTAAAATAGTAATTATTCACATAACCTTTTCATTGGGGTCCAAAAATCATCTTTTGGGACCCACACTACACAACCACAACCTAAACGTTAGCTTCAACTCAGTTGAGCCTATAATTGTTTTCCCGATTAAACCTGTAAACTTTGGCTGATAAACGCAAGAAACAAGCGAGCCTATTACTCTGTGACAGAGCTCCGAGATGTCTGTAGTATCGGCCAATCTACCAAGCTTCGAAACTTAATCACGACTACTTTAGAGAGCCTAGCAAGATATTGTAGCATAATAATAACTACGCTCCCTTAAAGTATGACGCAACAAATTCCGAAGTGACTTTTCATTCTGGCAGAATTTTGGTTCGAACTGTCCTTTCATTCGAGGTTCGTGTCTGGGATGAAGTCTCCACAGCTCATGTCAACGAAAGAGACGAATAATATCAGGGATAAAAGGGAATTATAACTGCAAGAATTATTTCTCTTGTTCCAGTGGTCGAAGAATTTGCTAGAAGATTCTGGCTATCAGAAACTTCTGCTATATAAGGACAGATGGCGATTGAGAAAGCAGCAGTAGTTTCTAAACTGTGGCGAAGAGATTAGAAAAGTGATAGTGGGCGAAGTTCTAATTTTGTGATAAATTGTAAGTTGAGATTTAAGAAGAAGAAATAATTAGTTTGGATTTGTGAATTAAGTAATTGAAAGGAGATAAAGTGATTTGAGAGGACAGAGACCTTGTAAGAAAAGAATTGCGAAGAATAGTGTGAACCTGAATTGTTCTATAGACTAGAAAATAAAGAAATAATTTCACAGAATATTGTTTTATCTACTCGAGCCGTAGCTCGCATATTACATTGGTGTCAGAAGCGGGATAAAACTTATTCTGTGAATAACTATTTCCGTGGTGTGAAATTGCACAAGCAAAAAAAAAAAAAAAACCATTTCTGTGTTGAGTTAATTAGTTGCGCAAAATGGGTCGCAAATTGGGAAAACTAACTATAACTCAACTAAAGGCTGAACTCAGTAAGCGGAACCTCGACACAACTGGGGGAAAAGATGCCCTACTGATTCGTCTGGAAGAAGCAGTAACGCAGGAAGGTGAAAATCCGCACGACGTAGAGTTTGACGTGGAAGAGGAACCAGCAAGTACAGCAGCCGACCCGGGTATAACAAGTCTGCTCCTGCAACTTAAGTTAGTCATGGACGAACAAAAGAAAGCAATAGAAGATCAAAGGAATTCTCTAGTACTTAAGCTGGACGAACAAAAGAAAGCAATGGGCGACCAAAGGAATTCTCTAGAACTTAAGCTGGACGAACAAAAGAATTCCCTAGATGCTCTGGAAAGTAAACTTGATGAGCAAAACAAGAACTTGGAATCCAAATTCGAAGTGATCGAAGAGAAAATCGAGAAGGTCGAGACGCAACTCGAAAAAGTCGAAACTAGATTCGATGAAAATTTTGAGAAACATGAAACTCAGTTCGGGAAGATAGAGACTCAGTTTGAAAAAGTGGATACGCAATTCGAGATAGTAGGAAAGCAAGTCGAAAATCTTGCTAAGGAGCTCAGCAACGTGAAGAGACAGAAAGCACGGGAATATTCCACTGACGGTCTGAGAAGAAAGGAGATGCAGCCTCCTATCTTCGATGGTCAAACATCATGGCCAATTTATAAGAGGCAATTCGAAGCGGCCGCAATGACCAATAGCTGGGACGATGAAGAGAAGTCTATTGCACTCACGCTTGCACTGAGGGGTCCAGCTGCGGAGCTCTTGCAGACCATCCCGGAAGATAAACAGCAGAACTACGACTCTCTGGTTCAGGCTATCGAGATGCGGTTTGGGGATGAACACATGCAGCAGGTGTACAGGGTTCAGCTGCGTAGTCGAGTCCAGAAAAGGGGGGAAACGCTCCAACAGTTGCAAGCGGATATAGAGCGACTAGCCCATCTTTCATACCCTAAAGCCGGTGAGGAGCTTATCAACGAAATGGCGGTGGAAGCTTTTATTCAGGCCATAGAGGACAGACAACTGCAAATGGCTGTAAGGATGGCTGAAAAGCGAACACTCCCCGAGGCATTGGCATTCGCTTTGTCAATGAAGGCTGCGGACCAAGCATACCAGGGAATACACCGTGTCAGGGAAATGTCCGTCGTGGAATGCTCATGCCAGAGAACAGCCGTCAAGGCTCGCGGAAGTCAAATCCGTTGCTGGAATTGCAACCAAACCGGACACCTACAACGGCAGTGCAGAAGTGCACCTAGACGAGGAAATTGTTCACATTGCGGAAGTAGGAGAAGCAGAGAGGAAGCATCCTGTCGGTCAGACTTCCTAAAACCAGCAGTCGGAAGATGCGTAAGGACCAACTTCGCGGGGCAGAAGTTTGTGACTCTAATCGAGGCCCCCAGGACCACCATTCAAGTTTCGCAAACCAAACGGGGTAACAAGAGCCTGACAGTGGAGGCACTAATCAACGAGAAGAAGTGCGTAGCCACCATCGACACAGGTGCCACTGCCTCCATTGTAAGAAGAGATATCGTCAAAAGCTCCTGGCTGCACAACACCAACAGCTACTGCCTGAAGACTGCAACAGGGGAAATGGCGAAGGTATTTGGAGAAGTTCGTCTTACGATTACTCTGGCAGGACTGACGTTCTCCCATGCGTTTCTGGTGGCAGATATATGCGACGAGTGCATCATCGGAGTAGACTTCATGAAAGCAAATGAAGTAATCTTGGACATCGGGATGCAAGTACTGAGGTATCGAAATGTGGAGATTCCGATGGTGTACGGAAATGAGAATGCCGTAACTCTCAGGACAGTCATCAGTAAAGACGAAGTTTTGCCGCCGTCTTCAGAGACAATCATTTGGACGAAGCTGGAAGGTGATCTTGGGAGCCACCGATTCTACATAGTAGAACCAGACCCAGAGAAGAATTCTCAAGACTACATCGTGGGAAAGACGTTAGTCGAACCAAAGAACACCATGGTTCCAGTGAGGGTTTTGAACGCAAGACCACACACTGTCAAACTAAGGCGAGGGGAGGTGACTGGAAAATGCACGCCGATTACCGCTGTCGCAACAATATCTGAACGTGATGCTCCAAAACCTCTCCCATCACCTTGGACAGCGGAAACGAGAGAGACGATTCTCCAGTCCAGTGAGCTGAATCAGGAGCAGCGAACTATGGCAGAGAATCTTATCAAAGAGTACGCTGATGTATTTGCCTCACAGGACGGAGAATACGGCCGAACACACCTGGTACAACATCGAATAGACACTGGTGATACTAGACCAATTCGTCAGCCTGCTAGGCGCCTTCCATTGGCAAAGCAGACAGAAGTTGCAGAGATGGTGTCGGCAATGGAGAAAGAAGGTCTGATTGAAAGTTCCAAAAGTCCGTGGGCATCACCGGTTGTACTGGTTAAGAAGAAAGGTGGCAGCACGCGGTTCTGCGTGGACTATCGGCAGCTCAATTACGTCACCAAGAAAGACAGCTATCCTCTGCCACGGATTGACGACACGCTAGACACACTATCAGGAGCCCGATGGTTTTCCACTCTCGACGTGAAGAGTGGCTACTGGCAGGTACAGATCCATCCAGAAGACCGGGAGAAAACCGCCTTCACCGCAGGAAATGGGCTATGGCAATTCACGGTAATGCCATTCGGGCTGTGCAATGCTCCGGTGACTGTCGAGCGATTGATGGAATGTGTCCTGCAAGGGTTAACATGGAAAACCTGTTTGGTATACTTGGATGATGTCATCGTCGTTGGAAAAACGTTTGCGCAACACCGAGACAATCTAAGGGATGTGTTTCAAAGGCTTCGAAGTGCCCACCTGAAGCTCAACCCCAAGAAGTGCGCCCTGTTTAGAGCGGAAGTTGCGTCATATTTTTAGGGGGCGTAGTTATTATTATACTACATTATTATATTGTAGCATAATAATAACTACGCTCCTATGTCTATGCAGCAAATTCCGAAGTGACTTTCCATTCTGGCAGAATTTTGGTTCGAACTGTCCTTTCATTCGAGGTTCGTGTCTGGGACGAAGTCTCCACAGCTCATGTCAACGAAAGAGACGAATAATATTAGGGATAAAAGGGAATTATAACTGCAAGAATTATTTCTCTTGTTCCAGTGGTCGAAGAATTTGCTAGAAGTTTCTGGCTATCAGAAACTTCTGCTATATAAGGACAGATGGCGATCAAAAAAAGACACAGTTGGTTTAGAACCGTGGCGAAGAGATTGGAAAAGTGATAATGGGCGAAGTTGTAATTTGGTGATAAATTGAAAGTGGAGAGTAAACAAGAAAAAGTAATTAGTTTGGATTTGTGAATTAACTAATTGAAAGGAGATAAAGTGATTTGAGAGGAAAGAGACCTTGTAAGAAAAGAATTTGCGAAGAATAGTATAGTGCGAACTTGAATTGTTCTATAGACTAGAAAATAAAGAAATAAATTTCACAGAATATCGTTTTATCTACTCGAGCCGTAGCTCGCATGTTACATTGGTGTCAGAAGTGGGATAAAACTTATTCTGTGAATAACTATTTCCGTGGTGTGAAATTGCACAAGAAAAAAAAAAAAAAAAACCATTTCTGTGTTGAGTTAATTAGTTGCGCAAAATGGGTCGCAAATTGGGAAACTAACTATAATTCAAATAAAGGCAGAACTCAGTAAGCGGAACCTCGACACAACTGGGGGAAAAGATGCCCTACTGATTCGTCTGGAAGAAGCAGTAACGCAGGAAGGTGAAAATCCGCACGACGTAGAGTTTGACGTGGAAGAGGAACCAGCAAGTACAGCAGCCGACCCGGGTATAACGAGTCTGCTCCTGCAACTTAAGTTAGTCATGGACGAACAAAAGAAAGCAATAGAAGACCAAAGGAATTCTATAGAACTTAAGCTGGACGAACAAAAGAATTCTCTAGAACTTAAGCTGGATGAACAAAAGAAAGCAATGGACGAACAAAAGAAAGTTGAGATTTAAGAAGAATGAAGTAATCTTGGACATCGGGATGCAAGTACTGAGGTATCGAAATGTGGAGATTCCGATGGTGTACGGAAATGAGAATGCCGTAACTCTCAGGACAGTCATCAGCAAAGACGAGGTTTTGCCGCCGTCTTCAGAGACAATCATTTGGACGAAGCTGGAAGGTGATCTTGGGAGCCACCGATTCTACATAGTAGAACCAGACCCAGAGAAGAATTCTCAAGACTACATCGTGGGAAAGACGTTAGTCGAACCAAAGAACACCATGGTTCGAGTGAGGGTTTTGAACGCAAGACCACACACTGTCAAACTAAGGCGAGGGGATGTGACTGGAAAATGCACGCCGATTACCGCCGTCGCAACAATATATGAACGTGATGCTCCAAAACCTCTCCCATCACCTTGGACAGCGGAAACGAGAGAGACGATTCTCCAGTCCAGTGAGCTGAATCAGGAGCAGCGAACTATGGCAGAGAATCTTATCAATGAGTACGCTGATGTATTTGCCTCACAGGACGGAGAATACGGCCGAACACACCTGGTACAACATCGAATAGACACTGGTGATACTAGACCAATTCGTCAGCCTGCTAGGCGCCTTCCATTGGCAAAGCAGACAGAAGTTGCAGAGATGGTGTCGGCAATGGAGAAAGAAGGTCTGATTGAAAGTTCCAAAAGTCCGTGGGCATCACCGGTTGTACTGGTTAAGAAGAAAGATGGCAGCACGCGGTTCTGCGTGGACTATCGGCAGCTCAATTACGTCACCAAGAAAGACAGCTACCCTCTGCCATGGATTGACGACACGCTAGACACACTATCAGGAGCCCGATGGTTTTCCACTCTCGACTTGAAGAGTGGCTACTGGCAGGTACAGATCCATCCAGAAGACCGGGAGAAAACCGCCTTCACCGCAGGAAATGGGCTATGGCAATTCACGGTAATGCCATCCGGCGACTTTCGAGCGATTGATGGAATGTGTCCTGCAAGGGTTAACATGGAAAACCTGTTTGGTATACTTGGATGATGTCATCGTCGTAGGAAAAACGTTTGCGCAACACCGAGACAATCTAAGGGATGTGTTTCAAAGGCTTCGAAGTGCCCACCTGAAGCTCAACCCCAAGAAGTGCGCCCTGTTTAGAGCGGAAGTCAAGTACCTGGGACACATAATTTCAGCGAAAGGAGTGAGAACCGATCCGGAGAAGGTCGAAGCGGTGAAAAACTGGCCAGTCCCCAAAGACAAACACCAACTAAGGAGCTTCCTGGGCCTAGCCACCTACTACAGACGGTTCGTGAAGGATTTTGCCGGGATCGCAAAGAACCTGCATCAGTTGACGGAAAAGGGAAAACAATTCAAATGGTCAATTGAGTGCGAGAAGAGCTTCAAGGCACTTAAACAACGGCTATGCGATGCCCCGATACTGGCTTACCCCACTCCCGGGGAAACGTTCGTTGTGGATGCAGATGCTAGTAATGTCGGGGTAGGAGCCGTTCTATCCCAGGTGCATGACGGCCAAGAGAAGGTGGTTGCGTACTTCAGCAAGGTGCTCTCTAAGCCAGAAAGGAACTACTGCGTGACAAGGCGGGAACTTCTAGATTTGATCTTGGCTACGAAGCATTTTCACAAATACCTCTACGGGAGGAAGTTCGTTCTTCGCACAGACCATGCAGCCTTAAAATGGCTATTACAGTTCAAGAGTCCTGAGGGTCAGGTCGCAAGATGGATCGAAAGGCTGCAAATCTACGACTACGAAATACAGCATCGTAAAGGAAAACTCCACTCTAATGCGGATGCACTGTCCCGGAGACCATGCAGAACGGATTGTAAACATTGTGCGCGTCAGGAAGAACGGGAGCTGGTTTCCATCCAAAGAATGAGAGCCGAACCTATCGCCGGCTGGAGCCTAGATGAGATCCGGAACGCTCAGAAGGAAGACCCGGATATCGAGCCGATTCTGGCCTGGAAGGATAACATGGAGAAACCGGATCATCAGGACATCTCTCACAGAAGCCCGACCTTAAAGGCATATTTTGCGCAGTGGGACTCCCTCCATGTCCAAGAAGGTGTTCTGAGAAGAAAATGGGAATCCTCCGACGGAAAGTCGTTTGTAATGCAGCTTGTCGTACCGCGGACGAGGGTCAAGGAGGTGTTACAGGAAATGCATGGCGGGGCGACCGGAGGCCACTTGGGAGTGAATAAGACGCTAGAAAAGGTACGAGAACGTTTTTATTGGTTAAAAGCGAAGGAAGATATCGAAGACTGGTGCAGAAAATGCGACGTGTGTGCAGCTAGCAAGGGTCCGAGAATCAAAACTCGAGGTAAGATGCACCAATACAACGTGGGAGCACCTTTCGAACGAATCGCCATCGACATCGCAGGGCCCTTTCCGGAAACCGACAATGGTAATCGGTATATACTCGTAGTGATGGACTACTTCAGTAAGTGGCCGGAAGCGTTTCCGATCCCTAACCAGGAAGCCAGAACCGTGGCGGAGCAGATCGTCTACAATTGGGTTAGCAGATTCGGTGTGCCCTTGGAATTGCATTCTGACCAAGGGCGGAACTTCGAGTCAAGAATCTTCCAAGAGATGTGTCAACTACTCGGAATCAAAAAGACAAGGACAACCCCGCTTCATCCACAGTCGGACGGTATGGTGGAGCGTTTCAATAGGACTTTGGACGAACATCTCTCGAAGGTCGTAGGTGACTACCAACGGGATTGGGACCGGCAGATTCCCTTGTTTTTGATGGCCTATAGAAGTGCCGTGCATAGCACTACTCGACATACGCCGTTCGAAATCTTATTTGGTGGAATAGCTCGTTTACCCAGTGAGGTGAAATTTGGATCTCCTACCAATGAGCCCAGAAATGAAGAAGAGTACGTGGCGGACCTTAGGGAAAGGCTTAGGGACATACACCAAAGGACCAGAAGCCAGATTAAGATGACGAGCGACCGCATGAAGACCAGGTATGATGCCAAGGCAACAACGTCAGGATTCCAGGAAGGAGATCTGGTGTGGCTGTATAATCCCCATCGCCAAAAGGGGAAATCACCTAAATTACAGCGGAACTGGGAAGGTCCCTACAGAATAGTAATCCGCATCAACGATGTTGTCTACCGCATCCAGCGAGGACCGAGGGCCAAAATGAAAGTGGTTCATGTGGACCGACTGAGTCGATACAATGGCCGAAATGAGGATGCACTTGTTCGGGACGAACACGTCTAAGAGGGGGGCAGTGTAGCATAATAATAACTACGCTCCTATGTCTATGCAGCAAATTCCGAAGTGACTTTCCATTCTGGCAGAATTTTGGTTCGAACTGTCCTTTCATTCGAGGTTCGTGTCTGGGACGAAGTCTCCACAGCTCATGTCAACGAAAGAGACGAATAATATCAGGGATAAAAGGGAATTATAACTGCAAGAATTATTTCTCTTGTTCCAGTGGTCGAAGAATTTGCTAGAAGTTTCTGGCTATCAGAAACTTCTGCTATATAAGGACAGATGGCGGTCAAAAAAAGGGACAGTTGGTTTTAGAACCGTGGCGAAGAGATTGGAAAAGTGATAATAAGCGAAGTTGTAATTTGGTGATAAATTGAAAGTGGAGAGTAAACAAGAAAAAGTAATTAGTTTGGATTTGTGAATTAAGTAATTGAAAGGAGATAAAGTGATTTGAGAGGAAAGAGACCTTGTAAGAAAAGAATTTGCGAAGAATAGTATAGTGTGAACTTGAATTGTTCTATAGACTAGAAAATAAAGAAATAAATTTCACAGAATATCGTTTTATCTACTCGAGCCGTAGCTTGCATATTACAATATGGACCCCGATATTTCTGAATAAATTTCTTATTAGTGCCGACAGAGGTGTCGACATGCTTAATTACTACAAAATCACCAACTGTATAAGTTTTAGCGGGCACACTGTGCTTCAGAAAGTATTTCGCCTTGTATTCCTGAGATTTCCTAATGGCGGCCGAAGCCTATGACCAAGACTAAACATATCTTCCAAATACTCAGTAAGCTCGTCAATAACCGTTCTGCGTTGATCCACTCCAAACGGCAATTTACTCGGGGACTCCTTCGCTGAACTGTGGACAATCATCATTTATGACTAGGATATGTTTTCGTTTAGAAACTAAGGTGGGCAATGGTCCGAAATGGTCCATGTGAATGAATCTGGTTATGACATTTGTCGACCGCTAAATGACCAACTTTTTCATGCACCATTCTAATAACGTAATCGTTCGATTGCTTCTATTTCTAACTTCTCTCTGAGCTAATTATATTAATTTCTGGGTCTCGGTTCTGAGCTACTTGTATATGTATATGAGTATCTACCTCGTCACTAGTTAGAGCAGCGACTACATGACATCGGCTCAACGCGTCTACGTGCCCCATAGACTTCCCACTTCGGTGTGTATCGTGTAGTCGTTGTTTTCGAGCTCTAGTGCCCACCTAGAAATTCTGAGGTTCACTTGCTTCTTACTGAGTGTAAGGGTAAGCGAGTTACAATCTGTGATGATTTTAAACGGTACACCTTCCAAGTATACTCGGAAACGTCGTAATGAGTAGATAATGGCTAGGGTCTCTAGCTCAAAGCTATGGTATCTGTTTTCGAGAAATATGCGACTGGGTGAAACCTTTTGTCATCCTGGCGCTGCATCAGGACTGACCCAAATTCTAAACTACTTACGTCGCAATGTAACTCAGTTTCCCTTTCGGGACTATAAATAGCCAACACCAGTGCAGTAACAAGTTTGTCGAGTAGCTCCCGAAAAGCCTTTACACAGTCTGCGGAAAAGTCATATCTGCTCTCCTTACGTAATAATTCTAAAAGCGGTTTATCTATTTTGGAAAATGGCGGTACGAATCGGCGGAAATACGAGAACAACTTGATACATCGGTGCAACTCGTGATGATTCCTCGGCATCGGGTACCGCTTGATATTTCGAATGTGAGCATCAGTCGGTCGAATTCCCGACGCGTTCACAGAAAGACCCAAGTATTCTAATTCGTCATAACCGAACTTGCACTTGTTCAGTTTAAGTTCCAACCCTTTTTCACTAAGGCGGCGCAGAACCTCAGCAACAATTTCCATGTGAGGTTCGAAGTCGGTTGTTGCTATCAAAATATCGTCCAGGTAGACAATCATCTTACCCGTCTCGATTAAATCCTGGAATATATCATGCAAGAACCGCTGAAAATTAGCGGGTGCATTCTTCAACCCAAACGGCATCCGAACATACTCGTACTGCCCATCTGGTGTTACGAAGGAGGTGAACTTCACTGAATTTTCATCCATGATGAAAACCATCTTTCAAATCCAACAATGTAAACCATCGTTTACCCCCTAGAAACCCTATACAATATTCGATAAGACGCAGCGCAAAATAATCCCTAATCGTTTTCTTATTCAGTGCACGGTAGTCAATGCACATGCGCAATTCAGCGTTGTTTTTCTTAGCAAGCGCAACAGCGGATGCGTAAGGAGACTTGCTTTGTCGGATAATTCCCCTTTCCATCAAGTCTTTCACCCTTTTGCATACCTCGTTCCTCTCAAATACAGAAAGTGCCCTTGGTGAGCAATGAGACGGCGTATCATCCGTTAAACAAATCCTCATTTTATAATATGGGCTTTGTATTCAACATCGATCGGATTTAAATAATTCCTATTTATAATTGCTTTAAGAGCATCGCACTGACTCTTACTTAACTTCGGACAGACGTTAATATTTGGCTGCGGTTCGCCTAAGTCTATCTCAAGGATCGATGAAATACCATCGTCATCAAAGCGGGCCAGCGGTGGAATAACTACAGCCAGCGGGGTAAGGACAGCGGTTCGGCTAACACTATTACCATACGGCAGATTTAAAAACTTTACGGAGTTCACAAATTTACTCCTATCACGCGAATAGGACTGCGGGCCATTACAATTACTAATACTATTAATACTACCCAAGTCAGAAGTATCGACAATCAAATTTTTCAAAATAAGGTTTTTATTTAATTCAAATTCATTGTTAATTTTATGGTAATGCCTTATCTGACGTAAATGGATATGGAAAACTCTTAGGAAACTGCGCCCCAAAATCAACGGCAGCGTCATCAGGTTATCTGGAAATACTAAAAGAGGCAGTTTTCTAATGCCGTTCAGAAATTTAATATAACATTGTATCATACCGTACGTCTAGAGTCTGACTCGTCCAACGCCGGTGTATCTCGTCGGTTTCGGTACGTCTGATAATCTGATGTCGCTTGGGACCAGTGAGCACCTGATGATGTTAATCGCGCTACCGGTATCAAACAAAGAAAAGCAATTTACAAACTTAGCACTTCTGACTTGGTCTACGGAAAAAGCAACACTTACCGTTTGCATGGCGCTGATGGCACCAGCCAACTCATCTTCGCTACTTGGGTCATCTTCTAATGCCTTGGTGCCTGCTGCTACGATTCTCTGGTGCTTTTGGTTCGTCTTCGGGCAGACGTTGTGGAAGTTGCCGACTTCATTGCAGATAAAGCAGGCGTTCCGTGGTCTCAGCGGTTTGGTGCAGCTGGTTTTATAATGCCCAAACTTGGAGCAATTGTAGCTCCGCACTTCGGAGAGCTCCTTCGGTTCGGCTACAACTGGCTTCGTTTTCTTCGGGACGGCGACTGCGGGTGACTTGGTCGTTTTCTTTTCTCTTGTTACGTTTTTGCTGGTATCGGTCCAATCGGGTCAAGAGATCAGCGACGGTCTTAGCATCATTGATGATAGTGATGTCGGCGCTGTCGTCATCAAGTCCATCAACGATGAATGTAATCAGCTCCGACTCTGGCACGGATATTTTAGCCAACGCTTTCATGGCGATTACAAAATCCAAACAGGATTCGTCGGGTCTCATGCGGCGCTGTTCCAACTGTCGATACACGTCGCAGTGTGTGATCTGCCGCCAAACGCCTCAAAGTGCATTCTTCAGTTCGACGTAATTTACGACGCCCAGAGTGCAAACGAACTCTTTCGCTGTCTCTTTGAGCAACCTCCGCACGCCCAAGCACATTTCGTCGGCCGTAAATCCGCGTGTGGCCGTATACTGCTCGAACTCGGCGAACCACTTGTGGATGTCATAGTGATTCCTTCCTGTGAATGGGTTTAGCGAGCTCTCCAAATTATCGAAACTTACTGCGCAATGAACGTGGCTCTGCCTCTGTGTGCTACCTTCGGCCTCCTGTATTTGCTGCTGTAGCATGAGCATCTCTCGTCGCAGGCGTAGCACGTGGATCTGTGCTTGGAGTCGGCTTGCTTCGGCTTCTTCTGGCACGGGCTCTGTGTGTTGGTGTTCGGCGGGTTCTCCTCTGGCATCTTCATAACGTTCGGCGGCTACTTCGTCGGCGGGTTCGTCGGCTGGCTCGTCAGCGGATTGTCCATTTCTCGTGGAATTCGGCGGTCGTCGTGTAGCCAACATTTCTTCATACAGCGGGCGCAACTGCGCCACTGTAGCGCTCGGGGGAAACTCGATGTTTGCACACAAAAGTGCATCCACCATTGTTTGGCTGGATATGCGCACGTTTGACATCTGTTTTCTGCGATTGTCGACTGAGAGGGCTTAAAACGAATTTAATCAAAATTAACCGCGTTTTAATTGTAGGCTGTACCCCACATCTGAGGTGTAAACATTATCGGATTTTATAAAACGTCGATTTAATTTTTACTAGTCGATACCATTTATTGCTTCCTCTCGTCTTCACTGTCACTCCAAAAAGTGACTCCTCCTCCGGAAATATATTGTAGCATAATAATAACTACGCCCCTACGACTATGTAGCAAATTCCGAAGTGACTTTTCATTCTGGCAGAATTTTGGTTCGAACTGTCCTTTCATTCGAGGTTCGTGTCTGGGACGAAGTCTCCACAGCTCATGTCAACGAAAGAGACGAATAATATCAGGGATAAAAGGGAATTATAACTGCAAGAATTATTTCTCTTGTTCCAGTGGTCGAAGAATTTGCTAGAAGTTTCTGGCTATCAGAAACTTCTGCTATATAAGGACAGATGGCGATTGAGAAAGCAGCAGTAGTTTTTAAACTGTGGCGAAGAGATTAGAAAAGTGATAATGGGCGAAGTTGTAATTTTGTGATAAATTGAAAGTTGAGATTTAACAAGAAGAAGTAATTAGTTTGGATTTGTGAATTAAGTAATGGAAAGGAGATAAAGTGATTTGAGAGGACAGAGACATTGTAAGAAAAGAATTGCGAAGAATAGTATAGTGTGAACCTGAATTGTACTATAGACTAGAAAATAAAGAAATAATTTCACAGAATATTGTTTTATCTACTCGAGCCGTAGCTCGCATATTACATTGGTGTCAGAAGTGGGATAAAACTTATTCTGTGAATAACTATTTCCGTGGTGTGAAATTGAAAAAAAAAAAAAAAAACGATTTCCGTGTTGAGTTAATTAGTTGCGCAAAATGGGTCGCAAATTGGGAAAACTAACTATAATTCAACTAAAGGCAGAACTCAGTAAGCGGAACCTCGACACAACTGGGGGAAAAGATGCCCTGCTGATTCGTCTGGAAGAAGCAGTAACGCAGGAAGGTGAAAATCCGCACGACGTAGAGTTTGACGTGGAAGAGGAACCAGCAAATACAGCAGCCGACCCGGGTATAACGAGTCTGCACCTGCAACTTAAGTTAGTCATGGACGAACAAAAGAAAGCAATAGAAGACCAAAGGAATTCTATAGAACTTAAGCTGGACGAACAAAAGAATTCTCTAGAACTTAAGCTGGATGAACAAAAGAAAGCAATGGACGAACAAAAGAAAGCAATGGACGAACAAAAGAAAGCAATGGACGAACAAAAGAAAACAATGGACGAACAAAAGAATTCTCTAGATGCTCTGGAAAGTAAACTTGATGAGCAAAACAAGAACTTGGAATCCAAATTCGAAGTGATCGAAGAGAAAATCGAGAAGGTCGAGACGCAACTCGAAAAAGTCGAAACTAGATTCGATGAAAATTTTGAGAAACATGAAACTCAGTTCGGGAAGATAGGGACTCAGTTTGAAAAAGTGGATACGCAATTCGAGATAGTAGGAAAGCAAGTCGAAAATCTTGCTAAGGAGCTCAGCAACGTGAAGAGACAGAAAGCACGGGAATATTCCACTGACGGTCTGAGAAGAAAGGAGATGCAGCCTCCTATCTTCGATGGTCAAACATCATGGCCAATTTATAAAAGGCAATTCGAAGCGGCCGCAATGACCAATAGCTGGGACGATGAAGAGAAGTCCATTGCACTCACACTTGCACTGAGGGGTCCAGCTGCGGAGCTCTTGCAGACCATCCCGGAAGATAAACAGCAGAACTACGATTCTCTGGTTCAGGCTATCGAGATGCGGTTTGGGGATGAACACATGCAGCAGGTGTACAGGGTTCAGCTGCGTAGTCGAGTCCAGAAAAGGGGGGAAACGCTCCAACAGTTGCAAGCGGATATAGAGCGACTAGCCCATCTTTCATACCCTAAAGCCGGTGAGGAGCTTATCAACGAAATGGCGGTGGAAGCTTTTATTCAGGCCATAGAGGACAGACAACTGCAAATGGCTGTAAGGATGGCTGAAAAGCGAACACTCCCCGAGGCATTGGCATTCGCTTTGTCAATGAAGGCTGCGGACCAAGCATACCAGGGAATACACCGTGTCAGGGAAATGTCCGTCGTGGAATGCTCATGCCAGAGAACAGCCGTCAAGGCTCGCGGAAGTCAAATCCGTTGCTGGAATTGCAACCAAACCGGACACCTACAACGGCAGTGCAGAAATGCACCTAGACGAGGAAATTGTCCACATTGCGGAAGTACGAGAAGCAGAGAGGAAGCATCTGGAGGTGATAACATCCATCCTGTCAGTCAGACTTCCCAAAACCAGCAGTCGGGAAATGCGTAAGGACCAACTTCGCGGGGCAGAAGTTGGTTACTGGAATCGAGGCCCCCAGGACCACCATTCAAGTTTCGCAAACCAAACGGGGTAACAAGAGCCTGACAGTGGAGGCACTAATCAACAAGAAGAAGTGCGTAGCCACCATCGACACAGGTGCCACTGCCTCCATTGTAAGAAGAGATATCGTCAAAAGCTCCTGGCTGCACAACACCAACAGCTACTGCCTGAAGACTGCAACAGGGGAAATGGCGAAGGTATTTGGAGAAGTTCGTCTTACGATTACTCTGGCAGGACTGACGTTCTCCCATGCGTTTCTGGTGGCAGATATATGCGACGAGTGCATCATCGGAATAGACTTCATGAAAGCAAATGAAGTAATCTTGGACATCGGGATGCAAGTACTGAGGTATCGAAATGTGGAGATTCCGATGGTGTACGGAAACGAGAATGCCGTAACTCTCAGGACAATCATTTGGACGAAGCTGGAAGGTGTTCTTGGGAGCCACCGATTCTACATAGTAGAACCAGACCCAGAGAAGAATTCTCAAGACTACATCGTGGGAAAGACGTTAGTCGAACCAAAGAACACCATGGTTCCAGTGAGAGTTTTGAACACAAGACCACACACTGTCAAACTAAGGCGAGGGGAGGTGACTGGAAAATGCACGCCGATTACCGCCGTCGCAACAATATCTGAACATGATGCTCCAAAACCTCTCCCATCACCTTGGACAGCGGAAACGAGAGAGACGATTCTCCAGTCCAGTGACCTGAATCAGGAGCAGCGAACTATGGCAGAGAATCTTATCAATGAGTACGCTGATGTATTTGCCTCACAGGACGGAGAATACGGCCGAACACACCTGGTACAACATCGAATAGACACTGGTGATACTAGACCAATTCGTCAGCCTGCTAGGCGCCTTCCATTGGCAAAGCAGACAGAAGTTGCAGAGATGGTGTCGGCAATGGAGAAAGAAGGTCTGATTGAAAGTTCCAAAAGTCCGTGGGCATCACCGGTTGTACTGGTTAAGAAGAAAGATGGCAGCACGCGGTTCTGCGTGGACTATCGGCAGCTCAATTACGTCACCAAGAAAGACAGCTACCCTCTGCCACGGATTGACGACACGCTAGACACACTATCAGGAGCCCGATGGTTTTCCACTCTCGACTTGAAGAGTGGCTACTGGCAGGTACAGATCCATCCAGAAGACCGGGAGAAAACCGCCTTCACCGCAGGAAATGGGCTATGGCAATTCACGGTAATGCCATTCGGGCTGTGCAATGCTCCGGCGACTTTCGAGCGATTGATGGAATGTGTCCTGCAAGGGTTAACATGGAAAACCTGTTTGGTATACTTGGATGATGTCATCGTCGTAGGAAAAACGTTTGCGCAACACCGAGACAATCTAAGGGATGTGTATCAAAGGCTTCGAAGTGCCCACCTGAAGCTCAACCCCAAGAAGTGCGCCCTGTTTAGAGCGGAAGTCAAGTACTTGGGGCACATAATTTCAGCGAAAGGAGTGAGAACCGATCCGGAGAAGGTCGAAGCGGTGAAAAACTGGCCAGTCCCCAAGGATAAACACCAACTAAGGAGCTTCCTGGGCCTAGCCACCTACTACAGACGGTTCGTGAAGGATTTTGCTGGGATCACAAAGAACCTGCACCAGTTGACGGAAAAGGGAAAACAATTCAAATGGTCAATTGAGTGTGAGAAGAGCTTCAAGGCACTTAAACAACGGCTATGCGATGCCCCGATACTGGCTTACCCCACTCCCGGAGAAACGTTCATTGTGGATGCATATGCTAGTAATGTCGGGGTAGGAGCCGTACTCTCCCAGGTGCATGACGGCCAAGAGAAGGTGGTTTCGTACTTTAGCAAGGTGCTCTCTAAACCAGAAAGGAACTACTGCGTGACAAGGCGGGAACTTCTAGCTTTGATCTTGGCTACGAAGCATTTTCACAAATACCTCTACGGGAGGAAGTTCGTTCTTCGCACAGACCATGCAGCCTTAAAATGGCTATTACAGTTCAAGAGTCCTGAGGGTCAGGTCGCAAGATGGATCGAAAGGCTGCAAATCTACGACTACGAAATACAGCATCGTAAAGGAAGGCTCCACTCTAATGCGGATGCACTGTCCCGGAGACCATGCAGAACGGATTGTAAACATTGTGCGCGTCAGGAAGAACGGAAGCTGGTTTCCATCCAATGAATGAGAGCCGAACCTATCGCCGGCTGGAGCGTAGATGAGATCCGGAACGCTCAGAAGGAAGACCCGGATATCGAGCCGATTCTGGCCTGGAAGGAGAACATGGAGAAACCGGATCATCAGGACATCTCTCACAGAAGCCCGACCTTAAAGGCATATTTTGCGCAGTGGGACTCCCTCCATGTCCAAGAAGGTGTTCTGAGAAGAAAATGGGAATCCTCCGACGGAAAGTCGTTTGTAATGCAGCTTGTCGTACCGCGGACGAGGGTCAAGGAGGTGTTACAGGAAATGCATGGCGGGGCGACCGGAGGCCACTTGGGAGTGAATAAGACGCTAGAAAAGGTACGAGAACGTTTTTATTGGTTAAAAGCGAAGGAAGATATCGAAGACTGGTGCAGAAAATGCGACGTGTGTGCAGCTAGCAAGGGTCCGAGAATCAAAACTCGAGGTAAGATGCACCAATACAACGTGGGAGCACCTTTCGAACGAATCGCCATTGACATCGCAGGGCCCTTTCCGGAAACCGACAATGGTAATCGGTATATACTCGTAGTGATGGACTACTTCAGTAAGTGGCCGGAAGCGTTTCCGATCCCTAACCAGGAAGCCAGAACCGTGGCGGAGCAGATCGTCTACAATTGGGTTAGCAGATTCGGTGTGCCCTTGGAATTGCATTCTGACCAAGGGCGGAACTTCGAGTCAAGAATCTTCCAAGAGATGTGTCAACTACTCGGAATCAAAAAGACAAGGACAACCCCGCTTCATCCACAGTCGGACGGTATGGTGGAGCGTTTCAATAGGACTTTGGGCGAACATCTCTCGAAGGTCGTAGGTGACTACCAACGGGATTGGGACCGGCAGATTCCCTTGTTTTTGATGGCCTATAGAAGTGCCGTGCATAGCACTACTCGACATACGCCGTTCGAAATCTTATTTGGTGGAATAGCTCGTTTACCCAGTGAGGTGAAATTTGGATCTCCCACCAATGAGCCCAGAAATGAAGAAGAGTACGTGGCGGACCTTAGGGAAAGGCTTAGAGACATACACCAAAGGACCAGAAGCCAGATTAAGATGACGAGCGACCGCATGAAGACCAGGTATGATGACAAGGCAACAACGTCAGGATTCCAGGAAGGAGATCTGGTGTGGCCGTATAATCCCCATCGCCAAAAGGGGATATCACCTAAATTACAGCGGAACTGGGAAGGTCCCTACAGAATAGTAACCCGCATCAACGATGTTGTCTACCGCATCCAGCGAGGACCGAGGGCCAAAATGAAAGTGGTTCATGTGGACCGACTGAGTCGATACAATGGCCGAAATGAGGATGCACTTGTTCGGGACGAACACGTCTAAGAGGGGGGCAGTGTAGCATAATAATAACTACGCCCCTACGACTATGCAGCAAATTCCGAAGTGACTTCATTCTGGCAGAATTTTGGTTCGAACTGTCCTTTCATTCGAGGTTCGTGTCTGGGACGAAGTCTCCACAGCTCATGTCAACGAAAGAGACGAATAATATCAGGGATAAAAGGGAATTATAACTGCAAGAATTATTTCTCTTGTTCCAGTGGTCGAAGAATTTGCTAGAAGTTTCTGGCTATCAGAAACTTCTGCTATATAAGGACAGATGGCGATTGAGAAAGCAGCAGTAGTTTTTAAACTGTGGCGAAGAGATTAGAAAAGTGATAATGGGCGAAGTTGTAATTTTGTGATAAATTGAAAGTTGAGATTTAACAAGAAAAAGTAATTAGTTTGGATTTGTGAATTAAGTAATGGAAAGGAGATAAAGTGATTTGAGAGGACAGAGACCTTGTATGAAAGGAATTGCGAAGAATAGTATAGTGTGAACCTGAATTGTTCTATAGACTAGAAAATAAAGAAATAATTTCACAGAATATTGTTTTATCTACACGAGCCGTAGCTCGCATATTACAATATTATAACCACATGGATATGCAAATACAATATGGCCGTACTTTTAATTTATTCTACTTAATTATAGATGGCACTAGGATATACTTAAGCTACTTTAACATCTAAGTCCTATTTGGCCTTACACATTATTGTATTGTTAATCACTTAAACTGTACTTCAAAAAAACAAGTAACATAAAAATCAAGTAACATTTAAATTCGTTATACGTAAATTTAGTAAAAAAAAAAAGAAAAAAGAATGAAATGAAGGAAATTATTTAAACTGTATGAACACTTTTGTTAAAAGTATCATAAGTAATATTGGAAAAGCATAATATCAAAATAATATTAGAATGAAGCCGTGGACGTCTTCGCTTAAGAAGGAGAATAGTTCTGAATCATCAACAGATCGGCGTAAAAAAAAATATTGGCATCCAAGGGCTTGGACTTGGATTTTTGCTTAGTTACTTTGTTAACGACTGAACTGCTGAAAGTTATGATTATCCACCAGCGGTATCTGCATACGTTGTTTGTCATAACTTAATCATTATCATCATTATCTCATTTTACCTCGCAAGTGTAAAGAGAATAATGTCAATCATAGCAGTGCGATCTTGGTATCGATGATCTCTTTTGGCCAACGGAACCTTGTTTATGAAATGATGTGAGCAGATAAAAAGACCCCTTAGTTTAGTCACATTTAGACCGCGTTAGAGTGTGTATTAAAGCTTCCTCATAGAGGAAAATATTGCGTTCGAGGGTGGAGTATGAAAGCTTCCTCATAGAGGAAAATATTTGAAAAACAATAAAAACTGGTATAATTAAAATATTTAAAGTATGTTTTAATTGAAATTAATTTATATACTTAAATACGTGCATAATATACGTAAATAAACGTATATTTTTTAAGCAATATTCTTGGAAGTTGAAGGTTTTTCGATAGAAATGTTTACAAAGCTAGGGCAACGATAATTAACGTAGTCTTACGCCTTTTATTATATAGGGAGGTGTTACGGAGTAGGCAGATAAGGGAGAAAGGGGTGAGGTGACGATGCGCGTAAATTTTAAATTGTAACTTTCTGTATATATTGAGGAAGGTAAGTTATTTCACATTTTTGCTGAAGTCAGGCTCTAAAGTAAAGTGCACGTATATTACGGTTAAATAGACGAGCAACACACAACTATATATTACATTCGAACATACTTACATATGTGGTGCAAATACCGGTACAAGAGCACTAAACATCAAATTCTTCGGCAGTGTTCGAAAGAAGGAATTTGGCTGCATATAGACTAACTACGGATCAGTCTAGTACAAGCTTTTAGCTGAACACATTGAAGTAAACTAAAACATGTGACGTGATCTCCCGCTCAAACATACGAGTTGTATTCAAGTTAAAGACGAACTTAAGCTTTATAGATTATAGCCAAATCCACAAGAGTGAAAAACCGTTTACGCCTTTGAGTATTCTAATTCAATGACTAGCAATTGCTGTTATGACAAACGTTTGCAGCTTCCTCGTGATAGTGACGGTCACTCTCCAGGTACCACACCCATATAGCAGCACGGATTCAACATTGGAACGGAACAGTCGTAGCTTGGTGTTTAAGCTAATTGCATTACCTCGCCAAACTACGGATAGCATCACAAACGCAGATTTTTTTTTTTTTTGTCAATAGGTGTCTACGGTACATCTTAAGGATATTCTGGCCAAACCGTATCTCTAATGAACAGCTTTATCCGAGAACGGGCCATGAACCTATAGGCACAACCATACGACGACGAAAGTGGTAGTGGATCGGTCACTCTCTCCGAAAGGGTGACAGGTCCATAGCTAACCAAGCAATGCAAGGGAACCCGCTTACCCAAGATGGCAGGACACGAGGCGGTACGTGGCGCAGAACAGTTGAGAAGGAAGCACGACAACTGGGAAAGAGTTGGGGAGAGCTGAGGCACATTTCCAGAGGCCCTAGGACCCACAAGGGGATACAGGACATAAGTAAGTAATTGCTGTTATGAGATGATTGAAAACATTTTGAAAATATTTTGACTAAAACCTAATTTTAGTTAAAACTTATCAAAATTTCGTATATTACGTACGAACATATGTAGTTACAGTTCAAACACCCTGTTAATATGAAGATGGCATCCTTACTACGTTTATATGCACACTTGAATCCAGCTTCAACCCGGGTTGAAATTCATATAAACGCAGATAGAGTTGAAATAGGATTGACTCAACTCGACTCAGCTAACAGAGCTGGATCGAGTTAGAAAAATGCATGTATACCTGAGTTGAGGGGTTGAACTGACATGTTGCCTCTGTGTGTGTGTGATTTTAGATAACGAATCTAACACAACAGAGCACTAACACAATCAAAAGCAGAATGTCTGCTATACTTATCTGTCAGTTCAACCACTTTTGAATTTTTCAATCTTTCAACTCGGTGTGTAGAAAGATTCAGATCGAAATCTCAACTCGATCCCTCGATTCTGCATATAAACGTGGTACCTGTTTCATTCTCCTGTTCGTTGGGTTCATTCCGAAAGCTTTCGAGTTAGTTTGTTCAAGAATCATCAAAATTTTAAATATAAAGCTTTCTTTTGAGCTTGGGGCGGAACCATTAACACTCATTGATTTTTTTATAATGGTGTTTGAAGCTTTTCTTTTTAATTGAAATAAATTAAAAAATGTAAAAAAAATTAATAAAAACATAAATCAGACAAACTATAAACTAAATTCTTAAATTGCATGCGTTGTAGAGGCCCTAGGACCCACAAGGGGATACAGGACATAAGTAAGTAATTGCTGTTATGAGATGATTGAAAACATTTTGAAAATATTTTGACTAAAACCTAATTTTAGTTAATTCACAAACTTATCAAAATTTCGTATATTACGTACGAACATATGTAGCAACAGTTCAAACACCCTGTTAATATGAAGATGTCATCCAGTTTCATTCTCCTGTTCGTTGGGCTCATTCCGAAAGCTTTCGGGTTTGTTTGTTCAAGAATCATCAACATTTTAAACTAAAAGCTTTCTTTTGAGCTTGGGGTGGAACCATTAACACCATTGATTTTTTTATAATGGAGTTTGAAGCTTTTCTTTTTGATTGAAATGAATTAAAAATTGTAAAAAAAATTAATAAAAACATAAATCAGACAAATTATAAACTAAATTCTTAAATTGCAGGCATATGCACTGAACTCGAAAATAAAAACCGCAACATTTTTTGTATATATATATATATATATCTATATATATATATATCTATATATATATATATCTATATATATATATATCTATATATGTATATATATAGATGTATTTATATTAATTTTCGGACCATTTTTTGCACAAACTACACATAAAATGTCATAATTTTTTTTTAATAATAATAATACATACTTATTTAATATTAATATAATATTTATTCAATTTTAAATTTTATCCATTCTTTCTTTTTGCAGAAAATGTAGACCAACTTAACCTACCCTAACTCTAAGTCTGGTCCCTGAACTGTGATCTCTAGTACGCCACTAAAAAAGCCCAATAAATTAAAATAGTTATTATTCACACAACCTTTTCACTGGGGTTCAAAAATCATCTTTTGGGACCCACACTTAACCTAAACGTTAGCTTCAACTCAGTTGAGCCTATAATTGTTTTTCCGATTAAACCTGTAAACGTTGGCTGATAAACGCAAGAAGAATGCAGAGCTCCGAGATATCTGTAGTATCGGCAAATCTACGAAGCTTCGAAGCGTAATCACGACTACTTTAGAGAGCCTATAGCAAGATATGTTACTCTTTTGTTAATCTCCAATCCTTGCTCTACACTTTTGTATTCTCTGATTCTCTTAAGTTTCATTGAAAATAAGTATTTTATTTTTTTATTTATTATTTAATAACAGGTACTTAAAAGTAGCCTGGTAAAAATAAACATAAAAGAGCTTAGCTGCGAGGGCTATTAGCTCTGAAGTAAATTGACTAGAAAAAAAGTAGATCATTTGATCTCGACCGAACTACAGACTGAATAGGTAATCATTAAAAATTCTCAAAATGAATGAGTACCCGCCGGGGGGAATGATTCACGAAAGTCAAAAATAGGCATCACTAAATCCCCTGAATTGTACCTTTCTCAATCCGACAGATCGCAGATTCTCTCTTCTTATTCTATTCAGTTGCATTTTCAATTGGTATTTGTATGAACAGTGATACGCTTTAGCAGATTCAACTGTGACGATTTTCGAGTTTCGAAAACCATTCCCCCCCGCGGATTTTAAAATAAGGTTGTTTATCTAATAGCAAGGTTCCAACTTTCGTCAAAAAAATTACTAAATCTTACACTCAAATGTTCGTCAAGTCTAGTACGGTAACCAAATTTAAAGCTTTCTGGAAATTTACCAAATTCATGAACCAAATTCCTTGATGGATATGCGTAGCGCCAAAGTTTCTACTTATTACATCCACGGTACACTATTGCAAGGTATCCTAAATAATTTAAATAACTTTTACCACACATACGCTGAGGATTTAAGGTTTTTTTTAGACCAGGCGTATACGCAGATTGAGTTGAGACCGCATCGACTCGACCCGACAAAAAAAATGTTCTCTGATTGGATCGTAAGTTTACAAATCCTTCAATCATCCATCTATATGCTCTATTTGATTGGCCGGTGAGTATGGTTCAAAAAATATATTATAAAATTAAATATTCAAAGAACAACACTGCTTGCGAATTTCTATAAATCTTGTATTAAACCAAACATCTATACGTTGTTGTAGAGTGACTGCATGACTTCGGTCTAGTTTGAATACACCCTCTCCCATAATTTAACATTTTTAACTAGAGCTGTAAAGTACTTAAGTAATTGAGGACCTAAGTCTTTTCAAGTAGAAGTATTAGGTACTCGTACTGGTACTTGAAAAAAAAGACAAGTACCAGTACTTTCCAGTATATGGGCACAAGTACCAAGTATTTCAAGGACTTTTTCAAGTATTTTGAACAATTTATTTATTAACGTCAGTTTCTAAATATTGTGAATGTTGTGGAAAATGCTTTTGCGAGCGGGGCACACACCTATGTCGGTAAAAGGCAGGCACACCATCGCACATGGCTTTCGGCAGACACTTGGAGATGGATCGATGAGCGTACAACAATAAAGGTTCGGATTGCAGCGGCCTCAGCAGTAGAGAGAACCGAGTTAGAAACCCAGTACCGTACGAAGAAGAAAGAAGTGCAGCGTAGTATGAGACGTGACAAACGTCAATATATTGACACACTGGCTTCTAGGGCTGAAGAAGCAGCGAGCAGGTGCGATAGTAGGACTGTTTACAGCATCACCAAGGAGCTCATTGGTGGTCGAAACTCCAAACAACTCCCGGCGAAGAGTTTGGACGGTAACCTCCTGATTTCGGATGAGGATCAGCTCAATAGATGGAGAGAACATTTTGCTAGTGCTAAATCACTTAGACGATGGCGATATGATCTCAAATTCGAATGAGTATTCCGAAGCAACAAATTCCCGAACTCAACAACAACAAATTTGCACCTCCCAGCAAAGCAAAAATTATGGCAGCAATCAAGTCCCTGTCGAATTGTTTCAAGCGGCGCCAAAAACATCAGCAGATCTGCTGCATCCGCTAATACAGAGAGCTTGGGATAGCGAACAATTTCCACAGGAGTGGAAAAGGGGGATGATCCTTAAGCTTCCGAAAAAGGGAAACTTAATGGAATGCGGAAACTGGAGAGGTATATGTGTTCTTCTAGCTGTAGCCAAAATAATAGTAAAAATAATTCTGGACCGAATTAAAGAGCATTTAGATTCTACTCTCGACGTCGAACAGGCTTTCGCGCTGGATCCTCCTGCATCGACCACATAAACACCTTACGAATCATAATCGAACAACGCGTTGAGTACAGGTCTCCGCTACATCTGTTGTTTATCGACTTCCAGAAGGCTTTCGACAGCTTGAATCGAGATGCTATTTGGCTGGCCTTGCGCAGGAGAGGCATCCCGGAAAAACTTATTGCTATTATCAATGCTACATACGAGGGCGGTAAGTGTCACACAACGGTAAGGTGTCAGTGGAATTTGGTGTCCAAAGTGGAGTACGTCAAGTATGCATTCTGTCACCACTATTCTTCTTGGTGGTTATCAGCGATGTACTCCGTGCAGCATTGACGGAAGGAAACAATGGAATTCGTTGGACTATGACATCTTACCTTAAACACCTAGAGTACGCTGACTATGTTTGTCTACTTTCACATCGGATAATGGACCTTCATCTAATGGCCCATAATCTAGAAACTGAGGCAGACAAAGTATCTTAAAATAAACACGGCCAAAACAAAAGCCCTCAGCACTTCCAACACTAACGTTCAACGTAACATTGCCAGACAGGAAGTCGAAAAAGTTGACAACTTTCTATGCTTAGGAAGTGTGGTCTCGGCTAACCGCGGTGGCACCCAACTGGATGTATGCATTCAGAAATTGACATTGATAAATAAAAGTATTTGAAATTAACTTGAAGTATTTGAAAATACTAGTACTGATACTTAAAATTATGTACTAAAATACGTGCTCTCGGTACTTGTGTCCATGTACTTTAAAAGCACTGGTACTTGTCTTTTTTCAAGCACCAGTACCGGCGTACTCAAATACAAATATCAGTCTCGGTACTGTTATAGGTACTTGTGGTTGGAACTTGCAACACTGCTTCTAATAATAAACGTATATTTTTTAAGCAATATTCTTGGAAGTTGAAGGTTTTTTGATAGAAATGTTTACAAACCTAGGGCAACGATAATTAACGTAGTTTTACGCCTTTTATTTTTCTTTGTTTAATGTTCCCACCACTTAGAACTGTGTTCTTTGAAGTTTGTAAGACCCAGTGATGGAGTGAAAAAAAGGTATAGGGAGGTGTTAAGGAGTAGGCAGATAAGGGAGAAAGGGGTGAGGTGACGATACGCGTAAATTTTAAATTGTAACTTTCTGTATATATTGAGGAAAGTAAGTTATTTCACATTTTTGCTGAAGTCAGGCTCTAAAGTAAAGTGCACGTATATTACGGTTAAACAGACGAACAACACACAATTATATACACAATACAAGAGCACTAAACATCCAATGCTTCGGCAGTGTTCGAAAGAAGGAATTTGGCTGCATATGGATTGACCACGGATCAGTTTAGTACAAGCTTTTAGCTGAACACATTGAAGTAAACGAAAACATGTGATGTGATCTCCCGCTCAAACATACGAGTTGTATTCAAGTTGTAGACGAACATAAGCTTTATAGATTATAACCAAATCCACAAGAGTGAAAAACCGTTTACGCTTTTGAGTATTCTAATTCAATGACTAGCAATTGCTATTATGAGATGATTGAAAACATTTTGAAAATATTTTGACTAAAACCCAATTTTAGTTAATTCACAATCTTATCAAAATTTCGTATATTACCTACGAACGTATGTAGTTACAGTTCAAACACCCTGTTAATATGAAGATGGCATCCTGTTTCATTCTCCTGTTCGTTGGGTTCATTCCGAAAGCTTTCGGGTTAGTTTGTTTAAGAATCATCAAAATTTTAAACTTAAAGCTTTCTTTTGAGCTTGAGGTGAAACCATTAACACTCATTGATTTTTTTATAATGGAGTTTGAAGCTTTTCTTTTTTAATGAAATTTACACTCATTGATTTTTTAATAATGGACTTTGAAGCTTATCTTTTTTAATGAAATAAATTAAAAATTGTAAAAAAAATAATAAAAACATAAACAGAAAAATTTAAAACTAAATTAATAAATTGCAGGCATATCCACTGATCTCGAAAATAAAAAGCGCAACCTTTTTTGTGTGTATATATATATATATATATATGTATTTGTATTAATTTTCGGACCATTTTTTTTTTTTTTTAATTTTTTGCACAAACTACACATAAAATGTCATAATTTTTTTTTAATAATAATAATACATACTTATTTAATATTAATATAATATTTATTCAATTTTAAATTTTGTCCACTCTTTCTTTTTGGAGAAAACTAAATTTGTTTTTGTTTTTATTAATATATTTTGTAATGTATACCTCAAATAATAATATAATTTTCTTAAATTATTTTTACACTGAAAATTCTCTCCTTTTGTCTATAATATTTCATGTATATGTATGTACGAATGTATTTATATACATAAGACTTACTTCATCGTACATTCTATTGTAGTTATAGAAACACTCAATTTTGTAGTGTTTTGTTTGTTTATTGTTTTACTTCTTTTAACAACAGCTTTACTCAAAACGAAACTTGTATAATATAAGACATACTTATATTATTTGATTTCTTTATCAAGTTTTATTTAAACACTGCTTATGGGACGTTTGCTTCGTATCTCATATAATTTTCTTTTTTTATGTATTGGGCGTTGGGCTATGGTGGAGGTTTTTCAGTTTCTCTTGTTTTGAATTTTCTTATGTTTATCTATTTTTTTCTGGTGTTTTCACATTATTTAAAGAGATCTTATATAATTAATTACAAATGTTAACAATTTCTTTTTTTCACTTTTTTTCTCACTTTTTTTTCTTTTTTTTAATTTCAAAAAATTATAGAGTTTTACGTTGTTGTGATTTACATATAAGTTTGTTGTATATATGTTTTTTGTTGTTCTTATTATTGCTTCAAGTTGCTTTAATTATTATTTTTATTTGTTGTTTTTCTATACGCGTTGTTTGAGATTTAAATCAAAAACAGTTATATTTTATACAGAATTAAAAACCTATGGGGGTAGTCCTGAGCTTTTAGAAAATATTTGTGAAAAAGTGGGGAGAAATGATATATTTGGACTGTTGCTCAATGGACTGTTGCTATCCTAATTATGTATCGAACACAGGGTGATTTACAGAACAATTTAAATTAAACGAGAGCGAGGGGTAGTTACACTAGTGCACATTTTAAATCTTTGTGAATTGTGCAGAAAACATTGAACTTTTCTTAAATACCAATAGATGTCCGAAAATGTACCCTCGTCTGATTTAATTTAATAAAAGATAGGGTGGACTATTCAATAGAAAAACACAACACTTACACTGTGCTTATAAGAAGAATTCATATCATTTGCGTATTAAATAAAAACATAAGAGGGCGATGTTTAAAATAAATTTATTTCACATCGCTTATTGCTCATCGTTTAGTACCCGTCTGCTTGTGCACACTGAGTCCAAGTTACACTTTGCTGTATTTAAAAACACAAATATTAAACTCATTAAAAGAAAACAAGAAAAAAATGTTTTTTCGTCTACAAAAGAAAAACCAATGCAATTTTTTGTTTAAATTATTTTTAATTGTAAGACACAACTCATTACATATTTTTTTCGTTTCATTATTATTATTTTTTATTTAAGTTTCCTTACACTTTACACATAATTTAAATAGTAATGTATGTAATTATATTGTGTGCTTTATACAGTAATTCTTTTTGGAATCGGTTTCATTTAATTAAAATTGTTTAATGGCAAGAAAATAATATTACGTTTGAAATTAAATAAAACTATTTGCTTTCTGTAAATTATTTATGTTTTGTGTTAAATGAGGGCTACCAATCCTATCCAAAAAACGGATATAAGCGATTATCTCTAAATATCCGAGTATTCGAAGTTAGCTTAACTCCTGTTTCACAATGAAATTCAAGGAGTTAACGGATAAAATTTTAACTTTCACTTTTTAAAACAACCTTATTGCATTTAATTATCTGAATATTCCAGATATCCAAATTTTAAATTTAGCTCAGATATCTAGCCAGACAAATTCTGCAAGTTTTGTGGTAGCCCTCTCCTTATAGCATTTGATTAAAATTAACAATACCCTTAGATGATCATCATTCGTTTTTTTTAACTTAAAATCTAACTTAAGTTTATTCAATTATTATGGTTTAGTGAAATACCAGTATATATTTATACAATTATGTATGTATATAAATAACAGAGAATACAATTAATAATAATATTAATAGAATTGTTAGAGCGGTGGGGGTTGGGGATGGGGTTAAACGACTCGAATCGACAAATTATTTTATTTAATAACTTAGATTTAAAAATCAACATGGAACGGTGTTTTTTTAATTAAATATATATATTTTTTTGTTTTAAATTCGTTTCTTAAAAATTGTTTTGTTATCTTACATTTTATTTTTATGGTGCCTCCTCATGCGGATGCTGTTGTTGCTGCTGCAGTTGTGGATCATTATGATGAATTGTATGATGAAGCATTGCAGGCGTCGTGGTGGGATGGTGTTGCTGAGCGTGGTGTAAGGATTGTTGCAGGAGGTGATGGTGATGCTGTTGCTGTGAGTGATGGTGTTGCTGCTGCTGTTGTTGTTGCTGTTGATGTAGATGGTGATGATGCTGATGATTGGTGAGACCTAATGGTGGGGTAGATGGCGCTGTTGATGTTGGATGCGGTGATCCAGTATTGATGTTATTTGTGGTTGTTGTACTGTTAGGTGATCCAGGGGCAGCAATGGGGCTAACCTGTGATAGAATTTGTGGGGGTAGCCCGAAGAGCGCGGATCACTGCAGCCGTGGCCAATAGTTTGCACCGAGATCGGCGCCTTGCGATGGGATTTGTACGGGGACTGAGACTCCAGCTGAGATGACACCTAAGAAAAGAGAGGGATGAAAGGGGTCTTTATGATTTTTTAAAATTGTTTCTTTACATATTTGAGGGTAAGCACACGACACGACCATTTAAAATTATATGTAATAGATATGAAGAAGATGAAGGAATGAACAAAAGAAATGTGAAATAAAAAAGGAAAATAATCGTAAGTTCTAGCATCAAATATTAAAATCAGCTGATAGAAACCTACTTCCCAGGATAGCACAATAATTCTACTCTTAAGTCTTCAAGTTACAAATTTTTCTTCGACCAACAAAGTAAGGTACAATAAATCTAGGTAGCACAGGGCACCTGCATCTAACGAAATTGTGCCTGCAGCTCTTTAGCAATCAATATTCATAAGATTTATGGATTTGGGGTACGTTTTAAAAACACCGCATCCAAACATGTGATGGAAAACCTTGGGTTTGGAGATAAGAAGTGACTATGTCGAGTGGTTTATAAACCTCTGTACTATCAAGCTCCTTGTCATTGCAGGCACAATATCTGAGCATGAGACCTGCCACAGGATAAATTGGGTCTTGGCCAACAGCCGGCGTTTCAAAAGTAGTCTCTTAGACGTCCGAAACAAGCATGGAGTCGACATTGAAATGGAAATCGATCACTATCTTCTAGAAACAATCGAATCAGCGAAATTTGCATTCCGAGGTATTGTTACCGACAGGCTTCGGGATCCGAACTGTGAAAACCGTCTTTGAAAATGGTGCACATGGGTATCTGCGTACACCTAGAAATGGATCGAAAAGCTCGAATTACAGCTATCTCAGAAGGAAAAAAAGACAAGCTCGAAGCCCAGTATCGCACGACCATATCAATACGCTTGCTTTACAAAGTGTGGAACAGCAAATAGGTGTGTCAGTTGGACCATGTATAGAATCATGAAGGAGTTGATAGGTGATCAGAACTTCATTTGACAGTTTTTTGCTGATACCGGACGAAAATTAACTCAGAAGGTGGAGGGAATATTTGTCCGCCTGTGCTGAACTATTTAAGCAAATGGGTCATGGCGTCAAACTTAAATAAGCTATCCGAAGCCGCAAACACTACAATTCGCACCGGGCCTACAAGAAACACAGACATTTTAACTGCGATTAGAGCACTCAAGAAGAAAAAAGCGATGGGGTTTGTGGCTGCCAAAATGTTCACACTAACAAACAATACAGGGCCTGGCCTAGCTTCTCGCAGTCACTCGTGCTGTTTGTGTTGTATATTTATTTACACATATGGAAGGGAACTACAGTTTATTCCGAAGTGCATAATTGAGAAGATTGTTTCATAGATGTTAGTCAGATGTTCACAGCAGGTGGGACCATGAAAAAACTTGTTGGTGTTTCTGGGAATCCAATATTAATTTTTCGCTTAGTGGTCCACGCACTTAACCACTGGGCCATGACAAAAAAAAAAAATAATTCTGGAAAGAATCAAAAAATCTTTCGATTCAATTCTCGATGACGAGCATGGAGGCATCGACGACACATGTACACTCCTTTTGAATGGTCATAATTGTGCAATGCGGAGTACATGCATGTAAGTCTCCACAAGCAAGAAACTGGACTGCACAGGAGATATATCCTCGAGAAACTTTAAGCTATTATAAGACTACCTACAATGACGCAGCACAGTCGGGAGAGAATAAGCTGCGTTCGGTAATCTGTCAAATAGTTAATATGATATTGGCCGAATCGTACTTGTATCTCTAACAAAAATATACTATATATCTGGGAATAAATTGGAAAGAGTTTAAACGTGTTGCACAAGTAAGTAGAGTTGCAAACACCAATGGCTTCGAACTGGCAATCGGTATACATTTTAATTTTCATTCATAAAAATCCTTTTATGTGGTAAAAAAAAAACTATAACAGTAGATGGCGTAGTCCTGGGAGGATTAAAGAGACAGTAGGGTCGAAGCTGCAGGACCTAGCTTGTAACCTAATTGCTAACATGCTAACACATTATTATACATACCTACAATAATTCTTAAATATAAGAAAAAACACTAAACACTTACCAGTGCTACTCGTTGCGGCTGCGCCACCACCATATGCTGAATGCTGTGGTGGTGGCTGCTGATGCGCTGCAGCCGGATTACATGGCGTACGTGAGTGTGCTGCATACGGTGAGCCTAATGAGAGCGGATCATGAAACATATACGGGTAGCTGTCTCTCTGTTGGAGACACGAAGTTGTCATCGAACCAAGTGAAGATGTCATTGAACTGAAAATATAAGAAAAAAAAAACAAATTATATATCGTTAAAAAATTATTTAAAATTTAAGAGTAAGCAATGAAAATTCAATATGCTTCATATGGATCAAATTCAGATGGAGAAAATGTTACAACAGTGAAGGCAGCCATGACAGTTTATGAATAGTTCCTGTATGTACATACGAGTATGTAACAAGTTCCTACTGGTTTTATGTAGTTGAAAACAGCTGATTAATGATTGTGCTGGCTGGTTTTCTAGTTGCTCTAGTTGAGACTCAGTTTCATGCGAACAATAGTGTCATCTAAGTAGACTAGCGCTGCGCTGAATAGTAAATCTCGTTTTTTTTTGGCATAAAATTGATCTAATGACTTGAAAAACATATCAGTTCACTGTCTCCAATCCATTTAACTGAATTTAAAACATACCTTCTGAGGTAAAAACATATACACTACCATGCTAAACAAAAGCCATACTCGAGTAAAGTAACAAATTTTGACTTTGACATGCTCGCTCTGTCTTAATTATTTTTTTTATTGAACGGGGTAAACTCTTTCATTATCGAGTAATTAGGATTCTTAATAGTTTTTTTCTTTTTTTTCGTTTTTTATCGTTTTTTGACCGTGAAGTGAAAAGTACGCAATAACCAGTAGGCAGTTAACAAAAATTTGAGAAGGGTTAGATCCTAGCTTTTATGGAGGAAGGTGAACCGATGAGAGAAATTTCTCGTCGACTAGGATTCAACGAATCGAAAAAAAAAAAAAAAAAAAAAAAAAAAAAAAAAAAAAAAAAAAACAAGCTCTTAAGGCTGAACTATAATAGTCGGAAACAATCGGAAGCTAATGTCATAATTCTACGTTAAGTTTCGTTCAGTACTGTCAATTGCTCAAGTAGTCCATAATAGGCGTATGTGTCCGGAAGCAAAGGTTCTCGTCCGATCACCGAAATCAAGCATCATTGGGCGCGGTTAGTACTTAGATGAGGGACCGCTTGTCAAATTTTCATACGTACACTTACAAAAGAGCGAATCCAGTCGCTAAGTGAACAAAAGTGAACGAAAACTTAGCGAATCGAAGCAAAAAGCTATTATGGTCACACAATACAAATCCTTTGAATTCGCACTGTTTCGGAAGTGGTCTTACGAAACCATTCTTCTATTATAGTTCAGCCTTCAGAATCGACCACCATATAAAGAGGACAACGTTAAGGAACCGGTTCGTTACTACACCACAAGTAAGAAGATATTCATTCTTAAGCTTAAACACTATTTTAACCTCGATTCCTCTGCCATACAAATTATTATAAGCTACCTTGAGGATCGTTCACAAGCGGTTTATTCCTATGGCAATTTATCCTCATTCTTAAAAACTGATACGGGCGTTCCCCAGGGATCCATTTTAGGGCCGCTGCTGTTTACCATGTTTAATAATGATATACCCACTATTCTCAAACATTGTAAGATACAAATGTATGCTGATGACGTACAACTTTATTTGAGTTTTCCTCTGGGACTCGTTGAAGATGCTACAGTGCGTATAAATGAAGACCTTCTGACGGTGGTTAAATGGTCACATAAAAACAAGCTGATGCTAAACTCTAAAAAAAGTAAAGCGATAATGATAAGTCGTACTAGCTTGGATAAGTCGTCTCTTCCTAAGGTAGAAATCAATGGAACCATTTTAGATTACGTAGAAAGTGTTAAAAACCTCGGAGTGACATTTAATCATCTCACCTGGGAATCTCACGTGACCAATACTATAGGCAAAGTCTATGGAGCCCTGCGAGCCTTAGGTCAAACTAGTAGCTGCCTCCCGCGCAAAATAAAAACAACTCTTGTCAAAACACTGCTCCTTCCAATACTACTATATGCACACCCAATTTACTGCGACCTAGATAGCAATAGCTCACGTAAACTCACAGTTGATTTCAATAGTACAGTACGATATGTCTATAACATCCGTAGATATGAACATATTTCGGAATATGCGCGTGAATTTCTTGGGATGGAGTTCAAAAAATATCTCGATTTTAATGTTCTAACTTTCCTTTTTAATCTTAAAGAATCAAAAGCTCCGTCATATCTTTTTCATGTTCTTCAATTTGCCTCATCCGCGAGAAGTGGAGAATTTATTATTCCGCGCTTCAAATATTATACGACTCAGAAACAGTTCTTTATTTACGCTGTAAGACTCTGGAATTCACTCCCAGCCAGTTTAAGGAGATCTAATAGCAACGGTGACTTTAAAAGGCGACTTAGCGAGCATCTAAGCATATAAATGTGCAGACATTGAACTTTTATTTCTTATTTTTCTTTCTTTCTCTGATTTTTGAAGCATTTTTGATTTGACAAAAGGATACTAAAAATCGTTAATTAATTATTAAATTTTTAAATTTTAATTTTCTCAAATGTATGTATATATAAATATTTCTTTTTTTCCTTATTTTCTTTCTTTTTTATAATATATGTTTTCTTATCTTTCTTAATTTTAATTTTTTTAAAAATAATTATTATCAACCATTTAAAGTAGCTTCACAGCTTAAAAGATTTGTATCTTACGTGTAAGCCTTATAGTTTTAAATAAATAATAAAAAATATACTATGAAAATTACCGGAATAAACATCTCTATGACAACAGTTCGGAGACGGTTTAACGAAGCAGATTTATTTTCCAACCGGATGGCAAAAAAAAAACACTTCTTACGCCTAGGATACAAAAAGACGTCTAGGCACGTGGAAGGCAGAATTGGACACGAAATGACTGACAAAAGGTCATACTCTCAGATGAGTCCAAATTCAACCTGGAATTTTCAGATGGAGAGACCACAGTTCGACGACTGTTAACCAATTTTTCCACTGTTATTTCAATAATTTTATCAATCTTTATTGGTGTTTTCAATCGATTTTATTCAATTCTTGTTCTAGGTTCTAGGTTACAAATATGAATTGAGTATATATTCACTCCATTGGCTCCGAAACAGTCTGGACATGAATCCCATTGAGCACGTTTCGCATCGAATGGGTGTAAAATTAAGGAACGGAAAGCCAAGAAATTTGCAGGAATTAAGAAGCCACATGGGAAAAAATTGGTATAAAGAAATAAACACCCGCTACATCACTTATAAAAACCAAAGGGCAGCCATATTTACCTTTGGAATCCGATCCGACGGTGATTTTTTGAATCATTTTATTTTGAATTTACAGAATAACGTCAATGACTAGGTTTATATGACAATAGAAATGCATTAAAAATTAAGAAAAAAAATAACAATCTCGTGTATTTAAAGTTTGGGGTGGGTGGTTCGCTTCGCTCGATAACAGGATTTCACCCTTTTCTCCGCAGGGTTTAGCAGTTCACGCAACTTCATGGCTTCGCTAAGGATAGGGGCTAGTTGTGACGCAGGCGCCTATTTAGAAAATCGATAATCTCATCAACATGTGAAGGATGCTTTTTATTACATAATTAACGGAAAGGCTTCTGTTGTATGTTGCATATTTCCAGGCGAAACTATAACTGCAACAAGCTGCATTTTGTATAGGAATGTAGGCTTATATTTTCGAAACTAGAAAATTTCGACCTTAAATGCCTTCTATCACGTATATATACATTTCTATGTACATACACACATATATGTATGTGCACCTTGCATATAAAGAACAATATTTTCAGTCATTATCAAAAACAACTTAGTCCTTTTAACTAAAACTGACATTTTAGAAATTGTGCAGGATACACCAAAAAACTGGGGAATTATTGCAAACTGAGACTTTCAGAAAAAAAACATAACGCCAATTTTCAATTATTTAAAAATAAAAGACAAAATTGTGTTATTAAGGACACTTAATTCATGAAAAAAAATTCATACTAGAAATATTCATAAAGGTTAAAAGTAAACTTAAAACTCTTCTTTTTTGCCTTATTTGTATACAATACAAATGTGTAGATACAATTCTTTACCTCTATGCTACAGATGCAATATCTTTAGGTACCTGCTTAAATACATATACATACATATGTATTTATTTACACGTCTCTTACTTACCTATAATTCTCCGCCATTGTCGCAATAGGTTGAGGAATGGATGAATACATCGAATTGAAACCTGAATTCAGTGGCAAGCGCGGTGCAACAGCCTGTAACAGTGGGCTAGCTGAATTCGTATGACCACCAGGGTTGCCATCTGAAGTTGTGCCAACAGCCCCATTACTTCCAGCACTTGCGCCACCACCGCCACCACCACCACCATTTGTATTCTCTCCAACATTATTATTCGATCCATTAGCTGCTGATCCACCACCAGAGCCTGGATTGCCACCGTTTGCACTACCGGCAGTGCCAGTTCCACTAGATCCATTGGCACTCGTTACATGATCCCCAGAACGACGTTGGGTGCGTAGTTTCTCCTCTCGTCGCCATTTAGCGCGTCGATTAGAAAACCAAACCTGTTTTCCAAATAAAAAAATTAAAATTATTTTTAAATAAACAGACAACACTAATAATCTACTACATTCAAAATAAATACGAAAACTTACATAAAAAAAAAAAAAAACACAAAAAAGCAAAACTTAATGTCAATTTGTGCGAAAGTGTCAAGTATACTTCGTAATTTATTGCTACCTGATAAGCGAAAACAATTTGCACTTGAACGCAATAAAATCGAATAGAGTGCCCTTAGAAAAGTCTCCCTATTATCAGAAATCATAAGCACTTAACGATGTCAACCCTTCTTGAACGTTGTTTGCCAACTCACAATAAAAGATATTTAAAAAATTATACAAATACAAATCCTGCCAGCGTGTAAAGGGGCCCAAAACTGAAACAACAACTAGAAGAACACAAGAAAAACAATTTTTCTTTAGTCATAAGGACAAGTGGGATCGATAATATGATTTTCAAAATCACCCTTTTTTCTCTCATTTAGCTGTTGTACAGAGAAGGATACACATTACAAATTGTCGCTTCGAAAAGTCATCTTTGTCCTCTGGTGAGCCCTCTCAATCGATGGTAATAAGTGTGTGTCAAGTGTTTACACTCCCGTGATATAGGGCACACAATAGTGTACCATGGCATAATAAAATATTACGACGTTAGCATAATAGTAATAATTCTCTACGTCTCTTCTAAGTGCACCCCCACCCCAAACTCAGCATAAGGGTTGTGTTTGTTGTCACAGGACTTTAGTTCTGTTTTGTTGTTTATTGCGAATTCACTCACTGCGATGATTTATGATGCTGTTCCTTCCGTTTTTGGAAACAAAGATGAGATGACTGCTGTTAGGGGTGAGGATAGCATATTTTTATTTTCGAATCTTTCTTATAAGTATTGCTTGTTTACTTCCACTTATTGTGTTTACTGATTCCTAATTAAAAACAAGTCCCTTTGTAAATATTTGTAAAAGTCTAGTTGGGCTATACCTATCAACTCTAATTTCTTATGCGCACCTGACTTCCCTTAAGAGAAAAGGTCTCATCTATATATAGGTACATACATATGTAGAGTGTTTTTTAGGATAATCTGAAGAGTCTGCGTTTTCAGAGGTCTCAAATCGCAAGTCTCTATATACAGACTGGAAATGGCTGGCATGAACATTTAGTTAAGTAGATACTAGACGTCATTTCGCAAGTTTTCCGTAGTTACTTATATTACTTGTATTTTGTTAGTACTTTTTTCTGCAACAGTTTTAGAAATTAGTTAAAAATGCTAAATGATTCATGAATTCTCTCAGTATTCTGTCGTTGTTATTGGAACATGTGGAGAGAACACTGAACAATAATTGAAGTTAGATTTGATTAAATAGATTAGATTATATGGACCCTGAAAGCATCTAAGCAGGCTCAGTGACTTTTTAAAGAACCCTATTTGCCAATTTTAATGGTCGACAATGCATAGAAGAGCATGTGTTAAAAAACGACACCCAATACATAGTTTAAATTTGAATTTTAAATTGAATATCGCTGTAAATTATACCTTATTTACAGCGATAAAGTGATTAGTCAGTAAGGAATGTCCAATGGTCTTAAAAAACGCAAACTCATAATCCAACATTAAGAGTTGGTAAATTATAAAACAAGACTGGAGATTGTTCTATTGGAGAAAAATTGAGTTATCCTCTCGATTTACTGATTTCGAAAAAAGTTCAAAATCTGCTGCTGTCTTGACTGTGCATTCTTCTTCCTCCAACGTACAGGTGTCAGTCATAAAAATGTGAGGCATATTACATAGAGTAACATAGCATTTAAATATATTTGCAGCAAATATGGGTCAACTCGCAGGTGATTCAGGCATGGGAATATAGTATGCAATGTCATGGCAGACCAAATTTTGAAAAATTGTCAAAATAATTTTTTTTCGACTTAAAAAAAAAAAAAAAAAAACATCTTAACGATTTTTTTTTTTTATAATATGCGCGCGCCAAAGAGGATATGAATACTCTTATACTATTACAGGACACTTGTGAAGAAGAGAGAGAGGGAAAGAAAGATTTTAGTGTAGAGGTTTGAAACTCAGATGGTATTAAGTTTCTGTAAACTCCAAGGGTAGCGTCCAGATAACTGGGGAGCTTGTTTGTTTTGCTTTTGTCGTTGCTCATGAATCATAGTATTTTCATCACGATCAAGTTGCATCTTCATCCATATGACCACTCTTCTGCCAGAGTTATGCCTTCACAATAGAGTTGACTTAGCTTTCGTAATTGATTGACTTTTTATTTATTTCATGCGAAACATGACTGAGACATTTGCAAATAAACAATATCTGACCCAGTCGTGCACTTTTTTTTGGGATTTAAAATTCAAAACTTGAACTTCCCGCTGGGTAGTAAACGCACTAACAGCCAACAAATCATTTAAGGTCTACGATACCAATTTAATCCGCAGATTCGTCGGCAGATTTATAATGATCTGGTGGCTCTATTAGTGATACGTTCTATTTGTGGATTGCACGACAATTTGCTGTCCAGGTTAACAAATTACTCAGTGAATAGATTTAGGATACTTGAGGATACTAAATGATGGTTACATATATTTCAGCGGCAATGAACTAGTATCTACCAAGGGGCTATCAGGTACTTAAATTTATATTCAAAGTCATTCAACCCCATCTTAAGACAACTATTTGTCAACTTGTTTACCTTAGCTTACTTTGACCGGCACTACGGTCCAGGGTAGACCTGGGCTCAACTAACATGTTTCTTGAGCCAGCACGAACCCTTGTCAGGTGTTGCCAGTTATGTACGCCAAGATAATTGATTTACCCTCCACTTACACACGTCACCGAGGATGAGGTCTGCCTCTCCTGCGTAATCCTTCTGGCATAGATTCGAAGCTTATGTTGTGGTGTTGTTCATCCACTCTACATGACCTCCATACCAGGTCGTTGTCACTGTACAGGCTGTATGATTCGCAGTTGAGTTTGCGTTTCCGACATGGACATAAATAGTACAAACAATTTTTTTCTCGCAGACTTCATTCGCAGCAGAACTGTATTGATGAGGGTTTTATATAGCGTCTCCTGTATTCTTCTCGATAGGCACACAATTGCTTTCCTAGCCCAAAGAAACAGGAGTTGGCAAGACTGATTCTTCATTTTATTTCTGGAATTATATCGTTGGCAGAGTTAACCGCAGAGCCTAGGTAAAGAAAATTCTTGATTGTAAACCTCAGGGTTCATCTCATAATTACTTCATCGCAACTTCATTTAAAACTAGACCCTCTTAGACGTTTCTGATTCGATACTAGCGAACACACCAGTAGCTGACCGCTTCGTTCTACCGATGATGTCGATGCTTCCGCATAGCCAAGTGATTATACAGATCTATGAAATATAGTATAGATATAGTGCACGATGTGGATTTTCACACACGTACGAGTATCTTTGCTGCAACCAGGCAATGGTCTGAATTGACTTTGGCACCTTGGAACGTTCGCACATCCAGTCCATCCCGTCGATCGCATAATAATCAATTTAGGTGGAGGTCAGTTGATTAGGAGACTGCTAGTCAACAACAAGATGTGGGAATCTCGTGTTACACACACTACAATGTCCCGCAGCAAAGTCAATTATCCTGAATCGGTTTCCATAGGTGTGGTCGAGTAGGTCGAGATGTCTTCTTTTCCAATTTTTGCATTGAAATCGCCAAGGACGACGATTAACGTCGTATCCGTGGCATTACTCATTGCTTAGTGCTCATAGTTGTCGAACAGTTCATCTTTATTTTTCTCCTTGGTGGAGACGTGAGAGCGAATGAAGCTAGTGTTTTGAGATTTGCCATGCGAATTGTTATCAATAGTTCACTTATACAACTCAAGACTTTTCGCCTAACTTCACTTTTGACAATGCTGCTTCTGTTCGTGGTAGCTGTCTACCTAGTAGATATACTTACATTAGATTGATGATCGAAGTGGGATCACTGCGGCCACAGGTCGTCATCCTTGATGCCGGATTTTATGATGAATCCGGCTATATCTTTGGGTGCGCTGGCAGTTATTTCTTCTGCTTTGAGGTAGAAGTTACCTAGTAAACGATGACGTGTTCTGATTAGACAGTCACAGTGACACAGTATGTGTTCTGCTGATTCTTCGTCTTCGTTGCACATTCTGCATACGTCGTCTTGTGCTATTCCCATGGCCATGAGGTGTTTTTTAAATCTGCAATGTCCCGTTAAGAAACTTGTGACCAAGCGAATCTGAGTCTTACTTAGTTGTAAGAGTTGTTTCGTTCTTAGGTGGGAAGCATTTGGCAAGCATTTTTTGGCCTGTCTGTTACCTTCAGTTTCCATACAGTAATGATGCGCTTTTTCTTTAAGCCAGTTTTTAATACTGCTTTTTGCAGTGCTGTTGGGTATTCCGCAGAATGGTCTTGGCATCATGAAGTTTGATGCGGATCCTTTTGTAGCTAGTTCATCAGCTTTTTCATTACCTTTATAACCGCTGTGGCCAGGTACCCAAATGAGATGAACTCTGCTTGTGCTGGTTAATGTTATGAACAGTTGAAGGCAGGCCCATACTAGTTTTGAGGTAATTTCATAAGCCTTAATTGCAAGCAGCGCGGCTTTGCTATCTGAGATAATATAAATGTTCTTGTTGGTTATAGATCTGTTTATGTTCTCCCAGATACACACCTCTTTTACATGTATTTTGGCTTGAAATACTGAGCTACTTTTATCCATACTAGTGTATTCGTGTTCAGTCCATATACTCCGGTTCCAACACCTTCATCTGTTTTGGGTCCATCTGTGTACCATACATGATAATCTCTAGTAAATGTAGATTTATTCTGTTCCCAGTTACTTCTATCTGCAAATGTTACCTTGAAGTTGCGGCTGAAGTTGAATTTCGGCAGACATTTGTCTGTTATATGTACTTATTTCAAGTAGTTCATTCTTTTTTGATTTCTTGTATGATACAAGGTCAGAATGAATAGATCTTGTATTCATTTCATCCTGTGATGACCATATAAGCATTAACCATTTCATGATATAAAGATGAAGTGGTGGCAGATTTAGTATGACTTCTAGCGCTGCTGTGGGAGTAGTTCTCATGGCTCCTACAGCAGACACACAAACTAGTCTTTGTAATTTATTGAGCCAGTCTTGTGTGGACATTTGTTTGCTTTTTTGCCACCATACGGATGCTGCGTATGTGACAATAGGTCTCGATACGGAATGAGAATTCTATTGTCTCACCAAAGAGTGTAGGTTTTCTGAGCCTATCGAGTGAGTGCAATTATGGTACTTTTCTTGGGGTTGACATTTAAGCCAACTATCCTGCACCAGCCCTCTGGAGGCCATCCGAGATTGTTGCTTCGAATTTACCTCTGATTAGGATAACAATGTCATCTGCGTACACTTGGACATAAAAGCCATCGTAGTCGAGTATTATCAGCAGTTCATTGACTACGATGGATCATAGTAAAGGGGAGAGAACTCCTCCTTTTTGTTTTTATTTTCCTGTCTTCTAGCATACCTTTTATACATTTACATGTAGTAATGTCTACTCTTATGTTTTGGATACATCTGTATATCTGGGCGTGTTCGGTGTTATCAAAGGCACCCTCGACATCGAAAAAGCAACCTTCCGTTATCTCTTTGTTTCCAAGCGATTTATCAATTCTTGATGTGAGGTTCTGAAGAGCATGAGCAGTTGATTTCGCAGGTTTGGGTTTGATTTTTATGAAGTGGGTTCGTACGAAGGGCTATCCAGAATTTTCTCCATCGTTTTGAGGAAGAAGGAAGTAAGGCTTATCGGTCGATATGATTTTGGTAGATCTGTTGGTCTACGACCTACCTTAAGTATACATTTAACGATAACTTTTTTCCATTTATTTGGTATGTGACCCCACGCATAACTAGTTCTGAAGATATTAATCAGTATAGGTATTATGAGAGGGGTGTCCTTTTGTAGGAGTGCTGGAAATATCCCGTCTTCTCCTGGGGCTTTGAAAGGTTGGAATGAGTGTATTACCCATCTTTTTTTACCTTCATGACAAATTTTCTTAGCTTTTTTCCAGTCTCCTCCTGTTGGTCTATTGATCCTCATCTGGGGTGATAGGAGCAAGGAAGGATCCTGGGAAGTGCGTTTCGGCAAAGAGTTCTAGCGTCTGTAGACCGTTTTTCGCATATGTATCATCTGGTTTTTTCAGTTACCTGATCTGATTAGTATACTGTTTAGAAAGAATTCTGTGGATAGTTACACAGTTCTGAAGATATTAATCAGTATAGGTATTATGAGAGGGGTGTCCTTTTGTAGGAGTGCTGGAAATATTCCGTCTTCTCCTGGGGCTTTGAAAGGTTGGAATGAGTGTATTACCCATCTTATTTTACCTTCATGACAAATTTTCTTAGCTTTTTTCCAGCCTCCTCCTGTTGGTCTATTGATCCTCATCTGGGGTGATAGGAGCAAGGAAGGATCCTGGGAAGTGCGTTTCGGCAAAGAGTTCTAGCGTCTGTAGACCGTTTTTCGCATATGTATCATCTGGTTTTTTCAGTTACCTGATCTGATTAGTATACTGTTTAGAAAGAATTCTGTGGATAGTTACACAGATAGACACAAGAATACGAATTTTATTTGATAGTTGCACTATTTACAGCTATTTTCAAGCTTAACATATAGACACGAGCCTTCAAGAATCTCATCTATAGCATATTTGCAGATCCAGGTTAGAGCCACAATCGAAGCCCCTCTTTACCTTCTCGTGGTTGTCGCCAGTAGATATGTAACTACATGTATAAACTCTAACTCTTGTCTAGAAATGAAGGGTGGGTTGTAAGTTTCTTAAGAAACTTCGAAACACGTTATATCACATGTTGACGATTTTCAAATCTTATTCTTGAGAAAGCAGAATACTGACAGGAAACTAACGCTGTGTCGTGGCTGGATTGTAGTGTCCGACCGGAAGTTCGGTTTCGGTTTCGGCCAAACACACTATTTTCGGCAAAATTTCGCCCTCGCCGAAAATACGTAAATCACTCCTTTAGTGGTTCACAATATACAGCTCAGAACCCGTTGATAATTCTTTCTCTTGTAATGCGTTAATGCATGTTTGTTTTTCTGTTTGAATTTTGGTTTTTGTTGAACGTTGTCAGTTTTGGTGCTTATGGCATGATTTGTCACAAGGTCTCCAGCGTAACATTTGTGTTTTTGCTTGAAAGAGCTGTTATAACGAGTAGGTTTGATTTCGGCCAAATAAGGTGTTAAACTCGAAATTCGGTTTTCATTTCGGCCCGAAAACTCAGTTTCAGTCGGACACTACTGAATGCATACAGTCGATTTTTAATGATTCGCATGGCGGTACGATTTGTTTTGTAGTATTCCTTGATAATTTGTCAATTGGTATCGGTGGTATACAATGAAGTCCAATGATCTTTCTCCAATTCCTCGACGACGTCAATAATGTTTCTTCTAAATATTCACTTTTTTGGAGGCAGATGCAAACCCGGAATGGCTGAAGATAAGCTTCACCAAAACCAAAATTCTCAGCCTTACTAACAACCCCCTAACCTAATACCAAGCATTTGCGCACAACAGGGCCTTAGTAGTCGATTCCTACATTCAAACCAGGAAAGTGAAGACTGCGTTCAGTATATTATCTAGGATCTGGAGACATATTGCAATTGGCTGCGAATCTTGGTCTTAAATTCTAAATTAGTAATGTATGCAGCATTTGGATAATGAATGAACCGAAGAATCTTTAAAATTACCCCAGAAGGATGTTGATGCTATAGTGAAAGGTATATCAAGGTGATAAAGTAACGAAATAGTCAAAAAAATAAAGCAAAGTAGTGGGATATATAGTATATATACAAAAAACAAAAACAAAAAACATTCACAATTCCGCAACCCAAGAACAAAAACCAATGAAAAACAAACCTGAATACGTGCCTCTGGTAAACCGATCTTTTCAGCTAATCTTTCTCTAGCAAACACATCGGGATAATGGGTTCTTTCAAACTCTGTAACAGAAAATAAAAAACCGAAATTAGTCGACTCAAACAAAAAAATTAAAATGTTCAAAAATATAAATGTATTGTGTGGTGGCAATCAAACTTTTACGCACCTTTTTCTAAACTATCAATCTGCTCATTTGTAAACGATGTTCGATTTCGCTGTAATTTCCTTTTCAAACGCAAACGCATCTGTGAGTCTTCATCCCCAGAAGAATTATGATCCGAATTTCCGTCCGATGTACTTTCATGCGAGTTCGGGTGCGAGACATCCCCCGAGAATAGATCTGTAAAATATAAAAAAGAGAAAAATCACAACATCAGCACCCAACGACACAGTTAGGCAAAATATTATTTCCAATGACTACCTACACACTCCTAAACGTTAATCTATTAGAAATGGAAGGGTGTCGCTATAGTGACAATCCGTTTAAGTGTATGAGGGTGTCAAGCGAAGGACACTCTCCAATCTTAACCAACCATGGCAATCTCAACACTTGATTGCTCATCTATTTTCGATACGAACAGATAATCAGGTTTTCCCTAAATGTAAGCGACGCGATATACATAAAGTGTATCCTTAGATATGGAAGCTGCTCATTTCATATCCGCAAGTGATATGCTAATTGGCAATTAAATGAGCGAGTTTTGCTTGTGTCGTTCCATCTATGCTGTTTTTTTGGATTTGAAATAGGATATATTCGATTTTTCTTTGGTTTAGTACTCAAAAAATTTCCAAACGATTACACAATTAATTTTCAACATTTCAAAAAGCATACTAGGTATTCATGTTTCTCGTATAAAATGGAATCTGCAAAAAAAAATATGCTGAAGGTCCTAAACAGCGACGACGAGTGACGAGACTAATATAACAATATCAAATGACAGGGACAATGTTCGCTAGGACAGTCGAGTTTTAGCGGAGAGACGGACGACAAACGACAATGTCTCGTGCTCCCGTGCATAGAGGTTGCACATTCCAGACAATGTCCAGCTAACGATCGCTGGGTCATAGTCTGGGATCTAAGAGTATGGCTGGTAAAGCCTATTAGAAACCTGAAACTGAACAACACCTTTGCGGCAGCGATTTTGTTGCTTCAGGGTTGCTCCTTCGAATTCGTTGTCGTTGTCTGTTTCTTTTCATTACTTTCAAATTGTCGTAATTTGACCTAAAATTGAATTTGCTTTTGATTACCAAAAGGCGTTATAGTAGCAGCAATTTGGAAATGTTGGCTGACGTTGTTGGGTATTGTTCTTTAGTTGTGGGTCATTGGCGAACACGTGGCAATTGTGTTCAGCTTGGATGATCTAGTATTCTTAGATATGATTGATACCCTGCGGGGTAGGATTGGGTGTCTATCGTAGAACCTAGCTCCTTTTTGTGTAGTTTAACGCCTGAAATCTACTTGCAGATTGTATTACTTTTATGCGCAGGCGAAAAATTGATGGAGAATGCGCTGATTTACGTCAACGGGTGCTGTCGTTTCGAAGTGGCAGGTACTGCTTTGTAAATCAATTAGGGACTGTTGGCGTTTATTTAATTGGTTGTGAAGTGTTGTCTATCAATGTATAGAGAAACGATGTTTTAGTTTACACACCACTGAGCGGTAGACTGAAGTTCGAGTATCGAGAGACGTACACACATATGTATGTACATATGTATGTAAATAATGCGGTGTACTCTTTAAGAACATGTTCATGTCTTTCCAATTCAACCAGAACTGGCGGCAAAACTATTTATGTAAGAACGAATTGGAATGTAACAAATATAATAAGAATACGAATTGATAACGAAATGTGGTTATTGGCATCCAAATATAGATATGACAACTTGGAAGTATTAATAGTAACAATATATACATACATAGGTAGATCACCAACAAATTTGTGTGTTAAATACGTAAAACATGGAAATGTTGACAGAAACCTCCAGCAACATTTTAATAGGCGGGAAATTCATCATCGATTGGTGCAAAAACGAGCTATACAAAAGCGAGATCGAACGAATTCTCAAAGATAATTGTTCAACACAAAAATTGAAATATTATTCAAAAATAACAGTCATGTCAAACACATTAATTGATTATGTTATTACAAATAAGTAGAACACAGAAGTAAAACCGATTACAAGCTGTAATATATCAGACCACGAAATTATATAAATTAAAATAAAAGGCGTAAATACTAGAAATATGAATGAGGATTACGTAGAGATACTAAGGTGCTGCAAAGAATTATTCACACAAGAACTAAGTACGATGAATACAGCAACAACATAACGGACAACACATGTACTTAAATATTAAATTTATCAAAAACTTGATATGATTCTTAAAAATACCGCAAACAAATTTATTAGCAAAAAAAATATTAACACGGACACTAAAACAAATAAATGGTAGGAAGCTAAGAACACTAAAATCTAAAAATATTTAAAAATATCAAACATTTAAAGCCAACGTGCACAGGCTTCTCCTTTGTTCCTCGTCCCCTTTTTCCTAAAAGCCCTATCTTTTTGGCGCGCGCGAATTAAAATAATAAAAAAAAATAGCAAGGATGGTCAATACCATCGGAAGCTGGCAAGAATACAAAATCATAAGAAATTACTATAAAGACAAAATCAGTAACACACAAAATCATTATATTAACAACAGGATCACCCAAGCAAATGCATAAAAGCAGATGTGGAAAGAAATTAAAAATGTGGTTTCGTGACAGCAACGAAATAAAATTAAAGATGTAACTATTGAAAATGGACAATACACTGATGAGTAAAAAATTGTAAATAAATTTAATGTATATTTTGTAAGAAGCTTATAGATAACTGGAATTTATTGGGACAAACATTATTAGAGATAGTAAACAAATCGCTTCAGACGGGAGAAATCCGGATCTCATGGAAGGATTCTATGATCATACCAGTTTAAAAATCTCCAAACACTCATAGAAGTGATAAATTTCGACCGATAAATGCTCTACGAACTTGTGAGAAAATAATTGAGACTGGTAAAACAGCAACTTATGAGATACATATGTATGTACATGAAAGTAATAATATTTTCTCGGAATACCAGTCGAGTTTTCGAAAAAATTATTCATGTGAAGCGGCTGTAAACCATATAGTAAATGAATGGAAGTATGATGGGAGTATGGAAAAGACTATTGCACTACTTTTGGATTTTAAGAGACCATTCGAAACAATCGATCGGGAAATACTACTCAAAAAAATGTATGTATATGTATGGTATTCAGGAGAAGGAAATACATTGATTTATGTCATTTCTGACAAAGAGAGTTCAGCGGACGAAAGTAAATAACAGTGTATCAGATTTTATCGAGGTGAAGCTGGGTGTATCACAAGGTTCAATTTTAGGTGTGTTGTTGTTATTTATTATATACATCGATGATATGTCAAATGTTATAAAGAAATGTAAGATTGTCCTATACGCAGATGGTACATTGATTTACGCCGAAGGAAAGGATTCTGAAGGATTCAACCTAACGGACAACATTCGTAAAATGACAACAGTTAGAGTTAAATGAACAGCACGCTAAACTAATGAAAATAAATTAGAATTCCGATACGACAGTCGAAATAAATGGTAATGTGATAGAGAATGTGAGTAGCATTAAGTATCTGGAAATGATTGTAGATATACAGTTGAATTTCGAACATATTGTAGCATAATAATAACTACGCTCCTATGTCTATGCAGCAAATTCCGAAGTGACTTTCCATTCTGGCAGAATTTTGGTTCGAACTGTCCTTTCATTCGAGGTTCGTGTCTGGGACGAAGTCTCCACAGCTCATGTCAACGAAAGAGACGAATAATATCAGGGATAAAAGGGAATTATAACTGCAAGAATTATTTCTCTTGTTCCAGTGGTCGAAGAATTTGCTATCAGAAACTTCTGCTATATAAGGACAGATGGCGATCAAAAAAAGGCACAGTTGGTTTAGAACCGTGGCGAAGAGATTGGAAAAGTGATAATGGGCGAAGTTGTAATTTGGTGATAAATTGAAAGTTGAGAGTGAACAAGAAAAAGTAATTAGTTTGGATTTGTGAATTAAGTAATTGAAAGGAGATAAAGTGATTTGAGAGGAAAGAGACCTTGTAAGAAAAGAATTTGCGAAGAATAGTATAGTGTGAACTTGAATTGTTCTATAGAGTAGAAAATAAAGAAATAATTTCACAGAATAATTGTTTTATCTACTCGAGCCGTAGCTCGCATATTACATTGGTGTCAGAAGCGGGATAAAACTTATTCTGTGAATAACTATTTCCGTGGTGTGAAATTGCACAAAAAAAAAAAAACGATTTCTGTGTTGAGTTAATTAGTTGCGCAAAATGGGTCGCAAATTGGGAAAACTAACTATAACTCAACTAAAGGCAGAACTCAGTAAGCGGAACCTCGACACAACTGGGGGAAAAGATGCCCTGCTGATTCGTCTGGAAGAAGCAGTAACGCAGGAAGGTGAAAATCCGCACGACGTAGAGTTTGACGTGGAAGAGGAACCAGCAAGTACAGCAGCCGACCCGGGTATAACAAGTCTGCTCCTGCAACTTAAGTTAGTCATGGACGAATAAAAGAAAGCAATAGAAGACCAAAGGAATTCTATAGAACTTAAGCTGGACGACCAAAAGAAAGCAATGGACGAACAAAAGAAAGCAATGGACGAACAAAAGAATTCTCTAGAACTTAAGATGGACGAACAAAAGAATTCTCTAGATGCTCTGGAAAGTAAACTTGATGAGCAAAACAAGAACTTGGAATCCAAATTCGAAGTGATCGAAGAGAAAATCGAGAAGGTCGAGACGCAACTCGAAAAAGTCGAAACTAGATTCGATGAAAATTTTGAGAAACATGAAACTCAGTTCGGGAAGATAGAGACTCAGTTTGAAAAAGTAGAAAAGCAAGTCGAAAATCTTGCTAAGGAGCTCAGCAACGTGAAGAGACAGAAAGCACGGGAATATTCCACTGACGGTCTGAGAAGAAAGGAGATGCAGCCTCCTATCTTCGATGGTCAAACATCATGGCCAATTTATAAGAGGCAATTCGAAGCGGCCGCAATGACCAATAGCTGGGACGATGAAGAGAAGTCTATTGCACTCACGCTTGCACTGAGGGGTCCAGCTGCGGAGCTCTTGCAGACCATCCCGGAAGATAAACAGCAGAACTACGACTCTCTGGTTCAGGCTATCGAGATGCGGTTTGGGGATGAACACATGCAGCAGGTGTACAGGGTTCAGCTGCGTAGTCGAGTCCAGAAAAGGGGGGAAACGCTCCAACAGTTGCAAGCGGATATAGAGCGACTAGCCCATCTTTCATACCCTAAAGCCGGTGAGGAGCTTATCAACGAAATGGCGGTGGAAGCTTTTATTCAGGCCATAGAGGACAGACAACTGCAAATGGCTGTAAGGATGGCTGAAAAGCGAACACTCCCCGAGGCATTGGCATTCGCTTTGTCAATGAAGGCTGCGGACCAAGCATACCAGGGAATACACCGTGTCAGGGAAATGTCCGTCGTGGAATGCTCATGCCAGAGAACAGCCGTCATGGATGAAGACAGAGCTCGCGGAAGTCAAATCCGTTGCTGGAATTGCAACCAAACCGGACACCTACAACGGCAGTGCAGAAGTGCACCTAGACGAGGAAATTGTTCACATTGCGGAAGTAGGAGAAGCAGAGAGGAAGCATCTGGCGGTGATAACATCCATCCTGTCAGTCAGACTTCCCAAAACCAGCAGTCGGAAAATGCGTAAGGACCAACTTCGCGGGGCAGAAGTTGGTTACTGGAATCGAGGCCCCCAGGACCACCATTCAAGTTTCGCAAACCAAACGGGGTAACAAGAGCCTGACAGTGGAGGCACTAATCAACGAGAAGAAGTGCGTAGCCACCATCGACACAGGTGCCACTGCCTCCATTGTAAGAAGAGATATCGTCAAAAGCTCCTGGCTGCACAACACCAACAGCTACTGTCTGAAGACTGCAACAGGGGAAATGGCGAAGGTATTTGGAGAAGTTCGTCTTACGATTACTCTGGCAGGACTGACGTTCTGCCATGCGTTTCTGGTGGCAGATATATGCGACGAGTGCATCATCGGAGTAGACTTCATGAAAGCAAATGAAGTAATCTTGGACATCGGGATGCAAGTACTGAGGTATCGATATGTGGAGATTCCGATGGTGTACGGAAATGAGAATGCCGTAACTCTCAGGACAGTCATCAGCAAAGACGAAGTTTTGCCGCCGTCTTCAGAGACAATCATTTGGACGAAGCTGGAAGGTGTTCTTGGGAGCCACCGATTCTACATAGTAGAACCAGACCCAGAGAAGAATTCTCAAGACTACATCGTGGGAAAGACGTTAGTCGAACCAAAGAACACCATGGTTCCAGTGAGGGTTTTGAACGCAAGACCACACACTGTCAAACTAAGGCGAGGGGAGGTGACTGGAAAATGCACGCCGATTACCGCCGTCGCAACAATATCTGAACGTGATGCTCCAAAACCTCTCCCATCACCTTGGACAGCGGAAGCGAGAGAGACGATTTTCCAGTCCAGTGAGCTGAATCAGGAGCAGCGAACTATGGCAGAGAATCTTATCAATGAGTACGCTGATGTATTTGCCTCACAGGACGGAGAATACGGCCGAACACACCTGGTACAACATCGAATAGACACTGGTGATACTAGACCAATTCGTCAGCCTGCTAGGCGCCTTCCATTGGCAAAGCAGACAGAAGTTGCAGAGATGGTGTCGGCAATGGAGAAAGAAGGTCTGATTGAAAGTTCCAAAAGTCCGTGGGCATCACCGGTTGTACTGGTTAAGAAGAAAGATGGCAGCACGCGGTTCTGCGTGGACTATCGGCAGCTCAATTACGTCACCAAGAAAGACAGCTACCCTCTGCCACGGATTGACGACACGCTAGACACACTATCAGGAGCCCGATGGTTTTCCACTCTCGACTTGAAGAGTGGCTACTGGCAGGTACAGATCCATCCAGAAGACCGGGAGAAAACCGCCTTCACCGCAGGAAATGGGCTATGGCAATTCACGGTAATGCCATTCGGGCTGTGCAATGCTCCGGCGACTTTCGAGCGATTGATGGAATGTGTCCTGCAATGGTTAACATGGAAAACCTGTTTGGTATACTTGGATGATGTCATCGTCGTAGGAAAAACGTTTGCGCAACACCGAGACAATCTAAGGGATGTGTTTCAAAGGCTTCGAAGTGCCCACCTGAAGCTCAACCCCAAGAAGTGCGTCCTGTTTAGAGCGGAAGTCAAGTACCTGGGACACATAATTTCAGCGAAAGGAGTGAGAACCGATCCGGAGAAGGTCGAAGCGGTGAAAAACTGGCCAGTCCCCAAAGACAAACACCAACTAAGGAGCTTCCTGGGCCTAGCCACCTACTACAGACGGTTCGTGAAGGATTTTGCCGGGATCGCAAAGAACCTGCACCAGTTGACGGAAAAGGGAAAACAATTCAAATGGTCAATTGAGTGCGAGAAGAGCTTCAAGGCACTTAAACAACGGCTATGCGATGCCCCGATACTGGCTTACCCCACTCCCGGGGAAACGTTCGTTGTGGATGCAGATGCTAGTAATGTCGGGGTAGGAGCCGTACTCTCCCAGGTGCATGACGGCCAAGAGAAGGTGGTTGCGTACTTCAGCAAGGTGCTCTCTAAGCCAGAAAGGAACTACTGCGTGACAAGGCGGGAACTTCTAGCTTTGATCTTGGCTACGAAGCATTTTCACAAATACCTCTATGGGAGGAAGTTCGTTCTTCGCACAGACCATGCAGCCTTAAAATGGCTATTACAGTTCAAGAGTCCTGAGGGTCAGGTCGCAAGATGGATCGAAAGGCTGCAAATCTACGACTACGAAATACAGCATCGTAAAGGAAAACTCCACTCTAATGCGGATGCACTGTCCCGGAGACCATGCAGAACGGATTGTAAACATTGTGCGCGTCAGGAAGAACGGGAGCTGGTTTCCATCCAAAGAATGAGAGCCGAACCTATCGCCGGCTGGAGCGTAGATGAGATCCGGAACGCTCAGAAGGAAGACCCGGATATCGAGCCGATTCTGGCCTGGAAGGAGAACATGGAGAAACCGGATCATCAGGACATCTCTCACAGAAGCCCGACCTTAAAGGCATATTTTGCGCAGTGGGACTCCCTCCATGTCCAAGAAGGTGTTCTGAGAAGAAAATGGGAATCCTCCGACGGAAAGTCGTTTGTAATGCAGCTTGTCGTACCGCGGACGAGGGTCAAGGAGTTGTTACAGGAAATGCATGGCGGGGCGACCGGAGGCCACTTGGGAGTGAATAAGACGCTAGAAAAGGTACGGGAACGTTTTTATTGGTTAAAAGCGAAGGAAGATATCGAAGACTGGTGCAGAAAATGCGACGTGTGTGCAGCTAGCAAGGGTCCGAGAATCAAAACTCGAGGTAAGATGCACCAATACAACGTGGGAGCACCTTTCGAACGAATCGCCATCAACATCGCAGGGCCCTTTCCGGAAACCGACAATGGTAATCGGTATATACTCGTAGTGATGGACTACTTCAGTAAGTGGCCGGAAGCGTTTCGATCCCTAACCAGGAAGCCAGAACCGTGGCGGAGCAGATCGTCTACAATTGGGTTAGCAGATTCGGTGTGCCCTTGGAATTGCATTCTGACCAAGGGCGGAACTTCGAGTCAAGAATCTTCCAAGAGATGTGTCAACTACTCGGAATCAAAAAGACAAGGACAACCCCGCTTCATCCACAGTCGGACGGTATGGTGGGGCGTTTCAATAGGACTTTGGACGAACATCTCTCGAAGGTCGTAGGTGACTACCAACGGGATTGGGACCGGCAGATTCCCTTGTTTTTGATGGCCTATAGAAGTGCCGTGCATAGCACTACTCGACATACGCCGTTCGAAATCTTATTTGGTGGAATAGCTCGTTTACCCAGTGAGGTGAAATTTGGATCTCCTACCAATGAGCCCAGAAATGAAGAAGAGTACGTGGCGGACCTTAGGGAAAGGCTTAGGGACATACACCAAAGGACCAGAAGCCAGATTAAGATGACGAGCGACCGCATGAAGACCAGGTATGATGCCAAGGCAACAACGTCAGGATTCCAGGAAGGAGATCTGGTGTGGCTGTATAATCCCCATCGCCAAAAGGGGAAATCACCTAAATTACAGTGGAACTGGGAAGGTCCCTACAGAATAGTAACCCGCATCAACGATGTTGTCTACCGCATACAGCGAGGACCGAGGGCCAAAATGAAAGTGGTTCATGTGGACCGACTGAGTCGATACAATGGCCGAAATGAGGATGCACTTGTTCGGGACGAACACGTCTAAGAGGGGGGCAGTGTAGCATAATAATAACTACGCTCCTATGTCTATGCAGCAAATTCCGAAGTGACTTTCCATTCTGGCAGAATTTTGGTTCGAACTGTCCTTTCATTCGAGGTTCGTGTCTGGGACGAAGTCTCCACAGCTCATGTCAACGAAAGAGACGAATAATATCAGGGATAAAAGGGAATTATAACTGCAAGAATTATTTCTCTTGTTCCAGTGGTCGAAGATTTTGCTAGAAGTTTCTGGCTATCAGAAACTTCTGCTATATAAGGACAGATGGCGATCAAAAAAAGACACAGTTGGTTTAGAACCGTGGCGAAGAGATTGGAAAAGTGATAATGGGCGAAGTTGTAATTTGGTGATAAATTGAAAGTTGAGAGTGAACAAGAAAAAGTAATTAGTTTGGATTTGTGAATTAAGTAATTGAAAGGAGATAAAGTGATTTGAGAGGAAAGAGACCTTGTAAGAAAAGAATTTGCGAAGAATAGTATAGTGTGAACTTGAATTGTTCTATAGAGTAGAAAATAAAGAAATAATTTCACAGAATAATTGTTTTATCTACTCGAGCCGTAGCTCGCATATTACAATATTGATAACATTTGCAAAAAAGATTGACTTTTTTTTGAGTGATCGAAAAATGATGCATGATTTAACAGCTGTTACAGCTTTTGCCACCATAATTAAACCCCACTTCAAGTATTGCTCGAGAATAATTTTCCCGCGCTGTAATAATGAACGGTTCCAAAAACTGTAAAACAAGGCTATGAGAAGTATCCTGAGATGCAATGGATTTACACCAATGAGACAAATGTTGGATGCACTTAAATGGTTAAAACGTTAAACAGAGATTGGAACTCAACATGCTGATAACAGTCTTTAAAGTGAATTATGGTGAAGGCCCCAGTTGTCTGATAAGTGGAATCAGACGTGTTGAAGAGATACAGCCATACCAGCTGCGAAATGCGAATGAATTCAGATTGCGACATCAAAATTCATCAGCTGCTCAAGATACGCTCCAGTATAAGGGACTTCGTCTATTTAATTCACTACCGGATGATGTTAAAAGTGAAACAAATCTTAGGTTGCTTAAAAGAAAATGCATAGATTTTGTAAAAAGAAATGTTTAATACAACTGCAATAAAAATTTAAAATTATTTAATTAAATGATAGAGAAACTATAAATGTATGATAGATATGTATATTATAAATATTGTTTTTTTTTTTAATAATAATAATAATCCGTGATACAGTAGACTCCTTATAACTACCGTTCTAATAGAAGCGAATTCTTATACCCTGGCAATCAGCTCTAGCTTCAGTGATAAACTTCCACGAAGTACATATGAAATCAAAATGGCCGCCACCCCAAGCTTTCTGTGGTAATCTCCCACGATGTCAAAACAGTTTCGCCAACATCCATGTGCCTCTGGCAACTATTATTTGTCCCACAATGGGAAGCGTCAGAGGTCCCCCTATTTTGGCAGCCAACTGTGAATTTTTGCGCTAATCTCCCGCGAAGTGATAATATATGTACATACATGGCCACCACTCATGTGCCGCCGCGGTAATCTCTACACGAAGTATATCACTTAATTGCTACATTTTTCATAGGAAGGGGTATGTCGTAATTTGATATATTGTAAATCTAACTGTAATGTTTATTGTAAAGTATTGAAAATACTAATAAAGTTTACTACTACGACTACAAACATATGTATATGAATATATGGCAAATTGCCCCACCAAAAATTGTGGTGGGGTGATTTGCCGAACCAATAAAATATTCGAGACGAGGAAGATCGAACCTCCGCTATATAGACTAAGAGATCGCAAATGCCAAAAAGATTTTCTTAAGAAGCAGGAAGAAATATGTGTCTACTCGTTCTAGGATAGAAGGACGCTTTATCTTAGGCAGAGGTCGGAGGCCGTTAACAAATTTGTCTTTCCAGTAGTTGATACCAGTCAATGGATACATAGAAGAGGCACTCCAAACCATCCGTAGTCAAATGTGAGGTCAATCAACTTAAAGTGATCAATAAAAGAAAGATGATGATAAAGATGATAATGAAGATGATAAAGTACCTACCCGTCGAATGGCTTGATAATTCGATGAATTCTGTAGGGTACCTATACAAATTTAAAAGGTGTTTCTCTTAAAGCTGTTGAGCTCTAAATAAATATATTCATGTTTCAGTTAAGGCACATAGCTTTTGTGTTTGTAGTCTGGGGATCCCTCCTCTTAAGGAAAAACAAATTGAAAACTTATTCTCTATTTGCTTGGAATATATCAGATTGGCAACTAAGTAATATTAAATATTATATAATTTTTCTAACTTCGAATTCAGGTGAATTTTATTCCGACTACCTACATACATACATACATATGTATACTCGTACGCCGACCAACATGAAACAAACTCAATTCAAATTAACCATTCAAATTTTATGTTCGTGCCTCCTCTGCTACTGCCCATTGCCTTATATTATACAAAATACACATTTCCTGTATTTTTCATCAAAACAGAATAACGGATATCGTCCGAGAAGTCCGATACTTTTATCCTCTTCAAAAACTCATGCTCCGGATGCACAAAATAAAAGAGATACTTTCCGGTGGAAGAAAACCACTTCTTTTGAATACTATGGCTAGCAATGTGAACGAATGTCCACAAAAAAAGACATCATCCACAATATCAGGCAACAAAAGGAAAAAAGGATCTTTCAATTCCATTCCACCCACCACAATGAAGGACAATTTTTTTCTCTCTGTTTTCTATTTTTCAGTTAGACTAGATACACATGTACGTTTGCTATATAACGGGTAACAACAATTTTCCACCCCATTTCCCTCCTTCCGACGTTTCAATGCAAAATTAAAACGACGACGAAGGGTGTGGTAACAACAAATTAGTTAATAGAAAGACTGTTTCTGTGTTCTGCCCCCGCATTATTCACTTTCCTTTAGGGTATCCTCCCTTTTCCAGAATTGCGTCTAAATACGAAGGGAGACAAAAACCAAGCCCAAGACCACCTTAACCACTTGTACATACGAGTATGTTGGGCATATATTAATATATTGCGCTGGCTGCTATGGGTGGTGCTGAGTAAGTTGTAATAACGGAAGCTGAACACAGTTCTACTGCCCGAACACAATCATGTAAACAAAAATGGTTATGTCATTTAACCGTCGGCATTAATTAGTTCAAGTTGATGGTGAACGCAGGAGAGCATAAAAGAAAAACGAAAAGAGGCAAAAATTAATGATGTTGAGGTTTTTGATTATGATGGAATAGCTGAAATCCTTTCACTGACAAGACAAGGGGCATCAATCAAAAAAGATTTTTTTTGTTTCTATTGCGAGAATTGTTATGGTGTGACGAGAGTGCTAGGAGCTCAAACTGAATAATTACTAGGAAAATCTTTACCACGATTATCATATCTACTAAAATCTAATAATAATTTTATAGATTTGTATCTAATAGAAAAATTTGTGAAATTGAATTCACTTCATCGCGTTAAGCATTTAAAGCAATTCACTACTACACGGTTTTCTTTTCTGCAACTTTTCACTAAAGTAGATGCTTTCAATACTACGGGCGGCGGCTGATAAGTTCGCGACCTAAGGCATTAAGTGTAAGAAGACATCCTATTAAAATATTGTATTTCTCAATATAATCTCCCTCGAGTGAAATGCAGTTCTCACATCGGGCATACAGTGGCTTAATACCACCGAAAAAATATCTCAGCAAATCTCCGGCCCCGTAACTTATTTTTTTCAAATTGGAAAAAAAGAGAAAGTCCCTCGCTCGGGACTGTTGGGTGGTCTGTCGTTGAAAAACCTGTGTCTTTTAAGGCCTGTCCCGAAACCCGCGCCGTGTTAATAGGCGTGTTATCCTGCAAAAACAACACTCCGTGCTTGAGTTTCTAACGTCGCTTCCGTAAGACCGCTTCGCTTGCCTGAGTCAATAAATTTGCGTAATATTGACCATTCATCGTAGTCACCTTTGGCAGACAATTAATCAGCAAAACACATTCACAGTCCCACAAAAAAACAATCCCCATAAGCTTCGAAGCCGACTTTTCACTGTGCCTACTTTATCACGGCACGGTGCTCCAAATTACGAGAATTTCTGATTTCGGTTGACATGGTGATGTTTATCCTACCACAGATAAATGAGATTATTATTAAAACAAGGTGATATTTATACTACTAAAGAGTGCCGCAGTTAGTATCATGATAACCTCTTCTATAAAAAAGACTTCTGCGACTTATATACCACTTATACTGCTGGCAAGAGTTGACATTAAGCATAAGCGAGAAGTACATAGGAATTATTCTGGACCAAAAACTGGTATAAAATAAACACGTAGAAGAAGTAGTGACAAAAACGACTCGAGTGCTCATTAAGCATAAGCGAGAAGTACATAGGAATTATTCTGGACCAAAAACTGGTATAAAATAAACACGTAGAAGAAGTAGTGACAAAAACGACTCGAGTGCTCATGGTTAAACCTAGGGATGTAGTACCAGTATTTTATACTGGATTTACACTATGATGCTGAGACTAATCATCTAAACTAAGCACAACGAAGAAAAACCTTGAGAAGGTGAAGTCGTGCCTGACAGCGGGGATGGAGGGGATCCTCGATTTTTACCTCTACACCTAGTAAATGAAAAAAAAAATGGGATCGCTTGAGAGGGAATAGGGAAGGGAAAATGCATTGGGCTTAGAGACCGGGATTCACTCTCCAAAGTTGCACCTCATACTTGGTATACCACAATCTTGTATATGTCAAATATAGTTCAAATATTGATTTCGAATAAAATCGATAGGATCATAGCCGAGAAATAGCCTATTATCAAAAACCGGTTAATAAGCAAAGTCCCGTTAAAAGTGTTTTCTGGAAAAAAAAACCTGGTACACCTCTGATAGCACATATCCACCATAACTCGAATTTGAATTTGATCATTTGACCAAAATCAGCCATTAGTAAAGTACCATTCATTTTGGAGTTGGGTTTCTTGGCTTCTTTTACAGCTAGTTTGAGTCTTACTTGAAAAATAGAACCCAAAAAGTGAAGATAAATAATGTATTAAGCGGTTCTAAGGCTATAAATCTTGGTATACCCCAACATCCTTAAGATATTTTTTATGAGAGGTGGATATTTGCAAAATCCTATCTACGACACATATAACTTAAGAAGTAGTTCTCGCTCTGTAGTTCTCCTACCTGCCTTTCGGACTACACATTTTAGAAATTCCTACACTATGTTATCTTGCAAATTGTTTGAAGGCTACCTGAAAATATACGAAACATTAGAACCTTATTTGCGTTTTTGAAAAGTGTGAAATCATAGCTTTTTGAATTCAACATCAACGAAATTGAAGTTTTGTTGCGCTACGTTGTTTGATTTTTTGCTGTACATGTAAATACTTTTTATTGCTCGTATCACTGCTTATTCTTTGTTTTTTTTTTAATTTAAAATTTCTTTTTGTTATAATTTTTTTTTCAAATCCTTAAATTGTTAATTTTAATTGTGAAATATGAAATATTTAACTATGAAATATTTTATATGAAATGTGGCATTAACTCTACTTTTCTGAAAGTAAAAATTTCTTATTACTTCAAATTATTATACAGTTAAGTTATTAAGAAATATGTTTATGAGAATAATGAATAAAAATATATATATGTATGTATCTATACCATATTGGTATATGGTATGTAAGGTGCAAGACGCTGCGAAGCGTTATAATAATTTGTAAGAAATGGTACTAATTTCATACAGCTTTGTTGAAATTTTGGAGGTCGTTTGTCGAAAGTTCAGGCTATTGAAATCAGACTACTGCGAAATAAGGCACGCCGGGTGTAATTTCGGTCGTGAAATTGAAATGGAAATGAGGCCACATCTCGTCACCAATGATAACGATTTCTGTAACCGAACAAATCAAGTTAACTCAACTCACAATATCCAGAGCGAAATGAAATGAAGAATAACTCTTGCCAACAAACAAGTAAGTATTTAAAAGGTGAACCTCTCTCGAGTAGTACTTATCTAGGCAAAGCTTACGATTTTTCATATTGCTACAAGCATTCACAGTACATAAATCGGATACACTCTGTAGGTACACTGATTGAAAACCACTGTCCGGCAGGATTGGTCATACAAAAAATTATATTCATGGTGGAATGTAGTGGTAACAAAAAACGGAGGTAGGTTCTGTTGGATGCATTTCTTCTTTTTGTATATATAAAAACACAAGAGCATGCAATTTGATTGTACTCTAGCAGCAGGTGAGATGCAACGGGACACCGAAATAAAATAATTTATTTGAAAAATATTCCGAACATCTACAAGGAGGTCCTTCTCGATGTACGCTGAATGCATGATTGTACATTACACTTGAGTTTTTTTTTAATTTGTTGTATTTTTCTGTTCTCTTCATCTGCTCGCATGCAATCAAAAAATTACAAGTATAGACCCAATAAAATAACACAGTATAATAACATAATCCTGCCGAACGGTATCAGTGTACTATACCACACTTAAACATTTTTTATGGCTTAATTACCTATGCAATGCTATTTATCATCATCATCAGTACAACGTCGTTAACATTATGCTTGCAATAAAATTCTAAATGTATGAATGAATGAATCACCGATTGAGTATCATTGAGTATCATTGAATATCTGAATCTTTGCCGATCATTCATGTTTCACAAGCTAGAATCCCCAATTTGAACATGTACATGTGTACCATCATCATTCTCATCAGCGACGAGCGACTGGACTCAATCAAGCGTAGCACAACTGAATTTCTGCTTCGGCATCATAATGGGTGCACTGATTCCCAACGGTTATACGGTTCTACCCTTTTATGGGGGTGGAATTGTGCAAAACTAATTAATCTTAATTGCATACACAACCATTTCGCCGGATTCGCATTCCTTCGTATGAGGGATGCATTCATTTGCTACCTGCAACTGTTTCGAAGTAATGTCATTTTATCGTTTGGAATCAATTCGACGATACACAAATGCAATATGTTAATAAGTGCACAGTGTGTAAGCGATAAAGATATTCGTACACATTTTTGCAGTAGAGGCACGAAAAACCCTACGCATTAACATTCGCTGTTTGTATTCTACCCAGAGAAAGCTAGAGAGAGAAATGTAATTATTTGTATGTCGTTATTGAAGGGACACATTGGGGTTATAAAATGAACGAGCAGGTAACATGCAATACAGGTACTTAGCAACGATTAAAATTAATCATGTGATTAGTTAGAGAATAAAAGGAAACCCTCGAGCGAGACAATAATTGTTCATTTCATCGATAAAATGTGATTAGAGTTGATTGTTCCCAGCAAAGAGAACTACGAATAAGTACTAATCAATGTGGTGATACAATACCCGCATGAGTTGGCCAAGAGTCTGTTGGTTCTAACCAAACTCCCTCGAGCTACAAATTGGATATCTGTAGCCATTCCTAAATGTATCTAGGTACTCAGTTCTAAAATGACCCTGTCTTTTTCAAGGTTTAAAAACGCCATTCAGCTTTAGATAAATTATGCCAATGTACTGTTATTGATCTGGCTATTTAGTGTAGTTCTCTCTTTTATAATTATCTTTTCTACACATGAAAAAAGTTTGACCTCCACGAGGTCACAGACAGGGACCCTCCTCCTTGTAACCCGGCGAGATACCACCATATCAACAAAATCGAGCTAGTCCCTAAATTTTGCAACATTAACAAAACTCGTCCTACATGATTCCACCACGCCTTTATCGTTCTCCAAATGATGACCAAATGAACAAACTATTTCAACATTTATCTGAGAAGATTGAATTTATACAGAGTCATCACCAACAGCCGAAAGCATTGTTCGAATTTGCTACGATACTCAAACAGAACTGTTGTGGCAGAAGAACAAGCTTGTCAAAAAGCCCACTCTGTTTCCAAAACCAAAAAATTTGGTTAATGCTCTACACAGCTTATTCTGTTGCTAGCCAATGCCTCCACAGCTCCTTAAAATTATGGTCAGGAGGCTCCTCCAGTTCATCGCCGAATCTGCATATCACAATATTTTCAAGGTCTAACTTCCTTAGTTTTAGTTTTTCTGATTTCCTACTCTCTTCGTAGTTCTTCTCGAACTATGTACCTTCCCATTTTTATTTTTTTTTTTTTATAATTCGCGCGTGCCAAAAGGAATATGAATACCTTTATACTGTTACAGGGCACGGGGTTTTAAGGAAAATGGGAAGAGGAACAGAGGAGAAGCCTGTGCACGTTGGCTTTAAATGTTTGAAAGTTGTAGTGATGGGGAAAAAGGGGTCCAGTCGTACGAACGGGATTGTCACCCCCTCTTAAAAAAAACCTATTGACCTCTCCGTTACCATCCACTACAACCTAATATGGCAACCAGTATAGGGTAAAATTGTTGATTTTGCTTGGGTTGTCGAGTTTGCTTAAACATTCCTATGCCCTTTTAGAGCTGATTTCATAGAAACTCAACGCTTTCTTTCTGTGGAGGTTAAATTAATCACTATTTCAAACATACAACAAAAAACAAAAGACTGGATTTTTAAAGCTCATGATTCTAGTGTTCACAATAGTTTAATGGCAACTGGCGGTATTGAGCCTCATTAGTAAGTACTTTCAAAGAGCAGATCCACTGCCTTCAGTTGCATCAAAGTACTTGGGGACACATTCGGAATTCAGAGAATCATTGATTGCATTATGTTTCTGGGAATTCAAAGGCATTTTTATGGACACCATTGGTTGCTATCTAGCGAAATAAGTCACAGATTTCTCCGATAAGATAGATTCGGAGATAGATAGATGGTAAGATCACCACCAGCCCAACCAACAAAAGGAAATTCAATGTTGGAGGCTAAATGGAAAAAAGTCTGTGAAGAAAGAGACGATTTTAAGCAACTCAGTGAAAAGCTGACAAGCGAATTCGATAAATTAAAAGTTGAATTGCAGCTGATAAAAAGACAAGTGAATAATCAAAAGGAGCAGGTTACCAAAGTTGTGGTGTATTATACGGATGAAGGAGAATTACGAAGAGAGACAGAGCCATCCGCTAACAGGGAGAAAAGAAGCAAAAAAAGAAAAATGAACATGTCTCCGGAGTGAACCTCAAAACTGCAGAAAAGATTTAAACTAAAAATAAAAAACACCCAAGCCAATAAAGCTTCCTCCAATTATAGCACTCTGTATAACGAAGTACGAAGGCTTACTAAATATTATATTTTGAAGGAAAATAAAATTAAAGCTAATACAGCTCTAATAAACAAAAATGACGTCAAAATGATTGTGGAAGACGAAGATTCCTACAGGAACTTGACAATACTACTTAACCAAAAAAAATGGTATTCGTTTGAAATTAAACAAACGAGACCGATAAAAGTTGTCGCAAAAAAAATACATTTTTCATGCTCACCTGAAAGCATATCTAATGACCTCAAAAAGAAAAAGTTGAAAATACTAGAAGTTGTTAACATGTTTAGGTACAGAAGCAAAGAACCGCTGGCGATGTTCATGCTCACTTTTGAGATAGACGAGGACATCAAGAGAATTTATGAAATCAAAGATATCTTAAGAACGAAAGAAAAAATTCATCATCTGCGGAAAACAAAGCTAGTTCCCCAATGTAAGAATTGTCAAAAGTATGGTCACACTCACAAATACTGCAATTCTAAACCAAAATGTGTTAAATGCACAGGCGACCATTATACAAAAGACTGCATAAAGGATAAAAAGGCACCCCCTAAATTTGCCAACTGTAACGAAAAACACCCAGCTAACTACAGAGGCTGTGTAGTAGTAAAAGACTTACAGCAGGCAAAAGATAACAAGCAACAAAAAGCCTGTAAAAAAAATACACATCTAAAGACAAAGAAAACAAAATCAAAAAGAACTTGACACCAATAATGAAACCCCAAATAAATAAAAAAACTAAAAAGCTCACTAAAAAGTTAAAAATCTATCCATACACACAAATGAGAACTTAAGTTCCAAAGCCAGGCCGGGTTATTTAAAATCTAGTCGAAGACTTCAGGTCTTCAGCAATGTTATGGGAAATATTTTATTTTTTATCTACATCAAAAAAATTGTCTTGTTTCCGAGACACATTTCAAATTTGAAACAAACTATACTCGTAAACTGTATTTTGATAAGGCGTGGCATAAAGGACTAGTCCATAAGCTGCAAAAATATCTACCAAAACAATACTCAGAAATCCTAGAGTCATATATAATGCAGAGATTATTTAGAATAAAGCAAAATAAAGAAAACATATAAAAGCTAGTGCACCCCACGGTAGTGTAATAGGACCTTTTTTGTTCCTGTTATACACCAATGACCTACAACAAAATGAGGAAACTTCTGTTGCCATATTTACAGACGATATTGCTGTACTTGCTGTCGGTAATACCGTACAGAAAGTTACTGGAAAACTGCAAAGGGAAGTAAATGATATTTATGAATGGACCAAAAAATGGCAAATAAAATTAAATAAACTGAAGTCAGTTCATGTAAACTTTACAAATAAAAAACACATACCTGTGTACCTAAATAACAATGTAGTTCTTTTTCTGAACTCAGCTAAGTACTTAGGCATGACTCTTGACGCGTAATTGCGCTGGAAAACTCATGTAAACAAAAAACATGACGAATTAAACATACGATATAAAAAAAATGCATTAGCTCTTAGGGAGGTATCCTTGTCTCTCGATATACAATAAATTACTGCTCTACAAGCAAGTATGAAAGCCAATATGGACATATGGTCTCCAGCTTTCGGGGTGCACAAGTAAGACAAACCTATAAAGCATACAATGCTTCCAGAATAAAGTACTACGCAATATATGATAGTTAATGCGCCATGGTACATACGCAACGTTGATCTACATAGATATCTAAAAATTTAAATGGTAGAGGACAAGGTCAGGAAGGTCGCAAGAAGACATGAAGTTAGACTTCGCACTCACACAAATTCAGAAGTAGTTGAACTACTTTATAATAACAATTTAGTCTGAAGATTAGGAAGAATAAAACCCTTCGAACTAGTTCTCTAGGAAACAAAAAAAAATTGATAAAATAAAATAAAAATTTTGAACACGATCATGATCACACTAAAGAGTGATTGAGGTACTCCAAAAAAAAGTAACTGACCAAATACAGTTACTGAATATACAAACTTTCAAGTATTAAAAACAAAGTACTAATTAGTTTGACGACTACGTGCGATAATTGGAAAGATGATATTAAATCATGCCTTCTCCGGGTGTTTTTAGTGGATTCAAGTTCCACACTATCGCAAAGCTCGCATGCGATGTCTTCTGATGATTTTCACCCAGCTACACGCAAAAAAAAAAGAAACATTAAAGTGCATTGACCAAGAATGCGTTGAATGATAAGTTTTGAAAATGAAATGCCGATTAATTAATGGAGCACATGCTGTAAACCAATCAGTAATAAGAAAAAAAGTTATGAGGCTGTAACAAGCAACCGGATAAACAGACAACTGACTCTCGCACATTTCTTCTACATTTTGTTTATCTTATAAGTACCAGAATTCTGAAAAGACATGCGTAGAAACAACAGGCTTGTCTAATGGTTATAGTAGAGATTTTCAACAGACTTAGAGAAGTATGTACGTTTACTGTAAGACTTCTGCTTGTCCAAATGAAGATATACAAAGACTAATAACGACTTTGGAAACCAATAAGTAACAACTGACTAAAAACATAAAAGAGAAAGGAGCATAAGAACCAAACATAATGTGGGACAGCATTTCGTTATCGTTTAGTGAAAAGCCACTAAGGTCAAAAGCCTAGTCTTCAGATAATTACGTTCAAAGTTACCCATTAAAATAAACATTTGTGGAATTATTCGGAATTAATGAAGAATTAAATGAAAACCTGAAACCTGAAACATCCTGTATTAGACATTATGAGTTTTAGCAGTGTTTAGACTTCTGTATACAATCTTGGAGACTTTTCGCCACATCTAAACGCGGGAAATTGAAAAAAATAAGGTGTTTGGACGACCTCTGGCAAAGTGTGAAATACTATAAATGTATATTTAAGCAATTATTGTGAAATGAAGTCCGACCTATCTTACATCAAAATGAGTAGGAGTGACAAAACAGAACACAAATAAAAATTTTAAGAACCGTCTCTGGAGATAAAAAAATATTTAAAAAAATGTTCAATCTCAATATTAAACTCACCACGTTTTTGCAATTCATCCCTGGTGATTTGACCTGTTAGATTTGTAGCTGCTGGTGTCGGCGGTAGGGCCAAGTGTGCTGGTGGTGCATTACTAGGATACCACGCCCATCCACCCGATTGCCCATTAAACATTCGCAGTTTTTCATAAACGGATTCGTTTTGTTGTTGAGCTTGTTGCTCTTTTTGTGATGCCAAATTTCTAAGAACTCGATTGATTGATGAAACCTAAAAAATAGAAAAAAAGACAGTATACATACTAAGTGTCTGATCCGAACTAAATTTATTTCTCATCTGGTCTCAAGAGCATATCAGAACCTATAACTAATGTTAATTTAATCGTGCAGATACATGTATACAACTTATAAGTTGGGAAACACCGCAAGGTTTTTTAAAAAATAAAATTTATTTCTTCTCTCTTTGGTTCCATTCCATTCCATTCTTAATTCTAAAATCATTTTCACATTTTTTCTTTTACCAGCTCAACTATCGCAATCCCGCATGATTCCCACGGAACAGATTGCTTATGCAGGAACTGCATGCGATATGATTCACTAGAATGTGTTCGGTGCAAAATATATTCAAGGTAAAGCGAATCGGGTGATACGCGCGTGTTCCTTTACCTGTCTGAGTTTGAACTTTAAGAATTTAATGTAGAGACGACATGCGCTCCTACCGGATATGTTACCTCACCCCCTCTAAATTAAAATTCTCCTGAATTTTACAGGGTACCGGGGTTTCTAGACCCAAGGTTTTGATTGCTATTTTAAGTTTTTTTATTTCTACGCTTCAATTTTAGAATAACTGCTATAATAATGATTAAGATGAAAACGACAATTGAACTTGTAACATAATTAACATTTTTATGAAATTCCAGTAACTTAATACGTTCCTTATTTGCAATATTTTTAAGTACAATATTAGTCCATAAGATCGAAAACTCCATGCACCATAAGGAGTACACCATGGTAGCTTTCCTAGATATTGAAAGCGCTTTCAACAACGTCTACTCATCTGCGATAACGAAAGCATTGTCAAATCTGAAGATAGATACTCACTTGGCGAGCTGATTAATTTACTGCTTAATAGTCGGATTATCAACTCAAAGCTGGGTGGGACATCTGTTAGAAGATATGTCAGCAGGGGTATCGCTCAAGGGGGCGTCCTATCCCCACTTCTTTGGAATCTGGTGGTCAATGAACTATTGATAATCCTGGAGGCTAAGGATTGTGATGTAATTGCCTATGCAGACGACGTTGCTGTAGCAGTCTCTGGTAAACAACTCATTACCTTAAAAGAACTCCTACAAAACGCTTTGAATAAGCTATCTAGGGTGGCCGTGGTGTATAGGGTGGCCGTGGTGTAGTGGTAACATCATCGCTTGTCACAGTTTTGATTCACGGTTCGAATCCTGATGTCAAGAATCATCTATTTATTTCGCATGAAATAAATAAAAAAGTCGATCACTTGCTAAAGCTAAGTCAACTCTACTGTGAAGGCATAACACTGGCAGTAGGGTGGTCATATGGCTAAAATGCAACTTGATCGTGGTAATGACATCAGGTGGACGGAAAAAAAATACTGTGAATCATAAGCAACGACAACAATAGCGAAAAAACAAACAAAATACTCCCCAGTTATCTGGACAGCCACCCTTGGAGTTTACAGAAACTCAATACCACCTGAGTTTCAAACTACACCACTCTGCCTTTCTCTCTGTCTCTTCCTCTTCCGCAAAACGCACGTGTTCTAAAAATTAGTTTAAGGGTATTCATATCCCCTTTAACACGTGCAAATTATAAAAAAAAAGGTCGGTGTGGTCTATGTGTGAATCGTCGCAAAACCGAACTAGACCTCTTCTCAAGGAAATATAAAGTTCCACCTATTGATCCTCAATCCTTTAATGGAATAAGCTTAATTTTCTCCAACGAAGCAAAATATTTGGGTCTTATTTTGGATAGCAAACTAAGCTGGAAACCTAATATACAAGAAAGAGTTAAGAAAGCCACTGTCGCATTCTTCTTTTGCAAAAAAAACCATTGCAAAAAAAAAAAAACAAATGGGGCTTACAACCCAGATTAACTCACTGATTCTATATCTCGGTCATCAGACCGATCCTTATATACGGGGTAGTTGTCTGGTAGATTGTCTTGGACAAGGCGATAAACCGAAGTTATTAAGCAAAGTCCAACGTTCAGCTTGTCTGTGCATTGGCGGAGCACTGCGAATGACACGTTCTGCAGCTATGGACAATCTTTTTTATTTAACACCCCTCGACATTTATGGCAGGCAAATGGCATCTATCTCAGCTATTCGCCTTATAGCTACTTCATAGTGGTCCAAAAAAGTACATGGCCACGCCTCCATCTTAAACAAGCTTAATATCTTGCCGAAAGACATTGCCTACATCAAACCCAAGTTAAATTTTGACAAAAAAAGAAGGTGGTTCTACGGAAGATAAGTCAGTACATTTTTATACTGACGGCTCAAAAACTAACGACGGGGTGGGCGGTGGTGTCTTTTCTAATAGGTTTAATTTAAACCTCTCTTTTCGTCTCCCAAACCACTGTAGTGTGTTCCAGGTGGAGATAATGGCAATAAGGGAAGCCTTGTCTTGACCGTTGATACCCGCATCTTTTCAGACAGCCAAGCAGCAATCAAATCCTTGGAATCATCCCCAATAAATTCTTTAACAGCTCTAGACTGCCGATGATCTCTTATAGAGATGGCGGAGCAGTTTAATATTCACCTAATTTGGGTGCCGGGGCATAGGGATATTCCAGGAAATTGTAAGGCTGACGAACTTGCCAGGCATGGAACAAAAATACCCATCCTTCCAGGCAAAAGGTCAGTGGATATGCTTATCGCAAAAGACAAATTCTAGGTGGACAAGTGGTACAACTTGTCTAGGAACAAAATAGATTTGGCCTAAGCTGGATCTGAAATGCTCTCAATAGAACGCATATCAGCGCTGTTATAGGCGTCATTACTAGACACTGTCTAATAGACAAGCATGCAACAAGGCTTCCTCAAGCGAATTCTGCAGGATCTGCATGGACGAGGAGGAGGAGGAGGAGGAGACTATTCTTCACCTGCTCAGCTCTCTTCCAAAGAAGGAAACTCCACTTAGGAGCCTTCTGTTTCAACGACCTGAATGAACTGACTAAAACAGACGTTAGCGACCTTCTATGCTTCATTAGAAACTCCAAATGGTTCAAGGGGGGCCGCTTCCCAAACCCATGTGGTATCACAATGGACCTATTACTGGTCTAAGTGTGTTGGCTTTTGCTGACAGCCACCTCAACCTAACCTAACCTAACCTAAGTATAATTTGGTTCTTTGGTAAAATTGTAATTTCATGCAAGTAATAAAATCTTTCTTTATTACTTATTGATGCATTCATTATTTCAATTGAACAATTATTTAGAACTATAGATAATTTCCACTTAACTTAATTTTACTGTCGTCGCATTTATTTATTATGTCTTGATATTGCAAATTTTTACAGATTACTGTTCTATCATCTATCATAGTTTCTTTATTTCTATTAATTTATTTATCTTAGTTTTACAGCTTTTGTTTACAATACAGCTTTTGAGAGGCTTAAAAGATCTTTTACATATTGAATAATATCTGAGAATTCACATTTCGTATTATTAACTTCTAAAAAATAATAATTTTCTTCAATTTCTGTTTTATTAACTGTAGGTACTGCTGAGATTAATTTTAAGTCAGCCATCTGGTATCTGTCTGGAATTTTGATTGCTAATACTAACGTGTCTATACTGTATTTAAGTAGCCCTACTTTTACGTTTTTTAGTTTATAAAACCCAACCCCTGTCTAATTTATTTCTTATGTCGTTAAAAGTCTAGGGTGTATATTAAACCGTGTTTTATGTGGGAGACAGACTGCTGGTATTGATACCATGGTATAGCAATACTACGTTCTATACCACATGTCTGTCACTGCAATACTTGGTATTGAGATTCGCAAATTTTTGCTGGTATACCACCTGATACTGACTGCAGCGCCAATTTCTCTCTATTGGCTAGTCTTCGTAGCTTCTTTGACAATTCTTAGGTATGCACTTTCGCTTTCAAGTATTTGAATTTTCTTTATATTCATCATTTGGCACAAAAGTAAATCATTTTTATTCATCCTGTCTTGAATTTTCTATTTTTATTTCTTATGACAGACAACACAAACGTCAAAGTATACTACTTAACGCCAAAGTCATCGAATACTACGAAAAGCAGTCTGTCAGGGGTCGTAGTATTCACTATACTATGGTATTCGTACCATGGTATCAATACCAGCAGCCTGTCTCCACTATAACTGAGGCTATGTTATCAATCAATTAAATCAAGTAATTTAAATGCTCTTCTAACATTCTCAACTTTACTAGCTGATCTAATTTTAGCTGTTGTAGGACGAATCTTTGTTAATTTTCCGTTAGTTCTACATATGATTTACTTAATTCTTTTCTATCTGATTCTATTGCGGATTTAAAATGGATATGCTTTCATTCAGGTGCGTATTGATTTCTACGAGTATCTGTTGATTGGGATGACTTGCTACATTCTCTTGATTTTTTTCTAATACATTTAGATGGTCTGCTATCTCCTGCCTGTCACTATCATCCATTGTCCCGAACAACCGTTTTTGTCCTGTCCCTATAACGTTGACTAGTCCTCTCTTTTAGTCTTTTCTCTGGTTCTATTGCTGTTACTTTAGCATAAAGTATAACTGAATCATTATCTATTTAAATTTTTTTTCTACGAACAAGTTTAAGTTTGGTGTTAATAATATGTAGCATAGTCTTGGTGTCTTGGATTATTTCCGTCTGTCCCATGTTGATTGTTGTATATCGGTAGCTAGTCGTCAATTGGTTAATTGTTAATGTCGCTGTGGCTCGTGCTGTTAGTATTGTGAGTATTAGATATACTGATACGGTCATCTGCAAATTAACGTGGTCGTTTGACATTTATTAGGTGTTCTCTCTCTTTTTCTTAATTCTATATCTAGGTTAATTTTTATAGCAGTTCCTTTTGTAGTTCTTGACTGGTATAATTTCTCTTAATTCTTTATATCCTCTGTTCTGATTTAGTTTCTGAGTTCTTTTTTCTTTTTCTAACTGTACCCGCCTTACTAAAGTAGCTACATCTGCATACATTGCTTCTTCTGAAGACATGATACCTATGTGTAGAATGATACCTATTATTATAATTGCTAACTGCTCTCTGAACTTCTTGAATAAGGGATAAATCTAGTAAAAAAAAAGCTTAGTAAAATGTAGTTCAACTTCCTGTTCATTTAAGAATTCGTTGAAATTGTCTGCTTTAAACTCATTGTCGGTTATTATTTTGATTAGTTTGTCAAATTTGGAGAAGTGCGCTTCGTATGAAATGCTAGCGTATGCCTTCTTAGTGAGTTTGTCTATCAATTTAAGAAATGGGTGCTTCATAAAATATAATATATTCATATGAGGAATTTCATTGGTCCTATTGGGTGTCTCGCTTAATTCATACTTAAGTTTTATCGGTTTACGTTCATATTTATTTTTTAAGCACAATTTTGGGCAGTCAATTTTTTAGGCTATGAGTCTTAAATGCAACTTGATCGTGATGATGACATCAGGTGGAGGGAAAAAAATACTGTGAATCATGAGCAACGACAAAAAAACAAAACAAACAAGCTCCCCAGTTATGTGAACGCCACCCTTGGAATTTATTGAAACTTAATACCACCTAAGTTTCAAACCCACTACACCAATCTTTCTTTCTCTCTCTCTCTCTCAATTTCTACAAACGCCCGTGCCCTGAAATAATTTAATGGTAAAAAAAAAATATATATGTTTCTACTATTCCACTATGCATACTTTACTTTGTGTGATATAATTAGATGTGTTTATGAACTTCATCTAGAGTTTTTATTTCTCTTGCTCTTATAGTAGCTTTTATGAATCTTAATTGTTTGTCGTGGTGAAATAATTCTATTAGCAGCTGTTGAATTTTATTGAACTCATGATATGATAGTTCGGTGTAAATTCCAATCAAACCTGGCTTTATGTATCTTCTTAGTAAATCTATCCAGTATTCCCTATTCCTAGTCATATCAATAAATATTACTCTTCTATTGTGTAAAATTTCTATCTCTTTGTCAGCATCATTGGTTAATATTAATTGGGTCTTGTATTTATTCACTATTGTTCCTTTATGGGGATATGGTCTAATTGTTGTTCTACCTGTGAGTGTACTGTTCGGATAGCTGGTTTATTGATTGATTATCTACTGTTTCCTGTTTCTCGTTGTTATCGGGAATCCTACTTAAAATATCTGAAAATTAGTTTTCTTTCCCTTTTAAGTATTCTATATCATACTGATACTCTTGCAGTTTGAGTAATCAACGTTAGTTCCTCTGACTAAACTCTTTTCCCGTAAACTTCTTGTTAAGATATTTGATGGGTAGGTGGTCTGTGGTTATCTATCAGAAATACGATCTAAAATAGGTTATTGACCATACAGTAGCCAAAAACTCTTTATCCGTAACTGAGTAGTTGTTCTCATTATCGTTCAATGGTCTTGAGGCGTAACATACGGGTTAACCCTCTTGCATTAATACCGCTCCTATCACGTATTTACGTGCGTCAGTAAATAGCTTGAACGTTTTGTTAAAGTCGGGAAACTTCAATTCCTGGATATACTCTGGACCGTTGATATTGATCTTTTTCCCTTTTTTCAAGTACTTTACCACTAGATTAACCAACTTTACATAATCCTTCATAAATTTCCTATAGTACCCGGTTACTCCCAGCAATCCCCTTAATTGTCTTTCGGATTTAGGTAGAGTAAAGTCTTGGATACACTTTATTTTGTTAAGCTCCATTTCGTCGAGTCTCTTTCGGAGCTCGGTGTTTTCTTTTTCCAGAGTACTCTCTTTCAAGGTTTGCCGAATTAACACATCCGGGTTCGCGAGACTCTTATTTTGCGCTTTAGGAGAAGTCTTTTGAGGCGGAGATCTTTGTAGCCTTGCGCTTTTCCTAAATGGGTTAATTAAATTTCGATGCAATAAATAGCTCTCCCCAAAATCCAGATAGATAGGCGGCAGGTTGGCATTTTAGTCGCCTTTTACGACAGGCATGCCTACCGTGGGTATATTCTGCCCCCAACCCACAGGGGGAGAAGGTCTGAAATGCTGCTTAAGTATAAGGTCATCCAACAAGAGGTGTTATTTTAAATTTCGCGCAATTGTTGAACTGTCAACATTCAACTATAATTGAGATGACTTTTGATAAGTAAAAACCGCACCAAAACAACGAGTGACAGTTTGGTGCGGAGTTTGGGCTGGCGGTGTCATTGGGCCATATTTTTTTTGAAAATGATGCTGGTGCGACCGTTTCAGGATTGCATTACCGAGCGATGTTGACTGACTTTTTTTTTCCTGAAATTGATGCTATGAAAGTGTACGACGTTTATTATGGACGTGTGATATCTTGAAATTGAGACTTCGATCAGCCGAGATCGTGCTCAGACTTTTCCTTTGGGGCTATGTTAAAGATAAGGTCTATGCCGATGCTCCAATAACGATTAATGCTCTAAAAGAAAATATCAGAACATCCGCAATTATGCAAAAACGTTATGAAAACTTTCATCAGAAGAATGACTATTTGTAGGCAGAATCGAGGCGCACATTTGGCAGATATTATATTCCATTACTAACCGCAGAGATTGCATTTTAGATTAAAATAAAAATATCACCACTTTTCATACAAATGTTACGTTTCTCTATTGATTAAAAATGACACCTCTTTTTGGATGACCCTATAGATCCCTGACTTGATCCCAAGTTGCTGCTCTATTGAAGTAGTTCTTTTGCCCGTCCTGTTATCTTTGTATTATAAATCGCTCTTTCCGCTTCCTTTAAAAATTGTGTTAATGCTGCACTGTCATCATCGAATTCATGAATAAATGAAATTTCTAAAAAATATTCGTACTGCGCGACTCTGTTGTTGAATTGAGTTTCGCACTACTAAGGCTTCGATAGTCTGTATTAAACGGTCGAGATTTTGCTGTTCCATTTCAGGAATGTTTGGCGTTTGAGTTGGTATAATAAGAAAACAAAACTTCACTCTTTTTTTTTCTTTTTCCGCTTTCAAGCTAAGCTCTCCGATGTTACACTTTTCTTGGGTTCTTGTTGATACCGAAAAGTTCACTTTTCGATTTTAAGAGAAAATTAATTCTTATTGATACCGAAAATTTCACTTTTCGATTTTAAGAAAAATAAACGTTTAACTTTTCCGACTGTGCCACTTATACGTTGGGAAAAAATTGGATAAAATTGATTTCTTCTCTCTTTGGCGGACACTTATCAACTCATTTACAATTCCATTCTTAAATCTAAAATCATTTTCAAATTTTTCTTTTACTAGCTCAACTGTCGCATTCCCGTATGATTCCTTGCTTATGCAGGAAACGCATGCGATATGATCCGCAAAAATGTGTTCGGTGCAAAATATATTCAAGGTAAATGTAATCGGGTGATACGCGCGCGTTCCTGTTTTTCTGAGTGTGAACTTTAAGAATTTAATGTAGCGAGGCTCGGGTAACGAACATGTGCTGCTATCGGATACGTAAGCTACACACAAATATGTAAGTAGCTGCCACCCCACATGCTCTTCAAAAAATCATTTCGTTTTAAGGAAATTTGTAAATTTCAAATGCATTTTCCCGACAATACACCACTTCTGAAATATTTTCACCGCAGATTATTTCTTTGAAGTTGAGAAATGTACTACTACTACCGAGAAATGTTGGAGTACTGACACGTGTTATGTATGGCGTAAAATTCGTACCATTTTACATTAAAACCGCACATTCAGGACATTTTGTAAAAGAGGGTTGGTGTGTCTTTTCATACTTTTAACACCGTAAAAGGAGCAGTAATGGAATTTCTCATTTTGAACATATTAAGAGATTTTGCCCTTTCTGAAAAGAAGAAAATCCTTTGAGATAGCCCAAATAAAAACAAAAAAGCTGTTTAATCGAAATTCCTTGGGAGCAGTATGTGTACATAGGTAGGAGGGCGTTTAAAAATAGAGATACTCAACTAATGCTAAAACTGCTCTTTGTGTGTTAAAAATCCTACCAAAATCTATGCATTGTAGTCGCTAAAGTAGAAAAACAGTAGGTATAGTCGTGCCATTCGACAGAAAACCTAACTGGAAATGTGAAAAACAAAAATAAACGTAACTAATTGGAAAATATTTAGATAAACAGTTTTTTAGTGAGCTGTTTGTCAGCTTACTCCAGAGCTCTACAAAAAGTAGCGTAGAAGGAAGTTGGATACTTTTGTCAATTTCGAAGTAATTCGTCAAAGAACTGAATTATTGATTCAACCCCAATCAGTGCTGTAAAAGTTGCTACTACTTTTGCAGGGCTCATGCTCTTATGCTATTCAAACTTCAATTATCTTATTGTTATATCCCAATGAGGTCCTGCAAAACAGAGCTAACCTAATAAGGGTGGATAATTTTCTGATCATGCTGATTCATAGGCATATTGCAAGAGCAATGAGCTCGATGAATAACCTGATCTCTGGGGCTTATTACCCCAATTACAGTTGCCACGAGAGATTGCGCCTTAACGACTTTCTTCCCCACGAGATATTCCTCTAACTCGATGAGAAAGGTCTGATCCAAGACCGATTGGCGGTGCCGCTAATCTTCCATGTTGCTCGGACAGTTGTGGATAGGCAAGTCAATTACGACAGATACATCGCGCACAGCAGTGTGGAGCATCTCAGGTTCAGTAGGGCGATACCAAATCGCGATATGAAGGACGTTGAACGTCAGTACGGATATTTCTGGTGGCTAGCCGAAAAAGAGGAAACTCCTTCGCCGTTTCCCCATAATCGAGGGTAGCCTGTTTGACGTTCGAAGTTGGCTGTTTTTTGTCCTTGGCTGATTTAAATTTCCACAGCACTTTTTAAAAAAAAACAAAAAAAATATCGTAAGGTAGAGTAAGGTAGTTTTTTAATTTTTTTATATATAAGTACAAAACAAAAAAATGTCCATTCAGTAAGTTTTTTCATATTATTTTCTTAGTAACAATTGATAATAAAATAATGAAATACATGAAGAAATTAAGTTAAGTTACGTCGAAAAACGTAACTTAAAGCGCTCGCATGGGGCCAGTAAGTTAGAATGACATAGATTATTTAGATAAGCTAGTTTTAAGCGTTTTTTATCTAGCTAGTAAGTTATAATGAATTAATAAATAAAAATGCTTTAAAAATGGACAAAAAGAGACTTAACTGTTTCGAACAAGGAAAATACCGAAAACCTCAATTGAATGACCCCTAGAAATGGCTTATGAGCGTCCCACTAGGCAAGCTGCTAGGGCTAATTACCTTTATGTAATACCGCATGAGCCCTCTTATAAATTACCTTTCTTGCAGGACTAGTCAACTAAAGAATTCACATACAGAAAATTTGTTTCTAGAAGCTCTTAATCTCCAAATACTAAAAGTAAATTCAACAGGCTTCTCCAAACATCTCAGAGCGTTGTCCCAACGTTATAGGTTCGCCTTTCCTAAGAGACAATTATAGGTATAAAAGAAGAAAAAAACCTTTTGAAGGGGTTTGGATATATGTATGTACAGGGTGTCCGGTAGCAAATTTATGTTTTAAAATGTGAATATCTCAAAAAATTATAAATGGTGCGGGGGGAAGTTCATCATTTGAATCACCGAGAGTGCGGGTTTGTCAGTTACAATGTCGCAGTGGAGAACATCGTGCGTTCGCTATCGAGGCGTTTTTTAAAAGTAGTGATTCTTACGTGAGTGGGCGCCGACAAGTTTGTTCACCTTAGAAAATTCGGCGATTAAGCGATGGGCCAAGTGTAGATTTAATTCGTTTGTGGGTGAAAAGGTTCCACGCAACTTCTTCAGCTCTGAATACCCCTCAGCCATGGCCCAGTAGAACATCAAGGACCACAGAAAACATTCGGGAGGTGGAACGAAACTTACGTGTAAATCCAAAAATATTAGTGCGTGAAAGAGCGGCTGCTTTGGAACTCCCAAAAACTATCGTTCATGAAATTCTACAAAAAGACTTAAAATTTCACCCTTTTAAGGATTTAATTGGTACAAGAACTTAAGGAAAATTACTTTAATTTACGCAAAACCTTTTACGACACAATGTAGGAGAGATTTCGCACTGTGAATTGCATCTTCTGGAGCAACAACGCCCACTTCCACCTGAATGGGCTTGTAAATAGGTAAAAATGTCGCTATTGGACTTCACGAAAACGTAATCGTAAATTTTTAAAAAAAAATTCCAGCGAACAAGCGATAAATGTGAAAAACGAAAATTATGGGCGCATGATCACAGATTATTTTTTAACTAATTTGCAAGCACATCCATCTTACTCGTAACACACGTAGTTTCAACATGATGAGGCGACTCCGCATACCGCTAGAATCCCCATGAATTTGCTGCGTGAATATTTCCCACGAAAACTGATCAGCCGCTTTGGAGTCGTCCCGTGGCCACCGAAGTCTGCAGACTTAACCCCCACAGATTTTTTTTATGGGGGTACATCAAAAGTAAACTCTACGTTAATAACCCACGGGGTATCACGGACCCAAGCATGTATCCAGCACGTGTGTTCAACTAAATGGACGCTATTTGGACGATATAATTTTAAAAAAATTGAATCCGCGTTAAACTTAGTAATAAAACAATATGTTTCACAGTTTTTGTTTTATTCACGTTTAAAAACATAAATCTGCCATTGGACACCCAGGTAGGTACATATGTGCATACATATGTATGTTAGGTCTGGAGCATTCGGATACTAAAATCTTTCTATTTTTTGTGGATCGATATGTACTTTTAAAATCGGCAACCGAACAAAGAAGAATGATCCGAACAGGGGTAGATGAAGTTTGCCAACTGTTGCCTTTTTCGGTAATGCCGCAGATACTCGTATATATATGTAAGATATGTCACTGAGTTTTCGGACATGCCAGATTTGCTTTGTTATAAAGGTGTTTTTTTTTAAAGATTTGGTTTTCGAATTGACAATACTTTTTGCAGCGACAGCTAATTTGAGAGCTGACAGGTGATTTATGCTCAGTTTGGTTTGCCATTTCACTATGAATAGACTTCGCCAGAACAACGCTTGCAAATTTAATTCGAAAATCGTGGTTCAGTTCGCCGAGGGTGGGCGTGCTGTAGTGGTAACATCATCGCTCGTCACGCTGTTGGTTCAAATCCTGATTTCAAGAATCATCTATTTATTTCGCATGAAATAAATAAAGAAGTCCATCAATTGCGAAAGCTAAGTCAACTCTACTGCGAAGGCATAACACTGGCAGTAGAGCGGTCATATGGCTGAAAATGCAACTTAATTGTGATGATGACATCAGGAGGATGGAAAAAAATACTGTGAATCATATGCAACGATAATAAAAGCAAAATAAAAATGCTCCCCAGTTATCTGGACGCTACCCTTTGAGTTTACAGAAACTTACTACCACCTGAGTTTCAAACCACTACACCAAATCTTTCTTTCTCTTTTACTCTCTTCTTCACAACGCCCGTGCCCTGCGATAGTATAAGGGTATTCATGTCCCCTTTGGCGCGCGCAAATTATAAAAAAAAAACCGTGCGCTACGTCCATTTTACGATCGATAAAATCGTCCATCCGAGCAAGTAATTCGAATAAGCATGGATCGTTTTCGCACCACGCATACTCTATTTGATAATACGCATCAGCAGGAACGTATGTGCGCATCGAAGAAGCTGTTGCTGCTGTGGAGCGTAGTATTGAGGAGGACCCGAATGAGTTAGCTCGTTTAAAAAGTGAAGCCGCTTGACCATCGTGTACGTCGTACGTTCGGCGAATGGGCAGAATACGAGATTGCTCTTGATCCTCATTTTCACCACACAATTTTGTTCAGCGATGAGGCTCATTTTTGGTTGAATGTCTGCAATCAACAAGCAAAATTGCCGCATTTGGAGTGAAGAAAATCCACAAGCCATTATTGAGACGCCGTCCATATTTCTTCAAATGTGATGCCCTAGCTGCTCGACTGCGGGCGCCCTGATGCCCAATATCATATCTAAACACTAATTGCATAAAATTATCTTTTCAATAAAGCCAATACCATGGTCATTACCACGATTTGTACGTGTTTTATTTAATTTTAAAGTTCTATACCTCTAAAAAAAAAACACACTTTACTTTGAATAGATATGTCCCTCCATTTACTTCAGTTGGTATAAATGCCTCATCTGGCTAAGCCCCTATGACCTGGTATCCAGCATAGCGATTCCCGGCAGCTCTTGATCAATCTGGACATTATTTTGGAAGCTTTTTGCGAATTGACTGTCGGTGTACAGTGTTTCGATTGGATTTATTAATAACCATTTGAAAGTCTTCTGAATGGCCCTTCTTTCCGAAGAAAAGCTCTAGAATAAGGACAAGCATTCAAAAATAATATGTGGATTAAGAATTGAAATACAATAATATCTCTTAGACACAAGAATAAGGTATCAGAAGTGTCAACCAAAACCATAGTTTCAGTTCTCCACATATGTACATACTTACTTGTGGATTGCTTGGTTAGATGACTATATAGTCCGTTTAGAAGACCCCCTATAAACAAACTGCTTCGAGTAAAAGTTCTACTCATCTTAAAGTTTATTTAAATTTTTCTACATGCTATTCATAAAAATTATTTCACCTTCTAATGGAATTACGAGTAATTTGAATCCATATTCTACTTTATTTTTTTTTTTTTTATAATTTGCGCGCGCCAAAGAGGATATGAATACTCTTATACTATTACAGGACACGGGCGTTTGTGAAGGAGAGAAAGAGAAACAAAGATTTAGTGTAGAGGTTTGAAACTTAGATGGTATTAAGTTTCTGTAAACTCCAAGGGTAGCGTCCAGATAACTGGGGAGCTTGTTTGTTTTGCTTTTGTTGTTGCTCATGATTCACAGTATTTTTTTCCGTCCTCCTGATGTCATCATCACGATCAAGTTGCATTTTCAGCCATATGACCGCTCTACTGCCAGTGCTATGCCTTCGCAGTAGAGTTGACTTAGCTTTCGCAATTGTTCGACTTTTTTATTTATTTCAGACGAAATAAATAGATGATTGTTGACATCAGGATTTGAACCGTGAACCAAGAGCGTGACAAACGTTGATGTTACCACTACACCACGGCCACCCTTTCATGAGTATAGTAAGTCAGTGGAATAAGGTAGAGTGTATGCGAGGTACAATCCTTTTGTTTACTTAAACGAATATCCCAGCCTGCGAGTTTAATGAATCTATAAATCCCTGAGAGGAGCATTCCCCAGCGATGAACAAATTGTATACAAAATGGCATCGTTAAAGAAGCAAACAAAAAAAAAACAGCACTTTACATTTTAAATGAAAATTAAAAAAAGGAATTATAGAAAAATACAGCAAACACATTACGCGAATGAAATAAAGAAAAAAAAAAATATAAAAAAAATTAAAATGAAAAGAGTGCAGATCGTTATTATGGAGATGGAACACAAGCACTTCATCCATGCAAACATTCCCTTTTTTTAATTTTTTTCTTTTAATGCATTTCGGATGAAAGAAATCGCAGAAAATTAAAATGAAGTACGGCAGCGCAGTGAAATTGTTTGCGTCTACATTTGAGGCGAGGAGTCTGTGTAGAATTATATGTTAAAAAATACTTCAATTTAATGAGATTTTAATGGACATAGAAATCATACATTTGTTAGTAGTGAACAAAAATAACATTCACTTAGGAAAGCTGGTTATGCAACAATTTGCTAAAGTTAATTAGTTTTATAATCCCTCAACGGGTATTGAGTATAAAAGCCCTCTAGAGCATCTGATAGTATTAGCTAAAGATGTGCTATGGGTATTACCTGTAGATTTCAGACGATATGTGACGTTTAACGCAAGATGACAACCACAATTGCAGTCGTAAATGTCAGAGTTTTGTGAAAGATATTTTAAAAATAAGGTGACACGACAAATTACCTGTAGGGAACTGGAAGAGTATCACCCGAACTTATCGCGCTTGGGGCTATAACTACGTAAGCATCCCTTAGTACAAAATACCCCTTTTACCAGCCCAGACTAGGCATTTCGTCGCCTCAGAGCAACAGTAAGGTACCTAACCTAAAACAAATATGAAAATAGATTTTTTCAATATCGGAATTAAGAGACACACTTTTTGAGTTTCTCTTTTATAGTAATACAAAAATTTATCAAGGGCTCGGGATTGAGAATTTTCGCAAGACCAATAATTGTTCTTTGTTGGTGGAAGTTATGTATAGTTGAAAAAGTGCCAGGGCCTTTATTAATTCAGTAAAACAGTAATTGTACTGAAATCGGTCGAAAATGGCCATAGACCATTCGAGTGCTCACCCGGATTCTAAGGCAATGATTTTGTTTCTAATTTCTTCGGAACGGACGCTACATCATAAATGATACCCCAATGGATATTACGCTTCAAAATACCTTCTTTGCATAAATATTGAGGCGCATAATTTACAAAACCTTGTGTCAAGCAGCTAGATAGTTTAGATATCGATTCTGAATAAAAATAAAGTATAATAATATTTGGAAACGAGCTTATTCTCAAAACCCGGTTGAAAATCATGTAATGAACCGTTATACGCATTTTTAGCAAAAAAATGTGTTACACCGTAACTCAAATATATTTTTGTTCCTCGAGGGTAGATGAGAATGAGGACCTCAGGCGCTTGCTCATAGCAATGTGAAATTCTTACTCAATTTCTCTTAGCACTTTATTTTCGAAAATTTGTAAAATATTGGCATTCATTTTCTTGGCACAACCCCAGAGTTGTATACTATAGTCCACACTGGGTTCAGCACTTAAGAGGAGCTTAGTACTGTCATTATCCATCATTTGTGCTTTTACCAATTAATTCGTGGTGAAGTGTATCGATACGGCAGCAGTGACTTTCTACTGCTTTTGCAAGTAAAAATTGATTGGTTAATAGAGCAGTATCTCTCATTAAAATCTTTTTCGAATAATTTATTTCTGGCATTAAAATCATTTTCAATTGAATTCATACGCTCAGAAAGTTTGTTGTGCATAGTGCTTAATTCAGTTTTTAGTTGAGTTACAACCGATTCAGTTATTTTTGCTGTCGTGTTTCTAATCGAGACTCAATTCTCTCCCACAACTTAGCCGAAGACAAGAGTGCTGGTGAACTCGAGTAAGGACTGACAGAGATCGGATTCGCAGATCTCAGCTTTCTCTTTTGCTCATTGCGGTCTTGAGACATTTTCACTTATATGTATGTATGTACACTCACTGTTCTGAATTTACCACCTAAAAAATTCTTCTTTTTTACGTTGAATTTTTAGAATTTTTAATTCCAATTTATTATTATAAAAACTGATAACTATCCGTTAAAGACAATAAGAAAAATATTTTCTTACTAAACCTGTAGATTATTAACTAGGAAAAATGAATTTATTGCGGAGCCACTGTTATTCACAGTCTTCTGTTCATTTGACAGATCGGTTGATCCCTGCGACACGCCAGCTGAAATTTCTTTGAATTACGAGTATTCGTTTCCGTGCCTAACATGGAAGAGTCTATTCCCAAGATGTGTTGTCAGTATGCTATATAGGCGTCCATGCTGAACCCGTCGTAATTTGAACTTCAGGCCTTCATGCCACACCTTATTAAAGGCTTGCGAGACATCAAAAAATACGCTTGAGCAAATCTTTTTTTTCTTCAAGAGCTTTCTGAATTACGTCAGTGCCTCGTCAATGGCTGAATGCTTGCTTCTGAGCTCAAACTGGTGGTCATACATTTATACACATTTATACCTTAATAACCGGCTGTAAGCGCTTGAGTAATATACTCTCAAAAATGTTGTTTATAATTGGGAGAAGAGAAATGGGTCTATATGGTTTTAGTACCATTATGACTTCCACAACTTTCCATCATTCCATCAACTTTCACCAGGGCCACATTTGTATCGTCGGTCGAGGATTTGGGGCGATCTTCACGAGATTCGTCCTCCACAGAAAAATGGCCACTTTGAAATAGTAACAAGAGATGGTGCAATGCATCTTTTTTTCCAAAAATTACTAAATTGACAGCGAAAAGCAAACTTTTGTTAGTCCCTACGTATATGCATAGATACATATATGACAACGCTGAATATAATTAAGCACTCCATTACTTGATTATCTCTCTCTCTCTCTCTCTTCTTTATGGCTTATACAGTAGGTAGTTGTTCATCATTCGGTATTTTATTAAATAGACTTGGCCGTCAGAAAAGAAATATAAATGCGTAAATTTAAAAAAAATACTACAATACATAATAAAAGTTCAACCGCTAAAATGAGTGAAGGCAGTGTTCATTTTAAGAAGGTATGCTCATTACTAGTGGAGGCCATGATAAGAGACCGCATTGTGATCGGGATAACAGAACAGACTGTAAGACTTCAGCCACTTAAAATAGATGATTTTAAACTGGATAGGGGTGTTGAGGTGAATATCATAACATATGATATAATGAAAAGATTAACAAAAATGCAAGACATAAAATCATCAACTGCAAAGTTAGAAGCGTTGGAGTTTGAGAAAATATGAGAAAAAATTTATTGCATGTAGTAGGAATATTTTTGATCAATCAGGATAGTTTCCCGAAACTTATCAGCTCGTTCTGAAAAAATACACAACACCTATTAGTAAGCCTCCACGGCGCATTCCTTTGAGCCTACAAGCTAAGGGCAAGTGTACATTGGATGGAGAGAAGCCCTCAGAATGAGCACATCAATTATTTGTGGTAGAAAAATCTGATGGCTCTCTACAGTTATGTCTACAACATTGGAAGATTTTTATCAAGCAGTGAATGATATGAAATATTTTTCAGTTTTTGATTTTCGAGAAGGTTTTGGCAGTTAAATCTTTGTCCGTCGTCCAACTAGCACACCTTTTGGTACTTATGAGTACAATGTCCTTCTCTTCGGAATAAAGATGGCGCCCGAAAAATTTCAGAAACTTAAAACTTAAATATAGGCGACCTTATTGTAGGAGGGAGGACATTAGATGAGCAATGAAAGATAATGGACATACCAGACTGTCTACGATCTTTTACACCCAGTTTTATTGAGCTTAATGCACCACTTCGCCTATTGTTGACTAAAAATTTAGAGATATAGGGGTCATCCAACAACAGGTGTCATTTTAAATTAAATTAATAAATACAAATAATAAGTCGGAAGTGTTAGGCAAAATTAAAATTGTTTTAAAAAAGCATGCAATTATACAATCATTTGATCCATCCCAATAATAATTCAGACCAATGCCTCACAAATTGTACTGGGTGTTATCTTGTGAAAAATGACAAACCTGTAGCATATGCTTCTAAGAGCTTGACAGAGACATAAATTCGTTATGCCCAAATCGAAAAAGAGTTGTTAGCCATCGTTATACATGCGAGAATTTCAATAGATATACGAGGGGCGGCCTAAGGCATAGTGAAAGAAGAGATCCGATTAAAAAATTGTATTTCTTAATATAGTCTCTCTCGAGTGAAATGCATTTCTCACATCTAGCATACAGTACCTTAACACCACCGAAAAAATATTCTTCTTCTTTGCCTTCAAAATGACTTTCTACGGCCGCCTTGATCTCATTCTCATCTGCTAATCTCCGGCCTCGTAACTCCTTTTTCTAATTGGAAAAAAAATCGCTCGGGGTCATGTCTAGGCTATAGGGTGGGTGGTCATCGTTGAAAAACCTGTGTCTTTTACGGCATATCTCGAAACTTGCCTGAGTCAATAAATTTGCGTAATATTGAGCAATCGATCAACAAAACACATTCGCTGTCCCAAAACAATAATAAGTCTCATCTATAGTTACGATTCGGTTGCAAATTTCGTCAAGAGTGTCCACGGCTAACTCCAAAAAATCTTTGCTGCACTCGAGTCGTCGTTGCTTGTCGAACAGCATGAGCATTTTCGGTACCCAGCGTGCACAAATTGTTCCCATGTTTAAATGCTCGTGCAAAATATCTCCAATCCGTTCTTTGCTGATGTGCAACTCGTCCGCTATCTGCCACATTTTTATTCTTCTGTCGGCCAGAACTAAGTTTTCAACTTTTCCGACGTTTTTTTCAGTGACCACTGACACAGGACGCCCTGGGCGGAGGTCGTCTTCACAGCTCTTTCGCCGTTGTTGAAATAAACGATCCCATTTGATTATGGTCAAGTATGCGAAGGCCCAGAATCCTGAAGAGTCGATGATATGTCTTCGAAAATTTCCTTAGGCGATTTTCCTTTTTTCACGAGTTACTTTTTAACGGCGCAGTGCTCAAAATTGCGAGAATTTCCGATTTCGGCTGACATGGTGATATTTATCCTACCACAGATATTCACAAAATGAGATTATTATTGAAACGAGGTGATATTTATACTACTAAAGAGTGCCGCAGTTAGTGCTATCACAAATGAGAAGATGACTCAGACCGCGAACTCATCAGCCGCCCCTCGTATTTACGGACGGCAAGTTATCGTTCATACTGATCACAAACCCCTTATGTCGATCAGTAAAAAAGATATCAATCAAGTACATTCACTAAGTTACAAAGAATGAAAATTTGAGCTTTCTGGAAAATGAAAGACAACATTTTTGTGGAGGACGATTTAGTGTTCTTTAAAGACCGTGTTTTCGTGCCTAAGGCTCTAATAGATGAAATGCTACTTTAGTTGCATGAATCTCATATGCCATAATCTCATAACCAGAACAGTTGCTAGAGCAGAGCAAATAGCGTATTGGCCTCAAATTTATGAAGATATAGAGTCGTATATCTCTAAATGTCACTTCGTACCAGAATTGCCATTCAATAAGATAGGTGTTGATATTTTTGAATATATCTATATATAACTATATATTTGAATATATCTATATATAACTACCTAGTTGCTATAGATTATTATTCTAAATGAATTAAGTGATTTCACGTTTGGGATAAGACGGCAAATAATGTGATAAATGTACTTACAAAAATATTTTTAGTGCATGGAATTCCTTAGAAAATAGTAGCCGACAACCAACCGCTCAAACTCTTTCACGGTAATGAAATTTGTATAGTAAATTAATTTTGATTTTATATTGCAAAGCCCACAATTTCCACAGAGGACAGAAAAAGCTGTCCACATAGTTAAAAGTATGTTAAGGAAGATGGGAAGATCAAATATAGAACTTGCTTTATTAGACTATAGAACCACAGCGGTAACAGGTATAGGCTTTTTTTTCCCCACAGAAACAGAACATAACGTACCAGCCAATTTACCTAATCTCTTAGACAATCAAGAATGGCAAACATTAAGTGACCAAGAAAGGACTTATTACTAGCAAAAGGTCACAATGCAGTATATCATCATAATACAAAATAGTTGTATCGCCTCATGAAGCACCTAATTCTTACTGAGTTAGAAAGGAAAGTAATAATATTATTCGACGAAATGCACTTTACTTACGGAAGTCTATGAATGCTCCTCAAATTAAAACATTTAATGAACCTATAGTCGTGGAGAATACAGCAAACAATCAAACCCGTATGTTCACCCCACCCCCATACAGTTTAAATCAACAAAAGAATCATAAAGTCAGTACAGATTGACCTAATAGTAATACTGAAGAACAAAATGTAGCAAAACCTTCATACACTACTACATATGGACGAATAAAAAAGGCCAGCCTTCTTTCAAGTCAAATCTTATTGAAATCAATATATTTTTTAATGAATGAATTTTTTAAATAATTTTTTTTTTTTTTTTTTTGTCTCGAACTTAAAATATTTTATCAGAATTATTATTCGAAACAAATTTCACACTTCTATGTAATAAGTAATTTATCCATAAATTACGACTTGAATATAAAAGATGATGTACAAATATATATGTACATATTTGAAAATATGTATAAAAAGTCAAATGTCTTATATTCGTCTTTAAATGAATTACTTAACAAAATTATTATTTTATTCATGAATATTATTTTTGAAAATGATTTTCACATTCTAATGAAATAATTATTACAATTTAAAATTAAAAGGAAGAGGATGTATGTATATATATATATGTATACTCGTATGTATTTATGTATGACAACGCTGAATACAATTAAGCACACCATTACTCGTACTTGCTGATCTCTCTCTCTTCTTTATGGTTTATACAGTCGGTAGTTGTTCATCGATCATCGAATAAAGATCTTGTCAAATATTACAAGTAGTCGTGTTTCATTTTAATACAACAGAGCTAACATCAGATCAGTCACCAGTAATTATGACCCTCAGCTCTACCGTTATTGAAAGAAAAGATACTGCATGGTTAACCACAAAACATAAAAATTTAAAGAGAAAATAAATCTACAAGTTCCAATAACAAACGTAGGTCTAGATGAGGACGAACTAGGGCTCCTAGTTAAAAATATGCAACTTGCTGCATGGGAAAGTACTCCAGTACGTAGAAAAAAAATAACATAACGTACCCAGCAGAAGTTATAGAATTAAAATATTAAAACAGAATCAGGAAGGAAGACAACGCTTGAGCGAAAAGTTCAGTTGAAAAAGCTGAAATATTTGCGAAGCACCCAGAAGAAACTCGGTTGAATTATGTCCCGAGGCTTTGGAAGATATGTAGCTGAAGTCATCATGATTTCCAAACCTGGTAAACCGCCGACCAATATTTATATATTATATCGACCTATATCTCAACTTTCAACTAAACTGTTTGAAAAGATTTTACTAAGAACACTACCATCAATTATAGACGTGCATATCCTTTATAGCATTATCTTTGGCTTAAAGTTTTTCTAGCTCTGTTTTGAATTCTTCGCTGAGCATTTTCTTCTTAGTTAGCCTGGCCCAGAATTCCATGTTTTCCTCCCTGAGGCTTTAGTTCTTGCTCCGCACGTAGTTGTTTGAGATGGCTGTGGTGGAGATCTCGATACCACTGAGCTTTTAACAAAATAGTTACATAAATGCAACGAATATAAATAGCTAAAAATAGATCCCCCGAATCCAAAGATCCGACCTCCGAAGACGGTGGATTTTCCAATGTGCCACCTGGGGTAATGATATCTTTTGTTTTGTTCATTGCATATTTTAAGTGTAGGGTGGATGAATTGACGGGAAAACTCCGCTATCTTCTGTGATCGAAACATGCTCCCTAAGCTGAAAGGAAGGCTATACACCGCAGTTGTAAGTCCTGCGCTCACATACGGTTTACAATGCTGGACAATGTACAAAAAGTATGTGGGCAAATTAACGACAGCTGAGATGAAGATGCTTCGCATGACAGCAGGAGTAACAAAGCTTGATAGAATAAGAAGTTCAAAGATTCGAGGAAGCCTTCATGTAAAAGAACCCATAACAAGCAAGATAGAGCACGACCGGCTCAGTTGGTATTGTCATGTTCAAAGGAAAGATCCCTCGAACCCCGTCAAAAAGGCAATATCAATCAACGTTCCTACACAATCGCGCAAAAAAGGCAGACCAAAAAACAACTGGATCACACAAATGCAAAAACACCAGAATTTGATTGGCCTCAGTGACGAAGTGATCCGAAACCGGGAAGCCTGCCGGTACTTCCTGAGGTCAAACCGGCAAACCCCACAGGCGGACCAGTAGGGATGCAGTAAAATGGGAGGGTTGTGATCCTTCCACTCCGGATCATAACTTCGCCGTAAGGAGAAGAGAAGATTGCATATTTTTGCAAACACTATAACTCTGTATACAGAGGGTGGATTTGCATAAGTCGCATCTTGCGACAGGCATACCTACCTCGCGTATATTCTAATCCCTACCCAAAGCCGAAAAAAGCCATCGAAGGAAGACGATGGAAGGGTGGAAGTAAACAGTGCTGCGCAATCATAACGCTGGCTATTTAAAACGCCTTCAACACCGGAAACTGGAATAACATTCTGCGAGCACTTACCGCCAAGAGAGTACCGGACTACCTACAGAAAATAATGGCAGACTATTTTAGAAATAGAATAGTGTACGATTGCACCGCCGACGGAATGAGGCAATATAACGTCACAGGCGGTGTCCTCTAAGGCTCCATACTAGGTCCACTACTGTGGAATCTAATGTACGACGACGTCCTCAGACTTCGAATCCCGAAGATCGTTGTAGTGACCAAATTGCTTGAGGAATTGGAGCATGACTGTAATGAAGCTATCGGGGTGGTACAGGATGCTGGTAAGCATGGACCTAAAACTAGCAGAAGAAAAGACCGAAGTAGTGCTCATCAGCAGCGGACGAGTTATGGAGACTATAAGAGTAACCGTGGGCGATCACGTTGTAGTTTCCAAACCAGAGCTGAAGTACCTTAGCGATGCAAGGTTGACTTTTAAGCAACACCTGCAACACGCAGTTGAGAAGCAGCAAGAGCAATGGCTGCCCTGGCAAGGATCATGCTAAATATTGGAGGACCTAAGAAGAAGAAGAGACTGCTCTTAGGAAGAGTTGCGACGTCGATGATGCTTTACGGCTTCCAAATATGAGCAAGTGTCATGAAGACGAAATCGTACAGAAGGAAGACGGATGCAGTCTAGAGAACCAATCTCTTGAGAGTATGCAGAGCCTTTCGAACAACCTACGATGCGGCAAGCGTAGTGTCTGGAATGGTGCCAATAGACCTCCTTGTTAAAGAAGCCGAACGGAAGTATCATGCCAACAAGACAATGGTGTCAACAGCGACGAGTCGAAGTGACACCGGAATACCGCCAAGAACAAGCCTCGAAGAATGGCAAGAGAGATGGAACTATTGCCATTATCTCCACCTGGAACACGCTACAGTGGTTTGGGAGACGAAAAGAGGGGTTTAAATTAAGCCTATCAGAGAAGGCAACACCACCCACCCCGTCGTTAGTTTTTGAAGCGTCTTTGTAAAAATTTAACGACTTATTTAGCTTGGGTATGGTGTCTTCCGGGAAGATATTAAACTTGTTTAAGATGGAGGCGTGGCCAAATACCTTTTGGACCACTATGAAGTAGCTTTAAGGCGAATAGTTGAATTAGCTGCCATTTGCCTACCAGGAATGTCGAGGGGTGTTAGATGAAAAAGAGTGTCCATAGCTGCGGAAGGTGTCGTTCGCAGTACTCCGCTAATGCACAGACAAGCTGAATAACTTCTGGTTTATCGCGTTATCTAAGGCAGTCCACCAAACAACTACCCCGTACATAAGGATCGGTCTGATGACCGAGGTATCGTATAGAGCTAGTGAGTTAATCTGGATTGTGAGCCCCATTTGTTCCCAATGGCTTTTTTGCAAGAAAAGAATGCGACAGTGGCTTTCTTTACTCTTTCCTGTATATTAGGTTCCCAGATTAGTTTCCTATCCAAAATAAGACCCATATATTTTGCTTCGTTGGAGAAAGTTAAGCTTGTTCCATTAAGGGATGGAGGGTCAATAGTTGGGATTTTATATTTCCTTGAGAAGAGGACTAGTTCGGTTTTGTGGGGATTCACACATAGACCACACCGAGCTGTCCACCTAAATAGCTTATTCAAAGCGTTTTGTAGGATCTCTTTTAAGGTAATGAGGTGTTTACCAGAGACTGCTATAACAACGTCGTCCGCATAGGAAATAACATCGCAACCCCCAGCCTCCCGGATTATCAGTAGTTCATTGACCACGGAGGTGGGTTTAGTTGGTGGAAATCCCACACTGTTACTGAGTACGGGCTTAGTTTCGTCTTTGAAAGATTTCCACCTCCCAAAGCAAAAAAAAAAATCCCTACCCGAAGGAGTGATATCAAATTTGAACGAAATCATTAAAACCGTTTTGAAGAAAATCGACTTTTTCCAAAATCAGTCATTAGTAAAGTACCGTTAATTTTGTGGTTAGAATGAAAATTCCAATTTCACCTACAGTTCCCTGATATGACGTTTGGAGAAAATCGTTAATGCAGACATACAGAGAGAATTGAGAGACCCACTTTTTTGAGATTCTCTATTATAGAAATGTCAAGTTTATTTAAAAATTCGAGATTGATAATTTTCAAGAAATAAATTATTGCCCTTATAGATGCACGTCAAAACTCTGCTATACAATTATAAGTCTTTTATATTATATAAGTTCCATTCCTAGATTAAATTACCTTATTCCTTGTAGCAGCACTTCCATTAATTTTATTTATCTTTTAATCAAAATCTAAAGGCAAGTCAATGTAAAAAAAAAGCCACAAGGGTCGGCTAAGTCACCTCACGCAAAAATACCTACGCACTGCATTTGTGCCGTAACAAAATTAGGTTTATTTGATTAAGTTCTCCCAACAAATTTTTCTATACAAAAACAATTTAGCAAAACAAATTGTTACATCCAAAGAGTTCGCGCTCGCTTCTACTAGTGAAAAAGGGGTTCGGACTTTAATTCCGTTAGATAACCATCACAGGGGACGAACGCGAACGAATATACGGAGGGTTGCACTGTTGGGTTAATATACAAAATGAGATACAAAAGGCAAATACATTGCATAACATATGGCCAATTTTCTAGGCACACAAACACAACAATGAGAGGAGGGTTCGGAAATAAAAATGAATTCAGTGCATGATAATGATTGAATTTCGAGAACGAACAACACATTTAGTATCCTAAGGTCTTCCCTTTTATCTTTACACGGTTTGTTGGTTGATTGGGTGAATAAGTTCTGTGGGATTGTGTGCGGTTATGCTATTTAGCTGCTCAACAAACTGAACAACGAGACAAAAAAAATCAATTCAAACTTCATTTACGACGATAGATCAACCCTGTGGAATTCAGAAACCTTACACAGGAAAACAAGCTTACCAACCTATTAGCCTCAAATTCAATACACCAAATTGAAATCTGGAAGGTATCTTACTATGCGGGTATGTATAGTATATATTTATACTTGATGGGGCCTTATAAGATTTTATCCGTAAAATTGATGAAGATAGAGTCTGCTACTGGTGATGATGACCTTATAGGAAACTAATTTTTGATTGAGTTTACGGCTTTAAAAAAAAAGAAAAGAAAATTAAAATGCTTTTCCAACGTTGCCTGTGTACCTGCAAGTACACTGCACCGGCACAACCCAATAATATGACATCATTTGTGATTAAAATCCGTAATTAGCCGACAGTACTTAAAGCGTACATTAAGTGAATGACATTACACTGGAATTAAGTTGTTATCTGAAGATTCACAGAAGCGCCCCTCAACTTTGGACCGTGTGTATGGGATGCCCTCCCACACTTACTCTGGCTGGAATTTACTTGCATGTATACATATATGGCGTAGAGAGGGATTTACATTAATCCAATGAAAAGAGACTATAAATTTTGTGTGCATACGTGTGGTAGTTATATGGAAGAGTTCTCTCCCTCTCAGCCAAGCTTGTGTAATTTTTGTTAATTAAAGTTTGTTCATGTTCTTACGTAAGCATAAAAATCATATCATCAATCAACACAACGGGTTAGTTTGAACGAAAAATGGTTGTGTCCAGTGTCATTCCAAATATTCACGCCTCATATTGATTTTAGGAGGCGAAAACATGGCTCGCTTTACTACTACTATTTTTATGTAAAAACTTCTGGATTATCTACACAGTGGGCTTGTATGTAGGCACAGTCCCACCTCAATGATGAATATCATATTTTAGTCAAGTGGTAAAAAAGAGCACGGCTTAAAATATGCGGGAAAAAATCTCTGCTTTGACATATTCTTCTTTGAGGTTGAAAAGAGATGCCGACCTGGAGTACGATGAAACTTAAAAAGATACATTCACCTCTCCAGCTTCAAATAGAATTATTTTTAATCGACATTATTTTACACCCTTGTGATGATCATGTTTTAAAAAGTTCGCGGAAACGAAGGGGTCAAATTTTTAAAACATTCTCTACACTACAATGCAAATGTTTTCGTTTATATAATGTTGACCACAACGCCTTTTACTAATAAAATACATCTGTTGAGAGAAAGTTCTGAGTTGGTGTACTGTCATGTTCAAAGGAGAGATCCTTCGAACCCCGTCAAAAGGGCAATATCAATCAACAAGACAATCGCGCAAAAAAGGCAGAGCAAAAAACAACTGGATCACACAAATGCGAAAACACCAGCATTTGATTGGCCTCAGTGACGAAGTGATCCGAAACCAGGAAGACTGCCGGTACTTCCTGAGGTCGAACCGGCAAACCCCACAGGCGGACCAGTAGGGATGCAGTAAAGTGAAAGGGTTGTGATCCTTCTACACCGAATCATAACTTCGCCGTAAGGAAAAGAAGAAGAAAAAGACGGCATGTGGACCAAATACGAGACCGAACCGAAGGAAGACCTAGAGGCTTAAGGGACGAGTTTCAGGCCATAGATATACCATTCACCCGTTCTACTACAGAAACTTTGGAGAAATAAGATGGATTAAACATCCCTACGAGTACAGAAGTCCCCAGTACCAGCTACCAATTTCACAGTCCACCAACCCAACGAACATTGACCAACACCCACGACAGTCCAACCACGAGTACATCTACAACGACAGCCAGCGATACCGGGGCAGATGGAGAATAGAAACTAATAGGTACGAGTACGTACATATGTACATACATAAAGCATAATTTTCATTCAAATCAGTTCATCCCTTCTTGAGGCAAATCGGAACGAAATCTAGTCTAGGAGTACCATGTAATAAAGAACGCTGCGCATTGCACTAAAGACTTAATGAAGACGAGCAAAAGCTATTCTTCTTAGCAAGAAGGCAAAATCCCAATTATAGGGTAAGCAAGTATCTTCTTAGCCCTGATTATAATTCATATCACGATAAGCCATCTGAATTAGTTAACTTGAACACTGACTAGAGATATAATGCCTAGTGATCAGCATCATTTGAATAAATTTAAATCCACCAGTGGAGATCTAACTAGAATGCATTCACTGACTTTCCACCGCATACCTACATACAAATGTGTGTTATTCTGTCAACCTCACTCCTCTATCTATTTGTTGGTGTTTTTCTTTTTTGTTTGTTGTAACTCCCTCCCTGGCTTCTATTTTTTTACGACTTATACATGATTGGCCACACACAATGAACCAATGATACCAATGGTACTCTGACATGATGAAGAAAAGTTCATGTTACCAACAGGCACCAGCCCTCTAACATGTACGCAGGCTATGAAAAAAAGAAAGGCTAACCTACCCTTAACTAACCACTCCATATCCACCCTTAATCTAGATAGGAAAAAAAACCCACATGTACAAAAATGCTCACACAAACTTTAACACACAATCTGCATACATAGCAAAAAAATAAAAAATTAAATTATAATAATAATAAAAAAAAAACAAAATAACAACGAAGCCCAGCTCTCGGAACTTGCATTAAAGATACATACCCCGCCTATGTACTTCTTCCTATATTTTGAAAATTGCGTACTCTGCTCCCATGTACGTAAATAAATATTGCACATTGTTATTATTGTGCTCGCATTTATTATAACCGAAAAAAAGAGGAACAAATTAAAAATTCACCCTTCCTGGGATGTGTGCTGTAATTATAGACTTATGTATGTGTTATGCGCTATTGTGTTCTGATTTCGGAGTGCAAGCTTAAATTGTGAATGGGCGCTATTCCAGTTCTTAAGAAATTAAACTGTTCATGAAAAGCGTTGAAATGAGATTACGCTCTATGACCGAACAATCTAAAAATGAAATTGGCTGAGGGTGACGTTTGAATTGATTGTGTGGTGCATTACAATTTTATAAAAGTCTGGATAAACTATTCTCTTCGCTAAGTCTTTTTGGAATCATTTCAAATCAACACACGAAGTCCTTGAATGTGAAATGTCTGCCGACCAAGTTGAAGACCCAACAATTTTCGGCTCCCGAGTATTTTACCCGAATTTGTACACCTATTTAGAATAAGGAATGATGGACAAAGTTAATTTAAAACTAAACAATAGATACGAGTATATGCTTAACCTAATCATTAGGCTCAACCCAGTCGAGCCACTAGTATTTTTGCTGATTCAACCTGTGGACGTTAACTATATCTCTTTCAGACATGCTTACACAGTATCTCAAGTCAGCGATCGGCTCATAGCCTAGGTCGTCGAGTCTGGTAGGTAACCATGTGCATGCAGATGCAAGAATGCCTCTGGTCAGATATAACCACTCTCCAAAGAGCTTCTGAAATACCCAGGGTTTGGGTAAAACAAGCGATAAAATCCAGAATGACATTGTCTATTCTGGACTTACCGGAAGCATCCAATAGTCTCTTATTAGAGACGTAATGCCGTAAATCGGAATGTGCGCTCCTGTAGATCCGCCTGCAGGCTCGAAGACATTTTCCTTCAGATATCCGAAGCTTTTTACGAGGGGCTCATATTCCACCATACTGGACTCGCACAAGTCAGAATTGGACGAACGAAAGCTTTGTAACATATGACCTTTTCATATAGTTGGAGTAGAAATGGCTTTTGAGAGACACAAATGCCGCTGTTACCTTTTGCAACTGTGTATTTACATACTATGTGCTCATTACCTTCCCTTCGGGTTAGGGAGTAGAATATACCCGTGGTAGGTATGCCTGTCGTAAAAGGCGACTAAAGTCCAAATTTTTAAACTTTATGAAAAAAAGTAAAAAAAAAAAAATGCAAAGAACAAAACGAATAATATAACTACCCCAGGTGGTATGCCAGTTGATCTGGTAAATCCACTGGATTCTTGGGGGAACCATATATTGCTTGAAGATGACCCTTTCACAAAGAGTCGTAAAGTGGTAAGAACACCAACATCCCAACCAAAAAAAGATAATACAGTGTTGGAGTCTAAATACAGAAAAGTCCGTGAAGAATGAAATAAGTTTAAGCAACTCAGTGAAAGGCTTGCAAGCGAGATTGAGAACTTAAAAATTGAGCTGCAGCTGCTGAAAGAAAATGTAAACAATAGAAATGAACAGATCGCCAAAGCTGCCGTATATTCTACGAATGGAGAAGAATTACACAGAGAGACAGGGCCGTCCTTTATTAGGGGGAAAAGAAACAAAAAAAGAAAAATAAGTATGTCTCCGGAGCTTTCACCACCTGAAAGAAAGACTCAAAACGCCAGAAAAGGTCCAAAACAAAGTAATGAAACCACTCAAGCCAATAAAACCTCATCCAATCACAGTGCTCTGTACGAAGGATTATTAAATGTTCTGGAGGAAAATTAAATCAAAGCTAGTACATAACTAATAGTAATGTCGTCAAAATAAATGTGGAAGATGAAGAATCCTACAGAAACTTGCCCAAATTACTTAATCGAAAAAAAGTGCAATGGTTTTCGTTTGAAAATAAACAAACGAGACCGATAAAGGTCGTTGCAAAAAAAAAAAACTAAATTTGTCATGCACATCTGAAAGCATAGCTATTAGCTAATGACCTAAAAAAGAAAAACTTCAAAATCCTAGAAGTTGTCAACATGCTTAAGTATAAAAATAAAGTACCGTTGTCAATCTGTATGCTCACTTTTGAGCATGACGAAGACACGAAAAAAAATTGTGAAATCAAAAACATCCTAAGAATGAATGTTAAACTCCATCCTCTGTGGAAAACATAGCTAATTCCCCAGTGCAAAAATTGTCAAAAATTTGGTCACACACACAAATACTGTAACTCTACCCAAAATGCTGTTGGAAGATATGGAAAAGAATAATAAGAAAATCCTGAAAAGAATAGTTTTCCTTGAAAAACAAAACAGCAACAACAAAGCTGTCCCTAAAAGATCATAATGACTAGAAACATACTAATTTTGGTATGGAATGCCAATGGTCTCGAGAATCGCAAGGAAGAATTGCAAGTGACTCTCGACATAAAAAAAATAGACATATGTACATATGTCTTGTGTCCGAAACGCATTTGAAATTTTAATCAAACTATATGTAAACTTGTCGGATACAAGACATACCATACCCCACATCCTTATAATCCCGCAAGAGGGGGGGGATGCAGTTATAATTAAAGAAAACATTATCAACACGAAGACGAAAAATATCAATCGTGTGAAATATAAGCCCAGTAAAAATAAAAACAAGCAGCGGCCATATAATGGTAGCCGTATGTTGAAATCATTTTGTTTCAACCTGTAGCTAGGAGAACAATATCCTAGCTATAGGTTGAAACAAAATTATTTCAACAACATCTTCCGTATATTCGGAAATAAGTTCATAGTAGGCGGAGATTTCAATGCTAAAAACAAATTTTAGGGATCAAGATTAACAAATGCAAGAAAGAGAGAAGAGAACTTCTTGAATCTATTAAAGAAATCAACGCTAAATATCATTCAACGGGAAACCTACCTACTGGCCTACAGATAGGAATAAAATCCCGGATGTTGTTAACTTCTTTATAACTAAAAATATCTCCTTAAATACTACCAAAGTATAAAGGCCAGATCTTGACTCAGATCAATCATCTGTGCTACTTACACTTGATTATAATGAAGGAGAATAACTCACGTCTAGTAAACAAACTGACTGACTGGCGTTACATATTTCAGACAATTGCTGGAAGAATGCACTTCCCACTTCCGCCAGTTAAGAACGGAAGTGGGAACTGATCAAAAACAAACAAACAAAAAGCAGATTTATTCGCTGAATATCTTGAAAACGTCTTTCAGCCATACAAAGACGAAGACTACTCTTAACAAGCTGAAGATATGTGCGAAGACGATAGATTGATAGTACCAGTAAACTCTAAGGCAATAGCGAGAGAAATAAAAGAAAAGATCAACTCTCCGGGATTTGATCTTATTACAGGAGAAATTGTAAAACAACTTCCTAAAAGAGGTATGAAAAAACTAGCACAGATACAAAATGCAGCATTTAGACTAAGTTATGCCCCATGAATGTGGAAAGTCGCGGTGATTATGTTACCAAAACCCGGCAAGGTACCAAGTAAAGTTACTTCATATCGTCCGATTTCCTTGCTGCCAATACTGTCTAAGCTATTCGAAAAAAATTTTTCTGAAATGTCTTCATCCGATCATAGAAGAAAAGACATTCATACCAAACCATCAATTTGGTTTTAGAAATAGGTATTCAACAATAGATCATGTACACCGGATAACTGATAAAACAGAAAAAGCATTAGAAGGCCTTTGATAAAGTGTGGCACAAAGGATTAATACATAACCTGCAAAAATATCTATAAATAAATATATAAAACAATACTCATATATTCTAGAGTCCTACATAATGCAGCGATCATTTAGAATAAAGCAAGAAGATGAGTACTCCACATTATAACATATAAAAGCTGGAGTACCTCAAGGTAGTGTATTAGGACCCATTCTATTCCTTTTATACACAAATGACCTACCACAGAATGAGGAAAGTACTGTTGCCACATTTGCAGACGATACTGCTGTTCTTGTAAAACCGTGAAGGAAGTAAATTATATATTTGAATGGACTACAAAATGGCAAATAAAACTAAATGAACTAAAGTCAGTTCATGTTAACTTTACAAATAAAAATGTACAACACATACCTATGTACATAAATAACAATGCAGTCCTTTATTCGAACTCATCTAAATATTAAGGTATGACTCTTTACGCTAAATTGCGCTTGAAGGCTCATGTCAAGAAAAAACATGACGAATTAAATATTCGCTATAAAAATTTGTATTGGCTCCTAGGGAGATATTCCTGTCTCTCAGTATGCAACAAACTACTGCTTTATAAGCAAATATATGTTATATATATATATATATATGTATTGGCTCCTAGGGACATATTCCTGTCTCTCAGTATCCAACAAGCTACTGCTTTATAAGCAAATATATGTATTATATATATATATATGTATTGGCTCCTAGGGAGATATTCCTGTCTCTCAGTATGCAACAAGCTACTGGTTTATAAGCAAATATTAAAGCCGATATGGACATACGGTCTCCAGCTTCGGGAGTGCACATATAAGACAAAGTTACAAAGTGTTCGTTCATCTAGCACGACTTGTGGTTTCACCTTAAGTGGTTCCCTCGAGATAGATTCTAAACGGTTTAACAAATATGTTTGTCTCATTCTTTTGACTTTTAATAAAGAAAGGAAGTTCGTCTAAGGTAAAACACGCGTGCGGGACAGTATGGGTTCACATTTTGTATGATTAGTCTGGAGCTTCCATTCTGAGCAGAATTCCTGGAGTTCATTCAAATAGTTTTTAAGCTCATTTTTACTGTCCTCTATTTGTGAGCCACTTGCATCTATATGCAAGTAAGTTATTCTATAATAACATCGTCGGCAAATACTAGCGAATATCAGAAACATAGATGTTAAAGAGGAGTGGTGCTGTAACTTGCCCTGTGACAAATTCTTCGTGAATAGATAGAAATAGCCTTGTGACCGTGAGTGTTACAATGAATCTTTTAACTGATCTACTTTGTAGACTTTACCCCGAGACTAAAGGAATACTTTTCAAATTGCTCAGCTCTCCAACGCTTTCTCAATTATCCTTGTTTATGGCTTTAATTATGATAATGATTTTAAGAATTTAAAAGACATAATTTGAATCAGACCAAATTGACCAAGTTCCCGTTATTCGGATGTAATGAAGAGTGAACAATTTGACCCTAAAAAATGAACCTCGTAGTCTACACTACTACAACTACATACATTTGATGGTTCAGACCATCATCGACCAAATATTGACATTTGACAGTAAATCTTCTAAAAAACCTATGAGAGCATTTATGAGCACGAGCTACAGGTGCATAGACAGAGCCATGTCATGCTAAATTCGCACGTCTTTGCAGGATAATAATGTAGAATACACGCTATTTCAAAATGTCGTTAATGCTCATCAATTCGAGAGAACTGACACACAAAAACAATTGGTGCAAAAACTTTTTTCAAGCCCAGATACAAGCTCAACAGAATTTTCATTAACTGGAATACAACTTTATTCTACTTTTTGCATTGTTAGACTCAGTTAGACCAATCCCACTTCTGCGAGTTATGATACATACCTAAGTGCATTATAATAATAAAGCAATATTACACCCATCTACTGACTTTTCTACCAATCAGCAGAATACTCAGCGATAGTGTTTAACAGACAATAGGAGGTCATATATCGAATTCGAACCATCTACCTGATGACTTCAAGCTCAATACGCAACCACTGAGCCTCATTAACTCATGAGTATTGAAACAATGGCAGCAAGAGTGGTACGGAGTCTACGAGTACCTTCACTCTGCTGTAAGTTCTGAAAATTACAATATCGCTCTACGGCAGTGGAGCATGGATAATGGACAAAAGACGGATGCGAATACACACAGAAAGTTGTAATTCATCGGCTAAATGTTTACGACTAATGAAACTAATCGCCCAGAGCTGGGCCTCGGCCTCATGAGTTTTCAAAACCCACACCGGGTCAATACGAAGGACTTTGTTATACGTTTACACGAGATGGAAGAGTTCGTTCGAGAAATTGCTGCCGTAAAACCAGACGTACATTTAAAACAATATGTTATATTCTGCATTTTGCAAAAGCGCATAGCATATCTTACTTAATCCTTGGTTAAAAAAGATATCACCGTAGTATAGTGGTCGGAAATTAATGCAAATCTAATCGAGCAAAATTATATATTGTATAATGATAGGTTGTTTTTGGGAAGGAAACAAAATTCTACTGAAGGTGAGGTTTATTTCAACTCCATACCTAAATTATTTTATAGATTATAATTTTTTAAGCATTTTGAAAAATCGAAGGAAACGTTCTGTTCAACCATATTAAATACACTCCAGCCTTTATACACAATTGGTCCCAAATAAATTAGAATTCTTTTATTAAATTATGAAAGCCTACAATTTAGTATGTTACATACTCGTATACATTGGTTTATGCTAATCATAATGTCTGCACAAACTTTTATTCTATCTTTTACCGTTTCTGAAAAAATTAGCACACTTAGGGAATCACTTAAATTATTTATAAATGCTATTACGGAAAAATAATGGTTAGGCCGTTCGTTTTCCGATATGGCAACAAATAAAAAGTACAATATTGCGAAACTTGAGCATATCACAAAATGTTGTGATACTCAGTAAAATATGTTATCGACAGATATATTAATTAATAAAAAAAACATAACTTTGTAGTAAGCTAAATGTGGCAGCTAATTTCTTATTGTTAAAGGATTAATCCACGTCGCAGGATATTTTCTAAGAAAAACCACATATACATAACGTACATGGGTCCAATATCGATAAGGCGAGCAGGTGTCGCCTTCAAATTAGCATTAAGCCATCATCCCCTTCTCTGCGTCTGACCCAAAATGGGCGGCTATGAACAACGTCTGTTTCCAGGTTAGCTGGACTAGCACCGCGATTGTAGTCTGGACAAATCTATCCTTTCCCTTCTAATCTTTAATTCTTTTCTATACCCTTTCTTCAATCTGCATCACTGCGTTAATAAACTTTAAAAGACATAGTATTAAGTGGTGCAGACACAAAATAAGTGAAGGCAATCTACCGATTCAATCATAACAATTCAAGTACATACCCTATGTACATGCATATAAACAAAAAAAAAAAAATGTACTCGTACATATGTATGTATGTATGTTGGGAATAACTCAATGTTTAGCTTAATTAACAAACATATTTATTCTACCTTATAAATGTTATTCTTTAAACACTGAATAAATACAATTCTAAAATTGTACTTTGACCACTTTTCATTTTTTCCGTACAGTTTTTTCTTTTTTAATCTTGCATGGTTAAATTTTAATTTGCGGCCTGTCCTCTGTGCGTTACCTGAGAAAAAAATGTCTTCAAAAGTTTATGTTTTAAGGCTCAGGTACACTCCGAAGTGTAGCGCCGTCTATGTAAAAAATATATGTACATATATGTATATGTATGTATGTGCCCACCATTTGACCACCAAAGGTATATAAAATATGTTTTCTTAGAAAGATTTATGTATATAAATACGTGAAAGGATAACTTAAAATTATATCTTAGCAATAAAAAAAAAAAATAAAGACAAATAAATAAAAATAAACACAAATTCTTATCCTTTTAAACAGATAATTATTTATGTTCGAAGGCAAATTAATTTTCGCCCTCTCCTCAGGTCTACATATAAACTGGCCACAGTTGTCGTCGAACATATTCATTGTTTCCTATTCTATTTTACTCTACATTTTCTTTTGGAAAAAAATATCTCTCTTCCAAAAGTAGCCCAGAATATAAACTTCTAATCATCTCGAAAAACGAAACAATAAGGATTATCCGAGGGAGATGTGTTATCTGGAAGAGAAGGCTGGCCCACTCGGTAATGTGGCCGAAGTATCATCTATTTGTATCTATTGTATACAAATAAAATCAGCGAAGAGGGGTTGCGCTCTCCCTCTCTCTCTCTATGTCTCTTTTAGTGAATGCCACTCCAGCAAGGGATCATTATAATTCGTATGCTTGGAACAATAAGCGGTACTTCTAGAGGACCAATGTCTTTAAATTTAAAGTAGTTCAGTTGTTATAATAGGGACAGAGGCAAAGCGCATATGTGTGGATTGAGGTCCTTTAAGACTATTTTCATTTTGCCGGTAATAAGGATTAAAATTTTAGTTTCGATTTTTGGCATGACTGGTGTACTCTAAAAGTGAGAAGAGAATTAGGATTGCATTGGATATTTTTGTAATTGTTGTGAAACGAGCATCTTCAATAGAAAGAATCAATAACTACATACGTTGATGTTTGACTACATATTATGATGGCCTTCATATTAGAAAGGGATTTAGGTACTGTTACTGCGGACTACTTACATAAATACCATTGATAGAAGCTGCAACGAAGAATAAGTTTTCCCAGGTTTGGAAGGGACACAATTGAATACAAATTTTAAGGAGATTCCACGATTCATCATTGATAGGTATTAAGCTAATATATTGTGTAGTGTAGAGAGTAAACATTGCACATGTTTACCCTTGATATAAGTGTTTTTTTATGCAACTCATATTATGTTTATTTATTTTTTTTAAATTTTTACAAAAATTGATTTTTTTTAAAAATACACTCCTTGATCGCCATATGAAATAGTAATGCATGCTATGCTATGATGAAACAAGCTAAGTACACTACATCTGATTTTATGTATGGGGAACACATAAATACGCGTCGATCCCAAACACTTTGATTCCAGTTCTGTAGACCAAGCTGCCTGACATCAGTGAGCCCTTTAAAACAAAGGTTCGGTATTCCTTGCCGTATCGAACCTGGAAACTGGTATTTGAAGATACTCTTGACTGGAGCGCTGTTGTCCATTCGCTCGGGTTTTAGTTTTCTATACTACATCCAAATCTTTGTATGGCTCACAGAGCTCGCACGCTCAAACCATACAGGGTCCAAAAATAGAATATGAGCAATGAGATAACTAGTCTTAATATAACCCGAAACCCAAAACCACATGTCATGAAAGACGCCCTAGGAAGAAATATTCCTTCTGTTCCTGCATGTTTACTAGCAGGGAAGAAGTTAGTTTCACTATCAAAATAGTTCATTTATTCTAGTCCTTTCCATTCGTGTGCCCTATATGCCTTAAAAATTTTCTGTCGGATAGCATATTCCTGGACCCCTTTCCGGCTGCCTAACTGCTGATTTTCAGTTACCTAGATCTTTTGGCCTTCGAGATTTCGTTTCTCTGGACATCGGATAGGTAACAAAAGCTCAATTAAGAACAAAAATTATTCTTTATTATTATTATTATTCACAGCGTCTTTTCCATGTCTTATTCGTTGAAAAAAAAAAGTTTAAATTTGAAATTAATCTGAACGGTCTAGACGTGTTAATGAAACAGACGGACGTAGTTTTTAATGTGTAGATTTGAAAATGTGTACTTTAGCTTTATTGTAGATTGGTCGGAACGGGGTAAGACTTCAAAAAACATCCAATCTAACCCTGCAATCAACTAGTGATTGTAATGAGGTGCTTTTGAGATCTATAGAACATAACTTAAATCGGTGACCTAAAAGATATCCTGATCTCATGATCGTTCTGGCAGATGAGTGACAAATATCGAGTGGAGAAGTAGCGTGGTTCAGTAATTGCATATTTACTTAGCTCGAGGATTTTATAGCCACGTAATTTTCACTCAGGTTTTTTCCCAAAATTAGTAAAATTTCCAATAAGCAAGTCCTATCAATAAAAACTCTGCTGATCACAGAACACTCACAAAGTCAACGGTATAAGGATGCAACATTAATGTCAAATGTCTTAAAATTTGCAAGACTTAACTCGACGGGTTGATTGATCCGAGCCGAAAAACAAAAAATAAAAGATCAGAATAAAAAAAATCATAGCTAATGAGTCTAAAACAAAGGTATGTAGTACGCCTTGCCAATAAATTCTTCAACCGAGCATGCCTACAACTAGAAGCAATCAGTCATTTTCTTAAAACTCTCAAAATAAAAATGATACAAATATTTGCAAAACTTTTACTAATCACTTTGCGCACAACAATGGAGGGCCATCTTATTTTTTATACTATTTTCAATTCCATCCGGATATGCAACAATGTGACCAACGAGCATTATATAACTGGAAGCTAAACTACAATAAAAAAAATTTAAATATGGCAATACTCACGCTTGGTATATTATCGCTATTGCAGACTTGTTCCGACAGCAATCTATCACGGATTTCCCACGCAAAAATACTCGGGCATTCACGTTTGTAATCGGCGATTTTTTGTACAACCGGTGTTGTTGCTACACGCGGCTTAGAACCGCCAATTGCTCGTGGTTTAATTGATCCCGTTTCGTAGTATCTGAAATTATTATAATAAAGAAAAATAGTATTTATGAATAGATTTGTTCAAATCTATACTTATGAGTATTAAAACATGATTTTAAGCTGCATCCTTTGGACGCCTGTCATAAATAAAAGGTTTAAAGGAAAAATATATATATGTTATATAAATCATATACTATATATACATATTACAAATTTTCGGAAAATGTGATCTACGTAAGTGGCAAGCATAATAATATTTAAATGGCGTAAAAACGTGGTCTCTCTCCCGGAATAATCGTTTAAAAGAGTAGATGTTGGATAAAGTAAGTCATCGCAATATCGCCAGATGGGCAACAATAGAATCAAAAACTGATTTATCTAACACCTTAACCCGATTTCAGCCTACAGTTTCAAACAAAATTCCGTTCACAAGAAAATGGCAAAGTAGGTTGGCTCCGGAATATAAAACCGGTGAACAAAACTTCCAAATTGCAGCAGTGTATTAAGCGGAAGTTTCAGCTATCTCCGAGGCTATTTGAGAACTGTCCTCAATCACCTTCGTAAAGTGAAATAGACAATTGTGAAGACAGGCAAGCAGCGATCAAAGCCACATCCACATAGATAAAAGTCATTGGCACACATATGCAAAAGCTTCAAAGAAGAGGAGGTGGAGGAAATTATAATTCACTTCTTTTCCCTTGCTCATATTAGAAGGGCTACACTAGGAGAATACTTCTACGATCTGAAATGTTTATCAATTCTTTTATTACTAGTATAGAGGAGAACCATCAGTTCTGTGAGTCTATCTGTATCGACTGTAGTATAAATGACTGAACGGATTTTTTTCAAACTTCATATTTGGATTCTATGGGACCGCAATCCGCAGCGAAATCGGAATTTTCATTCTAACTTGAAAATTAACGGTACTTTACAAATGGCCGATTAAAAAAAAAGTCAATTTTCTAGAAAACGGCTCCAACGATTTTGTTTACATTTCATATTTGGATTTAGTTTAACATTTGTCACTAGATAGCGTATAGATATTGCTAGTACTTTACATATTATCTAGTCGACATCTAAGCAATATTTAAGTCCAAATTTTGGAAAATTGTTTTTTTACTTTTTAATGTAATTTACAAATGAAAAGCTAAGGCAATGAATAGTTTACCATACATAATCAATCACCTCCTTGTTAAATTGCAAATGTCTAACACAAACAAATCGTACAAGTATCTGACTTTCACCTAATTGTAGAACAAGCTGAGTACATTACAGGATAACTGTGAAGCCATATAAAATTTAATAAGGCGACCCAAACTACAAGTCGTAGACACAACAATCTTTCATCTTCTTGCTAAGCAAGTTGAGAACGTTACAGACAAAAATCTGAACCCATAAAATATTCAAGACGTAGAACACAATATAACGGTCCAAACATTTCGAGAAATTTATTTGTTGAAATGTTTAAGAAAGACTAAAAGTTGTAGAGACAAGTAATTTTCGCCTGTTCACCATGAAAAATCCAAGATGGCAGAGGTGACTTACTTATTATTTTTATTCAAAGGGCTTGCACCTACATACATACATGTATCGCAATCGCAACTAGGTATTTGTAAAACAAAGTATGGAACCTAGATATTTGTAAAACAAAGTCTTCAAATATCAAAAGTAAAAAAAATCCATGAACGAATAGAATGAACAACAAATTTCCAGTTTAGCACGTGGACATGGAATGGGAAGCAATCTAATTTAGAGGGCGAGATGAATCTGAAAAACAGATTTTTTTAAAGATTTGATATATAGTACATAAAACTGAAATTTTTAACTGACACATTTAAACATAATCAGCTCGAAAAAAGGGATATCCATGGTTGGAAAACTTTTATTTTTTGACAAAATGTATGCAGTTGTAGGTGTGCACTGGATATAAATCGTCCTGTATGTATTTACAAAGTTTGAAGTATTTTAAACTTCAAACATTTTCAGGGAGATTTTCTTAGCGGCTTCAACAGTGGGAAGGAATGCGTGGGGATGCAAAACGAGTCTAGACTTTAAATTTTGAATAAAAAAAGAAGGCTTTGTTCCGAAAATTATTTTTATTTTAGGTTGATTGTGGTCCGACGGTCACCTATAAAGGGCGAAAATTAAGATTCAGAAAAGGCAAGACAAAGTGCCAAAAGAATTCCTCCAGTTTACACAAAAATCCACAAAAATGTGTCTCTCTGAAGTACATAAAAGTGTACAAATCTGAATTTTCTGCCGACGGACATGCATGATCGTAACTATTTATTAAAGCATTTGACCATGCCTCCATTTTGAATAACTTCAAAATCTTTCCTGAAAACATCGCCTATACCATGTTCAATTTTGACAAAAATTTCTAAGTCAACATCCCTTCCAGGTCATTCTGGGAGGAATATCTGTTTTTAGAAGACAAGTCGATATAATATTTCTATACCGACAGTTCAAAATCTAAAGGCTGGTAGGTGCAGTCGTATTCTCTCATAGGCTCTTAGCTTTTCCTTCCGTTTCCCAAACAATTGTCCCATGTTCCAGGCGGTAATATTGGCAATAAATGAAGTCTTATCCTGGCTAAAGGAAAGCGTGATATCAACAGTAGATACCCGCTCCAATTTGCTCAACGAGTAGGTAAGGGAAATTGTTCCCCCAAGATCCATGTTGTATCACAATGAACCTATCATTGGTCTAAGCGTGTCGGCCTAATCTAACCTAACCAGTTAGTTAGGTAGTACACGTACAAATTACATACATTTATTGAATGACAACAAAAATTCTTCTAATTGTTTGTAGTTAATTTCGTAGACCACAACTAAGCTTAATTTCAAATTGCATTTAATAAGTGTTTGACTAGCTCAAAATTTCAGAAACCATCCACCGAAAAATTTAAAGAAAAGACTCGAAAACGCCTTCCCCGTAGGAATCACCATGATGTATTTTTAAAACATTATGTAGGTAGGTACGCTCGGTGGTATTTTAAATAGAATTACAATGTGCAAGATAACATATCGTAGTTTGAGACTTGCAGAAGATTACCAAAAAGGAGAGAACCGTCATTACCTCTGCCACAAGTGTTATTTTACTTATGAGAGAAATTTGTTCCAGATAATAAACTTGCCCGCCATCTTTGCAAGCATTTTAGAAGAGAACTTAAAGTTAATGCCCTAAGATTAAACAAGAAAACTTATGAACAGCATCGCTAGACTTACTTTTTCACTGCACAGGTGTTCAGAAAGACTAGGATTTTCAGTAGATGGGCGAATGCAAAAAAGAACGGAGTGCCGACGACGGAGTGCCTTTCACAGGCATTCTGAAAGAATGTGCAGAGAGATTTCTTTACTCTTAAGGCAGAGTACAGAATAATTTAGAAACTAAATAAACAGCACAAATTTGAATATTTGTGTGAAATTTTAGGGAATATGAGTTTAGATAAGCTTATTTTGAGCAAGTTTGCGCGGCATAATGAATGTTTCAACGATAAGCATTTGAGTATTTAAGAATACGAAGGTAAGCTGTTCTTTGAAAAAACAAAATACTTAACTACTTCTAAGTAAATTAACTGTGGAGAAAAAGAAACAATAATGAAACCTGGCAGCTAAGGTGAAAATAGACAGCTAAAGCCATACTGAAAAATGAAAAAACAGCACTGAATAAACGGAGTCTAACTAACTCACTCCGAACTGAAATAGCAAATATTGCTATTTAAAGTGCAAATAACGAACCCCCAGACTATTACTTTGACTATGACTGTATCTTCGAAAGTTATTACATTATTTCAGAACGACCATGAGACAAGACAACCCACTTTCGGTATTCGACTTAATAAGTATGTATTTACAAATAAACAGTCCTGAACAAGCAGCTCATATTGGATGCCTCGGTGTGGAAGAAATTTGAAGTTTGGCTCTGCTATTTCCTAAGAAAACTCACTTATACCTGGGTCCAATATAGACAAAATGAGCATCCAACCATAACGTAAGCATCAAGCCATGATCCTCTTCGCAAAGTCCAACCCAAAGTGGCCGGCTGCGAACACCGTCTGTTTCTCCAGGTTAGGAGCGGCTGAAATTACGAACTCACCAGCACGCGGAGCTAGCACCGGTTTTACGTGAAGCAGAAAAAAATAAAAAATTAACATAACATAATAAAATTATTGTAATTTGATTTGAAATTAATTTGAAAAACCTACAAATTGAAGAGATATTAAATTGTATTATTTGTATTCAAAATAAATAAATCATCATGAGGTAGCAATTAGGCAATCCATTTAGCCGACGGTAAAGTCAAATTCAATATAATGAATAAAATTATAACAGAAAATTTGAGGAATTAGGTTTGTTTGATTTGAATGTGAAAAAATTCAATTGCAGAAGGGAAAATCACGTAGGTATGTGAAATCAGTCTGCTTTCCAAAATAGTTTCAAAACACAAAGGACTTTTGCAGGCAGATAGCCTCTAACCCAAAGAATGCAATACTACTCGCAGGCCGAACGTTTTCTAACGAATACACATCTTTTGAACAAAATGACAAAATGGCAAATGACAGTTGACCGGGTCAACTAATAGCAGTAATTGTAGCCTTTTGGCAATAAATTGTAGAGTACTCATTAAACAAAAAATAAAATAAAAAAATACCTAAAGGGCCTACCTTCTCACATTCAATTGTGTTGTGCGACGCACGATTGGAAAGGAACTACAGTTTCGATTGACGATTTATCAGACGTTCGCGAGATATGGGACCGTGAAAAAAAACATTCAGTTGTTTCTGAGTCCTAAGTCTCCCACTCAGCTGTTTACGCACATATGTAACTACTGGGCCACGGCTCCCACGGAAATAGAGAGAATAAATAGGAATTAATTTTGATATAATGGTTAAAGAAGATTAGATTCTATTCGATCTCTTGCACTCTGGTCCTGATCGCAACCAACAAACGAGCATACTATCAACGACATACACGGCTAAGCATTATTAAATCTCCAGCTCCAGACTATAACGTCATCTAAGTCCACTTCACAACGTTCTGTAGCTTCACTTTTAGACTTTATATTTTGTGCAACACGTATTAGATGCATTGGCTATGCAAATTTTAGTCCTTGAGTCTTGGTGCTGACAAATGTTATATTATAAATCTATAGATACTATTATTGGGTTAACCTCGTATTCCAATTTGCATCCTAAAGAAAATCCATAAAAACATATAAGCAGGACTGCTTAGGGAGACTGTGAAATAACTTACAATTTATTAATAATACCGCAAATTTTGATTTGTAAAATTTTGTTTACTATGTCTACCAACTTTCTCATAAAATTGTCCAATAGCATAAGCAAATTAAATTTCAATTTAACGTGAACCAAATAATACGAAAATTTACGGAAAATAAATATGAAATAAATAAATTAGTTATATAAACTATAGCTATATTGAGATGTCCAGAAATTTAATTATTTAAGTAGGTATAGAGACGTGCCTAATCGGAAGTAAAAGAAAATTTCTCATTTTGAACTGCAAATAGCTGAAGACCCCGTCATTACCTCTGCCACAAGTGTTATTTTATTTATGAGAGAATTTATTCCAGATAATAAACTTGCCCGCCATCTATGCAAGCATTTTAGAAGAGAACTTAAAGTTAATGCCCCAAGATTAAATAAGAAAACTTATGAACAGCATCGCTAGACTTACTTTTTCACTGCAAAGGTGTTCAGAAAGACTAGTATTTTCAGTAGATGGGCGACTGCGATTTTCTAAGACGACGGAGTGCCTTGCACAGCCATTCTGAAAGAATGTGCAGAGAGATTTCTTTACTCTTAAGGCAGAGTACAAAATAATTCAGAAACTAAATATACAGCACAAATTTGACTATTTGTGTGAAATTTTGGGGAACATCAGTTTAGATAAAGCAAGATAGCGCGGCGTAATGAATGTTTACACGATAAGCATTTAAGTGTCTAAGAATATGAAGGTAAGCTGTTATTTGAAAAAACAAAATACTTAACTACTTCTAAGTTAATTAACTGTGGAGAACAATGGGTTCTTTTACGGCCTAAAGAAACCTGGCAGCTAAGGTGAAAATAGACACCTAAAGCCCTACTGAAAAATGAAAAAAACAGCACTGAATAAACGGAGTCTTTAGCATTTGAAATTAGAACTAACTCACTCCGAACTGAAACAGCAAATATTGCTATTTAAAGTGCAAATGACGAACCGACAGACTATTACTTTGACTACGACTCCATCTTCGAAAGTTATTATTTCAGAACTACCATGAGACAAGACAACCCACTTTCGGTATTCCACTTAATAAGTATGTATGTATATAAAGTGAGCATCCAACCATAATGGGAGCATCAAGCCATGATCCTCTTCGAAAAGTCCAACCCAAAGTGGCCGGCTGCGAACAGCGTCTGTTTCTCCAGGTTAGGAGCGGCTGGAATTACGAACTCACCAGCACGCGGAGCTAGCACCGGTTTTTAACCTCGCAAAATCTATGTTTTCCCCTCTAATATAATCTCCCGCTACGCCATTTTCTTTCTCTACATCAATGGGTTAATAAACTTTAAAAGACATAGTCTTAAGTGAAGCAGAAAAAGAATAAAATAAAAAATTAACATAATATAATAAAATTAATTTGATTTGAAGATAATTTAAAAAACCTACAAATTGAGGAGATAGTAAATTGTATTATTTATATTCAAAATAAATAAATCATCATGAGGTAGCACCAAGACAATCCATTTAGCCGACGGTAAAGTCAAAACCTGAGGAAGTAGATATGTAATATTTGTTTGATTTGAATGTGAACAAATTCAATTGCAATAGGGAAAATCACGTAGGTATGTGATATCAGTCTGCTTTCCAACGGTCAGGCAAAATAGTTTCAAAACAAAAAGGACTTTTGCAGGCAGATAGCTTCTAACCCAAAGAATGCAATACTACTCGCAGGCCGAATGCTTTCTAATGAATACACATCGTTTGAACAAGATGGGAAAATGGCGAATGACAGTTGACCGGGTCAACTAGTAGCAAGGTAATTGTAGCCTTTTGGCAATAAATTGTAGAGTACCCATTACACAAAAAATTAAATAAAAAAATACCTAAAGGTCCTACCTCTCACAGTCAATTGTGTTGTGCGACGCAAGATTGGAAAGGAACTATAGTTTTATGCCGCATCCGAAGGTCAATTTTTTCGATTGACGATTAATCAGACGTTCGCGAGAGATGGGACCGTGAAAAAAATATTCAGTTGTTTCTGAGTCCTAAGTCTCCCACTTAGCGGTTTATGCACATAACTACTGGGCCACGGCTCCCACGGAAATAGAGAGAATAAATAGGAATTAATTTTGATATAATGATTAAAGAAGATTAGATTCTATTCGATCTCTTGCACTCTGGTCCTGGTCGCAACCAACAAACGAGCATACTATCAACTACATACACGGCTAAGCATTATTAAATCTCCAGCTCCAGACTATAACGTCATCTAAGTCCACTTCACACGTTCTGTAGCTTCACTTTTAGACATTATATTTTGTGCAACACGTATTAGATACATTGGCAATGCAAATTTTAGTCCTTGAGTCTTGGTGCTGACAAACGTTATATTATAGATACTCTTATTGGGTTAACCTCGTATTCCAATTTGCATCCTAAAAAAAATCCATAAAAACATATAAGCAGGACTGCTTAGGGAGACTGTGGAATAACTTACAATTTATTAATAATACCGCAAATTTTGATTTATAAAATTTTGTTTACTATGTCTACCAACGTTCTCATCAAATTGTCCAATAGCACAAGCAAATTAAATTTCAATTTAACGTGAACCAAATTATACGAAAATTTACGGAAAATAAATATGAAATAAATAAATTAGTTAATTAGTTATATAAACTATAGCTATATTGAGATGTCCAGAAATTTAATCATTTAAGTAGGTATAGAGACGCGCCTAATCAGATGTAAAAGAATATTTCTCATTTGGAACTGCAAATAGTTGAAGACCTCGACCTAGTCTAACATGTTATTCGGAAACATGCTCTGTTAAAGAGGCTTACCCTCATCACTTCAAGATGGTAGTCTAAGCATTACTGGGTGGGAACCCGCTTCTGGCAGAATGTTACACAAAAAACAGCTTGAAGTGTATTACAGCAAAATGACCTACACCTTCGACATACGTATGTACATACGTAGGAACTTTTACCTAGAACTTATAATGACGGATAATACCTATGGAGTCACCATTTTCCACCCGTCGGGAAATTAAAAGCGCTGTCATGCTATTATTTTGAAATTAAATAAATAAACATATGTATGTATGTTTAGAGAATTTCCATGTGCTTGTCCTTTAAAAAATATATATAAGACCTCTTATCAGAACCAACAGTGTTTCCTAGGTACTGGAGTTTACTCAGCAGAGCATCTTAACATTTAAACGCTATTAGGATTATTTCTAAACAAAATCGTCATCGATAATACGAAACCATCCAGGTCTTCGATGATACTGATTTAAAAACATCTTGCATGAAGTTTAGAATTTTGACTTGTAACTTCCGATCTTTGATGGAATGTGAAGACGCCGTGGAAGTCGGGACGATCGTGAATAATATATAACATCGTCAGATATGCTACTAAATCTATTCATTAAACAAAATTAAAAAATCTTTCAGTGGGGAAAAGCAAACTTAGTAAAACGTTCACCACATTTTCTAGAAAGAACATGTCAACTGTAGCACATTTTTATGGACAACCAAATTGCATTGTTGAGGTACCTGTTTAAAAGGGAGAGATCATTAACATTGGCGCAGCTCCTGGAATTGGACTTTGACCCCAAAACATTATTTTCATTTAGCAGCCAGAGTACAAAGAAGAGCAGTCCGCTTAATAGACGATCCCGCACTAACATCTAATCACCATTCATTAGATAGTACCATGGCAGATGTTTGCAAGAACTCAATGAAATGATCCTGGAAATGCGACATTTGGAAACCACCTGTCAACCGCCGAACATCTCTTTATCAAAATTATTTTTATTACGGAGAACTAAACTTTGGAATATTTCGTGAAGCTTTCAATCCCCAACTATTCAAAGGTAAACAGCATAAGTACATTTTTATTATTTTTCAAGAAAGGAATTTTTAGTTTTCATTCCTGTGCAAATCGTATGCAATTTTTATGCTCTTACTAATCTGCCCATAACTCGTAAGCCATTACAGATACTGAGCTAACTAATTGAAAAGAATAACTTTGTATATTTAGGAACCATATCATTAACACTCTATTTTGACATAAGTCAACTAATACTGTTTTTCCTTGTGGCCAGATATATGGGTTCGACTCTTGAAAATTATAAAAAAAAAAAAAAAAAAAAATGGCTATCAGATTTTTATTACAATTTTTTATCCTTATGTAAGTATCTGCTTACATATATCCGTGAATATTGTTCCATAAAATGACGGAATATAGTTCATAGAATTTTGTATGTCTTCCCGCATGAAATATGAAGCGTATAAAGTGTATTCCTCACTTCCATCATATAAATTTTGAACACAATTTTTGAAACATCGCATGGGCGCAATGAAAATGCCTATTTATACTAACGTGAGCTAGTTTTCTTAACAGTAATTGACACTTTAAGGTAAGGTATTTCTAAGTTCACTACAAGATTACGGAGAAAAAGATTATTTAGGAATTTTTCTATTTTCCGAGAAAAAAAGCCCGTTGGGAAAATATGAAACCCCGAGAGGCTCAATTGATTTAGTTTTCGATCCATTGAAAGCATCGGAAAACCACTACCAAAAACCACTTGACTAATTTTTTAAAACAATTGACACAATTCCAATCATTACACAAAGCCAACGACAGAGCGATATAAAACCAAAAACAGCACAGTTTAAAGAAACACAATTACATTAATCCATTCTATTGCACTCATAGCATTCTATGCCCCCGGGAATGTTAACGAAACGTGAAATTTTTATAAACAGTTGCACCAACTTTGGCGGACTAACATCGACCTGTCGTTTTCAAATCATACGTATGACGATGATGTCCCCTAGAGCCTACACACATCAATGTGTCAGAGCGAAATTCCGAGGAAAAAAAAGGAAACCTACAGCAGATACAGGTGAGATGAACACAAATAACAGAATAAATTCACACCACCAGATAGAGAGTTCCTCTTCTAAATCAAAATTCTATTTGCAACTACTATTTTTGAAAAATTAACGAACAAAAACAAAATTAATTTTAAGTAAAATTAACTTACCTGCCTAAAATTTTGCTAACACATCCATTCGATACTTGTAATATACGAGAAATATCACATGGTCTCGCGCCTGAGTGGGCTAATTCGACAATTTTTTGCCGCGTTGAATCTGGTAGGGGGCGTCCATTAACATAAACACCCCCCAACTGATTAATCCCACTATGACCAGCTGTTGAGCAACCAAAAAGTGCACTTTGACTAACCGATGTCGCATGGCCATGCATTATGTGCTCTGTAGTTAGCATCATATTTAGATAGTTATTTATTTTGTACGCGAGAGATTTTTAATATTTATATTATTTTTATGTTTTATATTTAGCGGAACATTTTTTTCAATTTTTTTTACGTATTCACCACCGAAAAGATAATTAACATAATTTTTTTTTTATTTATTAATTTCACTTATAGCACAATTCTACTCATATTAAAAAAAAAACACAGAAAAAAAAACAACAAAAATAGGATATTCTGTCGAAGCAAAATGGTAAACAAATAGAGCTGTCAGTCCAGTTAAAAAAAAAATTCTTTCTTTTGGACGTGTTTTTTCTTGTTATTCTCTATCATTCGCAGTTGATTGAACTTGCTGTCAGCAGAAGCGCATTAAAACCTCTCTTCAGATTAGATACTTAACGCCGCGTGAATAATTTCCATCCGAACTTACACACAAATACAAACCAAGAAAAAGCAAACCACGTACAACACCGACCCCGATAGTACTTTCTTAGTACTATTTTCAATACTTTTTCGTATTGCAGAAAGAAAAGAAATGTCTCTCAGTCGTGTCAGTTGGTGCCGTGCTCTGTGTATACAGAGAGAAAACGGACGATGCGTATAAAATTTGGAAACTAAATGAATATTGCAGAAATTCAACCAACCATTACGCATTATATTTTTACGGTCTAACCCCTTTCGTTGTGTATGTGTGGTCTATATACACATGCACTTGGCGGGTGCCTTTGTAGTGTGTGTGACTGTAGCTGAATACCACCCTTCAATGCACACGACGGACGACGATATGACGACGTAGGGATGTGTTGTGTGTGTTAAGATACATCACAGGGCTTCGTTGTGTATAAGGGCGGGATGGAAGGTCTGAAAGGATAAAAGGGTCGTTTTCGAGCTCTGCTGGCGGCGGCGACGGGTTGTTTCTTGTCACTTTTCTTCTTTTGTGTAAGTAGGTTTTTATTTTCTTTCTTTTTTCTTCCTCTCTGTAGCTTTGTTATTGTATTTTTTTCCTGTTGTATTTATTTTGGGGCACACTTTGTGTGAGTGGAAGAGTGAGAGAGGATGAGGAGTTTCCCCTTTTTTTTCTTAAATTTCTGTTTTGTGTAGGAATCCTGGACGAGTTTTATTTAGCTAACTTAACTTTGTAAACTTTTGATTGTAAAATTCGTTGAGTTGAACAGGTGTAGCGGCACGCATGCATTTGATATGTCAAAACAATAGTTATATCTGCGTCTGTCAGGCAATCACATCCAGGTTTTGTATTGATAGCGTTTATCGATGATTGTGTCTTTTGGCTTGAATTTTGTTACGTGTGTTGCAAATGTAAGATTTCTCTCTGAAATATGTACAGGAGGAAAGAGAAAATAGCATTGGATTTCTATCTATGCAAATATTTTGTGGACAGATAGATTTCCGCAAAAGTGAGAAAAACTTTACGCGGATGTGTGACCTTTTCTAATATAATTGGAAACAGTTGAAAGTGTTGAGGATTTCTCTTTTAAGAGGAGTGGAGGGTGTTTACAAAAAGTTTTCATGGAAAAACATCGTTTTGTTGTAGGTGCGGTTTGAATAGCGTTGAGCCTGTAGAAACTGCTTAGAATTTAATAACGAGTTTGTCGGATAGCGCTTAAGGGACTCAGAGATTTGTCTTCTAAAATAAGAAGTAGACTGTTTGAAGGTCATTCCTTGAATACCTACTACATGATAAGGTAGGTGGGTGCAAGTCTGTGGTAGTATAGAATATATCATTGATCATGATTATTTAGGTGAAGGTGTAGGCCCGCTAAAGAATTCACCAAGGAGACACTGATAAACACAACTTTATTGTTTATATTTTAGGTCGGCCTACCCACAGTTAGAGTTGCTATGGCGTAAAAACCGCGTTCTTGAATATATTGGTAAGTGACTATGGTAATGATGTAAAACTAGCTAGGTAGATAGATTATCAGATCAATCTAAAAGATTTGCAAAATGTTTCTCAATTATTTCTTTATTTATGTATGTTGGAGCATAGACCCTTTTAAAAATGTTTAGGTATTTGCGAATAAGTAGCGGATATTGGATAGGTGTGGAGGACTTTGTAATTTAGTTCTGCGATTTCCAAAGAAAAAACACATATGTACCTATGTACATACATACATATGTATATATTTATATCTGGGTCCATTATCGACAATTACATATGTCATCTTCAAATAAATATATGTAGTTTTGAAATTTTTTACAGATGGGGTCCGCTTTTTACCTAATATATTTCGAAATTTGTACGAAATCTTTCTTTTTTTGGTAATGGGAACACCTGACGCAAACAAGGTTGCTAATATTAAAGTAAATGATGAAAAACGGAATATGTACATACCTACATAGGCAGATTAAAATTTACAGACAAAACCTTTCTTCTCTATTGCAGCCAAAATATAGTGCAGTGAAACTGGACCGCAGCCAGACTGTATTCGGCCTGTGTGATGTCTTAAAGTTATAGGTGAGGTGAAGTATATGCAAAGAGAAAAGCATTAGTGAAAATGGGTTACTAAGTAGTTGATCCGAAAGACAAAAAAAGTGAAGCAAATACCTATACTTCGTATGTAGTAAATTAGCAGTCATGTACCCAAATCACCTATAAATTTGTAGTTACGCAATTTTTTTAATCGTACTCCAGAAAAATTAGTTTTTGGTCACTGAAGCCAAGTGTGTAGTACACGAGAGTTCCACTTCTTTCAATTCTTTCGCCAGGTGTGGTACCCAAATCGTTACAAAATGCTTTGTTGCAGACTTAAAATGGATATTACATCAATCCCACGATAACATTCAATCACCAGTTTTTCACAGAATCCGGATGCAAACTTAACTTGTAGTAGATGCCTTGACATTTCACGAAGTCAAATTGTGACTATTGTCAAAAAACACACAGACGACATTCCTTCACTTCAATTCTTAAAATAACCTATAAAATCACCCTGTTATTACGTAAACTAGTCTGACAAATTCACAAATATTTACATTAGCCCACCATAAAATAACATCATACAATACGAAGATTGTAGGTATCCAATCTTTCTTTCTGTAATTCTGAAAATTTTAAAACAGTAAAGCTTCAACAAACTATAAAAAAACCCAGTTGGAGGTGGATAGAAAAGTGAATGACATAAAAACCAGTGGGCACCAATAAAACTCCATATAGCATCTGAGGATGGTACTATACTCGTACTCCCTAACCATATCACAAATACCTATGTATGTATACCTAACACAACTAAACAAAAAACTCTGGGGTGTAGTAATAAGAACGGCTGGCTGAGCACAACCAAAGTAGAAAATATATTACACATGCAAAATATACTCAACAATCTCCTTGAAAAACATAAATGCAACGAAACAAAAATATAGCTGAAAAGAAAACTCCTCATCTGCACATCTCTTGATTGGCATTCATATATATACATTACACATTCTATGTGTGTACATACAATACAACGTGCATACCTACGAGCAGAAGTAAGTACCTAGTAGAACCAGTGTAGTGCCATCAAAATACGAAATTTTTTTTGATTTACATAACAACTGAGATAAAAATAAAATAATAATAATAAAAAAAAACTTTAGGGAAAATGTATCTAGATACATTTCAAATTCATTTTCCTCTTGGAAATTTGTAATAAAAACATAATATGAACATATATATTACAGTTGCCTTTTTTCGCACTGATATATCCAGATACATGACATATTCTGGATGTAAGGAAGCATATATGAGGTTCTCAACGCTTTTAGATTTGTGGTTCTTTGTGGCATAAGTGTGAAAAGTGAATATGTAATAAGTATTGAGGTTTCTCATTAAAGTGATTTTATTTCTGATCACGTTTGGGACGTTTTTAAATGCACTCTAAAATAGATACAGGTATAGGAATAGAATACGCAGAATAGAATAGACAAAAAACTATTAAATAAATAAATTAATTTTAAAAATAATGATTGCACTAAATCAAAAGAGCCCATGTCCCTAATATCCATTTTTAAACTGACAATATTCGATTTATATTCATTAATTTTAAAGTACACACTATTAATTTTGAAGTTATTTTATTAAAGCTAAAATTTAATTAAAATTAAATTTTTTTACATTTTTGGACATCAGAAAACTTATCGATACCTTCGGCACTGATAATATTTCCTCCTACCTACCCACCTGCATTAATTTATTGGGTGACGTGAAATGAGGAACAAATGTAAAAAATATGTCTAAATAAAAACAAGGAAAATGAATTGAGCGCAGTGATTCAATATGATTTGAACGGGCTGAACTACAAATAATCATCAATGAAAGTTATATACAAATAAAGACTTTCTAATTATAGGCTGCTTCATTTACCATAACTACTGCTAAATAGAAAATTAAGAAAGCAGCTAAATGGCGCAGTAAAACCACAAATATTATTTGGTGTTATTTCCATGATGGCGGTGGAAATAGGGCTATTTCCATATTAACATAGTATTGGGCGGTTGGATAGTGTGTTGGCTTCTTGAGCAAAAGGTAATAGGTTCAATTACAAGCTGGAGACAACGATTTGTCTTTCAAAACACCACCGGAAAGGAAGGGGGAAAGGGGTCCAATACAGTGCGACCACTTCAAACTGAAACATCTGCTATAAGAAATGGTTCACTGAAACAGATGGTATTAAAAAATACTTTTTCGTTACCGAAATTTATGCCATAAGTAAAATATTCTGTTGCAGGCCCAGCTTCAAAATCAAAAGAGAAAATTGTGAATCCTTTCAATAAACATGAACCACTTAAAACCACCATATGTTCCATATGCACACTCTCCCATCTTATATTGGACTAAAGATTCATCCTTTTTGCAATGCGAAGTTGTGATGCATCAACATACAACAACCGCAAAGGCAAATTTGAACGAAGATCTTTTAGAAATCAAATAATTCAATCGAAATACATCGTTTAGTAATTATTCTTTTCACAATATATATTTATTTTTTAACCTTATCCTGTTGCATCATATTTTTATATTACGTGTAGAGTCACAATAAAAGTGACGCACGCATCTTTTTTTGAGCTCCACTGGGTCTTTTCAGCAAAAGCTATTCACATTGTATGAATTAAAAAATCAATTAACGGTTATACGTCTATCTGTCTATCAAAAACACGCATATGTACCTATACCACATGCATCTGAATGAACTAACAAACACATAGGATCTTCTTCTTTGTGGTAGGAATAGGGATTACAAAACGAAATAAGACGACTCTTGAAGAGGGCGCGTCGTACACAATACATCACACACAACAAAAGGATTTGGGTCACTGCTGTTGAAAATGTGCAAGGATCATGTCAATCGAAGAGGGAACATAGTTTCTAATAAAGGACGAATTATACTATTGCAAAGGCTAATGTCGAGATGATACTGTATTGCATTGTGCGCGCACAGGACCCTGTTTTTTTTAAATTTGGTATCTCTGTGGTTGGATATTAGGATGATGGTATTTCTATAAGGGTTTACTGTGAAGGGTCTGATAGAAAACTGCATATTCTTGGGGATTATTACTGGAAAATGAAGTTTTAAAATTGGTGTAGATTGAAAATATTTTTTTTTTTTTTTCAATAAAAAAATATTAAAGAACACGATTTTTTCGTTAAGCATCTTAAACTTAAATCGCTTCATTGTATAGTTTATGACACTAACTGAAGATGTGTATAGTTCTGCTGAATGCCAAGCGACATCCGACACAGCCTTTATCTTTTTTTATTGAGCAGCGTTTCTATTTTTCCTAACTGTCGAATGCTCAAGGTGGAGCTTAAATACGAGCAGCCAAAAGTTAAAATACACAGGATGTAACTAAAATTCCTACCCACAAGTTGAGTCAAGTTCTACTTTTGCAAAGCACTACCACATTTGACGTTTCAGGGGCAAAGGAAAAATAGGAGAAATCACCGACAAATTAATTGAGCTGCAGAAAGATGTTCTTCGATCCATTTGTAAACGACTCCAATTACAAATGGAGAGCAAGTCCGTAGAAGTAGCAGAGAGCATGAAGTAGAAGAAAATACCAATCTCTTACTTGTAAAAGTGCGTTAATTTAACTGGGCAATGTCCAATTTGCAACGAACGCTAAACTAAGAAACTATAAATAACGTAGCGGAAATGGTAAATAAAAAGGCAGATGTTGGAAACATCGCCAGAATATCCAACAAATGGTGCTCCAATGTCTGCATTGCTCGACGTTAAGCTACAAAATATGTCTACGAAAGCAGATCGAGAAGGAAAAAGCGCCGAAATTCAATCATTATGGCAACACAATGAATGACCGCAATCGAAACTTATACGTATCTAATGCAGACGCGTTACGGTCTATTCGCTGTTTTCATTTTGCAAACTATTATCTCTCGACTATTGAAATGTATTTCCTCTATTTCACAGAAGTCATGTGGCAAATTGTCATTTCATCTTGCATTCATCTCGCTGTAAGGTTAACTCGCATTCCTTTTTTTGCACTTCTATGTTTAGCGCTTCTAACAAGCGGCTTTCTTTTATTTCCCGCGGCTTATCTGGCAAACCGGAAATTCGCGCTTTGTTACTTAGCCGGTTGTTTACTCCAAAATCCCGAAAGTGAAACAGAGCGTAGCGGCGCCCTGAGCCATCCGGTCTATGGGTCGAAGAGATGTCCTTTAATGTGAAATATTTTTATTCCGCGAACCGGACCGCCTAAGAACTGTTAAGATACAAGCGCCTGCCAGACAACAAGCATTTACAATTGTACCCAACCAAATTTTTCGGGATTTCGAAATGAGGAAACGAGTAAAGCTAAGGAAGTTAAAGCTTATCAAGAAAACGCTTACTTATCAAAAAGCGAAATTATAATTGGGAAATAATGAATGCAGAATATCTTAAGATCAAGTAATTACAAGCCTAAATAAGAATATGCCAAATAAAAACTTCGAAAAAACAAAATGCGAGTTGTTGAAATGCGAAATAATAAATTGCGAAATGATCGCAACGAAATAACAGAACGCGTGAAAAAAGCAGCACATTAGAGCGACAGGAGGAATTCTTGGAAAAAAACCTAATAAAAGGAATGTTATTGCTCATATGCCCACAGAAAATTGTCTAAATGCGGCATAAAAAGCTAAAACTTTATACTTAGAGCTGTTGCAGATGGCTGATCCATCCTTAGTATCATCAGCTCCCATTATTCAAAGAGCCCCCACAAAACTAAAGCACACTATAATTTCTATACACATTGATTATCCAGCAGCAGCACGGGAACGAAGGAGGCATTTGCTGAAATTAAATGGTGAAATTTCGATGAAAAATCACTGTATAAAAACACAAATTCGCGAACAAAACCTTCAATTGGGTGACAAAACATTATTACAATAAAAATAAAATTGCTATGTGAAGGCGTCGATTGACATTTTTCCAAAAACTGCTGGACAGGAGGGAAATTATATTAGTGACAGGTTAAAGTTCAGCTAATGGTGGTAACGCAAGCATAGAATGCAGCAAGGAGTCTCTAACTGTTGGTTATCGTAATTTTTAATTGTAATGGCGTCTACCCTTCTTATAAAAATATGCAGCTGAAGTGAATAAGTTTTAAAGTATTATCGTTTAACGTGGAAGGACTATGCAATAATTAATTATAGATTATTTACTTGCACCCATAAGGGCAAGTCTTGGTTTCCTAAAAATTGTCGATCTGGAGATTTTAATCAAACTATAATAGAGAAACTCAAAAAGGTGGTCTCTCTATTCTGTCTGACTGTCTATATATGTATATGGATAACTGCAGCTAAACAGTTGGACGGATTTTCTTCAAACTTCATATCTGGGGTCAGTGGGTTCACAATTCGAGACGAGATCGGAATGTTCTTTCCAAAATTAACGATACTTTACTAATGGTCGATTTTGATCAAATTTAATATTTGAATTATATGCTATCTGATGGCGCACCACGTTTTTAACGAAAAAAATATTGGCCGTTTTTTTTAAAATTGATTCGTTGTCAAACAGGCGATTTTGTTCAAAACTGATATTCAAGCAATATTTGGTATGTGCAAGGTCATGGCATACCAAGTTTTGTAAAATGTTCAAATTAATTTGTATTATTTTTTTTTTTAGAAACAAAATCATTTTAACGATTTTGTTTAAATTTCAAATCCTAGTTTTTGCAGATAAACAGCACGTGTTTATGTAGGTACAAGTACGTGCGACCCAGTCGTGCACTTTATTTAAGTAAACACTTTGATGTTGTGTTTTTGCATGACACCTTTCTAACTGAAAGTAATTTTAGTCAATATCTTGCAAATAGACTGCATTCAAGAGGTAGAGCAAGTGGGGGCTGTTTTTTTTGAATAATAAAAATGTCTGGATTATGCCAACGCATTTAAATTACAACCACTGGGAGGTTGGCTTTAGGAGATTGCAAGAGGTGATCGTGTGCAATAGAAATCAAAACTTGATGGTACTGGGGGATTTCAACGCTAAAATCGGCAACGAACCTGTAGCTGTAAACATATCAGCTGACATTACTCGAAAATCAATCAATACGCTATCTAACTAAAGTCAGGATCTTAACCCCACGATTCTCTGTGCGCACTTTAAGCAATTACTAAATCCAGACATTAATAGATGCCCACACCTGGTTTAGTCGACTATGCTTTAGACACACCGATAAACTCCGAAGAAGTTATTGCAGCTTTAAATTTACTGAAGTATGGGAAGGCACCGGGATCCGACAGAATACCAGTAAAGCTCTATAAATATGGCACTTATGAAATGATAAATAAAACTTCCGTGGCCTTCAACAAAATATTTGAGAATGGCACCAACCTCAGCAGTTTAATGAGCCGTTGATCTTTCCGATCTATAGAAAAGGATGTAAGTTTGACCCAGCGAACTACAGAGGCATTTCGTTCCTTAATGCATTTTATAAAATATTTATAAGGCTTTTTCAAAAACAACTTACCAGGTGGATTAACGCAGAACAACTGTTAAATAAAACGGGTTTCAGGGCAGGTTATTCCATTGCTGAGTGCTTTCGCCTGCAAGGAAAAAAACGGTTCTCCTTTTGGTGGACTTTAAGGCGGCGTTCGATACAGTGGACCGAAACGCATTCTATAAGCTATAGTATGGGTATGTCCTTTGAATTTTGTATTGCACACTGAGTCCGTCTTTTCCAGGAACTCACATTAAGGCTCTACTCTTAGCTGATGATGTAGTGATTCTTACATATTCCCCGGAAACAATTGAATTAATGATTAACGGGCTCTCGGATTACTGCAGTTTTAGGAATTTAATTGTTAGTCTTAATAAGTGAAGAATTATGATATTTAAAAATGGCGGTTGCAGGAACGGGGACAACGATGGAGTTTTAATTGTGAACCCATAGGAGTGGTCAAAGAGTATAAATACCCCGGAGTCTATTTCACTTACAGTCTGTGCATGGCCAAAACTGCAATTAAGTCGACGTGGAACAGACGTTTCTCCAATAAACACATAGCCCACAGAAGTAAGTATAAGGTATTTGAAGCAGTTCCTGAGGTAGTTTGATTTTATGTAGCCCGAGTATGGGAAAGTAAAAAATATGAAACAGTAGAGAAACTTCTGAGATATTAATAAATTTGAGGAAATATCGATGATGGTTAAGCTTTTTCTTTTTTTTTTTATAATCTGCGCGCGCCAAAGTGGATATGAATACCTTAAACTGTTTCCGGGCACGGGCGTTAGGAAAAGGGGGAAGAGGAACAGAGGAGCAGCCTGCGCACGTTGGCTTTAAATGTGTGAAGATTGTAGTGATGGGGAAATACAGAGCCTGGTAGATCATTCCACATTCGTGTCGTTCGGCTTATAAACGAATCCCTTTATTTGACAGTACGACCGAAATTGGGCTATAGGGTGAACTGATATGCATTCGAAGCTTGACGCGTATTGCGTGTAAAAACTTGAAGGGGAGGAATGCAACTGGCTATTTCGCTGGAACATTTTTTTTATAGAAAAAACGATAAAATAGGGAGAGACATGAGATATTTCTCCGATGTTCAAGTGAATGTATGGGATTCACAATGTCTATTACCTATAAGTTTTAAAGCGCGATTTTGTACCCTATCAAGAATGTGCAGAACGGTCTTGGGTGCACCAGACCAGATATGGGCGTTATATTCCAGTTTAGGGCGGATGAATGCCTTATAAATTGAGGCCAGGTCAAACGGGGTAAAATATTTCTTGCACCGTTTAAGGAATCCTAGACATTTTACAGCATTTTGGCGACCTCGAATGTGATCGTTCCTTCGAAGATGGTTATTAATACACATACCGAGAATAGCAAGTCTTTCAGTTTCAATTATCCATGGATGGTGTAATCGTTGAGGGTTTTGGTTTCGCTTGAGAGACAGAAGACAGCATTGTGTTTTGGAAGCATTAAATTCCACTCTGTTGGTTGAACCTCCTTTGATTATTCTGTCCAGGTCGGAATTTAATGTGTTTAACATACGTTTCCCGTCCCCTTCTACGGCCGAAGAGCAAGGACGTGAGTAAGGAAACGAATACGAAAAACTGAGGCTGCGGGGGGAACTTCTCCCACTTAAATATATGCCTCATAAGGATTATAACTTGGCAGAGCATGAAGACATCATGCATTTTGTTGGAAGACGTCCAACTGTAAGGGAAATAAGGCGAGGAATCTTTCGCAGTGACTTTCTGATGAAGTCATCGAAATTCCCAATCAGCTAGACGTACTCAAATTGTTTAAATACTGCAAAATTTCACTAGCTTATCGTGAAAAAATTATCAACGAAAACTTTTAATAAAAGAAATTGATAATAATTACTTATATTGCAATGCAAATTCTAATTTAACTAATCCACTTTTTATAGCTGATGAAGAAAATTTGAATTACCAAATATAATTATCATAGTTGAAAAGAGCGAGACAGATTCAAGAATTTATTTTCTCTTGTAAAAAATGGATGATCTCGAAAAAAAAGATATAGTGTAACTAAATGTGGGATAATTAATAGTTTTAACGACAGAAATAAAAATGGTTTTAAATTTAAGGTCAATGCGTAAAAATTGGTACAGTTTTTGTATTATATTATAGATAATATTTTAGAATATTTGCACATTATTGTTTTGGTGGAAACGAATATCAAAAATTAAGAAAATAGTTTCTACAAACTTAATGCGGAGTTTCTGAATAGATCAAATCGAAAAATAGGTGGTATAGCTGTGTTTATTAAAAACAACATTGCATATGAAAGATTTAATATTGACACTTTCTCGTACGAGTGTATATCAATAAATATTAAAAATAACACAGAACAAAAACATATTTGCGCAAAATATAGACCTCTTAAATATAGTGTAAGCGAGTTTGTAAGTGAAATCGAAATAATATTGAGCAAATTACAAAAGCCAGCGAGGTGATAATAACAGGGACATGAATATTAACTTCACAGAAATACATTTAGCACATTCATAACAATTATAAGGTACATACCTATATATATTGAAATGATAGCGTCGAAAGGGTTATTTAATGTGGTTGAAGAGAGCACACGAATTGATCCTAGGATCAGAAGCAGCACAATTATCGACCATACGAGTACACTAGTCACCATCACACGAGATGAGATGTACTCGGGAATTGTAGAGTTCATTATTTCTAACCATTTCGCCGCTATCTATGAAACTATTGTAAAAACCGAACCCGAAATAAGAAAACAAGCGAGTAAAAACATAAGTACGAAAGTAGTCAACAACATTGTCCAGTCAACAGATGGCACAACAATATAAGTATATTCGAAATAAAAGGAATATCCAAAAAAAAATAACGAAAATGTGATTATTAGCATGTAATGTTAAATATTAAGATTTAGAAATGGTAATAGTTGCCACTCTGAAAGAAATTTTTGGATGTTATTCAAAGGAAATCTTGACATTATAACTGACTCAACAAACAATATACTAAAAACAGGAGACTTTAACATTAACTAGTGCAAAAATGATACATACAAGCTGGAGATGGAAATAGTTCTGAATAATAACTGCCTAATACAAACAATAAAGGAATATTCAAGAATAACACATATGTACATACATCGAATACAATAGTTGATTACGTCATAATGAATATGTAGAATATTACCAAACGAAAAAATAACTGATCCTGAGAGTATCGAAATGATAATAAGCACGAAAAGTAATATGAAGATGGATGAGATCGACTACGAATCTTTCAAATATCATAAGGAATTATTTGTAGAAGAATTCAGAAAAACAAGTCTATCTATCTGACGAACATACACGAAAACGCGGACAAAACTGACAGGACTCTTAAAAATACCGCTTTAAAATTTGTCAATAGAATAAAAGATTAACTTAGACAGTAAAACAAATCGATCGTTTAATAATGAACTTAAAATCTTAAAAAGCAGTAAAATCAAAAGTATCAAATAGCAAGAATTTTTCAATAGCCGAAGCTCCGAAGCTGGGAGGAATACAAAACATTAAGAAACCATTATAAAGTGATAATTAATAACGCCAAAAACCAATACACAAAAAAAAAAAATATAATCAAGTGGTTGGACAGAAAGAAATTAAAAATTTGGTCCTCAGAGAGTACAAAAGTAATATAATATTACAAATATTATTCAATGGGAAAGAGTACGAGTATAAAGATGAGCTAAGAATTGCAAAGAAATTGAACGAATATTTTATTGAAAGAGTATGTGAATTACGTTACTACTACAGCATCCAAATTTAAATTTCGTCAAATTGATGAATTGAAAGAAATCTGGAAGTCACTAAAGAATAAAACAGATTTCGGTAGAATAAGTCCTTCAACAATATGGATAACTGGAGTCCATTGGGGAAAACTCTACTAGAGCTGGTAAACATATCTACTTATCTCAACGGGAAAATTTCCAAACTCTTGGAAAGATTAAATGATAACACCAGTAGAGAAAATTTCAAATACCAAAAAAAAATGAAGAATTTCGACCCATAAATACACTGCATACTATGGAGAAAATTATCGAAGCCATAGTAAAACAACAACTCATGAAATATAGCGAAGAAAACAATATTTTCTCAGAATATCAATCGGGCTTTCGAAAAAATTACAAATGTGAGACAGCAGTGAAGCACGTAATTAATAAATGGAAGGATGGAGGAAAAAGAAAAAAAATTAATAGCACTTTTCCTCAATTTCAAAAGAGCGTTTGAAACAATACTCGTACACCGAGAAATACTTCTTAAAAAATTTATAACAATGGCATTCAAGATAAGGAATTGAGATGGTTTAGGGCATTCCTAACCAATAGAATACATCAAACTAAAGTAAATAACAGCGTGTCTGATTTTGCCGGAGTGAAACGTGGTATATCGCAAGGGTCAATATGTATTAGGTGCACTGTTATTCATTATATACATACATATGTATATAAATGATATGCCAAAAGTAGTGAGAAACTGTAAGGTTGTCCTATACGCGGATGACACTTTGATATACACTGAAGAAGAAGACGCAGAAGTATGCAAATACAAATTAACATGCGACATCTAATTATATGACTAAAGATGAACAAATTAAAATTGAATGAACAAAAAACAAAGTTTGTATTGAAATAAATGGTAAAACATTCGAAAACGTCAGAAGTATTAAATACTTAGGAATGATTATTGACAAAGAGTTAAACTTTAATGAACATGTAGATAATACATACAAGAAAATTGGCAACAAAAATGGATTATTCGAACGAATAAGAAAGAAGATGGATCACACCATACCTCATTTTGAGTAGGTACTGTGGTACAATTTTATACTCATGCTGCAATCAAGGTCAGGTGGAAAGGCTCCAAAAGCTTCAAAACAAAAGCGATGTGAAGCATTCTAAAATGTAATAGATATCCACCAATCAGACGCATGCTGCATGCCCTTAAGTGGTTAAATATAAAACAAAGATTTGAACTCAATACACTTTTAGCTGTCTTTAAGGTTAAATACGGAGCCGCACCATGGTTTTTAACAAGGGTTGTCTTACGAATGGGAGAGGTACAACCATACCCATTACGTAACGCCAACGCTTTCAGAGTGTTTTTTTCAAAATACATCAGCAGGTCAAAACACATTTATTTATAAAGGTTTTTTTAATACGCTTCTTAATGGGATAAAAAATGAAACAAATTTCAGGATTTTTAAAAGAAAATGCATTGCATTTGTAAAAGCCAATATGTGAAGTACATGATTTGAAATGCTTCTATTTGTAATTATTAGTTACTATTACTGCTTCCACTCTCTTAGTGTTGTATTATTGATGTTATGATTTCGATTATTGTTTTATTGTTCTTGTATTGTTTAGTGTTATTATTATCATTTTAATGTAAATTATTATTATAGCCATTATTTCTATTATTATATATGTATAATAATTTATAAAGTATTTGAAATACTAATAAAGTTGTGGTGAACCTGCAGCTGGCCCACCACCCGTCGGCCCAATAGCTTCCATTATGGATGGAACTCAGACGGGTTGTCCGGGGTCCAGCCACAGAGTTAAAAAAAATAAATAAATGATTAGACTAATGTTTTCAAATGGATGCAAACGATAACAAAATATAATAAATTAACAAAATAAATGAATGATATATCTATATGAAAAAGCAACAAATATATAGAATGAGTATAGCAGTATAAGAAGTTTCAAACCAAAAGTATAAAGAAGTTTCAAACCAAAATTCAAGTTTCTACCTATCTCAATTAAGGCAATAATACAATTTTGTTGAAGAGACAAACAAAGTGAAAGAGTTCAAAATATTACGAACACTAAATGCAAATAAAGCACCAGGATTAGATGGAATCAGAGGCCAGGAGCTTAAATCAAATGCGGATAATTTTGCACCAATAGTGTCTAAATTAATAAATCTAAGCCTACCACAAGGAAAAATTTCTAAAACATTAAAAACTGCGGTGGTGAAACCAATCAATGCAAATTATAAGCCAATATTAATAGACAAGTACCTAAAGCAAGTTGTAGTTTGCAGATAGTGGAAAATTTTTCTGAAAAGTATGAAAGTTTACATAAAAATCAATATGGATTTCAGAAAGGAAAATGTACAAACCAACTGTTAGGGGAATTTACGAATTTTGTTAACAATAGTCTGGATCAAAACCACCACGTGCTTGTTCTGTTCCTAGATTTTAGTAAGGCCTTCTACACATTAGACCATAGCAAATTAATTGAAGCTTTAAATAGTGCAGGTATAAGGGGCCCGCTGTCTATCTGGCTGAGAATGTATCTCAACAACAGGAAGAAGAAGGAGGAAGAAGGAAGTTCTTTTCCACTTTCCATGTGATTAAACAAGTGTACTTCGGTTGAATCAAAACTTAGGTATGGTATACTAACTTGGGGCAACGCAGCTATAAGCGTCAATCACCAATTTAATTTTATAAAGTAGCAAACACTGTGAAACTTTTAAAGTTTTATCGGGGACAAATGGGATGAAAAGATGATATACAAGTAAGAACATTAGCGTGGACAAGGAAATTTGCTTCATTAATAAATTGTAAAACAGTATAAGAGGCTCATATCCAACATAGGATATCAATGCGAAAACGATAAAATTTCAACCTTCACGTCTTACATTTTGCAAAAAACTACATAGTTCAATCACAAAAGCATTACATGCAATCAACTCATATATCTAAAATTTTATGACAAGACATGTATTCAAGGTAATGGTGAGTATCACTACTTCAGTAACACGTTACAGCTTTCAAACCAAGGAAATATACATTAAGAGGTGGAGAGGATAGATGGGTAGGCCAATAATAGCTCGACATGTCCCGCATAATAAATATTAGGAAGTTCAATTCACTTCCGTTTGACGTTAAATGCGGTCGCTTTACTTGGTCACGCACTAGTTGACTCCTGTTCTACTCGTCATCCTGTAAACACACAAAAGCATCCCAGCGGGAATATACCTAGTCACTAGCGTTTGAAATGATAATGTTGTTGTTCACCCCTCTTGAGAAAACACTTAACAGCTTCCGTGTAAGAATATCCCAACGTCGGCCGTTGTCTCTATCTTCCTGTTTGCAGTAAAGTCAATGTCAGAAGGGTCAAACCTGTGCAGATCAGAAAAATGCATTCCTTGAAAATATACAGTGAAACTATTTGAACTAAACCAAGGGGCGATTAAAACAGGAAACATTTTCAGTTCTTTTATTGCGAATAAATGATCTATGAAGAGAATTGCGCGATAAATATTGTTGTGTTGACAATGTCGCAAATGAGCCGCCTATTAAGACTGTAATAAGTATTGCCCAAATAAAACATTGGACTTAGGTAGGTATGTATGTACATACATATGTATGCTGTGCAATTTGCCAAGGGAAGGAAGGTGTGTACTGGGATCTGATATGAGAAACCCTTGACAATCGGGTGCGATGATAAGCTGTACGCAAATATGTACGTCTTTGGCTTCTTTGGTATTTCTTAAAGAAATTTGTCAATTTATTTATCTCTTCAACTAAAAATTGTAAGTATAGTTGGAATATTTTCATTCCAATCAAAATTAATTCGATGACACAACACCATATTATGTGCACATCAGAGGGCGATTGGAAAATAGTAACATCGTAAACAACGAAACACTCAAGGACAACAAATCATTAACGATGGTCACCATTTAATATGTAAGCACAAAAAGTTGATTCTTTCGAAACAATTCTGTCGCCTCATATTTCTCTTCATCTATCTCTATACAATTACAATGTAAATCTATGTACCTAGTCTTATGTGGATTTTTTTGTATAACTTGTACCATTTTATGAATGCTTTGACAGTAATTGGCTTTAGTTTGACCCACGCCAGTCTTGTCTCTTATACATATGTATGATACATATGTAAGTTCTTGGTCAATTAATTTTTGGTTGGATACTTAATTTCTTATCCTACAAAAAAGCAACTCTTTGAAGCCTGGAATACTCACCGACAGAATTTGCTCCATTAGGATGACGCATTTCGCATTCGAACCACGGACTCAGTTCCTCAGATCACGTTGAACTCCCAATTTTAGTTACCAAACTAAATTTTGAAAAATTCTTCAAAGAGTACATGTGCGCAAAAATATCGGTATACCCATAATTCAATACATTTCAATTATTTTTTCAAGAAGACTTTAACAATTCTTTAAGAATTTTATAGAAAAAATGGTTTCCTTGTACGAGGAGAAGAGTAGAATGAGCTAAGACATGGTGACAACTTGACTCGGACAGGGATTGACCTTTACAAATAGCACTGCCACTGGACGTCGCCCAATCGTCATAGCTACCCAATACAAGACACATGTATCTATGCGAGAAAACTCTTGGAAATCTCGATAAATCATAATACCAACGAACTAAAATACGAGGCGACAGAATTTCTCAGAACGCCATTTAGCTATTTCTATATTCGATGCTGGCCTTTGCTCCTGATTTGTTGCTGTTTATCTCCCTACTGTTACGATTATGTTGCCTAGGAGAATCTTCCGACGTGGATCTGCTTATGCTCCTCCAATTGGGGTCAATTTATTTCCGATTTATTATCAGCTTCATCCCCTAAGATTTAGCCAATACTCGAATTAATGATCTATACAAAATTTTAATTCAATTGAAAAAATTTAAAAGGTTCCGAAATAGCTTTAATGGTTTTAAAATCTGCCCAAGTATGGTACCATTTTAAATAGCTCGGTAATTAGTTCACAAAAATATCAAATTTAATTTGTTTATTGTCAATAATGTATTCCGGGTTTATTTTGCTTTACTTTGAACTAACCTAATAGCATTCTGCTCTGAACACTTTTTGTTCAACATTTTTAAAGTAAAATTCTGAAAACTAGTCTAGTTTTTGACATCATTTTGCCGATAGTTGTATCTCAAAAATTGTATCAAACAGGAAAATGTTGTTTACATAATTGAATTCCGTGTAGAATTTTTCACATACTAGGAATACTTCACTCACATTATTTTATAGAAGTAATTGGGTAACAGAGAAAAATAATAATAAAAAAAAGGTCAAAGCCCTTGTCTGAACCTTTTACAAGCTCGAGAACTTCCATTGACAATATATAAGGAAAATATCGATGCCTAAGCTATCGAACCAGGGAACTCAGTTTTGTCGACAAATTGACTTTTTGATGGGAAATGGTAAAGCTGAAAAGGAGAAAATTATTGTACATATTTGAAGTAGGATAAATTGCGCCAGGAAGCAATTTGTTTCAAGCTTAAAGACAAATAAACACATAGCTTCGCAGTTTTCAAACCCACAACATACGGGCGATATATGACTTTTTGAATAAAGATAAAAATCGACAAAAACCGTATATTTGTTCGTATTCTGTAAAATTGAATTGTATGCAGTTACATACGGAAGATCTAAGAAAGCGTTAATTTATTTGTTTAAAAAAAAAAATTTTTAATTTGTTATAGTCTTAAGATATTTAATTCGAGATTTCAGAAAAATCGGTAAGACTGGTGACAAAGAAACGTGATGTAAATTCGACCGCCAACACAGTAAGAAATTAGCTTTGACATTCTCTTCAGATTTCGACGTCAACTCAAGTCAGTGCAAATTTTCCACGAATGCCAAAATGCATATAGAGTGAATGCACTATCCCTGGTAACTGCTTTCAAATGATTTCAAAGATTCCGGACTGGGCATTGTTCTGTGGAGGAAAAACCTGGTGAAAGTCTCTCGAAGTCTTCGGCCGACGATATAAATGTGGCCCTGGTGAAGGCAACCATTACGATTGAAAATTGATAGGTGATGAACTGAGCTTGAATTAAATCATCACTTGAAATACTCAAAGAAATCTGCGCAAATCAATATTTGAAAACGGGGAGTCGAGCTGCTTCAACAAAATTGTAACAGGTGATGAGTTCAGCCCATGGTATAGAGCTCAGAAAGTGTAAGTCGCCAAGACAAAATAGATCGACAAAAAAAGTGATGATGTCGGAATACTTCACCCGGGATAAAATGGTCGTTTTTGTCCTACTGGAAACTTGTCATACAGTAAATGCTAACTGGTATGCAGGCGATCTTTTTTATACCACGATAATGCACTATCTCACACTGCTGAAAAGCCAAGAACTTCCTAGCGCTCTTCGGAATAAACACTGGGCTTAACGCCTAGTGATTACTGTCTGTTCCCAAAGATAAAACAAAAATTGAGAAGAAGATTGTTTAGTTACAATGAAGAGACCATTAATGAAGTCAATTACGAAATCGAGAAGTTCCAAAAAGACGATTTCGAAAAAATCTATTGAAATAAATAGAATTAAGTGATAAATTAAAAAATTATGAAAATTAGAGGTGTATTAAGTTGAAACTGTTTATGATTTTTATTTCAACCAACTTAGCAACAAACAAACAAAATGAAAACAAATTTCGAATAATAAACCGTATTACATACACAATACACACATATTTTTCAAATTTTTTTAAACCAGAATCTATAGGTAAGGCGTAGGAAAGCGCTTAGAGAAAATTGTAGCGACAGCAAGCGGTAAGGATTATCCTTGACAATCGGAAAGCAAAGTAGAAAAAGATAACAAAAAGAAAAAAAGATTCAAGAAGAGAAATAAGACAGACAACGACGCTGCTACAAATAAAGTAAATCTGCCGCCAACACGCATAGAACCCACTACTGCCGCACCGCTGACAGCTTAGATGATGATGATAAGGATAATGATGATGACGATGATGACTAAAAAACTGTAGAAGATCACTCATGAAAGAAAAAGGGGCATACATATCAATGCAAAAAGAAAACAAAAAAAAATAATACACTGAACCGCAAAGTATTATAGAAATAGGAGCACGCCTTTGAATACTTACACAATGAAAACAAAATAATGTCTCACGTGTAAAGCAGGTAAGGGTCCTTTAATACAAATTTGATTGTTCTGCGAAAAATTAAAAAAAAAAAATTATAATAGTATCCATTCATGCGACCTTTTCTGTCAAAACTTTATCGAGAAATGATCCTATGCCGTAACAGGCCAACGACTGCCAAACCAATAAATTTCCTCGAATCGAAGTGGAAGGGTAATATTGACTAAGAAAGAGCAATTTGATTCGTAAAAATCAAAATTATTGCTTTATTATTGTGACACGTGTTTCCAATTAGGCATCAAAGAGGGAGGAGAACAAAAGCAGTAGTCGTTTTATCACCAGTTAAATTCATTTAGATTTTTGTGTAAAATGAAACCACGACAAACGAGGTTTCTAGCATAAGCAGACTTGGAACAGGATTTAAAGAAAGTTTACTTTCAAAATTTCTAAAAATAGGTATATATGTATGTCTTCTGAAGATAATTTTGGAGGCATTTTGATACATAGCGCAAGTTGTAGTAAACAAAATACTAATTGAAGAAGTGTACTATTATGGTGATTAAACTGGGCTTAACTTCCTAAGCTAAAAAAAAATTCAAAAACAAAAGCTGAAGGTTAAAATAGTGGTAACCGAGCCAGTAAGTAAAAAATGTCGACTGAAAATCGAGAAAGAGAAGTAAATCGCTCGGAATGCAGTGTGACCAAATTCAGTGACAGAAAAACAGTTTCATTGCTTTATCCCTTCTTCTTCTTCTTCTTCTTCTTTTCCTTACGGCGAGGTTATGATCCGGAGTAGAAGGATCATAACCCTCCCACTTTACTGCATCCCTACTGGTCCTTCTGTAGGGTTTGCCGGTTTGACCTCAGGAAGTATCGGCAGGTTTCACGGTTTCGAATCACTTCGTCACTGAGGCCAATCAAATGCTGGTGTTTTTGCATTTGTGTGATCCAGTTGTTTTTTGGTCTGCTTTTATTGCTTTGATTGATATTGCCTTTTTGACGGTGTTCGAAGGATCTTTCCTTTGAACATGACAATACCAACTGACCCGGTCGTGCTCTATCTTGCTTGTGATGGGTTCTTTTACATGAAGGCTTCCTCGAATCTTTGAACTTCTTATTCTATCAGGCTTTGTTACTCCTGCTGTCATGCCAAGTATCTTCATCTCAGCTGCCGTTAATTTGCCCTCATACTTTTTGTACATTGTCCAGCATTGTGAACTGTATGTGAGCGCCGGACGTACAAATGCGGTGTATAGCCTTCCTTTCAGCTTAGAGGGGCATGTTTCGATCACAGAAGATAGCGGAGTTTTCCCGCCACTTCATCCACCCTATGCTTACTCGATGATTGATGTCATCATCACAAGTTGCTTCGCTATTGATCATAGATCCCAGATATTTGAGCCTTTCGCACTTGGGAAGCACTTTTCCATTCAAAAAAATGTCTGAAATATGCAGGTGTGGATCAGAGAACAGGCAGCACTGATACTATGTCTTTTTTCAATTAATATGGTTCCCATTTCCCTCCAAAACATCCACCCATACATCAAGTGCTCGTTGCAGATACGTTTGATCTTCACTTATGATAGCTCCATCGTCAGCAAAGAATAACTGATGCACTTTGGGGTTCGTCACTTTTCCTTCAAGCAGATAATCAAGGACTGAAATAAATAGCAAATGACTGAGGACGCTTCCCTGGTGTACACCGACGGGACATCTTACTCTTGTCCTTGCTCCCTCATGCATGTCCATGACCATGCACACGTAGGTTTCTGGAACTCCTCATTGTCTAAGCGCCACCCATAAGAGATCTCTTGGTTGTCTATCAAAGGCTTTTCAAAATCAACCAACACCATATGCAAGTCCTTTAAGGAATCACGATGTTTTTCCATTATGATCCTTATACTTTGGATTGCACCTGTTGTTGATTTACCCGAGACAAACGCGCACTGGTCATCAGATAGCCGTATCTATTACTCGCTCAACGATCTTCATGGTGTGTGACATCAACTTGACAGAACGGTAGTTATCGCAGTTTCGCGTATCGCCCTTGCCTTTGTGCAAAGGAAGAAGATAACTTTCCCTCCACTGATTATTCATTGCATCACTGCTCATAAGTTTGGAGATAAGAATCATGAGCCATCTGGACCCGATGTCTCCCATCTTTTTCCAGAATTCAGAGGGTATCTCGTCTGGCCCAATAGCTTTTCTTTTTTTGGAGTATTTGACAGCATTCCTAACTTCTTCGACAGTAATGTCGGATACTTCGTCATGGTTAGGGGCGGCTCTTGGAAAGTATACCTGGGGAAACTGTTCGTTGAGAAGTCTTTCACAATACTGTCGCCATCTGGGGAGAATTTTGTCGTCTTCCACAAGAAGCTGGCCATGAGCATTGTTAATGAACTTTAGGGAACGAATCTCCTGAGTATTTCTTCTTTTCTGGGCGATAGTTGTTCCCGTACTCAAGTTGTTTTATCGAAGCTCCTGGATAGCCTGGTTCCTATCAGACGCCGAAGACTATATTTCCTCCAACTCCCGATAGAGGCCTTCCATACTTTTTGCTTGAAATTGGACGCACTTCTTCTTCGCGAGACATTTGCAACATCTACCATATATATCAAGGCGAGCTTTTTCATCTCTATTAGTAGAAGAGCACTTTGACCAAGCCTTGAAAGCCGTTCTCTTTTCCCGTATCACTACTTTAGCTTCTTCTGTCCACCACCACGTTTCTTTGGCGTGCTGGCGGGGGCCTTTCGACGTTCCAAGCAGTGACAATATCGCTGTAGGAATCCCACATATCTTGTGCTCTGCACTCTTCATCACCGACCTCATCGATGATGGTAAAGCGGTAATTTGTCATGCTGGTAATAAAAGCTTCGCCTTTTCCTTTGTCCAGCTTGATTTTCTCAGCCACCTTTGTTTGCTTATTTGTTTTCTTCCCCGTCTCCATAAAAATTTCTATCAGGAGGAGACGGTGTTGTTGGGCTATCGCCTCTCCCAGGATCACTTGGCATCTTTAACCCGGATCTTCATGAAACTGGCTACCAAATGGTAGTCAATCTGGGTTTCATTTCTGCCACTGCTGTAAGTGATCAGGTGCCGGCTTTGTTTGACGAACATGGTATTGAGCACGATAAGACCGTATGATTTGCACATGCTTTGGATGTCTTCACCTGGAGAATTCCTGGTGCCGTACCCCAGTCTTCCATGGCAGCGTTCATAGTCTTCGTTTGTCTTCTCGACATGTCCTTTCAAATCTCCACAAACAAACAAAAGCTCTTCCTTTTGGATGTTTTTGATGAGGTTGTGAAAATTGCTTTGTCCCTTCTTAGAAATAATAATACACTCTGCACACCCCTACTTAATTGTGATATGATCGCATGTCTCTAATCTCAAATGATAAAGTGGTTTCGGAAAAATCCGTTTATCTGTCAACGTTCATCATATTCACGCTTCCGGACTTTTCAACAAAGGTCCATTCGCGCACGTCAGCATCATTCGTATGAAACATACGCTGCTCAAACACGGTTGTGATATCCGAATCCATTTTGATTTTTCTCTTTAAAAATGGAAATAATTTCAAATTACGTATTCGTAAGATTTCATAGCCTTCCGGTTTGGAGTGTGTTAGGCCAACATGAGTCTCAAACAACATCTAAAGGGAAATCAATTTCTCTCGGTTATTTAAATGTAGACGGCAAAGTTTACAAAGTACATACATTACCGGGTGGAAGGGTGTGTGTTAGTCCTAAAAAGAAATAATCACATCCGTTTTTAAATTCGAACTCACTAGGGTGTATCAAAATCGCTTATGTAAAAAATGTTTTATTGCAGTACATTTACATATTTTTTTTTTTTAAATTGTATTTCTATCTACGGTCTCGAAATAATAAGTCAAAATTGGGGAGTTGATATGCAAAATGGCGAAATTGAAAATGTTTATAAATTTCTGCTTATTTGCACTAATAAACAATGGCTGAAAATGCAACTTGATCGTGATGATGACATCCGAGGGCGTAAACAAATACTTTGAATCATGAGCAACTCAAAAGCAAAACAAACAAGCTCCCCAGTTATCTGGACGCTACCCTTGGAGTTTACAGAAACTTAATACCATCTAAGTTTCAAACAACTACACTAAATCTTTCTTTCCCTCTCTCTCTCTTCTTCATAACGCCCGTGTCCTGTAATAGTAAAGTATTCATATCCTCTTTGGCGCGCGCAAATTATAAAAAAAGCATCACTCGAACTTTTGATATACGTAATATTTCTTGTATTTTTTTTTTTTAATTATACAAATTTGCTAATTAAAGCAATTCCCACAAAAATCAAAACAATAACAGATCCTATAATGACTCTGCCCTTAAATGTTCTCGTTACAGTATCAACATGCACCCAGGATGAACCAATGACAAGGGGAGGGAGTTTTACCCTTATACAAATTTAAGCGAACACAACAATTATGTGATACAATTGTTGAATTGAAATATGATACAGCGACAATGCTCTATCAGAGATATTACAAATGGGGAACAGAAAGAAACAAAGTCCTTGGAAGTTACAATTATTCATATTTCATAAATATTTGTATTACTTTGTTTAGACTGAGGTATTTGTTGTCCTTTGTTAAGTGTTTTGGATTATTTTATTTTTGTTTAGTGTCATGCGTTTAGATTATGGGCTGAAATTATTGATAATGATTGAATTGTAAGCAGAATGACGGTTACATTTGCTATTGTGAAGAGTAGGGTAGAGTTTGCCTTTGTCTTTTGCGATGTCATCAAGAAGGTACAAATTGAACAATTTCGATTTTCTACATTAGAAATGATTAAGAGTTGTACGGCTCAGTTTTAAAAATGTGTTGATAGAGATCAGAACTTGCAAAGAAAATACACATCAAAAGGCATTTTGATACCGACAGCCAAAATATCCAGCACTATTTGTGAGCAGACTACACTAGTGATCAACAGGAAGAATTCTTAAGAGAGAGAGCCTGGCTTTTAGACCGCCTTATAGGAAATTTAAATAAGTAAGAAACAAATTAACCCTGCCATTGTGTAATATATCAACGTCATTTCAATGAATAACTGCTAACGGTTAAATAAAAATCACCAAAACTTACGAATCCAACTATTTTAGTAGAGTTGGTGTAAGGTTCGCTGTTTCCAATGACCTACAATCCCCAATTTGTTTTAATTTTCGGTGTAAGTCCTATTCAACCTTGAGATCAGTGCAATATAAAATTCCTATGGATGGCCCACACCCACTTCTTTCGATTTAACCAGTTTGAGCTTGAGCTGCATCATTTGAATAGTGAAATGTTAACCTTCCTTTCAGACTATCTCTTTTAAATCGTTAATCTGTGGTGCTGAGTTGAACCACCGCAGTCTTACGATGTATGCTATATCAGAGAGCGCTTTCACTGGTAGTAGTTACATTTCAAAATGGACCACTTTACATCATCCACTCATTTGCTAGCGTTGAATGGTATTTCGTAAATTATTGTACCTGTACTAACACTACAGGTATAACAAGTATGTTATAAATATTTAGAAAAGGTCATACTTATATAGTTAACCGAAGTGATTGATATAAAGCAGCATTTAGATCAGCCACTATTAAAGTTTAACATTTCCTAAGCAACTACCTTTCTCACAGAAAAGCAAAAACAAGATATATGTATATATATATAAAAAAGAAACATCAAAGATTTCTAATCAATTATACATAACCATACGTTCTCTTAGGTAGCCCTTCCAAATTTAATATCGAGAGGTTATATCGCTCATATACCTATAATTAAGACATTCTCCAGTGTTAAAGGACAGAGGATGACAATCAATGGAAATATTGCCAAATTAAAATTACATGGATTAACATTCTTCCACTGTATTCTTGTTGCTTTGATGTTGTTCATCGGCGCGTCGAATTGGTACTATGTACGCGACGACGCTTAGTTTCTTTTCATTATATCTATATGAGAAGGGAGGGAATGAATGAATGGTGGGAGATCCTTGAGACTTGGAAATTACCTCATACGGCAATTTGCCATCGTATTCGTTGCATAACGAATTCCACCTTTAAAAGTGCACTAAATACAGATTTAAACGCCTATGATATGAATCGACAACGCTCGCCAATTAAACTTTTCATCCCCTGACAATAGCGGTTGTTGTGCTGCTGTTGCTGCCGCTGCCCCTTGTGTTGAAGGGTACAGATAAAAAATCCCAAAAACGTGTTCGGCGCCACGCACCACACTCGGTTAAAACCGAAAAATTTGCACTGATTCATGGCGCGTCGAACGAATGCCTGCTCGGCGCAAAGTGGGAGTACAAAGTATAACACGCAAAGTAAGAGACTCAACCATTCCGCCGACATCGACCCTATCCCCCTGATAGTAGTAGTCCTTCCGCCAGTCAAATATTTGATATTTCTCTGTGGAAATTCTCATTATCCTTTTTCTTTCTCGATTACTTGTTGTTTTGGGAGGGTGGTAGTGGCAGCAGCCCTACACCTACAATTGTGTTGTTCATTTCGTTTCCGTTCGCTACCCTTTTGCGTTTGATACCGATGCTGCTACTACTGCTACTGCTGCTATTGCTCTGTTATAGAAATGGAACTGTTCACGAACAGCGCGTGTGCTGCACAAGGATACACGTACATATCTGTACCTCTAGTCATCGTCTATGGGCAGTTACGGATCGATATGGTTCTCTACAACTAAAAAAGGACTTCGATTGCTTTTTACAGGAAACTTATTAAACGTCTGCTTACGGTTACGAATCGAATAAAATGAAATGATGCCGCCATTCGTTGTACTTGAGAGAATGACACGTGTCATAGTCATCAATTTTTTGCGGCCCTGTTCATTTAATTTTTTTTTTGCTACCCGTAAAGGACGATGACAAGGATTATACAATTTGGATGCGAACTAAATATACATTTATAGTGCGTATTTCACGAGACGAGAGAATGTTTCTTAGTGTCCCTGTGTCAACTACATCAATTTAATTATGATATCATCACAGTACGTAGTAGATTTAGGCTGGGCAATCATAGGTCTGGTTTGAAAAAGAGAGACGCGTGCTAGGACATTTGCCATCGACTCTGGGCTCAAGTGGGTATAAATATATCTGTTAAAAAGAGAAATACATAAATGTTTGCTTGGATGTTGTCTTTATTTTTTGAAGGCGTGGGTAATTGAGGATGCATTGTATTTTTAAATTTGTTGCTTGGGTTCAGAATTTTTTTTTGTTTTTTGTTTTATGTGTGTATGGTGTACTAAGGGACGATTCTCAGACTTTAAATCTTGAATTTTTTCAAACGTACGTAAATATCTACATATGTACATATATGTATCTATTGATATAGTAGCTGCATACATACATATGTACATATGTATGTATGTATGTATATGTTGCTTTAAATTTTGCCTCGGGCGGTCCACTGAATTTTAAAGGCTGTAATACCAGATTCCTGAAATAGCTCTAGCTTCATAGAACTCTCTGAACTTATTTATGCAAGCTGCTCCATAGAAAATGACTGCTTCTAAAGTAGCAGTTCCCTTATAAGATTTGTCCATATCCTTAATACCAAGGACTTTCAATAACAATTGAGGTCACCAAACAATTTACCTTTCTTTGAAATAAAACTGTCCAGCTATTTAAGCTGCAGTTGATGGTACAGACACACATAGCCAGATAAACGAACGGACAGACTTGAGAGACCGATTTTTTCGAATATCTACAATGGAAAAACAAAATTCGATCAAATTCACGAAACCAACAAATAGGTACCTGCTGAGCTTTGGCATCATTACGTGACCATGTTCTTTCATTTTTCGATCTCGTGTAAGAGAAATATTACGAACTTATGCGGTATTAAAACTAAACTAAAAAAACTAAAACTGTTGTGTTTTGGAAGAAACACTCATACTTCACTTTTTCGCGGCAACGATCAAATTAGTTGCTAACCAGGGCGGTATTGAATGAATGGGTAAACGTTTTCCAGCTCTACTTATAAGTAGAAATATCTGCCCCTATTTACACATGTTCTAGGTAGCGTGTAGATTGATGAGAGTTTTTAAAAGTAATGTGATATGAAAAGTAGGTTGTTTCTACGCTGACTATTTTCTTTTTTAATTTGTCGGGCGATTTTTTTGCCTCGTTATACAGCAAAGTATAAAAATTAATTTAAGAAAATGATTTTAGGTGTAAGTCGTTAACTAATTTCTGCCACTGACGGCAAAGGCGTGTTGCAGCTCTCACCTACAAATAAGTTCTTATAAGCAGAGTTGGGCATAATCAATTACAAAAGCAGGCATAAAAATACTCAAAAGATTACATTAATTAAAATTACAAAATAACCGAATTACTTGGTAATCAGGTCTACACGTTATAAATTTGTTGATTGCATTTTAATCGTAATTACTTAGTAATTGCAGTGTTGATTACATATTACCAATTATTAATTACCGGTTATTGAGTTTCACTAATATTCATTTAGCGGACTTTCATGAGGTTACAAGTTGAATTATTAAAGACGTAATTCTTTGGACCTCCTTTTAGGACGTGTGTGGAAATGGAGGAAATATTATCCGCCTACCACACACTCCACTTTCACTCACGCATCCTGAGGGTGGCCATGGTGTAGTGGTAACATCATCGCTTGTCCTGCTTGTGGGTTCACGGTTCAAATCCTTATGTCAAGAATCACCTATTTATTTCGTATGAAATAAATAAAATGTTCGATCAATTGCGGAAGCTAAGTCAACTCTACTGCGAAGGCATAACATTGGCAGTAGAGTGGTCATATGGCTGTAAATGCAACTTGATCGTGATGATGACATCAGGAAGACGGAAAAAAATACTGTGAATCATAAGCAATGCCAAAAACAGCAAAAACAAAGTGCTCCCCAGTTATCTGGACGGCTACCCTTGGAGTTTACAGAAACTTAATACCACCTGAGTTTCAAACCACTACACCAATCTTCCTTCCTTTCTCTCTCTCTGTCTATCTACAAACGTCCTTTCTTACCTCCAGACCTCAAATTAAAGCCAAAGGCATGATGGGTTTAAAATTGCAAAACAAATTTATCAAAAATTCAAATTCTTAATATGGGTATACATTGAAATAAATAAAAGAAAAAGTCCAGATTTTCTTTATTTAAACTTTTGTGTTTAAAAGTTATACGGACAAAGTTTTAAAAAACAAAGTAAGTTTAAAATCTAGAACATGATTTTTAAAAGTGTGTTTAATCATGAGTTTTGAAGAGGGTTCAGATTCACTTATTCGTGTCACAGTATAACTACTTTTTCTTTACTTTGTCCCATTGGTATAGATTCTAACATATTTTTGTCATTTTAGGTGAAGATTTTTAGGCTCGAATATTAACATTTTTAGCAAGTTTAGAATGAGCGCTACAACGCCAGCTATGTCACAGATGAGACAGGCCATGTGATAATGTGCATGAATCGAAAGGAACATCAAAAATAACTTAAGATGTCTAATTAGAATCAATGGACATTCTTAAGTCCGTTGGAAAGTGTTTTTTGATGAGAGAGCGATATAAAAGAGGTAGTGCATCGTCTAAAGAGACTTCAATCATTGCCCTTTCTTTCAACTGAAATAAATATGATTTCCTCAAAAGATTTCTCTATGGCGAATCGTTTACCAAACAAATATTTGTAGTTCGTTGTCGCATCGACCCTATAACCACACACATCCCGTCATTACTACATATATCACTTTCTGATCAATTGTTCATCACTAAATGCTCTTCTCCCAAAGGACATTTTTCAGCGTATACAGATATAAAAAGTGATTACATAGAGAGATATAAATGTCACCCCAATTTTCTGTTAGAAATAGCAACAACCAGTTGGATAGAAAATTATAGTTTATCCTTGCATTTCCACAACATAAGGTATACCATCAAAACCCACTTCTCTCTCCCACCTCTTTAGTCTCATGAAATGAAACGACGGGGATGCATACGCATTTGAGTGGTTTAATTAAGTGGCGATTTTGAATTATCTCCAGCTGTGCCGCTTCAAAAATGAGTATAGAAGAAGAAAAGGAACGAAAAAAAAAAAATAAAACGGATTATGAAACGATATCTTGCCAGAGTTCAATCAAATTTAAATTTTACGACTGACTAACCGCAAGAGAGGTTTTGAAAAATTGGTTACTTCTGCCTGAGTTTAAATGATCTTAAACTAAGTAAAACTACTTAAATCAGAACTCATATTTATGTTGATTAACTACCAAAATTTGGCGCTGCTAAACTTTGAAGATTTTTAAAACCGAAGATATTTAACTAAAAAGTATTAAAATTACAAATTACGAATTTAATTCTCCTATTCAGTTACCATTTTGCTTCAAATAAAATATTCTTAGTTTTATCATTTTTATTTATATGTATTTTTGTTTCTAACAATAATGATTGGGTTATACCTGCATGCGGCATTTTCCAAAATGTATCAATACCATCCCGCGTTAACGGGTGCTGCAAGCCGGCCGATCCAATCAGTTTGATATTTTTATTTTATCTTTTTTTTTTTAATTAACGAATTGAGTAATCTATTGAAAATGAGACAAAAACTATTTTAAAAAAAATTCACTTCTTAATTAAAATTTAGAATTTTTTTTTTTGCTTTGACTTTGATTTTTTTTATCTGCACGTTTTCTTGGATATTATTTTAAAAAAAATTACACGAGAGGGCAAATGAAACCCACGAAGCAATAGTACGCCAGAAGCTTTAACACCTGAAAATAGAAAAAATATATAAGTGGTAGTTTTTAGGATTATGGAAATATATATTATATGTTATTTAGTTAAACAACAATTTTATTTAGCGATAGTCTATACACAAATTGTAAGAAATTCACACAAAATTCTGATAAGCTATCATACATCAATCGCAAGGCGGGAAGAGCATTCTACATCCCAAATTAATATAATGTATAATAGATAAATCGCAAAACTCACTGGCTGAATGGCTGAATGACTGAATGACCATCATTGTATCTCAAGGGTCTTGTGCTGGAGTCTTCGTAGAAGATGACAACATTAAGCTTCACTTCTGGTTAGGTATACATGCTTCTGTCTTTAAAGTGGAAACTTATGCAATCCTAATAGCTATGAACTATTTTAAGGAGTATCTGCGTCTGTAGTGACAACTAGACAGCGCTTAAGGTATCAGCTATTTAATCACTTCCAAAATAGTTCGAGAAAGCAAGAGCTCTCAAGCATCATCGGGCGCGGTTAGTACTTATAGCGCGTGTTGTTGGCAATGGCCATCACAATGAATCTACATTGATCTAAGTGTGGTAGAAACACTCATACGTGGTACGCCGTCTGACAGTATATGTCAAATATCGAATGTGACAAAAATCGTGTCAGCCGTTTTCGAAAAAATCGGCCATATAGTATCGTTAAATTTGAGGTTAAAATGAAAATTCCGTTGTAGCCTCGAATTGTGATCCCACAAACCCCAAGTACATTTGAAGTTTGAAGAAAAATCGTCCAGCTGAGTTGTGCGTACAGACAGATGGAGACAGAATGGAGAAAGCCACTTTATTGAGTTTCTCTATCATAGTAATGTCATGTCTGATCAAAATGTCGATATTGAAAATTTTCAGGAAACCAATACTTACCCTATAGGTGCAAGTAAAAACTGGTATTTTAAGAGGAAAAACTGAAGAAATGTGGATGGGTGAAAAAAATAAAGCATACGAATGGGTATTTTCACCTAGGTGAATTGAAAATGTTTTAAATTTCCAAAACTTGGTAAAGTAACGTTAGACGTAGATATGTCTTTTGTGCCAAAAACTTGGTACGCCATCTGATAGCACTTTTGAGTTTCTCCATTATAATACATAATGTCAAGTTTGATCAAAATCTCGAGATCGGCAATTTTCAGTTAACCAATACTTGCCCTTGTAGGTGCAAGTTAAAGTGTGTTGGGGTCGTTGGCGCTTAGCCAACTCGGCTACGGAGGTGTTTTCGTTATATATATGTATATACAGGTTATTGACTTATCCTAAGGGCTTCGCAATGATGTCACGGTGAGATTCCCTTCCAGGGCGGAGTGGAAATGTGGCGCGGTGACAAACTAGTTCAAAAAGACCATTTTCACTGACGAGTCGAAAATGGACTGCGGGGTAGGGGCAGGAATCTTCTCTGAATCCCTCAAAATCTTCCGTCTACCCAATTCATGCAGCGTATTCCAGGCGGAAGATCTTGCTGTACGAGAGGCGTGCCGTCTCCTCGAACATACATCGATACAACTTAACACCATAGCCATTTTCATTGATAACCAGGCCGCTATCAAAGCCATCGTATCTGCGGCTTCCTCCTCCAAACTTGTTGAACAATGCAAGGAGGTCATCGGTCTAGGATCAGCCTCATCTGGGTGCCTGGTCATAGTAACATTGACGGAAACGAAAGGGCTGCTGAATTAGAGAGGCAGGCATCTGCCCTAGATTGCTCCCGTGCGGAGGAGGTCAACATTCCGTTAGGGGCCCTTAAGGGTAGAATCTTTGCTCATTTCCTTGCAGATGCTGATAATAGATGGCGAGGGTTGCAGAACTGTGTCATATCCAGGTAGATGTGGCCCAAGTATAACTGGTGCAGAACACAAGAGCTACTAAACAGAAACCGGGCAGATATTGCTAGAGTTCTGGCAATTAGCACTGGCCATTGGCCCATAGGTGTCCACGCAGCCAGACTGGGCATTACTTTTAATGCCCTTTGTCGTAGCTGCAATATGGCCCACGAGCCTGAAATAATCCTTCACTTCCTTTGTAAGTGTCCGGTCAGACACGCTACACTTGGCAGACACCTTTTTGATAATATTTGCAAGTTAGCGGAGACAAGCATCGGGGACTTTATCAGTTTCCTCAATGCCACGGGGTGGATTTAAATAATCCTTTCTCTCCTTTCCCACAAGTCCAATGTCAGTTTTTACAACAAATTAGATCACTTGAGTTGTGGTATTAAAACGGCGCCTTTGCGCTAATTATGTTTCAGCATAGTATGTTGTCACAACCACACCTACCAACCTACCTACCTACCTACCTATCCGAAGGTCATAAATGAGAAGTTATTTTATGACAGTTTTCCTCCCAGATACTTTCCGACGTTCGCGAGAGTTGGAATTGTGAAAAATAAACTTTGTTGTGCTTCTGGGACTTGAACCTTAATCTACAGCTCAGTGATCCACACACTTAACCACTGATCCACGGCATCCACCTCTTACTTAATCTTAATACGATTATTAACTCTAAAACATATTGATTGAACTAAATGATGTTAATGTATACCTACATATATAGTATACTGACTGACTCAAAAATCAAAAATATTTCAAACCAAACCAACCACTTGAAATAAAAATCAACCATGCCTACATACATATACATACATATGTCATTCTTCCCACTTTAGAAGAAACCGTCTCAAGTATGTACTTCGTGTGCTAAATTATATTTAATTATTTTTCTCATATCATTGACTCGGCACCAGTGACTCGCACACTCGTATCTCGCGCGGACACTTGACTGACTGTCGTTAGGCAAAAAAATATATAATAAAACGAAATATAATTCACATTCCTTTGATCCGCTCACAATGTCGACATACAAAAGGATCAAAGCTAAACGCCTTCTTTATGTTTTCTTCCACCTTTTCAGGAAAAAAGCACAAAAAAAATATTTAATGCATTATAGGAAAACCAAGGAGCTTTCCTTATACAATACATACACATGCTTGTTTATATTGTGTACACATGTATGTATATGAGTGGGCTCTTTTGATGCTAAAAATTGCGAGGATATCGAAAGAAGTATTCTTATTTTTATTTTTATTTCATTTTGAATCACAGATGACAGAAAAAAATTCATCTTATACGAGTATTTACGAGTTATTTTCATTTTTTAATTGGTTGGATAACATTTCTTTCTACTTTAGTTGGGAAAGACAAACTAAATTTGGTTAGTGGCGATTTAATTTTTTATTGATTTTCCTTCTATTATTTATTGTGTCAACAATTTTACACGCGTAATCAAAATCATCGCCCACTTCCCCCCTTGGTAAAAAAAAACTGATATCATCTTGAGTGTAACTAATCCATGAAGAGTTAATGATGAATATTTTTCATCAAGTTTGCTCAACAAACTATACTCTTCACCCCACTTCTAAAACTACCCCAATACAAATTCTTTACAAAAAAACCTAGTAGGTATGTATGTACATACATATATTTTATAAATTTCCCACCGTGTCGCCTTAGTGAACCGTAAATGTGCAAATTTATGGATATTCCTCGTTCGAAAATCAAAAGTTCGTAAAGCATATACGAAAGGGGTGGCACGAGAATTACAGCATTATTGTCAAAATTGGTTTCGGTAAAGGAATATACCATGTCATGCTTTTCAACATTTTCGAACACAACAAGTGTTAATGACACAGTAATTTCAGTCTTCACAATGTATGCATGGATGCAATTCTCTTATAGATAATTATTGTGTATTGTGCACACATCAATCGATACACTGATGTTCAGATTAATTTGGCCAAGCGTCGAAATGTGCCAGTTAATTAATGCCAAATAATGCGGAATGCTTGTGTTCATAAACAATGAAAATTAATTATATTCCATTACAGGCACCTCTGACGGCATGCAATTGAGCGGCTCAATGCGCCTGTAAATAATTTCATCAGGGTGTTATCTCTTGTTTGAGAAAAACAAAGCAATTTATTAAAATATAGTTTTGTCGGAATGTCTCTTTATATTTTAAGGAAATAAGAAAACGCAACATTCAACACAGGCAAAAATATGTTGCATATTGCCTTTAATTTAGTTACCTAAAAGGCGTGGTAATTGCATTTGTGCTGAATGCATTGTTTTTATTTTGCATGATTTTGCAGTTAATCATGTATAATTTGAATTACAAAGCATTATACGAGTATACTCTGTTCTTTTATTGACAAATCGATTGAGTTTTGTATTATGACAGTGCACAATCATTTAGAATAACACAAAATTTCCAGGATATTTTTGTGTGAATTCATAGCTTTTAGCAGACCCAAACGCTTTGATATGAGTTTTCTTCATCTGTATCTTACGCAAGATAAAACTTGACCTACGTAATGATAACAATATGGATCAGTGGTTCTGAATGGAAAAGAATAATACGGTCGACCAAGCTCATGAGGCTAACCGGAGTTACAACTCCAAATCTCGGAAAGTGCAAAATACCTTGGCTGTATAATAGACCGCATATTGAGTTGGAAAAATCCCAAGTTGAGATTATCTCTCTCCGCTCCCCAATGACTAGTGGTTACTAATAAAATCTAGACTAGACTACGACTATATGCATGTGTGAGGTGAACGTAGTTTTTCTCCGATTATGAAAACTGCTTTGAAAAAAGTAAACATATGGGCTACCAGTGGACTTCGCGTCAATCCAGGAAAAACGAATTGGAGACCATATCCCGAAAACCATTTTCCTGGACACCCATAGACCCATAGAATTTCTAACGCATACATACATTTCAAAATTTCTTCCACCACCATTTATGTACTTTAATTGAATTTTATCAACCACAGTTTTCAATCTCTGTACGTCAAAATGACGTCAAATTTCTGCTCACTTATGACGTTGTTCAATAATTTTCAATAATTTTGAAGAAATTTATGTGCCCGATTTTTTATCTTCAATTATATTTAACTTCCGTAGATTTTTATGCATGGGCCAATTTGTCATATGAGCAGTTTATGCTATAAAGGGTGTCCCAAATTTCACGCAAGATTTGAATCTTGCGCCATTTGTTCGGTAAAGTGTTGCCAACGAAAAAAAAAAAAAAAAGACAGCGTGACAGCTAACAGTTTAGGGTTATTAAAAAACGCGTTTTCATTGTTGAGCAATATTTTAAAAATAATGAAGGTTTGGCAGCTACTGTTCGCAATTCTCGTACAAAATATGATCGGAATAGTGATTTAACTTCATCAACTGTGAAAAGATTAATTCAAAAATTCAGGGAGACTGGATCAATTAGTGACATTAGACACTCCTTCTATAAGTCGTTTAACACAAAACTTCAAAGCAGTTCGTGAAAGTGTTGTTGAGAGTCCAGGAACATCAATTCGGCACAGTGACCAAGAATTGAACATTTTGAGAAGTTCTCTACAGCGTATTCTCACAAAAGATTTGCATCTTCATGTATACGAAGTGCAATTGACTCAAGAACTGAAACTGAAGAGGTTCGTTGATGCTGATTTTTCAAACAAAATCATCTTCAGCGATGAGGCTCATTTTCATCTTGATGAGTGATTATTGGGAAGCAAATGCATCCACAATGTGTCACTGTTTGGTGCATATTTTGAGCTGGAGGCATCTTCTTTGAAAATGCGGCTGGTCAGGCAATAACACTATCGTGACATGATAATTCAGTTTTTTTTGCGCCTAAATTGCAAAATATCGATGTGGACGACATGTGGTTTCAACAAGACGGTGGTACATGCCATACAGCCCGAGAAACAATTCAATTACTGCATGAGTTATTTTCTGGTCGCGTAATATTCCGTTTTAGTAATCAAAATTGGCCACCCAGATCATGTGATTTAACGCCGTTGGACTTTTCTCTTTGGGGTTTTTTGAAGTCTAAGGTTTATGCCAACAAGCCAACGACCACCCATTCCTTGAAGGAGCAAATTGAGCGCTATATCAATGAAATTCAGCCACGTTTATGCAAAAAGGTCATGGAAAATTTCGAAAAAAGAGTACGTATGTGCCAGCAAATCCGTGGAGTCCATTTACCCGATATGCTATTCTATACATAACCCTATACTGTACCTATATACTTTATGAATCAATAAAATATTTACAATTATTAATTAAAAGCCTGTGTTTTCTATCAAAATTACTTCTTGCGTGAGTTTTGAGACATCCTTTATCAATAAAGATAGAGACGCAAGAGACTTATTAACACAGGTGCAGCGTACGGCCTGCTTGGGCATTACAGGAGCACAATCCTCAACACCAACAGCTGTCATAGAAACGATATTAAACATCCTACCAGTGCACCTCAAAGCGAAAGAGATTGCCGGTCTTTCAGTCGCAAGGCTTAGAATCACCGGCCTTTTCAACGGGGTATCGGAATATCACCAAAATGATAAGAGAAATGACACCACTCATCGATTGTCCTAGTGTTGTTATTGAAAAATCTTATACGTTCACCAACAACTTCGAAACAATTTTCGCCATAAGAGAATCTTGGACGAACGGAAAGACGACAAAAAACTCTAACGGGTCATCGGTATATACAGACGGCTCTAAAATATCAGGGGAATCAGGGGCTGGCATCTTCTGTACTAACCCACCGATTGAACTTGCTATTCACCTAGAACCATTTGTAACCGTGTCCCAAGCAGAAGTCCTTGCAATTATGAAAGCAACAGAAATACTCGCAGAAGACACCAGCGAAGAGAGGCAAATAGACATCTGCTCGGACAGCAAAGCAGCAATTAGCGCGATCACAAACCCTGTGTCAAAATCACGACTAATAAAGGAGTGCAAAATTAAACTGAACCTACTTGCCAGGCGTAATAGAGTCCGCCTTATATGGATACCGGGGCACGAAGGTGTACCAGGTAACGAAAAGGTAGATGAACTAGCAAGGAAAGGAGCAAGTGACACAGAACTAAATCCTGTTAAGACTAAGGGGTCCCTCTGACAACTATTAAAACGTTAATCAATGAGAGGATTAGACAGAAGTTCAAAACTACTGGAAAAAATCTAAACATGATACAAATAGTGTAAAGTGACCAGATCAGTGGTGACAGAACCGAGTAACAACACAGCAAAAGGAGCTTTCAACTCAAGCAGAACACAGTTAAGAGCGATGGTGGATCTTTTAACCGGGCACATCAATCTCAATAAACACTAGTTCAGATTCGGGCTAGCTGAATCAACAAGAGGAGGAGGAAGATATAGACCACTTCCTCCGCAACTGTCCTGCAACAGCGAAATTAAGACTGAAGATACTGAGATCCCCAAGGATAACGGATCTAACACACCTCAGTAAGAAAGGAATCGGTGATATATTGGAGCTCGCTAGACGATTTCCCGATCGCTATATCCCAATCCAACATCCTCTCTCATCACTTAATTCCCATATTACATTACTTTTCCTACAGCTCGACAGTCGACGGGAACACAACGGGCCCAGTGGAGGACTAAGTGAAGAGCATAAGCTCACCCTCTTAAACCAACCAACCAACCAATAAAACTAGTTTTAAAAAAGTTACATTTCAGAGTTACACGCTTAATATTTGTATTTATTTGTCTTTTATGTATTCGCGTGAGTGATGTTTATTTTGTTTGTTTCTAACCACTAACTCCAGCACTAAGTGATGAGTTTCTAGATATATTTTGTATGCTTTGGCAAATTTCTGCTCGTGGTTGCTACAAGGACACAGACCTAATAGTGAACAAAATAAAATATCGTCTGTACCATACTTTACACGTGTTTTTGCCAAGTTTGTCAACAAAGAAAAAGAAAATAAAGCATGGCCTGCGAATGTTTTATCATTAATCTGTTTAATAAAGTGCATTTATAAATTTATGTTTGCGAAATTTAGGGTATTTTGGTTTTCTGGAAAAACTAAACTAATACTTTTCAGAACCAACACCATAATGCCTGGGCCCTTTTCCGTATGAAAGATCATGATCCTGGACATCTTACCTCTCGACCTAATTTAAACCATCGAAGTCTGGTTGTTGGGACTTACGATCACTGCAGGAGTGAGGCTTCACGGGCACTTCCAACGATCCTACATCTAAACGTTTTCTTCTTCTGACAAACATTCGAGAGAAAATTGTCTCCCAATTGAAAAAAAAAAAATTGTCCTTCGGTAAAGGCATAAAATTGTAGATCCCAACCATTCGTTCAGCGCACAGCACGAGTGGCTGGTATGGGCTGTTAGCGACCAAATATTTATTTATTTATTATTTTAAATCTAAACAAAACATTGCTTTCTTCGTAGATAATAACCTTGTAAAGCAATGTTGTAACAAACTTGCCTGCTTATTTGGTTAATTTAGTGTCACTCTGTTGTGGGATCCAGGTCATAGTGGTATTGATAGAAAGGCGGGGCTCAACTCTTAACATTTCATAAGCAAATGGAGTCAACTGAAAGTTGTTAATGGGAATATGCTTTCGTACTACCTTCCGATGGCCACCCTGATGTGGAACAGGTTAACTACCTGTGTCATGTTTAACGAGCATAACTCGTGCAGATATCGCCATGGTCTATTAGAGACCATGTAGTCAACCTTTCAATGTTACAACACACAATGAGAGCTTGTAAGGATGACCATTTTAGACACCGTTTTAAAAGAAGTGAACTACACATGATTAAATGGAACTTGTATCATTTACATAAGAGTACATTAAATGCCATGACCTGTCAACGTAACCTCTTAAGTCTGTCTCTTAAGAAAAAAAAGATGCATACATATACCATAATTTAATAAAAAAAAAAAAAACATTTTGTTGCATCATCCGTCTTGTGCTCCACTTTTGTTTGCTCTTTAATTTCTGTATCTTGACAATGATATCGAAACTCTGATAAGAAGCCCACGTTTCAAAAATGTCAGAAAAAAAACGAAAAAACCAACAGACCCAAATTAAGATAGACATACCATAATATTTGTGTGCCCCCTTTTGTGAGCACCACTCACAGCTTTTACTGATGAATTAAAAGGAACTTAAGAAAAAATTGTAAAAGGAATAATAAAGTGGATATGAAAATGAACCAGTCTCTTGTGCATTCAGGATCAACGGACACCAGGACAAAAGTAAAATGCTGCGCGAAGGTAAAAATACTACTCGTGCGCACGCTTGTGTTTGACTTTTGATTGATTGATCGTGGACAGATTGGTTTCTGGCGTAATAAATTTTCATATGATTGTGTCTATACATGGCGTGAATGGTGTTCATTGATTTAAGTCCACCACTCTGTCGGCAACAGTCAGTTGGAGAAAAAAAATAAAAAATTAACGGAGGGCAATGAAGAGATTGTCCCTTTTGTTATTATAATTAAATTCTTGGTAGATCGGTTTTGGTTATTTGACACCTAATGATCTACTTTCTCGTAATAGATTAATAGGGATTCGAAATTTATGCTACTTCGTGAGTGTACAAGATGGTTAATCTGGTACACGGACTTCTGCTCTTACTCAGGATTCCCCAAATACAGAGTTTCCATTAACATGTATTTTGTTTTTTATGTGAAATGATTTTTTTATTAAAATATTGTTATAAACTTTATGCCAATTGAAATTACAAATTTTGCGGTTAGATCCGAAATATTATATCCATCAAATATTCGCTACGTCCTTGCAATAGCCTGTCGACGAAATGTTTCATCATTGAGATTAATGGCGGATTTCGATTGGGGAAGTGAAACTGCTACACACAAATTATGCCCAGCAGAATCATTGACACGCCAGTTTTAATTACGAGTTACTGGAGTTTTGATGGAACTATTTTTCGACATGTGACTCCAATTTGAGTTTTTATTTGAAATTCGGTGATTTATTTTATTCGGAATTTTATTATCTGTGGTAGTTTGAAAATTTAGTCTATTTTCGATTTGCCGGGCTGGAAGCCATACAGGTAGGTGTTAATTCTTGTGGTGTTCGTACAGTACTTATAAATAGGGTCTTGTAGATATATGACAGACATTGGATCACCCTTTTTATAGATGGGGCATATACATAGACATCAAGCATCTAGTCATCAAGCAATAAATACAGAAAGTTTCTGAAAAATGTTCGATCATGTCAACGCTTTTGCGGTCATACGAGTACCTACTAGTAAGTGTCTCCACACTCTCACCATTATTTTCATTCGTCATCACAACACAGCTGACATGTGCCATTGTATGTCAGTTTCAATTGGACTCGAACCATCACAGAATACTCGAACTTTGTTGAAAAAAATTACAAAGAAAGTTCTATTCGTAAATTCTATCGTGTAAGCACTTGGGAAAACATACACTTAATGCATATCATTTCAATTGAACAAAATACTTCCAGCTAAAAACTCATTCGCTCCCTCATCATCATTCACTGTGTGTTCCCTCTGACTGTGTATGACAAATTGTATTCAAAATTGCAACATAAATTTCTTCACTTTTGGGAACAATTTTCATAATGACACATTCAGTAAAATCCGTTTTGCTTTCGCTTTGTTGTTGTTCTTGGGCTTTTCATCAAAACTAGTATCATTTTTTTATTCCTCTCGGTTTTTTTTTTTAGAATGTACATACATATGTACGTTTGCAAAATCCTCGATGACGGAACATTCTGCTGTCGTTGTTTGTGTTGATGACGATGAAATTTATTCTGTCATCGCTACATCTCGTACTTGTATCCTGAGACGATGATAATGGCGATGCTTATCTGCCACATAAAATATACAGCGTGTATGTAGAGTCAATTTCAACAAAAATAAAGCAGGAGCGGATTTTGAAATGAAAATAGCCTTACTTTTTTTTAATTTGAGTCATACATGTAATTATTGTAAGATTTATCATTTTTTACACACACATATGACATTAAAATAGAGGCACTTAAATGCATGATGCAAAAATGTAAATTTAAAACTTAACTCTTAACAAAAAATCATCCCCGTATTATTTTATTGTGTCATAACTTTCACAGATCGTTTTTTGTGGCCATTAAAATAGCGACAGTCGAATAAGCAGTTTGCTTCTTAACAAAAAATAAATTAAAAAAAAATTCGAAATAAATTTAATTGTAAGCGAATATTGATTAACTGTAAATTAAGACGAATTTTAAAATTCAGAAAAACATGGACCGCGGAAGACATTGCACCTTGAAAGAGAGAGCCGTTATTCTAGCTCTAATCGCTACGACAAATCGCCACCATAAGCTAAAAAACAGTTTGGGCAACCAAGAAAAACTACTACAAAAGACCATTTGGATTGGAGAGGGTGTATATGTTGATGTATATGATGTATGTATTAAATGATTTTCTGAAGCCCCTCCATAATTTTAATACGATATGATACGAGAGGTTATGACATTAAATGCAAAATTGTGTCTTAAAAACAAAAAACTGAGGGTTGCTACATTCCCTAAAGCCGCTCCTGTATAAAGGATAAAGAAGTGAAGATTTTATGCTTCAGCTACCATGTAATTTTGTGACATTTACTGTTTTCGCCTCCCCTTCGGATGTTTATATGTATATTTCAAATGACTGAATTGGGGGTGTCTTTTTCACGTTTTCCTTTGCTTGACATAAGCGAGGGCGTAATATATATTTATTTTTTAACTAAATGTTGTTAAATTGGCAAATGTTGTTAAATACAAATTGGTTTCATATGATATACTTATACAGATATAAATCCTAATTTTATGTCCCTCTGTATCCAATTAAAAAAGTAAGGACTTTGAAGAGACTCTTTCGTTTAGTTAAATTGTGCGTTTTTTAAATTTCTTTACTTGGTAAATATCTCTTGATTTACTGTTTCTAATCAGCGATAACATACATACATATATAGTAAGGGATACAAGAGATTGTGATGTTGAGATTTAAAAAAAAAACTTAGCATAAATCAATCTTGTTATTACTATAATGAAGAATCTTAAAAAAGTGGGTCTCGCAATTCTGTCTATCTCTGTCTGTCTGTACGAACGACTGCAGCCTAAACACTTGGACGAATTTTCTGTGTTCTCACAATTCAAGACGAAATCAGAATTTTCATTCTAACCGATTTTGTAAACAATTGATTTCTCGAGGAGGACTTCAACGATTTTGTTCAAATTTAATAAGTGAGTTACAGTGGATATACAGCCAGGTTTCTGCCGATTTTATTCAAAATCAATAATTGAACAATATTTGACTATACAAGATTATAGCATAGCTAGTTATGGAAAGTTTTCAGAATATTTTTTTCATATTTAACAGATTAAAAAAAAAAAAAAATTTAACGATTTTATTTAAATTTTAGATCTGAGTGATTTGAAGATAAACAACATATATGTAGATGCAAGTACGTGCGACACAGTCTTACTCTTTATTTTATTTTTTTTGCAAAACTATCGAATCTCGTAGGCACGACTCACTTCAACTTAATGAATCCTCAATTCGCCGCCTTATGTATCTACATATGTATGTACATACATACCTACATGCAGGCATATCAAGTATAATATCGTTCGGTCACTATCGCCGTGTTCACAGTGAGAGTCCGATGATGCAAAAGGCAGCCTCTCTGGCGAATTTTCCGTGCCGACCAGTGGAGCGATATATGTATTTATTTGTCTAGCGAAAATTCGTATTGTGGATAAGCGACCATAAGAACCACACCTACGAGTATACATATACATACACAAGTGTTTTTACTTTAATTAGTCTAACTTGTGACTAAATTAAATTTATCTGTAAGTTTCATTATGATTATTTTACTTATTAAGTGCAACTAGTTGTAGAATGACTAAGATAGCTTTTGACCATACCACGGACAACACCGGCGTAGCGTAGTTGGCTAACACTTGTATTGACTATTCAAACCTGTGACGAGAGTTGCAAGTCCAAATACCATCGGCACAGTTTATTATTAATAATCATATCAACAAATCAGCCATACACACCATTTAAGACAACATTTGATCCAAACAAGAGCAGGGAACGATCCTGTGATGGATATAGTTTTAGCCACCAACTCCACTTCCACCAGCTCTACCAACTGCTATCTCTGGATAATTATCTGTAAGTGTTCGTTGCAGAAAGTCTTATACAAAAAAATCTGCACAAATAAATCCTCTGCAAGTGCAAAGAGAAATACTAAAATATTAATTTTATCAAAATCTCTATAGTCCGATTTTCTTTAAATTCCTAACATACCACATTGAAAGTCCATTGACTCTAATTAATTCTTCTCTGTTTGCTTTTCATTTTCACTGTCCCTCCCGGCTCCCGCTTACTATTTAAACGAATCCATCAAACTCATTTAAAAAGTTTTCGTCGTGAGTAAAAAAAACACGTATACACGTTCTGATTTCATTTTATATCTGATGCGTTGTCATGAGGGCTCATTTTTGACAATTCATGACAGCGAACATGGAAAAAATTGCCAAAAACAAAATTTAAAATTCAGGATCAACCAACGCGAATCTCTTCAGAACGAAAATTAATGACCTGAAAACGTTGATTAGCATAGCAACATATTTATATTTTTGTGTTCCGATGGCATATCACTTTTTCGTGATTTTTAGATTTTTAAATCGCCGCATATGAAGATAGGACATGTGTAGAAATATTTCGAATAAATAAATAAAGTATATAAATAAAGGCTTCGATATAAGTCCATTCTATGGCAAGTGCAGCACTTCGCCATTCCGCTGCGAGTATTGATGATGATGAACAATTATAAATAACGCGTATTACGACCTAAATAAAGATACTCATACATATATTATACCTCCGGTGGCGGCTGGAGACATATGGGGTTTTCGGAATATTAGCACGGAAAATATATTCCGCGGATTAACTTCATGGTGAAGTCCGACATTTTGGATGCGTTCTTACAATTTCGAAAACTTTGAAAATATCAATAACCGTCTTGTAGGAAATTAAAAAAAAAAATAAATAAAACTTCGACATCAATCATTTTTTACTTTCACCTATAAGGCAAGTATTGGTTTTCTGAAAATTTTCGATCTAGAAATTTTGATCATATTTGATATTACTATGATATTGAAACCTAATAAAGTAGGTCACTCAATTCTGTCTGTATGTATGTGTGTAAGTATGACTGCAGTCTAAATGGCTGGACGGATTTTCTTCAAGCTGCATATCAGAGGTTTGTGGGTTCACAATTCGAAGCAAAATTCAATGTATAAGATTATAGCATACCAAGTTCTTGAAAATTTTTAATTACACTATGCGCATAACATATGGTGCGCATAGTGTAAGGTTTAATAACTGTTTTATAATACCATGAGAACTAGTTATATTTACAACTAACTACCTTATCTCCAGGCTGAACTTAAAGTAGACTCAGTAATTTTCACCGATTTGAAAAGTGAAATACATAGTCGGTATCATTAAATATATAAAAACCATATTGCCTGCAGGATTCTGCCAATGTGTTCCAGGCGGAAGATATGCGTAGCTTGAGGGACATTCAAGTACGATCAAATAAGCGAGTATGACCAAAGCGGAATCGCGCTATATATGCATTGCCTGATTATTAAAGTGATGATGATTAAGATCGATTTGCTCTACGTCTAGATTTGCATGGATATTGTCTGGATCTGTGGTGACTAGAACGGATCACTGTCCAGTCGAGAATCATGCAGCACAGCTTAGTATTCCCTACAATCACATTGCCGCAGTTATAAGGATGGGAATAGAAAGGAAGCTCTTGATCAATTTTTTCAGATTCCCAGCACAAGTTCGAACATAGGTACTCTTAACATTGCTAAAATATTAGACGTTTATATTTCTAAATCGTCGAATTAATGTATTACTTATTTATTTTGCTACAGGCCAATTGTTTTCCGGGTATTCAAGCGAATCATGAAGTAAAGTACGAATATAATACTGCTTGAGATTTATTTATTTATATGTCTATAGCCTATTCTATTCATACAAAAATTGTATAAAACGTACGTATTGTATGTAATAAGATCCCCTAAGAAAATGTTAGACATTTGTCCGGAATTCCGGCTAAGTACCCGGGAGTTGTTACTTGGAAAGTGATCGGCAAGTAGAACAAGATTTCATTTGCCTTCGGCTTTTTGTAAAATTGTTCCTTAAACGGTGCAAGAAATATTTTACCCCGTCTGATCTGACCTCAATATATAAGGCATTGATCCGCCCAAAGCTGGAATATAACGCCCACATCTGGTCTGGTGCAACCAAGACCGTTCTGCACATTCTTGACAGGACACAGAATCGCGCGTTAAAACTTATAGGTAATAAAAACATTGTGAATTCCATACATTCACTTGAACATCGGAGAAATGCCTCGTGTCTTTTCCTCTTTGATGGCTTTTTTTTTTATAAAAAATGCTCCAGCGAAATAAGCAGTTGCATTCTTCCCCTTCAAAATTTCACCCGCAATACGCGACATGCTTCGAATGTACATCACACTTAAGCCCAGCTTCGGTCGTATTGTTAAATACAGGGATTCGTTTATATGTGGACCGACACGAATGTGGAATGATCTACCAGGCTTTGCATTTCCCCATCACTACAACCTTCAAATATTTAAAACCAACGTGCACACGCTTCTCCTCTGTTCCTCGTCCCCATTTCCCTAAACGCCCGTGCCCTGAAACAATTTAAGGGTATTCATATTCATTTTGGAGCGGCAAATTATGAAAAAAAAAATAAATCAGTAACGCAAAGTTTTCTAACACCTTCGTTTTAGCATAGCTTCACAAAATTTATTAAATCTCTTTCCCTTATTTTTTTTTTTTTTTTTATATAATTTCCACGTGTTAAAGGGGATAGGAATACCCTTATACTAATTTTTAGAACACGTGCGCTTTGTGGGGGAAGAGACATAGAGAAAGACAGAGTGGTGTAGTTTGAAACTCAGGTGATATTAAGTTTCTGTAAATTCCAAGGGTGGCTGTCCAGATAACTGGGGAGTATTTTGTTTGTTTTCGCTATTATTGTCGTTGCTTATGATTCACAGTATTTTTTTTCCGTCCTCCTGATGTCATCATCACGATCAAGTTGGATTTTAGCCATATGACCACCCTACTGCCAGTGTTATGCCTTCACATGTCGTTCACAGACTTTCAAAGTGCGCAGACGTGTTTCGGCTTTTCGTTTAAAATTATTGTGTTTTAAACGAGAGAATTAGACGGTGCAATTCCAAGTGGCGAGTTAGCCTATAGGTAGTGGTGGTGTTCTACCAAACCAGGTTCAATCCCGGACTGGGTAAAATAAAATTCTGTACTTTTTTTTCATTTGTGCATAATAAGTGAAAATAAAGTAAATAAAAAAAAAAGTGTCAGCGATGGAGAGTGAGCGGTCAGCGCTCCCAATAGCGGAACCAGCTGGTGGGCTGACAGCATCATCCGATGCAGTGCAGGCAGGCCACTCAGCAACAGTGGCAACCGCAAGTAAGGGGAAAAGGAGAAGGAAGTTTAAACCTTCTCCCAACCTTGTAAAGCGTCCCTCCACATCAGCTCCAACTGAACAGCTGCCCGGTGGAGTGAGTGAAGGGGCGCCGAGCACAACAACAACAGCAGCAGCAGAAAAAAAACGACAGAGGTCCGATGACTCTGTCGCGTTAGCGTACATCTCCGACGGTGGGGAAGGCCACTACGTTGGAGATGAGAAGAATAGCTTCGGAGTACTGGCGTCCTCCGAATCAGATGACGAGGATGAAGAGGTCGAGAGTCTGACTACAAGCATCAGACAGCTGGAGCAGAGGGTGAGTGCCATAAAGGCCAAACAAGTGGCCAGAAGGGAGAGAGAGCGGCAGCTAGAGCTCCAGCGCGCTCAACAGCAACAACAACTACAGCAGCAGCCGCCAGAAAGCCAGCGGCAAACCACAATACAGCCGCAAATACTGCAGCCGAAGCAGCAGCAACAAGAACAGCTGAAAAAACAGCAGCAAATACTACAGCAGCAGAAGAAGCAGCAAGCAATTAAACAACTACCGCAGCAGCAGCAGAAACAACAGCAGCAGAAACAGCAGCAGCAACAACAGCAACAACTACCGCAACAATAACCGCAACAAAAGACGACGACAAAGGCGAGGGTGCCGCCAATAAATACCTACAAGGTGGAGTTGAAGGATACCATCGAACTATGTAAGTCGGCCATAGGCAAAAATTTTAATATTAAAAGATTAAATGAAAATAGGCATGCTATCCACTGTAATACAGTGGAAGATTGTAAAAAAATTAAGCAGTTACTTAGGGACACGACGACGGAGTTCTTCTCCTTCACCCCAAAGGGGGAAAAGCGGCAAACAATGCTGCTGAGGGGGATAGACCCGTCTACTGATCCGGAGACGCTGCTTGCGCTGCTTAAAGAGAAAGAGTGCAACGAGCTCCAATTCGTAGGGGTCAAGCCATTCACCACAGCTAAGGCAAAAAGGGAGAAGCGGAAACTGCCGTTCTTCCTAGTTCAGCTTTCACCCAATAGCAAGCTGGATGGTCTAAGGAGTATTGAAGTCCTAGACTACCAGGTTGTCGCCTGGGAAAAATTAAGAAGGAGCGAAAACATTTTACAATGTGTTCGCTGCCAAAGGTTCGGTCACGCCGCGTCGAACTGCGAAATGCAGCCTCGATGTGTCAAGTGTGGAAAGAACCACAAAGCAGAGGAATGCACTCTGGGTAAGGATGGAGTTGCAGATAAGAGCCAGCTCTCGTGTGCTTTATGCAGGAACTCGGGACACACCGCAAACTATCGGGGTTGTCCTAAGTTCCAGTATATTAAGAAAGTAAATCTGGTTCGTCAGGAGAAGGTTGTAGTGAAACGTCCACCTGCTCCAATTCAAACACCATCCGTGACTCCCCAAGTGACCTACGCCCAAATGGCGGCAGGTCGGGGAAACGCGGAACAGAAAAGACCGAAGGTTGCTTCTCAGGCCCCAGCGCCTAGAGCACCGGAGGCTCAAACTGACATGCTGGCCATCTTGCTCTCTATCCAAGGGCAGATGGAGCAGCTTCAACGTCAGGTACAGGAGCAGGCGAAGCGGATGGACCAGATCTACGCACTTCTGCCGGGCTTAACGCACCTTCAGTCGTAATGGGTACGAACATGGAGGAGCAATCCTTGAAGATCCTTGCGGTGAATGTGAATTCACTGATTAGGATCGAGCGAAGAGCCGTATTGTTTAAGTTGCTTGAAGACCAAACCCCTGATGTGCTTATGGTTAGCGAAACAAAGCTATCCCAGAAGCACAAATTGGGGCACAATAAATACAGTATTGTCAGAAGAGACCGACCCAACTCTACACAAGGAGGAGGTGTTGCGATCTTCATACGCAAACAATTGCAATTTAAAGTAATGTACAGCGGTGAAGTGCGAAGGTTCCAGGAGCTGGAAGCGTGTATCGTGTGCATCCCTCTCCGTAGTGGAAAGAGGATGTACTTGGTCGCACTCTATGCACCTGAAGCTACTCAATCTACTTTATTTATTTCAGAGCTCGAGACACTTTTTCGATTCTTAAGGCTGGAGTCGGAGGAGAATTATTTCATCATGGCCGGAGATCTCAATGCCAAACATAGAGATTGGGGAAATAACACACCAAATCCTAGAGGGAACCTACTATTCAATTGGTGGGGTCGGCACAGTGTCGAGTATAAACTCGATTTGAAAGCTACAGATAGTCCGTCGTTTAATAGAAGCAGGACCTACCTGGATCTTATGCTATTCGACGTACGGTTACAACTGACCGACATGGACCGACAAACTATAAACTGCCTGCACACATTTGTGTATGACAGTGACCATTGCGGACTCAGTGCCGTAATAACGATTCCCAACGAAATTGCGGAGTTGGAGGAGTTTGTCCAAACGTACTCCTACAATTATAGTAGGACGCGTTGGACTCGCTTCTCAAGAACTTTGACAAGAGCACTCTCCTCGAATTCGCTCTACCCACCGTCCAATAGGAATCTGTCAAACGAGGAGATTGACTGGTACCTAAAACAAATGGACGAGACAATTAAACGAACTATGGACAATACGATACCTCGGTATCAACACACTGACAATGCAGACATATTCCGCAATGCAACAATTGACGCACTACACCAATACAAAAGTAGACTGCTGTCGAGACTAAAAACCTTGTACAGACAGTTTACTGACAGACAGAACTCGGAGGTTAGGACGCTGAAGTCTATGATTAAAAACCTCCAAAAATTAATTAGAGAAAATTACAGACTTTCTGTAAATTTGCATCGGAACAACAAAATTCGGGCTGTAAAATCCAACAACCCGAGTATGTTCCCGCAAATAAATAAAATATTTCGGAGGAATAATCAAAACGACCTTCCGTGTCTTAAGATCCCCCGAACGACGAACAATGGACGAATACTTATAACAGCAGGTATAGATCCAGATAACGCAGTAGAGGATGACAACGTCTTTGTGATCGAAGATCCGCAGGAGAAGGTAGAGGCTATAGGAGCGACTTTCCAGGAAGTGTACAAGGTGAATGATACCATTTGCCCGAACCACGACCTGGAAAATCGCGTCCTTGTGCACAACTTCTACCTTCGAAATGATATAGAGCACTGGCGATCCGAGAACATAGGTTTTACCGAGTTCAATGACGATAACATGGCAAATAATGTCATCGCCGATGAAAGGGTACATCCCCCGTACATATCGAAGGTGGAGCTCCAAGCGATCTTCGACTCATTGAGGAGGAAGAAATCTGTAGGAATCGATGGAGTGTCGAACATTGTGCTTCGACATCTCCCTCTAGAAGCGGTGGACATTTACACCACTCTGTTTAACAATGCACTGAATAATGCACATTATCCAGTGCATTGGAAAACAGCAGTGATACAACCCATCCCCAAACGGGGTAAGGACACTTCCAATCCGGCAAATCTCCGGTCGATAAGTCTCCTTCCGAACATCAGCAAGGTATTCGAGAAAGTGATCAATAGAGCCCTGCTTAAGTGGACTGAGAACAGTAATATAATTCCGGATAACCAATTCGGTTTTAAGGCGGGGCATGATACAATACATGCCGCATCAAAACTGGTATCGGATATCCAATGGAACAAAAGCAAGAACCAATGCACGGGTGCCTGCCTGATTGACTTGGAGAAGGCCTTCGATACCGTATGGTTAGAGGGACTCTTCTACAAGCTGAGCAGGCTGGGCATAAGCAAACCACTGCTGTACATACTTCATAACATGCTCACCAGTAGACAGTTCATCGTCAAAAATGGCAATGTGACTTCTGCTGGAACATTTCTAATTAAAAACGGTCTGCAACAAGGTGCGGTTAATTCACCGATCCTTTTCAACATTTACACGAGCGATCTCATAGGATCACTACACCATGCCATAGCATACGCAGACGACTTGATCGCGTACAGATCAGGACCAAAAATCGAGGTCATTGCAATTCTCTTGCAACGTGACTTCGATAAGATTCAGCGATATTGCGATGACTGGAAGTTGAAGATCAACTTCCAGAAATCGGAAACCATTCTTTTTAGGACGCCGTTGTCTGGTGCCTCTAGGGATACCAGAAAGAATTGGCAAAAGTTCTCAATAGTTGGACCGCATGGACAGCCACTTGCGAGTCGAAGTGTAGTCAGATACCTGGGGTTCTGGTTAGACCAATATCTATATTTTAACAAACATATAGATGCTGCTCTGGCCAGAGCCAAAGGTGCTTTTGCCCTTACAAAGAGACTTTTTTATAGCAAGCAACTCGATGCAAGGGTAAAGGTAATCTGCTACATGGCCCTCATTAGGCCCATGCTCGTATATGGATGCCCCGTGTGGTTCAACGTGGGAGCAAGCTTGTTGGAAAAGATTCGGGTGTTTGAGAGGGCTTGCCTTCGGGCTTGCCTTCATTTGTACAGAACACCAGAGTCCCAGTACATAAAATTCTATCCCAATGAGGTCCTATACAACAGGGCTAACCTAATTAGAGTGGATAATTTCGTTATCAAGCTGATTCGAAGGCACATTGCAAGAGCAATGAGCTCGACGAACAACCTGATCTCCGGGGCTTATTACCCCAATTACGAGTATCATGAGAGAGTGCGCCTTAACGGCTTTGTTCCCCCAGAGGCGTTCCTCTATTTTGATGAGAATTGTCTGATCCAGGACAGATTGGCAGTGCCGCTAATCTTCCACGTTGCTCGGACAGTTGTGGATAGGCGACTCAACTACGACAGAGACGTTGCACACGGCAGTGTGGAGCGTCTTCGGTTTAGTAGGGCGGTATCGGGTCGCGATATTGAGGACATACAACGTCAGTACGGTCATTTCTGGTGGCTAGCCGAAAGAGAGGAAACTCCTTCGTCGTTTCCTCCTAATCCAGGGTAGCCTGTTTGATGTTAAAAGTTGGCTGTTCTTGCCCATGGCCGACTTACATAGTTTAGGTTTAGGTAGTTTTTTAGGTTTCGGTAGGTGTAGGTAATAAATAAAAAAAAAAAAAAATTAAAAATTTATATCCACAGCACTTGGATGAAAAAAATACAAAAAAAGCACAAAAAACACAAAAAACATAAAAAAAAATTATAAAAAAACAGCACTCGATAAAAAAAAAAAAAAAAAAATAAAAAAAAAAAATTTACGTATAGAATACGTAAGGTAGAATAAGATAGGCTAATTTAGAATAAGATAGTTTTAAGATTTATTTTAAGGTAGTTTATAAGTTTTATTTATAAGAATACAAAAAAATTTTCAGACACTAAGTTTTTGACTAATTTTCTTAGTTTAAATTTAAAAGAATAAAATAAATAAACAATTTTCATGTTCGTTACGTCGAAAGACATAGTTTTAAGTGTTAGGTTTAGCTTAGAGCGCCCGCATAGGGCCAGTAAGTTAGAATAAGAATAGTTAAGTTAGTTAAGCTAGTTTTAAGCGTTTTGTCCAGCATGTAAGTTATAATGAATTAATCAATAAAATGCATTAAAAATGAAATGAAAAATGTTATGCCTTCACAGTAGAGTTGACTTAGCTTTCGCAAGTGATTGACTTTTTTTTATTTATTTCATGCGAAATAAATACATTATTATTGACATCAGAATTCGAACCGTGAATCAACAGCGTGACAAGCGATGATGTTACCACTACACCACGGCCACCCTCAACAAAACTTGCCTGATTTCCTAATTGTACTTAGATAGTGAGCCCGGCAGTATAACTTTTCCATTATCTGTCCTATTTAGCCTTTCTCTTACGTTGTTTTCGTCCTATCCAAAAACTCTCTCGCTTTACCAAATTTAGTCACGTAAGGTTTAAATATGTTATTTGCATATGTCCTTATGCATATAGCACGACAGATTCACAACAGTTCTTTTTTCGAAGCAACCAGAAGCGCGCAATTAATATTTTCATGCTTACGTCAGAAAGCTACTCCTCTGAAAGAACTGCATTGTGCTGGTTTTCGTGTTGACACGATGGACAACGCGGTGGTGAATTACATCCCTTCTAAATTGACCATGTCGAATGACCAAATCGTTTGCATTAAATTGATTAAGCTGACTTAACTAAATTACGTTTCATTAATTTGAAAATTAGTCTACCCGAAGAAATCTTTTTGTTTGCAAATTTTTCGAGTCAGTTTTATATAGTATATACATATATAGTTAAGGAGTGGCCATGGTGCAGTGGGTAATGTGTTCGCTTGTGACCCGAACTGTGAAGGTTCAAGCCCGGGCGGGGAACAGCAACCACAGCCACCCGAGGATAAAACACACACGAATAAAATCCAAATTTCTCTAACCACAACAACAAAAGGAGTTCTGCTTGGTAGTACAATGGACTTCGTGTGAGTCTGAGTGCTCCGGGATTTGGAAATCTTCTTTTTTATAAAAAAAATATATATATAGGTAATGAATGAAAGCGATTTGAGACAAAAAGTTGAAAACTTTCGACCTATATCAAAGCTTTCTACGATAAGAAAATTGTTTCAAAGCATTTTTAGGAAAAATTTTTTTTTGCGGTAAGAGAAATTATTTCTAATATCAACATGGCTTTGTTCGAGGCAGGTCTTGTATTACAAATTTAACCTTATTGACTAATTATATTTTTAACAGTTTTGAGAATCGCTTACAATTTGATGTAATCTATACAGATTTAAAGAAAAAACCTTTGATAGAGTGCACTACACTTTTCCTTTAGTAAAGCTAAATCCCTTGGGTTTTCATTCCTCAATGCTAAATTGTTTTTTTTTATTTACTTATAAGTAGCAGAAAACAAATGGAAATGGTCGCGTACTTCTATAGCTTCTGGCATCCCACAAGGTAATCATATGGGGCCGTTGCTATTCATTTTTATTTGTGAATAAGATATTCTAAATTTGTAGCGTTTTAGCTTTCGCGGATGATTTGACTGCATGAGATTCCAGTCAGATATTAAATGATTATCGGAATGGTATAATCACATCGCTTTGGAATTTAATATATCAAAATGTAAGATTTTTCAGCACACTGTGTAACAAAACCGCTTTTTTATGATTTGTTTAGACTTCAGCGATTCGGTGATCTCGGAGTCATATTTGACAATAAATTAAATTTCTCATTGCATTATGATTATGCCATTGTCAAGTCAGACTCTATGTTAGGCTTTCTTAAACGTAATAGCTAAGACTTTCGAGATGTGTATAGTCTTTATGCTATCTACTGCTCGTTGGTCAGACCGTATTTATGATAGTATATACATCCATCATTTGGAATTCACGACATGGTATTCACGAGGTAAGATTGTATGCTATTCGGAAATTAAATATGTTCGATGTTCCTAATTACGACAGAAAGTGTGAATTGATTCGCTTACAAACCTTAAGTTTCAGGCGGAAAGAAACTTATGTCATGTTTATCCGCGATATAATTAATTATCATATAAATTAACCGGAATTAATTTCTCTTACAAATGTGTATACTCCCCAAAAGTCATTTAAGGTGAGAAACTTTTTTTTTAATTTGCATAGAATCAATTATCGTAGTAATGAGCCGATTACAAGTTGCATACGCACGTTTAATCAGATTTGCAATGAAATTAGTTTGTGTTGATAGCGAGTAGAATTTAAAAACAACATATACGTATATTCATTGGTTTTTAATTAAAATATAATTGTTTGTTTTAAGAAGTCTATAGGATTGAAGATCGGTAGATGAGACTAACTTGGTTATTCTGGCGGTGCTAATCCAAGCCTTCTTGGGACAGTAACAACATTTATGCAACCTACGCCAAACCTAAACACCCAAAAAATGTAATGACGGAATGTGTGAGTGTATGTATTTGTCGATTGTTGAAATGTTAATCCAAAGATTACAATTACTATGGGGATGATGACCCTTTCTAATTTGTAATATGTGGACTGTGGATTATTGTTCATTTTGATTGACACTTCTCACTGATAAAGCACTGCGCAAACGTTTGGCAAGGGTCGTGTGGGTTGTTTGTGTAATTAATTACGTTCATATGTTTGATTGCCTACTCAGGTATTGAAGGTATGCCTTGGTGTTTAAATTAAATAATCGTGTTATCGGTATGTTAACAAGTTTCCAATGATTTTTATAATACCTATTCGGTGACAAAATTTGATTTCATTATAAACTTACTTGAGAGGAACTTTCAGGTCCTTAGAAGTGAAAAGGAAACTTTTTTTTACATGCTTTTGTATTGCATAATAAGCTACCCGCACAGTTTGGGACTAAAAGGAAGTCATTATTACTTACATAACTTAAGTATTTTGGAACTGATATCCTTGAAAGGCTAATTTGTCTCTCACATTCGATTTTGAACATCTCTTACACAATAACTGTTCTTGTTAGAGAGTCTATTCATCTCTCTATTGACAAGCTTCCGCCAAAACCTGTGTACATCACAATGGAAAGTTGTTATTTCAAAACTTGATTTCAAATAAATGCATAATTTTTCTGCAAACTTCAAAAACAATAACCTTTTGTATTGTTGCCCCCTTCTTGTTGCGCTATCGAACAAAAGTATAAGAACCACACTTACCACTTCGGGGGAAAGTTAATGTGATTCAAAATTTCATGCTTGCCACTTGCGCCTTGCACTGGAAAATCATCTTCCACAACGAATCGAGTGCAAATGTTTCAATTCAATTAAAAAAAAATTGAAAACAGTCAGTACATTAAGAAAGAGAGGGGGAGAAAAGCAAGAAAAAGTAAACAATTTAGCTTCAATTATAAATGCCATTTGTGAGTCCAGTGGCAGGGTAACGAATTCAGTAGAACACAAAAAAAAAAAAAACTCAAGAAGGTTCCTGCTGAAGTCAAGTACACATTTGTACCGCTTTTACTTGTTTTAGCTGTCATCGGCATCTGCCGTGACGATGTGATTAAGAGTGTAGTACGTATTATTAACAGAGAACTGTGGAGAAAGATAAAAAGGTGTTCGAAAGCCGGCAGTAGACCCCACGTAGGAAACTTGATTTGCCCCTGATTTTATTATTATTATTATTTTTACCTTTAGCATCGATTATAGTAGAAATTAATCATGGGTGAGCTGGAAGTAGAAGTTGCTTTAACGATCGATAGAGGGTTTGTATCATTTTTCACCTTTACGTAAGATTCACTGCTCTGGAGAAGGAAGAGAAGATTTAATTTTAAAGAAACGGGATATACAGAAGATGGAATAAAATATGTATGTGGGTGTTCTGTTCAACCGAATTATGGGATAGCGTAGACAATTTCTAGACCCGTCATGAGCAACGCCATAGTAAGGATAATTTTATTGCTGATTCAGTGGTTGTTTTTTTTATAATAACCGCGCGCCAAAGGGGATATGAATACCCTTATATTATTACAGGGCACGAGCGTTTGTAGATAGACAGAGAGAGAGAGAGAGAGAAAAAGAAAGGAAGATTGGTGTAGAGGTTTGAAACTTAGGTGGTATTAAGTTTCCGTAAACTCCAAGGGTATCGTCCAGATAATTGGGGAGAATTTTTGCTTTGATGTTATTGTCATTGCTTATGATTCACAGTATTTTTTCCGTCCTCCTGATGTCATCACCACCATCAAGTTGCATTTTCAGCCATATACCCATCCTACTTGACAAGCTGTGCTAGCTATTTATATTCGCAAGCTACATCACCGCCACCCTCGGGTTTGTCGGGGACAAGATATTTCTATCAATTAGCCAAAGCGATACATATGCAGATAAAATATTCGAAAAAACGTACATATGTATGTATCATTATTTCAAGACTAGTAAATAACACGAAGGCGATACGAGGACGGCGACAAGATGTGCTCCATTTAGAGTACAGTCCTCTTTACATTCAGACCTCTAATTGACACTACTGTTCTTTCTAGTTGCATCACTATTTTTACGGCATTAACGTTTCTTGTTGTTTGAGGAACGGGTCATGCTTGCTATTGCTAAGAATAAGAAAAACTACGATAATATAACTATTATTATTATACTATCGTATTTATTTAGAAAAGCACTAGCTTAAGCGCCCCCGCTTCGCCAGGCATTAAAAAAAAACTGTTGTTGTACTCAGCTGTATGTACGACAACGGTATCGCACACAAAAATGTCAAAGTTTTTTTTTCAATGTTTTAGAATGTTTTTGTATTTTTTGTTTGCCTATCACCTTTTTACCGTAATTATTTACATTAAAAAAAAAAAAAAATTTGTTGAAAATTACAGCGGTAGAGGAAAACATACGCACTTTGCCACTTAGTTTCATATACATATATATGTATGTAGATATGACTTAATTTTAATTCTTATTACAACTTTAGGACATTATGTTTTCTTCGCAAGCTACTCAAGTAAGTTCTGCTTAATTAATTAATTAAACAATAACAAGGTATATTATCAATTAATAGTAATAAAATATGATTAAGTAATTTAAAAGAAAATCTGAATTTTTAAGGATGACTCGCTTTACATACTCGTGGTAATCATTCTCCATTAGGGTAACAGAGTTGGACTTGCAATTCGGGCTTTTAATGCAACTAAACCACTGGAGAGATCCCTCTGATAAGACGAGCCATTAATTATTTTTTCCATTGTTTCACAATGCAGGAACTTTCACGTTGACAGCTGATCTCAAATACAACTTTTGACAGTATAATATACCACTGTGAATTTACCTAAAGGGTAAAATGTCAATAATTCTATTTGCATTGTTTAGTTTCACAGAATGGCACTTCTAACACGAAATTTTGCAGTTACTTCAAAATTTAAATAAAGAAACTCAGCAAAAATTTCTGCTAGTGCTCTAACTTTAAATGAATTAAAGACCGAACTAGTTCTGTCTCTTTGCAAATAAGTTATTTATGGAACTTGACTTTGCACTATAGAAACTAACCCTTGAGAAAAGATTGAAAAACATGCAGAAAAGTCTGTGGCACACACAAAATTCGATTCACTATAACAAAAACCAATAATTTACTTTAAGATATCTGTCTTGTATGACTTGTTTAAGCATGGTTCATTTCAGTCAGACGCGCAGAATGAATAATAAGCTTCGACGTAAAGGTTTTTGTTTAGTATCTTCATAATATACCTAATCATCTTTATTTTTCAAATGATGTCTTTATCAGTCTGAACTGAAACCAGATTTTGACTGAAGGCCACATCCACTTCGACTAGTTTGAGTTAAAAATTGATTTGTTTTAAAATCTCTGCGCCACTAGATATCTCTTTTACTTGATGCCGTTTTTTCTCCAATAACCTTTACCTAATTCCAAATGGACAGGAGCGGTAAAAGTATGCAGACAGCATTAACTGATCCCTTCTCAAAAGTATCATTTCATAGATTGAATAATTCTGACACGTTATCTGGCATACTCTGCCAGATAAACCAGAATTATCAGTCTCTAAGGGTTTTTTTTAGAAACACACCGATTTTCTCTGAGAGGTAAGTCCTCAAAAACTACGGGTGTATGTGTTTATAAATATCATTCAAATGCACTTGAACTAATTTAAAAGCAAAACAGTAAACTCTTCACCGAGAGGCAAACATATCATATTTTATTAGAAAACCAATGCCAATGGGATGAGAATGGATACAGTTGCAGGTGCGCGTGCCGCAAAGGATAATCCTGATTAGGATCCTTTTGAAAATTATTCACATAATTAAAAATGGCCCTACGTCGGAAGAAAATGACCATCAAAGTATAATACTGCTATTAATTTCAAATACAAACAAAGTAAACACCGATCATGTCATCTATCCTTTTGTGCGGATCTTACTCATTAAGTTGAACGTGGGATGTGGATAACAGTAGCAAGTAGCACTGTTCCTTTTTAAATCTGTATGTCAGTAAGCTTTGTTTTGAATGCAGAAATGTTTTTCTTTATAAATTCCCTAACAGGCCCCTCATACAGTTCATCGAACAGCTGTTAAATAGTAGGCATGAAGAGATGACCATTATACATGAATTCAAGCTAACTTCTAAGAAAGTTATTTTAGTTGAGTATTAAGGGTCAGATGAACTGTATTGCTATAAAGAGTGGAACTTCAAAACATTTGGATGTACTCGTAGCTAGATTCGAAAGTTATAATAAAGAGATCGGGAACGATTCTTGAATTGGTAATGGTCTTTTGCCCACAAGCCATCGCGCACAGTTGCACAGTTGATGTGCCTCAGCTCTTCTCTAATTTCTGAGTCCTGCGCCAAATTTCACGAGGGCAAGCCGATTTGCTTTGCGTTCCACACATGACCTGCCGGGGTATGCCAGGATGTACCGGTGCTTTCAACAGTGAATTGAAATACACAACACCGTTTTTATTAAAATCAAAAAATAGCTGGAATCGGAATGTAAAATTTGAAGGCTGACCTTGCTGACGCAAATACTCTGATAAACTTTGAAGTGACCTTTCCATTTCGAATACTTAGATCGGCGTTTGTCTTTTGTTTCGATTGAGAGTAGATATCTTGCACGAAACTTTTCTGCTGCAATTAATAAAAAAACCCTTTTCATTAAGGGTCCAAAGTTGTACCCTCCAACTAAACATAAAAATTACCAAGCAAAGCCATAAATCAAGGTGCGAGAAAAATGCTTGGAATTTCACTTCTAGTGCTATGCCACACAGAACTTTTATCCTGAGAATCTATCTTATATCTATCTATATGATTTTCCAAATCAAAAGTGTGAAACTAAGCCGGTGTTGAAATTTCAATTGAAAAATTCATTAAACTTTACACACTTCCATTGCCATGCCTAACACGCTCATGTATCATTGACAGCAAGAAACAGCGCCGCGCGCGACACTTGCTGTAGTGGTTAGTGTTGCTGGGAGTTGAAATCCTTGCCAAGGCAAGCAGCAGTAAAAAGGCCCAAGCACCACATTCGGGGAGAGAAAGGAAAGGAAAAAAGAAATTATTTGTGAAAATGATTTTCCATCTCGGACCAGTGAGCAATTATCCTATGAATTGGAAATCTTTAACGCAAAAAGGGGGCTGATTACTGCAGCTCTGTATTCCTCTTGATGCAAATGACAAAAGGCCGACAAGGACGACGACGATGACAAATCCAATGGTGGTGATGACGGCAGTTACGCACATATATACAAGTTTGAAATCGAATTTGTATTTGTGCGTGTAACAGCCCTCGATGATGACAAAGATGATTGAAACTTACGATAACATTAATCGTCCTTTTATTCGTTTGTTCGTCCTTCTTTTGGCTGCTCTACACGATGCGAATGAACTACCGAAGGGAAAGAGACCTGCTGCGCTGATTATTGTATGTATGCCGTGCGGAGTAGTGCAAAAAAGGCTAACGAAACATGAAAATCAACTTTTATTCGCTGTGTCCTGTGTCCTAGCGTGTACACCGGTATCAGAGCGCGGGAATGACCTGAATTTCAATTAGGAAACATTTTTTATTCCTTTTCTATTTTTTACTCATCAGCAGAGAGTGAACGAGAAATATTTCTCCTCACCACAAGGATTCAATTCAAAAAAATCTGTAAAGCGAAATCCCAGCAATAGGAAACCGCCCGCTATAGATCCCTGCACCCTGTTTTTTGTTTTTCTGTGGGTGATGCGTGTGTGTGCATGAGTATAGTATTGATTGTTATGTGGGATTATCATTATGAACATTTGAGTGATTTTGAATTAATAAAAATTAAGGAAACAGTTGTAGTTCCTTTTTTAATTTCGAATGTCCTCTCGGCAATTATACTGCTGCTTGCTGTTCACTGGACTGATTGTAAACCGGATTTGCAACGCATTGTGAGAGAGTACAACGTTTACTGTGTCATTAAGATTTATTTTTATTTATACATAAAATTCTCTGGCGGAGGGTTTAACTAAATCGAGTGAAGTCCATTAAATAAGAGGGGGTGTCTGTCGGTTGCGCTAGTTAATAACAGCTGGCGAGGTGAAGATGTTCTTTACAGCCGCATTTAAGAATGTGAACCTCCATCCACCTCTGCAACTTTAGTGGAGAGCACTGGAAATTCGCTAACTCTGTTCAACTATAACCACTGTTATAGTTTGTTTACCCTAAACAGCTAAATGCAATACCTACTGACCTAAAGGTCAGTAGGTATTGCATTTATTCTTTGCATTTATTCATTCATTCAGAAAGATTCTAACATTTTTAGAAAGCGTCAGAAAAAGGCAATTTGGAAAATGTTGTCGCCGGAGTACTGGTCATCAAAAATTCACCAAAGTTAACTGATTGACGCACAGGCTGACGAAATGCGAAAAACGTATGAAAATAAAATTTTTGAGATTCGTCTAGGAACATTAAAGTCTGGTGTTGTTTTCTCTTTAAAAAAAAGGTTGGCGCCAACAGCACACAGAGGGAAGGCCTACGGCCTATGTTCTCAGTACCATTCGTATTGTGCGTGTTAATTTTTTTTACATGATTGGAGGAGGAACCTATAGTTTTATTGCCGAATTGAAAAGCATCTCATAACAATTATACCCACTCTCGAAGATTAGTCAGATATTCGCCAGCGGCGAGGCCATGAATAAATGGTTTGGTATTATTGCTGGGACTCGAACCTGTTCCATGCTCTTCAGTATCCTACGCAGTTTAATATTCAATACACTAACTAACTAAGTGATCGAGTTTCTTCAATTACTCTCTCACTGCTCTCTCTCTCTCTCTCTCTCTCCCTCTCTCTCTCTCTCTCTCTCTCTCTCTCTCTCTCTCTCTCTCTCTCTTGAGTCATTTTTCGAATGATGAGTCCACCATTCTACGTTGCAACTTTGCAAAAAAAAAATAAATAGTGATCAAAAATTCGAAACAACTGATGACCTCTTCTCGCGATTCATAAGGTTCGAACTGGAAGTTATTATGGTTTTTCGTATTATAAAAAAAATATTTTAAATTTGCTTTAAATTGTGTCAAATGCAAAAACCATTTTCCAATTATATATCTCAAGCTTAATTTTTTGACTTTTAATCATAATGCTAGTATGAACCAACATTCTAACATTCTTTCTTTCAGTTATAGCGAAATTTATGAAACGGAACTTATTTCAATTCACATGATTTACTCGACAACCGAATAATAATAATGTTAATTTTAACACTGTTACAATTTTAACACTTTTCACAATAATGTATTGTAACATAATGTAGCATAATAACTACGCCCTCGAACAGGCAACAAATTCCGAAGTGTCTTTTCATTTGAGGTTCGTGTCTGAAATTAGTCACCACAGCTCGGATAATATCACGGATAAAAGAGAACAAGAGAGAATTATAACTGCACGAAATGATTGTCATCTTGGAATTATTACATCAGAATTTTTCTTGTTCCAGTGGTCGAAGAATTTGCTAGAAGTTTCTGGCTATCAGAAACTTCTGCTATATAAGGACAGATGGCGATCAAAAAGGGGCAGTTGGTTTAGAACCGTGGCGAAGAGATTGGAAAAGTGATAATGGGCGAAGTTGTAATTTGGTGATAAATTGAAAGTTGAGAGTGAACAAGAAAAATTAATTAGTTTGGATTTGTGAATTAAGTAATTGAAAGGAGATAAAGTGATTTGAGAGGAAAGAGACCTTGTAAGAAAAGAATTTGCGAAGAATAGTATAGTGTGAACTTGAATTGTTCTATAGACTAGAAAATAAAGAAATAAATTTCACAGAATATCGTTTTATCTACTCGAGCCGTAGCTTGCATATTACAGTATCATAGTTGGATAGTAGTTTGGCAGAATTATTTTACATTTTCATGCTGAAACTAACTTTTATGCTGCATTTAATTTTTTATTTATATAAAATGTTCAATAAATGAAATTAAATGCTCAATATGTATTAAGAGAGCTATATTATTCTCCCGTTTTTTAGGTTAACTTCATCGCATGTGTTTTCATACTTACGAGTAGTACACAGTTTTGTAGAGCTCCACTTTGAATCTGAAATTACTTTTATTGTCTGTGATACGACACGATATCTTTTCATATCGACCAGAAGAACAGGACTTTCTGATGGAAAAGACTAAACAGTCGAATTTGTCAAAAGGTAAAAATAAGTTTTAAAGGCAATTTTTATTTGTAATGTGCGAACTGTCAATTCGTAGTTGAAGAAACTCGATCGAGTTTTTCAGCGTCTATTATCGCTGCGGTTTTTAAACGGAGATCTTGCTTTCTTGTCACCATGAAATTTAAAAACTTTCAAAACTTTACTTAAGAGAATGTTGTTTAGAGGAGAATGTCAAGATTCCATACAAGGTTTGGCTCAACATTATTATTAATTTTTTTTTTTTTTTTATATAATTTGCGCGCGCCAAATGGGATATGAATACCATTAAATTATTTCAGGGCACGGGCGTTTGTAGAGAGTTGAGAGAGAGAGAAAGAAAGATTGGTGTAGTGGGTTTGAAACTTAGGTGGTATTAAGTTTCAGTAAAGTCCAAGGGTGTCGTCCAGATAACTGGGGAGCTTGTTTGATTTGCTTTTTGTCGTTGCTCATGATTCATAGTATTTTTTTCCCTCTACCTGAGTCATCATCACGATCAAGTTGCATTTTCAGCCATATGACCACTCTACTGCCAGTGTTATGCCTTCGCAGTAGAGTTGACTAAGCTTTCGCAATTGATCGACTTTTTTATTTATTTCAGACGAAATAAATAGATGATTGTTGAGATCAGGGTTTGAACCGTGAACCAAGAGCGTGACAAGCGTTGATGTTACCACTACACCACGGTCTTCGGAACATCTGCCATGATAATATCTACAGTTTAGGCATATGTCTGCCATCAGTCTTCGATATACTAACGCTTGCCGATTGGAAGTTAGTGCGGCTTTTTCTATTAAGCGAATTGCTCGTCTCTGTACGCTGTCAAGCAGATGAAAAAATGTTTTGAGACCGAACTCCAAACGTGAGAACAGTACTTAAGTCTTAGTCTAACTTGTTATTTGTATAGTAAAAGGAGCTGTTGTGCTGTAAAATGTCTCTTTGCTCTAAATATGTAGCACAATTTCATAGATGCCGATTTTTGCAATGTTGGATATGCGGTCGTGCCATGTTACACCAGAGTTGACTGTGACGCCAAGAAGATGCATGGTTTCCTTGGGATGGATAATTTGGTCATTCATTTGAAGCTATGGTACAGTAGAAGAATTTTTCTGGAAAAAGCGGTAAATCGGGTTTTCTTCGAGTAGGTGCGTCCGCCGATAGCAAGAACTATCATCAGTCGTAATAGGATCCTCGTTACTAGGCAGAGATGTCATCAAAGTGTTTAGAACATGAAAATTAATTCCAAAGTGTATAGGCGGTTAATCAGTTTTAAGTTTAGAACAGTTGCGATCAAAAAACCTTTTGCAGACCAATATGAAAATAACTTCTACTGAGAGGCAGAAAGAGGCGGTAATAACGAATCACATTTGGTATCCCACGATTCGCAGGGTGAATCAAGACATAACAGAGCCCTTAATATGTATATTTCAATATCTGTTCTTGACATCAAAGCCATATATATCGCTCGTAACGTAAATTGTTGCATTTAATTACATTCGACAGTTTGTAATGACTAGTCAGTTTGTCATTTATCCCCTCTCCCTGGATTTATTACCAAATTAGGTGAATAATTTTTTCCCTCGTCCTGTAATACAGACATTAAATTTGTTTGAGCATTTATTGTACCTAATTGTTATCGCTTATTGTTCAGTTAAAAGTGGCAAGAGGGCAGTTAAATGTCATGTGCACACTACCACTGCTGCAGGAACATCGTGTGCATGGAAAACATGACGGTATTGTTTTTATGGTGACGGTGACTGACATATAATGATAAATTAGCTTGTTTAATCGAAGGATTTACAAAAAAAAAAAAAAAAAAAAAAAAAACACCCAAATGTGTACTCGTTTATGTTGAATGGTTTTTTCTTCCTCTAAGTTCTATTAATATGTCTATCGGCGTCGTCGGCGGTGGTAGCTTGTTTCCAGATCAATGAATTGACATTCGGCACGTGTTGTAAGTTAAATTTTCTAAGCCTTTACCTACTTCTTGGGCATCAGTTCCTTCCTTTTTTTCATCATCGTCGCTTAGAAGATGTACATATACGATGGCGTTGCAATACTTCGCCTGTCCTCGACAGATGAGAAGGAGAGCAACAGAAGCAGGCGCCTTTGCAAAATTGCGGATGGAAACAATAAGAAATATTTCCAGAACTTTAATTGGTAACAAGGACCACGACGACGATGATGTGATGATGGTGGGCTCATATTAAGGCATATTACTGCCAATTGAAAGGTTCTATTGTTGAAGGAGAGTTGTTATTGAGTAGAAAAGGAACCAGAGGAGAAAGCGAAAAAATGCACAAATTTGTGTTAAATTTGAATAGCCACAGAGTGTGTGAAGTGTGTGCGAGATTGAAATCAATCACAGAAAGAGACTTTGTATTGGAATAATGGAATCCCAGTTTTCCATTCACGGGGGTTGAGCCACGTAATTAAATCGAACTGAGCACATGGTGTGATTGTGTACAATTTTTTTCCTTTTCTTATATTGGTGTGTTTTTAAAAAAGAATCCTTTTCTGTGGTCTCAAAAGCAATTATAGCGAGTATTAAGAATGAATAAGGCGTGAAAATTAGGTTTTCGATTGAATTAAATAGGCTTGTCTTGGGATAGATTGCCCTCGGCATTTGAAGGTAGCTATGCTTAGGGAAATTTAGAAGTGGTAGTATTGAAAGGTGACGTTAAAAATGAAATACAGTTTACAGAACTAGAACTACGAGGAAAAAAACGAAAAGGAAGACATCGATTCTAGGACATTCTTTTTCAAGGCAAACAATACAATAGGGGATAACAATATAACATAATAGAAGCGTAAAAATTGCTGCCAATAGTTATTTCTGAACAACTTCATAATTTTTCCAGAAAATCTTGCCAATAGTTATTTCTGAAGAACTTTATAATTTTTCCCAGAAAATCGTATAAGCCTTAGATAGCAAGATGGAGGGCGGGTGGCATTACCTCTTGAGCGGAAAGTTGTGCATACATAGGTTCAAGTTTCAGCAAGAGGCGATCATTTGTCTTTAAAATAAAAAATGCTCCTGGTCATGACCACACTGCCACCTAAGAAGGAGCAAGTCAGAGAGACGAATAAAATCGAATAGAAGTGGCACACAGATCTATCTGCATAAAATACTTTATCTATCGAAGCACGGAAAAGCTATACATATGACGGTAGGGTTTGAGTTGTGCCTACGAGAAGACGTTTGAGAAATACTTGGAGAAGAGTATACAAGAGAAGTGATCGGAAAGATCCTGACACTCGACTAAAATACGTAAATAAAAACTCGAAGCATTTTTGTAGGGTTCGTAAATGCGTGGGAGTCGTGGCGTAGTGGTTAGTGTGCCGGATCACTACCCAAGAGGTTCGAAGTTCGAATCCCAGAAAACACCAAAAAGTTTTTTTCACGATCCCACCTTTCGCGAACGTCTGACAAACATCCGAGAGTATTGTTGTCACGAGAAAGCTTCTCAAAACAAATTGCCGTTCGGATACGGCACTAAACTGTAAACTTCCATTCATGTGAAAAATATAACGCACACAACACTAGTGGTTGCGAGAAGCTAGGCCCTGGCACTTAAAGAGCTGTTGCGCCAAATATTTATTTATTTTATTTTCGTAAATGCTTGAAATAATTCCTATGTGAATATACAAACTTACAAACTTACAGGCAAAACTTCAGATTGAGGTGAGAACATATAATTAGATTGGTATCGTCTATTAAGAAGGCCTAGAATAATTTTATTCAATCGAGATCCTAGCTACAAGTTGATGTAGATGAAAAATGCCGTGCCCAATTATTTATTTATTCAGCTTTTACTTGCATCTATGTATAAGGGCAAGTATTGGTTTCCAGAAAATTTTCGATCTCAAGATTTTGATCAAACGTGATATTACTATGATAGAGAAACTCAATAAAGTGGGTCTCTCAATTCTCTTTGACTGTAAGTCTTTCAATCTGTCTGCCTGTCCGACTGCAGCCTAAAGGGCTGTCCAGATTTTCTTCAAACTCCGCATCTGGGGTCTGTGGGGTCACAATTCGAGGCGAAATCTGTATTTTCATTCCAACCTCAAAATTAACGATACTTTACAAATGACCGATTTTGAAAAACAAATCGATTTTCTCGAAAACGGCATCCCAAGTTTTGGAAAATTGTCAAACTATATTTTTTTTTTTATTTTAATGGATTTAAAAAAAAAATCAAATCTGAGTTTTTGCAGATAAGCAACATAGAGGTGTAAGTACGTGCGACCAGTCGTGCACTTTAAATTGTTCAGAATGTAGTGCCATCGAATTTCTTTTGCAAAAACTTATTGTTGGGGATTTAGCTAATGAATTTACCCAGACTCGACGTGCTTGGACCACTAAGTGGAGACTCAGATTCGAGACCCACAAACACCAACAGCGTTTTCTCACTTGAAAATGGAATACTCTCAGAAGTTAGTAGGTAAATGCAATGATTGAGGGGAGAATGTACATAATTATATATTTTACTGAAGCACTGATTGTGACAGAAGCGATAAGAAAAGAAGAAGCAGTAAGAATATAGACTCCGCTGTATTTCTTTATATTTTTACCTTAAACGCAAGGTTTTGGATCCTATCCAGGTGGGAGGTCAAGCTTAGAACGAATATAAATGATCGTTTAAGAAAACCTGGCTAGCATTGAGATTTCGAAGCATTCAATTCCAGTCCATTGCTTGCACCCCATTTTATTATGCTTACAAGATAGAGGTTTGATTAGCTTAAAATACGTTGCCATTCCATATCCACGGCCGAAAAGCGGGGAATGAGAGAGATATGAAAAACTGAGAGTCAGCGAACAAATGTGTTGGATTAGAGGTGGCAGATGTCTTGTCTCTACATGTACATACTTAAATACTAAAGGAAAATCTATTCGTCCGTCTTTTCACCTGTCGTCCTCTCAAAATACAAAAAGTGCTGGACCGATTTTGATGCGGCATCATAAAAGCACTACATTCAATTCGAATTTAGTTTCTTTGGATTAATACGGCAAGCAAAGGGCCAGCAATAGACCAAGAGTGTATGCATTTATAAGGATGAGAGATAAAAAACAAACCCAGGATGATCATAAATGTATACCATTCTGCATATGCCAGAATTCTGATTCTAACTCAAAGAAAAAAGAAACTGAATTCCTGCTGATGGAACACTTGTATAGAGACTTATCCGTAGACGTTAGGCGCTTTGTGGATAAAGAGAAATAAGAATACCCTCAGCTTGTAAAAGTGACAATATGCGTTCTAATCTTATTCATGAAAAATTGATTATGTCTCTATTAAATATATGTACAAACAAATGATTCAACTTTTTTTTATAATCTGCGCGCCCCGAAGGGGATATGAAGACCTTTAAACTGTTTCAGGGCGTTAGGAAAAGGGGGAACGCACTTTGAAAACTCTGTCCATGTGTAGTCATCCATCGTTCGTAAACTAAACTAGGCAATGACTGATCACTAGTTTCTCGTATTTTTACTTCCACCTATAAGGGAGCATTGGTTTAATGAAAATTATCGATCAGAGATTTTGATCAAACTTGATATTACTATGATAGAGAAATTGAATAAAGTGGGTGTCTCAATTCTGTCTGTCTGTACGGATTTTCTTCAAACTTCATATCTGGGGTCTGTGATGTTACGATTCGATTTTCTCAAAAACGGCTCTAAAGATTTTGATCAAATTCGATATTTTAGTTACATCTTGATGTCTTATTTCTGGTTGTCACTCATAATTGGTACTCAGTCCTGATCTGACTGCTTAGTAGTCTCACGATATTCGGTAATTCGGGAATGGTACTACCTTGTTCTTGGTCGGTACTGATTTTTCGGGATACCTAAGCCTTCCCTTGGCGGAAAAGTCTTAAGTGCTGCAACACTTGTTGGCGAAACTAATGGTAACAAACTGGCGTGGCACCGATGTATTTTCCTTGAGGAAAATTCGGAATTCTATCAAGTTCTGGGTGGAGCTCACATTTCACTATACCGAACTCTGCTACACACGGATAATAGACAGCGTGTGTAGTTACATACAACACTCGATTTTTATTAACAGAAAGAAGATTGTTAGATAAAAATAAAGACCACGACTGGGTCACATGTACTTTCTCCATAAGCGTTGTTGGTTCATTGTTAAGATTTAAAAAAAATTAGCGGAAAAGTACTGGCAGGCTAGAACGAAAATTCTGATTTCGCCTCTCGGCATTACTCCACAGACCCCATATTAAGTTTGAAAATTCGTCAAGTCGTTTAAGTTGCAGCCCGATATACAGACAGATTAAATGGAGAGACCTACTTTTTCGAGTTTCTCTATCATAGTAATGCCAAGATTGATCAAAATCTGGAGATCGAAAATGTTCACGAAAACAATAAAACAATACTTACCCTTTAGCAACTAGAAAGATGAATTCGAAGATTAGGAGAAAATCTTCTAAAATGTTAGTTTTCTTATCAATAATAATGATAATAGCATAGTATTTAATGCAAGATCTGTGATAGGCAATGACGAGAACACCCAGGTTAATGCCCCCATGGCAGATCATGACAACGATGACGATGATTGTAACATCACAGCATAGACTTTGCATTATTACGCTGCCTTTTCAAATGCTCGAACTGGCTATTAATGCCAAGAGAAGGGGTACCGAAAAACTATGCGATAATTATATATCTAATAAATAGCCCATGAGGAGTTTGTATGCGAGTATTTTATTGAAAAATTCTTAACAGTTGCTATGAATACTTAACTTTTAACAAAGCTCACTGTCACAATTTCTAAAACAATAAAAAGTTAAATTATAGAAAATATTGAAACTGCTAAGACCAACTAATAACACCAACTATGGAAAATTTCTTTTAAGGATTATATGATAGAACTTTGAAAATCAAATATTAAAAGTGATCCTTTTAACGACAACTAGAAGTCCCATTGAAAGCGGCCTAAAAAATGCAAGAAAGTAAGTAGCTAGTCCTAAAACAAAAAGATACACTTTCTGATATGCCATGAATAGCTAAGAATCGCATTCAAAATCAGGGTCCGACACAAACAAAAATTGAGCCAATAGTCGTCTGCTGAATGCGGGCGACCCGATTAGTGACCCGCAACGTACATACTTAGATGAAGATTGGACGTACACCCGCTGCGTGCATCCAAAGGCCCACCTTTGACTGGATTTCCCATTTTTTTACTTAAGGTTCTGTTGCAGACGTAGAAGGCAATACATGGTTCCTTGACCTGCCATTCTATGTTTAGTTCCTAACAAGATATCTAGCACTTGGGGATACTGAGATTGGTTCACCATTCAGCCAGTATTACAGTTAAGTTTCAACTAGATTAACAAGTCAAGTCTTGGACTGTACGTTGTTACTTTTTAATTTTTTTGGTTTTGCGTTGGAAGGTGAAAAACACAACAGAGACCACACGCGTGCTCAGTGATTGTGTGGTTTGTCTATAATTTGGTTTGTTTATATTTTGTTAAACTTTCTAAAACAAAGCAATTTACTGAGAAAAACTTCCTTGAAAATTTATCACTGTACTGAAAAATGTAAAATTCCTCAATTTTTAAATTGTCTTCTACTTGAAAAAAAAAAAAAACGATCTGGCATCACTCGCTTAAAAAACGTTAAGTGATGTTAAGTGGATTTCCAGCCCTGCTATGAAATCCACTTTTTTTATAAATATTAATTCACCTCTATGAGTAATCTCTTTCGAGCTAGGTAATTTCGCGAGTTGCCAAGGTTGGAAAACGAGAGAAGAGATAGGAACGAATTTTTGGGGTTGCGTTTGGAAAAAATCAGATTTTATTAATTTTTCTTAATACCCCACGGGCATTAATCTAGCGCTGGCCGCATCAAGATGCTTTCTTTATTTGAAAAAAAAAGTTGCTGTCTCCTGTTGGTCTTGTAGTTAAGCCTACAACCTTCTGTGCAACAGGACAACACACTACATACTAGAGAATAGTACATACCGCCATGTTTCCTAACGTCCACACGTAACGTACATTTTCTCAGCTTTCACAAATGATTAAATACATTGCATTCGACCACGTTAAGGTTTGTGTTTAAAGGGAATGTGCTTCGACTAATTTTCAACAGAACCGGCTACTAATCTCTTAGATAGATGCGCTATTTGCTTCCGCCGGAGAATACATTAAGAGGCGGTTGGACTGGCTTGAAAATCAATATTTTTATTCCCATTGGAGATCATCCAAAATCAACTGTCAAAGACTGGCACTATGCCAAGCTATCAAAAATACAGCACCTAATCCAGTTGCTACTCCTAATTCTTACGTCTAGTAAGACCACTAAACTTACCCTTAGCCGATGGTAAAACAAGCTTTTATTATTTCCAGTCTTGTGTAAAAAAAAATCTTTAAAACTTCTGTTTTTTTTTTTTTTTTGTCGACAATAAACAGATCCAACAGAAAATAGAAACTATTTTTATTTCATAAATTTTTCATCAATTTTTAAGCCTTCACTTGCTAATTACAAATTTGCCGGCGGTAATTCCACTTGCAACTATCTAAACACCGTTGCCACACGCGTATAAGTCCTCCAAAACAAAAGGATTAATCAAAAAAAAAATTCGACACCAAATAGTTACAAAGACTATTCTGTAAGGACCGGGTCACGCACTAAGAACGACACAACGACTTTTTCAAAAATCAGCTTCAGTGAATTTAGTACAACTCTCGTCTTCATACATATGTATGTGCGTTTATTTACGCAAAAAAAACTGCCAAACAAAATTCAAATGTTGGTATCGTTATACACTGTGTATGGGTTCACTCGGTACAAGATTCACGTCGCACTGTTAGCTGTTTGCCTTCTATACTGAAAATGCATAAATAAATAAATATTCATAAAAATATATACACCTACGATGAGTGTGTGCGTTTATTAATTTATGAGGAGCGCAGAGTAACAAAACAAACGATAACCAAACCAACAACAACAGCAGAAACGAAACAAAACTCAAATCCAGAAATGACTGAAACAAAACAGAACACAAATCCGAAGACTAGCCGTCAAAAGCTACTTGTTTCTGCCACTGTGCTGTACAATTATCAGTAAAAAAAATTTTTATTTTTTTTTTCATAAACAACAGTAGAAGTGGCGAAATTTGGAAGAACTACGACGACGATAACGACTACGAAGGCGAACGAATTTTTGAGAAATTTATGAATGCAACCCTCGAAGTAGCACACCCTAACATCAACTAAACATGCAGCCAAGAGGCCCCAACTGTGGCGATAGTGTTTCACTGTATGTGTTTCGATTTTTTTTTCGTGGGAGAGGTTTAGTAAGCCTTTAGTTGACGAACTTGAGGACACCTGCCTGCCTACCACATAAAACTCAGCAAAGAAAACGACCACAAAAAGAAACTAAAAAAAATATAAATGAAGATGAAAAAAAAATTGTAGAAAAAATGGAAGAAACTGGTCTTTGGACAGTGAACCCTCCTACTAAAGTTAATTCTACCCGGGTGTGTGTATCGGAATGGTAGGGGGAGAAAGAGACGGCCACAGAGAGATAGGTAAAGTTTTTGATTAAGTAATAAAAGTAGGTAAGGTAGTAAGAATAGGAGTAAAAAAAATTAATTCATGGGGCTTCCAGTGGGTTGGATTGAATTTGTGGGTAGATTGTTGACTTTTCTTGTGTTTAAACCAGGAAGTCAACATATTTTTAGATTTGACAGGTAACACGTGTTGTTGGCATTGAAAGAGATCGATCTGCATGCGAAAGGATGAGGGTTAGAATAATGTCGATGTCCTTTATTGAGTTTTTGAAATTAAAGGGGCTGAAGTTTTTACGATTGAGGTTGTTTAATGTTTTTGACAAGCTTTTGAAAATTGTACGGGGTCAAAAGTATTTGTAAACAGAGGCATATCTGCTAGAGTCTTTCGAGTTCTTGACATTTAGGAATCGCTTACATTTAGATTTAAAACAAATGAATGATGGGTAGTTAACTGGAATGTTTTACAAAATATTGACATTGCAACCTTTGTCCCTTAAAGGGAAAATATAAGTTTCCATTTCTAATATTTTACGGCTATAGATAGAAACTTCGTAAATTCACTTAGGAACAATTTACAGGACAGCAGTTCTTAGTTTTCATTTTAATGTTAAACGTATGGACTCTGGGCATTAGAGGTTTACTAATGAAATGTTTTTGACCAACAGAATGTTTGGCTTTCATGCCAAAATAATGATAATATTTATTTATAATATATTAACTATTTTTATAGAAAAGTTTTTTTAGGGAGTATCTAAAAATATTTTTCATATACATACCTAGGTATGTATTGAGACATGAAATAAGTGCCAAATTTTGGACACATGATAATCACAATATTCACTTTTAATGGATATGCTATTCTTCATCTATCACCATTTGTAAGCTATATATACATGTAGATGCGCGAATATGGTACGGTTGCTAGTTTCGTTACACAAATCTTTTGATTTTCTTGCAATTTCAAAAGTTGTATTAAATATAAGGATAGTTAAGTGTGCGATCACTGAGCAGGAGGTTTAAGGTTCGAATCCAAGAAAACAAACAAAAACAAATTTTCTCACTGACTCACCTCTCCCGAACGTCTGACAAACATCCAAGAGTAAAAATTGTCATCGGAAGCTTCTCTTAATCGAACAAATTGAAGTTTGGAAACGGCATAAGACTGTAGGTCCCAACCATTCGTGCGGCGCACAACACGAGTGGCTGCGAGAAGTTAGGCCAGGCCCTGTATTGGGCTGTTATCATCTGATCATAATCATTAAAGTAGGTCCACCAAAACTAGGAACACGTACAGGTTTTTTTTCCTCATTCACAGAATGCTTTGAGAGAGCAATTTTGTATGAGCTTCATTTTTTTAAGCCTAAAGGTTTCGGCTAATGAAACATACATAATTATTTAATTTCTCCTATTATTCCCTCAATAACAATACGTTTTTCTTTGGAAGAAATGCAATACTTACAAGCTTGCTAATCAGATATTTGTTAGTTTGACAAGCTTAGCAATTAGACTCATTGGAGCCTGCATTATAATTAAACCATTTTAATATACAATTTTATAGTATCTCTTTCATACGATTCCTCCCTCTCTGCAGTAGCACGTTTGTATTGTGTCTCTGATCTTTGATCCTAAGTTAGTAATTAAGTAAGCTGATTTCGATTGTGTCCAATTAGGGAGCGTGTAAATAAAAAAGTGTTCGCTAGCTGGTTCTTAAACAGATAATACCTTGGATAGTGTCTATAAATGTGAAATGAAACTTGGTTTAAAAATTTTAAGAAATACCTGTCTGCCATTTTCCAGTATGTACCCATGTAGCCCATAAGATACCACTACATCTTTTTATACGCTCCGTGAAGTAGTCATGATTACGTTCACGAGCTTGGCAGGTTTAATTTACAGAAATCAGAGTTTTGACCAACGTAGATAATAGATTTTGTTACTATAGATTTTCTTTTTTTAGCACTACAATCCAAATAAAGAATCTAACATTTTCTCATGATTTTCTTTCAACTCATGCTGACATCATAATTGAAATTTAGCTAAAATCTCTTAAGCGCCAAAAACATTGTAATGTAATAATATGATATTTTTGAAAATTTGTAAGAAGCCATTTTTAAAAATTTCGATAAAAAGTATTAAATTAATAATAAATACAAATAAAATTCTTTACTTCAATTACAGCATTAGCATCACTCACAAAAGAGCTTAGTACCTCTCTGAGAGCTGCGTGACTGTAAATCCAAAAGGGATAAAAACATCATGATGAAGCCCCACTCGAGTAGGAATGTACGAGTATTATAATATGTGCACACGATGGGTCCCATTGTACAAAAAAAAAAAAAAGCAGTAGCAGCCACAAGCAAATTTCTTCTCCCCTTTTCGAACGCACACACCGCTAGCAGTTGAAGCTTTCTCTGTGTGTGGTACCCATTTTTAAAATATTTTGTTTTTGTATTTATTTATTATTTGTGTTTTTTTTTTTTGGATTTACTTTTATTAATTTCTCACAAACTGGGGCTGCGAAAATGTGTCCCTATATCACATACAAACAGAATTCCAACACACCCAAAGCAGCAACCATTTAAACTTGGTACTGTACTCGGTCTTCAGTATTCTCCTTACAAAAGATTTTACTACACACACAGTGATGCCACTAGAGGTACATTTAAGGGGAGGCAAGTCAACTTATTTTGTACTTATCTCTTCTTATCTCCAAGAAATATTTTCTTTTTAAAGCTGCTTGTTTGGGGACTAGGCAACCATTGTCGAATGAGTGGTGGAAAGGCGTTTAGTGTAGTACTGTGTATGCCCATTGTACTCAGAGTACGCATATTTGTTGTTGGGGATTTCGTTCATGCACCTCTTTTTCTCCTGGTCGCTTTCTACTGCTACTGAGGAGGATAAAAGTCAGTCATGCTGTTGCATTGTTTTCGCCATTTTCATTGAAACACTTTTGTGTCTAGTGGAAATTTTCTGACTGAGATAATTTTTTTCTTGTAGATAACGTTTACAGTGTGTGAGAAAACTAATGCACACGCAAAGATTTAGAATTCTAGGACTGGGTTTAAATATGGGGCCTAAATATGACGTTAGCGAGACCCGATGTTCCACAAATGAGCAAAGAGTAGACTCTAATTGTCAAAATCAGGATAAAACGTGCAAAACGAGCAAGTCAATTTCTGATTTGAACCAACCCAAACAATTTTGACAAGTACCAGCCAGGTCTCGCATTATTTCACGTCTTAGTGTCTGTTTGTTCTAATACGCTTTGTTCAAGAACCGCTGATTTTTTAACTTTTTTGTTTAACAAATTTTATCAGAAAACAATACATTGGTATTCGAGTTTCTTATGATAACTATGTCAAATGATAGGGTGAACAAATTTTTTTTTGTGGGTACATTTGGTATGTCCCCAAACCCACCCTAACAAAAATTATTTCTTCATTGATTTCAGATTTATGATGTATTTGAAAACGGCGCAAGCAATTTAAATGTTAAGTAAACAAATTTTCTGGACTTTTTAGATGAAGGTTCATCATATCACGACAAGGATATCGAAGGAAACATAGTAAGAGTCACAGTAAGTGTTGAAAATTTAGAAAGATGACGATCAAAACTCTGTTGCCTAGCATGTTCCATTCAACCATGCGGATGACGACAAACATTTCCAATTCGACAATCACCACCGCTTATGATAACTTTTATAGAGACAAGTTATACAGAACCTTGTTTAGTTTTGACATCTCAATCATTTTTGCCAACCACTATTTCTTTCTTCTAAGAAGGCAATTGTGTAGCAAAGCCCTCTCACGGACAACTAAAGTGACTTTATATAAGACCCTCATCGTCCTAGTCAAATGCGGATGAAAACATCCTTGGTTGTTTTGAAAGAAAAATTCTCCGAGCGATTTTTGTCCCGTTCGCATCTACTGGGAATGGAGACAACAATCAACTATACCGGTTGTACAGCGAAATAGACATAGTCACCTAAGGTGGCTAGAGCATGTAACAAGTTCATAATTCTATTCGTTGGAAGACATAGTCTAGGTATTTGAGATATGTATTATAGTTTGTAAACCTCTATTGAATTCCACCAGTTCGCACCAACAAAACACTCCAAAGAACATCACTGATCACCACCAGTAAAAGTAGTGGCGACAGTATATAGCCTTGTTGGACACTGCTTCGAATCTCAAATTCATTCCAGCCATTCGTACTGCAGCCAGCGACGATTCGAAACGCTGCAGCGTTGCCATATTATACGACTGTTAAGCCTCTAAAACGCCATACGATTTTTCACCAAAAATTTGTCAAATTTTATGACTTTCTAAATTACTTATTTAGTTTTTTGAAATGAGTATTTATTTCACTTTTCCAATGAAAAACGTTTTCTCAACTTCCTACTATAGTTACTGCAAAATATCGCCTCAATAAAATACATATACAGACGTTCGCATTTACGTAAACGAGGCACGAAAGAACCACTAGACATATTCTCTATAGAAATAGAAAACAATAAAAGCAATAAGGACATACATATACAAAATCGACCATCTACTGCACTGCACAAATTTTTTTGAACAACCTTACCAGAAAATAAACATCCCACAATGCACAAGCTGCCAAAAATACGGACATACATACCTTATGTTGTATTAGATAACCATATATATCTAATACCCGGTCTGCGATCTTCATGGTGTGTGACATCAGCTTGACAAAACGGTAGTTATCACGGGGAAACTGTTCGCTTAGAAGTTTTTCACAATACTGTCCCATCTGAGGAGAATTTTGTCGTCTTCCACAAGAAGCTGGCCTTGAGCATTGTTAATGAACTTTGGGGAACGAACCTCCTGGGCGGCTATTTTGAAGATAGTTGTTCCTTTATTCAAGTTGGTTTGTCGAAGCTCCTGGATAGCCTGGTTCCTATCAGACGCCGAAGACTATATTTCCTCCAACTCCCGATAGAGGCCTTCCATACTTTTTGCTTGAAATTGGACGCACCTCTACTTCGCGAGACATTTGCAACATCTGTATATCACTTCAAGGCGAGCTTTCTCATCGCTATTAGTAGAGGAGCACTTTGACCAAGTCTTGAAAGCCGTTTTCTTTTCCCATATCACTACTTTAGCTTCATCTGTTCACCACCATGTTTCTTTGGCGTGTTGGCAGAAGCCTTTCGACGTTTCAAGCAGTGATTTGGGTCTAAGCAATATCGCCGTAGGGAATCTCGCATATCTTGTGCTCTGCACTCTTCATCACCGACCTCATCGATGATGATAAAGAGGTAATTTGTCATGCTGGTAATAAAAGTTTCTCCTTTTCCTTTGTTTAGCTTGATTTTCTCAGCCACCTTTGTTTGCTTATTTGTTTTCTTCCTCGTCCCCATAAAAATGTCTATCAGGAGGAGATGGTGTTGTTGGGCGATCGCCTCTCCCAAGATCACTTGGCAATTTTTAACCCGGGGCTTCATGAACCTGGTTACCAAATGGTAGTCAATCACACTTTGCTCATTCCCATAGTTTTTTCTGATTGGTGGCGATTGCATTTGGAGTTTTTTGACACTTTTCATGGTTTTCCAGAGCGAATAATTTGTAAATTTTTCGGCTGTTAAGCCTTCAAGATAAGCAGAGGCCTCGCGGTTCTTTATATATTGAACCGCTTTTCTAAGTTTTTTATATAAGTAGTTTGCGGCATTCTGAATAGCTTCAATAAATTTACCAAGTTCTACTTCTATCTCGAATGGTGTTTTTAGCGACTCATTTAAGATAATATTTTCTTCATTTCTAAAGTCCCAGTTTGTTTTGTTGTTAGTTAATCTAGACACACTTTCTACTTTCATTAGCCAGTCACTTATTGTCAAAATTGCCGGTGAGTGATCTGAGGAGAGATCAAAGCTTTCCTTTTGTTACGAAGAAGTCTATTAGGTCAGGTGTTTTTGCTGCATCGGAGGGCCAATTCGTCGGTTTCCCTTTCGAATAGAAATCAACCCCAAATTGCATACAGACTTCGTACAGAAGTCTGCCTTTCGGTGAATTGTATCTCGAACCCCAAAAGGTGTGTTTTGCATTAAAATCACCATCAATAATGAAGTTCGTTCCAGGCGAGGTGAAGAGACCTACAAAGTCGTTACTTTTAAACGTGCATCGCGGGGGACAATACATGGACGCGATATTGAAATATAAGTTCTTGTTTTTAACACGAACTGAAGTTGCTTGCATTGTATTGAGTTCAGTCGTAGTATTCATGCAGTCTTTGCTAGATAAATAGGATTCGCCCCTGTCTCTTCCGGAACGATGGTATGCGTAATACGCACGAAATCCTCTTATTTTTACTTGAGATTCCTTTGTAAGGTGGGTTTTAGAGATGTAGCATATGTCAATGTTGTTGTTCCGCAAGAATACCTCTAGTTCTAGTTTTGTTAGAGGCCGTTTGCGGTTCATGTTAATATTTTTAGTAAGTGAGAAAGTGTACTCTCTCTATAGTAGGTAGAGGACAAAATTGTTGCTTTACAGATCTATGATGCAGCCAGTATTGTAATACATACATGGTGGGACAATAAAAGCTATGCGAAGTGTCATCTCGGAAACGGTTAGAGATAGCTACAGTTTGGGGTGTACGTGGGCCTCGACCAACAAACCTCTTTAGTTAGCCCCTTCCTTAGCCAACTGATTCCAGTTGCGCAATCAAAGTTGGTTGAATTCTCCTTCTACTTGTTCCCGCCACCTATGGTCAAGGCGGCTGTAATCGCAGCGTCCTCGCTAGGCAGAACATAATGGACAAATAAATATCCTTTGAGCGTATGGTGTGTGTGTGAGATTTTATTTACTGAAAATAATAAGTGTGATACAAAATTCAGATAATACATGTTGGAAATTACTCACATTCCTAATGAAATCCGCCTTACATAAACGAGTTTACGACGATTATAAACGGTCATTAAAAAGTAAAAAACAACTCTCTCAGTTAAGTAGGTAGGTAGGATTGCGCTTACAAAAATCAACCACCACGAGGCCGGAAAAGAAAACGAAAAGCGAGACAAACATAGTGCAACATATTCAGACCATAGAATTGTCGTGCACTTTAAGGCTATGATCATACTTATTGACTACAAATTAAAATATTAATTATTAAATAAATTGTGGCTCGATGACATCCCGGGGCCGGTCTGAACTTCTACGGTGAAGACTTAACATCTAAAACAGCGAGCCTACCAACCGACCTTCGCATTTTGATTGACCCGTTTGAAACTCGAACGTCAGCGGTCCTCACGACTCCATCTGATCCGGCATAAACTTTCACGACACGTCCCAGCTGCCAAGCAGAACGAACTTCATTGTGGTCAAAAATGATGACGATGCCATCCTCCTCAACAGCCTTTGTATTTTTATACCATTTGGTGCGTCTTGTGATCTCTGGCAAATACTTCTGGTACCAACGCTTTGAGAACTGGGCCATTAAATGTTGAGATCGTCTACTATAGAGCTTGCTGCACAGGTGCCTTTCTGAAAACACTCCAGGGGCGGTATCGTTTCGATCATCTTCTCCAAACAACATCGAATAAGGTGTAAGTAAGAACCACTCCTCTTAGGATGAAATCGACACTATTTTTTACTGATTGTATAAGGCGCTCCCAGGCTCCACCCATCCACGGTGACTACGCTGGAATAAACTTCCAGAGGATCCCGTCATTTTTCGCTGCATACTCACTAAGAGTGACTTCCATTTCCTTAACGTCTCTGTCCAGTTGATTCTTAGCTCCGATGAAATTTAGACCGTTATCACTGTACAGGAAACGAGTGACGACGCGACTGATAATGAAGCGGCTCAAGCCCATTGTGCACTGGTCTAAGCTTAGATCATTGAGGTGTTCAATTTGCACTGTACGAAATGTAAGGCAGGTGAAGATCATGCCATAACGTTTTGCAGTTCCTCTTACAAATTTTACCAGCATTGGTCCAAAACAGTCAACCCCACATAAGTAAAAAGCCTTAAATGAAAAGCTAAACGCCCTTCAGGGAGCTGACCCATAAGCGGCATCACTAGCTTTGCCTTCAGCAACTTGCATCTGTTGCACCTTGATCTGACTCTTTCCAGTGCCACTCGAATGCTAATTATCCATTCACGATCCCGGATGTCTGAGATCACTGAAGCTGTTCCCATATGGAGGTTCTTCTCGTGGTGATGAGTGATGATCAAATCGACGAGATGATGACTCTTTGGCAGTATCGCTGGGTTCCGTGCCGCATAGGAGACAGCTGCTCTCTGCCCACGTGAACTCATACGAATAGTTCCCTCTTCATCCAGGAAAGGCGAGAAAGATGCAAACGAACTTGAAGCGCTGACCTTCTCCCCTGCTTTTAGAGCAACCACCTCAGCTAGGAAAGCATCCGCTTGAACTCTCCTGAACATCTCAGCGTGTTCAAACTCCTCCGGGGTGATAAATGATTTCTTTTCAGCTGGTCTTCTAAGTAAAATATTTTTTAAACGTAGCAAAAAGGCAATGACTCTCACTGAAGACGATCACCTGGCACGAAATCTAGGTTTAAGTTCGTCCAGGATTGCATAGGTTTTGTTCTTGTTATGGAACAAAACCTTTTGTCTTACTAAGATTTCGCCACTCACCAACTCAGCTACTTTTTTTCCAGGCGACACAGGCCAAGTATCTCTCGGACATAGAAGAAATTCAGGCCCCTTGAACCATCTCGCTTCTGAATCTCCCACGGAGAGATCATTCCATCTCGTAGCATCGCCTGCCACGTTATGCTCTATCCTGATATGGAACCATTGCCGTGGTTAAGATGAATCCAAAATCTCCCCAACTCGTACAGCAACAAACGATGGGAAATTAAACTTAGTTGAAGTGATCCATGACAATACGGTCTTCGAATCCGAGAAGAAAATTGTTTCAGCAAAATGGATTGAATGTGAACTCTTAACGGTAACTGCTAGCCGCACACCAAGAAGTGCTGCCTGGAGCTCTAATCTTGGCACTGAAAGCTTTTTAACTGGGGCGACCTTCGCTTTTGCCATCACTAAAGCGACTTGCACTTTATTACAGTGCTCAAAACGCAAGTACGCCACCGCAGCGAACGCCTTTTCTGAAGCGTCGACGAACACAACCAAACTTGTCTGCGATTCATCTGGATTCCACGATAAATATCGGCGAGGAATCTTGAGCTTTTCGATAGACTGTAACTCCTTGATGAACTCTGTCCAAGGGATCCTCAGGTCCTGTGAAACTGGCTCGTCCCAGTCAACATCTTCCTGTAGGATGATGCGCCCACGGATGATGTAAAACGATACGAGACCAAGCGGGTCGAAAAACCTCATTATGGTCCTTAGCATCTCCCTCTTTGTTATTACGACCTCAGGCTGCGTAAACTTTTCTTGAGTTTCGTCACAAGACAATTTGTAGGTGAAGTGGTCAGACGTCGGGTGCCAGTACATCCCAAGGATCTTGCAAATAAAGGACTCAGAGCTGTTTGGATCTATGCTTACCAACTTAGGGTTAACGTGGTTCTCTGAGGTCCTCCGAAGAAAGTCCTGACTATTAGACTGTACTCCTACCAGGCCGAAGTTCATTGACTTACAGATGCGGATTGCGTGTTGAGTTACAAAAACTGCCTTCTCCACCGAATCGTGGCTGTTAAAATAATCGTCTACATACGCCCTCTTTATGAATCCATCTACGGCCTCTGGATATTATTCTCGTAACAACATCATAACTTCCATGATGTAAACGTCTGGGTTTCGAGTGCTGTCCCTATCCCTCCATATTTATCCGGATCCTGTGAAACATTTCTTTCACGTCTGCGTTAACTGCTACTGTACGTTCGCGGAATTTGAAGATCCCTGCATTAAGCGGAATCAGATTGTCCGGCCCTTTTAGCAGGTAACTGTTAAGTGAAACTCCGTTGGTTTTAGCGGCTACATCAGCAACATCCCTCGGTTTTACTGGAACTTTGTTCGGATTTTCAACAATAAACGTAGGTGCATACCAAAGCCTTGGTCACTGTTTCTGCAACTCCTCCTGAGATGCAATTCTGGCATACCCTTTAGATACCAACTCCTTCATATGGTTATTCTTCCACTCCAACAGATGCGGTCTCTTCTTAAGAGATTTCTCGAGACCTCTGAGCCGGTTTAGAGCCATCGGGTAACTGTCCGGAAGCTTAACGTCATCAGCACTCCACAGCAGACCAATCCCGTACCCGTTGTCCAACCGTTTCATGGTTCGTTCCATGATTGAGATGGCTCGTCGAACTTCTTGGCTGATTAAATCACCATTAGGGGCCTTAACTCCAAAATCCTCTGTAGAAAAGTGATTCTTAACAAGCTCGTGCAGCTCGTCTTCCGCTCTTATTGCATCGTAAAACAAAAACTGCATTGACGGTTTCGCTGCTTGGTTGAAGCCTACAACATTTAAGCAGGAGCCGATTTTCCGTAGAACCCAACCCAAAAGCTCTTCGTCTTTCCTATGGCGTTGACCATGACTCCACAAAAATTTAGCTTGATCCAACCCAACAAGAATCTTCGGCTTGGCATTCACAAAATCTCTTAACGGCAGACAACGCAGATGTGAATACGACCTCTTAGCTCATCAGCACTAAATGACTGTGTTGGAAGCTCCAAATCTTTAGCTGTGTAGACATCCTTCAGAATATGACGCTTGCGGCTATGAACCCTTGAGACGGACATTGTAGTACATTGGAATCTTCGTGACGTAAATCTCCCTTTGTCCACTGCAGCGTAAGCCCTTCTGGAATTCCGTGTAGACCAAGTTCATGGAACGTATCCCTCTCCACCATAGATAAGGACGATCCATCGTCCAAGAACGCATACGTGTCAACAAACTTATCATCGTTCCCATAGATGCGTATCGGAGCGATCTTAAACAACACGGATAAGTTAGATTCGACATGTGAAGAGTGAATATGCGCTTGACCCACAAAAGGAATCGCAGCAATATTGGGCCTAGGTGAACTGGTAGGCGATAATGGATGAAGTAATGCGTGATGATGTCCAGTACAACCATCAGTAGCACATGTTTTTCCCCGCCGGCAAGTCCTCCCAGTCGTGTTTCGCCGGATCCAAACAGGAAAAACATACAATCTTATCCAACTTCAGTATATTATCTCTCAATAATTTTGATCGCACGCTTCTCCTGCTCTTCCGTATTGTTTTGGAGAAGCAGATGTTCTTCCTGTCTCTTTTGGTCGTAGAGCTTGCGAACGTCCCTCGTCCTTCTTTGCAGTGCCGATTAAAATGCCTCTTGTTTTGCTGCATGTACTTGCCCTCATTCTTCGTCGAACCAGGGGTTTCGTGGTGGAGGTCGGGTGAAACCCAGCACATAAGTTGTGGTGTTTCTGAATAAGTTAAGTCTCTTCAGATTTGCTTTGTTTTTCAAATTATGGTCTAGCACAACGAAATGACATCACACTGTCTAAACTTAATAATGTAGTTCCCTCATGTTGAGAGTTGCCGTTATTTTTCTTAAAAATAATTACATTCCATAACCCCAGGCCTACGTATCAGGTTGGCAACTAAGTAATTGCCGATTTCACACGTAGATGTCTTTGGCCATATTTTTGAATGGCTTCTGTCAATGATATATTTTTTTCCCTTTGTCATTTGTTAGCTATCAGTCTTACTTTGCTTTAGCAAATTGCGCGTATTTTTGATAAATATTTTAGAAGTACATACATAAGTACTCTTCTCAATTTCGTTGACAATAAATAAACCAAGATGAAATGTGGTCACAGTAGACGCATTAGTTTTCACTCATTATAGATTTTTCCGCCGGCATTCCTTTTATCAAAGCTTTCATATAGGCTTCGTAAAATGTTCTCAAGCCTGAGGTTATAATTCTTCTAGAACATCCTTAAAACCAAGTGTAAAAGTACTTAGCATAAAAGTGGATAATTCATCCCAAGGACTCCAAACGGAAAAATTGATATATTGTACTTAATCAAGTTTGATCTGACTAGGATCCGACTTTCTGTTGCTACCTATTTTAAAGTTGCCGGTGATTTAAAGATATTATCCTAATCCTAACTTATAATATCTACACAAGTACCTATAAAAAAATTTCCAGCTTCTAATGAAGATTTCTGCCTATCTGCTTATGCACCAAAAACGATTAGTCTTTTTAAACTGTCAAATTTTACGCTTAAATTACACCACACATCGACAAGCATTCGCCGTACTCCTTTCCAAACCGCCACAACAGTCATGTTTCCTCTGCTTTCAAATGCCATGTCATGTGATATTCTGCGCAATGATTTGTGCTTTGTGCGTGCATGCGTTTGCGTGTATGTTTATGAGGGGCAAATTTCAAAACCTCATACTCAGCAGTCTACGAGTATTGCGAATCACTCAAGCATTAGCGATAGGCCAACGACACCTAGAACCTCAAAACTAATTGAGTAACTCTCCGCATCCAGTACTCTACCACCACCACCATATTGTCTAGAAAGCAATAGCATTACCGGTAGCAACATCACCAGCTACATTGTCGTCAACCGTGCAACACAGCTCCGTTGCGCTATCACAACTGATGAACGTCAATGTCCATCCAAGCTGAATAAATTCAAAATGAATTGTGCAACATGGTTTCTCCTTAAAATTTAAAAGAAAAGATGCAGGTCCACCAAGTAATAATCAAATTCGAGATGCAAAAATGTTGATCGTCGGATCGTCGAACTACGCGACATACCGTGAAAAGCAAGCATTTCTCTTTGCTCAACTCATTCTGCAACCAATGAGCTGAAATTTGAGATAAACTTACAGAATCCAGAATGGAACGAAGAAAATCTTCACGACAGCTTTCGGGAGAAACAAAATTAATATCGCTTCAATGATTTCCAAAATAGTTGAAAATGATGAGGAATAGGATTTCCGAAGAGTCCTTGTGAAATTTAATACGACTGGAGCCACGTCAACAATTTGCAAGCCAACATGAAGGCGAGCGAAACAATTCACATCTGAATCCGAAAGTGTGAAACGATTTGAATTTTGAAGAATGATCGCATGTGAAGATGTTTATTAAACAAATAAAAGGCACGACTGCGTCGTACGTACTTGCAGTATATTGTTCATATTCAAAAATTATGCAAAGTTGAAAAGAGACGACAAAAAGGCTAAAACTGTTTTAACCATATGTCCAAAATTTGAAGGTGATTTCATTATATATGTCGTAAATACAGACATATGTCTGCAGACAGGCAGACAGACAGAACAATAGTAATACCAACATTGTGAAAAACAAAAGGTGAATCAGAGGTACAAATGTCGGCTAGTGTATATAGTAGCTTTTTTGGCTTCGGTGGCTTTCGGGGAGGCGTAGCAAATCTAGTTGAAGAGGGGTTTTCCATAAAACGGAAAATAATAAAGGGATTTCTTATAATACTAGAAAGTGTGCACTCACTGTATTTCAGTCTTAAGGCCGCACTCGCAAACAGGAAAACTAACTTAAAACTGTGAACATAGAGCAGTTGTCTCGTTCGGTGAATGGCCCTAATTGCACTAAGCCAACACAATCGTTAGATCAGTTTTATAGGAATCCTGAATTCAGCCATCACCGTGTAGACCTCTAGTTAATAAACTGTAATGAATACCGCTTCAAACTGGTTGATTTTCTCCAGAAAGTGCCATGCAGAATGACATTGCAGACTACATTAGTTACGAGGTGAATACTGGTGGCAAAGGAAGTCGATCATTGATACGACCCTTTTCGTCATGAAACAAGTTCATATATTTAGATTTTTAAACATACAAAATATAATGGGTCCAAGAACTGATCCCCTACAACTTGTTTGAAAAATCTAACAACGAAGTTTTGTGATCTGTTGAACAAAAAATTGCAGGATGGAGCACGTGTGTCCTTTTTCCTCTGGTCTAAATCTAGTCTCTGGTCCTCTTGTTCTGGTCTAAATTTCAAAACTGCTAGAAAATGTGTATACTATACGCTTCGTATTGGTGACAAAATCACCTTAGTTGCATGGGACTTCTTTTTAACGAAAATCTTTTCGAACTTCTTATTGCTGTACTTTGGTATAAATCGTTGTCTTACTGGAAGTGGCAAAGTAGATATCTGAATAGAGAGGGAGTGGTAGAAGGCTTTCCAAACAGAACCGAATTTGTCTTATTAAAATTCCAGGTGACAGCTGAATTCTGGGCGAGGGAATCATTGGTGAACTTGAAGAAGAAGGTTCAGAGGACTGAATAGACTTTCATATGGATTCTATTCATAAAGAAAGATGGTCTTGTTCAGGTTTAGTTTCTTGCAGAAATACTAAATGTTTCGTGAAAGGCCCGATAAAGAAACTGTAAAATTCCTTACTTAATTTGGGTACTTAATATGGCATCCACAATCGACCAATTCTTCCATGTCTGAATGCTTGGGAACGCATTTTTATAAACTGCTGTATATTTCATCATATAATTGCGAAGATATGGATTCCGAACTAATACCAACCAAAAACTGAACCATGCAACTCAGACGGTGCTACCGTATTATTTCTCTCAGCAAGATTTTGAACCAACCCCAAGCACCCACCTACTACATAATTTAGAACACAACAACTCGTATGTTACGAAATGAACATGAACGCAAAGGAGTAACTAGGTCATCACCCCGCGTCATACTGTGTAGTTTTATTGAATGGCTTATCAGAGTCAGAATTCGCGCTCCATGAGAACTGTTGGGTATACCTTTCTTTTGGAATTAAAATACTCGGGTGCCTGCTATTTGATAAAAAAAGGCTTATTTCTTTTCTAAGTAAAATAAAGTACTTAAGCTTGCCTCAAGCACATAGCTATCTCAAAAAGAATATCTCAAAAGACCTAAAAGTCATCACTCTCTCTTGTCAGTGATCATGCATTTCGCCCCCGAAGACATTTCGAATACAAAACGTTCCTCTTTCAAAACGCACAATAACATAATGCGATGCGGTTATACACAAAGAATCCGACTTTAGGTGAAAATCTGCGCACATACCATACCATTCTCTCCCCCTTTTGGCAGATATGCGCGCTCTTCATCATCTTGTTCGGACTTACCACAAAAAGCATTCCAATTCAAACGCAGAAGGGAATCCTTTAACGGATTATCCTTTTGCTTTGTTGGAATGTTGCCAATTTTTGTATCGATTGGGGGAGTGCAGCACACCATCCCATCATTTCTCCAAGGGATTGTGTGTTCTGTATATCTTCAAATCGCGCACACAAGGATGTGACTGATGTGAGGAGGCAATGTTAAAAGGGACTAAAAATAGAACATGAAGGTGCCACTTATATTGTAGATGATGCCTGCTTGTAAATCAGCAAATCGTTAAAAAAAATCATCATCCTGTGGTAATTTAGTTTTTTTTCTCTTGTTGTTGGATGCCGCATCAGCGAGAAAAATCCTTTCGATTGTTGTAGGTATGTTGCAAGAAGATTCGCCGACAAGATGATAATCAAACTCGACTGAGGAAAGGGACGAAAGCGGATTATCGGTTAAGGAATTCAAAGTTTTTTTTTTATACTTATGTATGTATATATTGTGGGAGAATTTTCATCAAAATAAATATGCTTAAGTAATTGAGTTGAACTACTGGCAGCAGATGACGACGATGATGACGAACCATTGAATGGTTTTCCATCTGTATGTATTCAAAGAGGATATTTTCTTCTATACCTCTTGCCTTTCTTTTGCAATGCATTGCATATATATATATACATACATTTGTATATTGGCAGGATTCAGATATTTCGGAGTTTCACTGAATACTCTTTACAATCTAATGAATTAAAATATTCATTCTATTCAGACAGTTGGCGCTCTCTATGAAGAGGTAAAGACGGAACGGAACACTACATTCAGAAAGTAACAAGTAACTTTTTGCAAAAGCGAAATTCCAATTGAAAAGGATGCATTTACAGCATTCAGTGATATTTGATGACAAACTGAACCTAGCAAGTTTTGAAACTATATGTAGTTTTCTCTATTCCATTGTTGTTGTTGGATTGAAGTGTATGGTCTGGGAATCCTAATTGATTTTAAGTAAATTAAAAGAGCTCACAGTATTCTCAAAGAGATTTTGAGAGGATACGTTTTTTTTAATATCCCTAACATAATACAGACCGCAACTTGTTCTTTTCTAGTACCTATGAAATCTTCCTGAAATTCACTACCCACTAAACTCAGGCACTGCAATAAAATTCTTAACTGCAAATGCAAGATTTGTGTGTGTCAACAGCGAAGGGAGTCGCTGAGAAGTTATACTTTCTTCGTTAGGGAAGTTTAACATCTGGGCCCTATATTAGAAAGCGTAGTAGTACAAGTGCAATTCTACAAGTAAGAAATATTTATATGGAAAGCTACCACTTCAAAAATGAATCGTTCTACAATTGCAGAAATTAACTTGTGCTACAGGTACGTGTAGTTTTCTGCCATTGAAAGATACTTTTTTTTACTTATTAATACTTCTATACTACACCTTCTAACGTTGCAGTTACTTCATAGTACCAATGCCTTTGTCTAAAGGATTCAATTAAATATCAATGCAGCAATATCTCCTCGATCATATACATATATATGTATGTATGTATGTATATAAACTGAAAGGCGTATGCATAAAAAAACAACATAAGTACATACTAGACAATCTCTACCTTCGAATGCTGGACTCAAGTTCCACTACCAGACTGACAGCGATAAACATCAAATAAGTTGTTACAGTAAACTCCGTGATCAGAGACGTCTAACCGCCTTTAATAAGCCAATATTGCGGAAAAGTTTGAGAGACTTTATAACTAACAAAAATTACACAATAATTATACAATAAAATAAAACTGTATACTACTCATTCAAGAAGGATATATTAAATAATGTACTTTTGAAAATAGTTCGGGATGAGCTACAGTCTGCTACAGACAAAACTAAGTAGAAATTTAAGAAACCGCGTAGTTTGATCTATGCAATGCCAGGAAAATAAACGTTTTTTGTCTTAATGACCTTTTGGGAGCATGCATAGCGATATAAAGCCAACAAGCATACGTTTACAACCAGTTTTCGGCAGCTATCTAACAACTAGGGTTTTTGCTTCAATATTTCAATAGATAGATTGTCGGGTTTTACTTCAGGATCAAAAAGAATCCCACGCGAGGGTGTCTAAGAAGACTGTGCTGTTGCATTCGTTTGGCTTTTGGGCTCCAACACATGAAGTTCTCCCACCTTTCAGATCGATATCTTTTCTCAAGGTCCTAAAATTTGCTCGTACCATGAAAGCAGGATATTCTATTTCTTAACATGTGTACTTAAACCTCTACCGCATACAAACTCATATATGGTTCTTCATATTCAATGTGGTTTATTTCCGTTATATTGTACGAGTGAGACAAAAATGCAATCTATAATGAAATTATGTCTATTTTTTTTGTAATAAACCGATATTTGTTATCAGTAAGAGTCGCGATTCTCAAATAAGCTCATTGTTTCATTGGCACGTGTAAAGTGCAACTCAGTGAATAAAAGAGCATTTTTTAAATATTTTTTTATAATAAATAGGTAAGATCCGCTCAATAAAAATATGTTTTCTAATGTAGTTATTGTTCTGTTTTATTGTAATAAACTTAATTTTTTTGTTTTTATAATAATTTTTGCCTTTTTTTGGCTTTTTCTGGAAGACCATATATGGTCTTATATGCATTGGTGACTGAGTTTTGTGGGTACATATTTGTTATTTTATAGAATGAATTCAAAGAGTTTTTACGGAAGGGATAAGCATGTAAATCCTATAGCTGGTGATGGCTTGCAAAGTGATGACGATCTAGCTTCCGTTTCTGGTGATGAATATGTTCCTAGGCAATTTCAACATCGTAGAAGTTCAGTTGTAATTCCGGAGACAGAGAGTGATTTTTCCGATGGTCAAGCTAGTTCTCTTAAGCCGACAAAAACAAAATCGAAAAAAATTAAGCCCACTAAAGTTAAATGGGTAACGAAACATTTAGATCACTTTGATGGAAATAATTTCAAGTTCACAGGAGTAACACAACTGCCGTTGAAAAACTAGAATCACCAGCTGATTTTTTTTTTATTCCTGTTTTCTAATGATCTTATTGGAACTATTATAGAACAATCCAATCTAAAAGCTGTACAAGACAATATAAACAAACCAGCAAACATAAGTAAACACGAAATGGAGCAATTTATCGGTATGGAGATTTTCATGTCTATAGTAAAATTACCTGCAACGCGGCACTATTGGAACGTGGCTTTAGGACAACCCAGTATGTACCAAACTATGACATGCAATAGATTTGAAACCATAAAAAAAAATTACACTTCAACGACAATAGTAATTTCATTCCCTATGGCAATCCAGGACATGAGCTTTTTAAAGTGCGACCACTTTTGGACGGGATTATGCAGCAACTTTTGCTCGTGCCAAAAGAAGAGTTCTTAGCAGTCGACGAACAAATAATTCCAACTAAAGTTCGACATGCCTTGAAACAATATAATCCCGCAAAACCTCATAAGTGGGGCTACAAAAACCAAGTCTTGAGTGGGGTATCAGGATTCAGTTATGATTTTGATATTTTTGCTGGTGACCAAAGCAACACTCGTCCTGAAGGAGCTCCCGACTTAGGTGTTAGTGATAATGTTGTTACTCGTCTCACGGCAACTGTACCTAGAAATGTTAACCATAAAATCTTCTTTAACAATTGGTTCAACAGTCCTAAACTCCAGGTACATCTTACAAAAATTGGGCTCTTACCATTAGGAACTGTGCATCTGAACCGTGTCCCCAATGTAGAAATGACTTCAGAAAAAGAACTGAAAAAGAAAGAACGTGGATACTACATTAAAAAACTTGCTACCATAGAAGGAGTTCAGGTTAGTGCCGTCACTTGGTTCGATAACAAGCCAGTTCATATCCTTTCAACTAATGTAGGGAGCGAACCAGCCACTACGAAACAGAGATATTTCAGAAAAGAAAAACAGTATAAGAATATTAACTGCCCTCAAGCTATTTCAATCTACAATCAGCATGGGAGGTGTTGATTTATTAAATTCTATGCTGTGATTCTGTGGCGAACGAATAATCCTGAAACATATATGGCTCTTTTTGACTTTAAACAAGCCATCGCCGAACACCTATGCAAAGCTGGCAAAGCTGCAGTGTCACGTAAAAGAGGACGCCCTACAAGCAGCAGAGATGGAACGCCGGTAAGGTGCGAAAGTCATGCAAGCCCTGCTCCATCCATTCCCGAAACACCAACTCAGCCAAAAACATCCACAGCAAAAAAAAAGCTAGGAATCAGGATTTTCCGTTGAACTCAGTAAGAACTGATAGTGTTGACCATATGCCCGAATGGCAAAAAAATGCCAAAAATGCCAAGTTTGTGGACAGAAAACATATACGAAGTGCAGAAAATGTAACGTGTTCTTGTGCTACAATGATAAAATGAACTGTTTGATACAATTCCACGAATAAGAAAATTCCGATCAATCAATCGATAACAAAATTCAAATTAATGCATACTAAACCATATACGGCCAGTGAATTTTTAATTGAAAATCGCCTCAATGCTCACAAACTCATATATGGTTTATATTTGAAAAACAGTATACATATGTAAAAAAAATAAAAATTATATGTAGTACCTTTTCTTAACTCCAAATAAAGCTAAATAAATGTTTACAAATTTTTTGTTTCATTTCCTTCATAATTGATGCAGTAGAGGGTTAATATAATTATTTAATTAATTCTACGTACGTATACAATTGTGGTAGAATATATCAGCAAGCCCTTTAATTCAAAGTAGTAGAACAATAATAATACAGAACTTCTATACTATGGGGACTTTGACATTATTATTACTGATATTCATTTTCTAAAGGAAAATCTTATGGAGTACATATGGATAAGTTTGAAAAAGTCATTCACCATCTAAAAATTTGGCCTGTGTATAGGTAGAGTTGTCATTCTGGGATTGAACATTAAATTTATATTAAATGACTTGAATTTACAGGACGAGCAGAAAAGTGTTTCAAAAGATTCACGATAGGAATTAACATTGAATTAGACACCCCCGAACATACATATTTCTTTATATATTTAGATAAACAGAATTATTATATATGTATATGTGTACATATATATAATATAAATATTATTAAAGAAGTTGATTTTTTGTTTATCCTTACTCAACAGAGTTCCAGCATGTCGAGTGAGCCCCTGAACTAAATCAACTCAGATCTCTGATTTGTTTATGAAACAGCTTTCATTACCCAACAAATTTGTTTTTTTGCATTTGAAATATAATGTCAAATTAATATTTTTTAAACTGCAACGAGCTAGAGTGCACTCTGATCATTTTCTGAACAAAAAATGGAAAAATATTAAATAAAATGAACGAATGTTTGTAATTTCTCGTCTTATACACAGACCCTATTGGCGTGTTAAATTTAGAGCAGTTTTCAAGAAAATTATATTTTCTGAAAATTACACGTAGTAAAGTAATTTTAATGCTACTAGTAGAATGAAAATTCAGATTTTGCCTCGAGGTATAAGCTCAAGGACCCCATATATGAAAGCTGAAGTCCGAGGTACAGACGGACAGAATTGACAGACACACTTTTTGAGTTTCTCTATTATAGGAATGTATAATATTATGTAATATTAGGATTGATCCAAATCTCGAGATCGAGAGTTTTCACGAACACAAGAACTTTCTTTCAGACGAGAAGAAAAATAAATTACTTCTTCCTAAATACCTAAACATCAGAACTTTTGGTTCTCGATGAATGGTAGTGATTGACAATCGCATAGTTAACTTCGTGGATTTTTATATACATATTTGATATACTCACAATTGAAACTAAACTTGGTTGCAATACGTGTGAGGTAGAGTTTGCATTGCACAACAACAGAGCAGTTGCTTATGTAGGTAATCGAGCGCACTGCCGCTGTTGCAAAGATATTCAGTTAAATACGAATTGAATGTGGTTAAAGTATAGGTTCTATGCTACATATGCATTAGTTATATGGATATTTATGGAAAGAACGTAGCAACAAAATCACCGTTGCGACTGACAGAATCGTTAGCTACAATGAACGAGTAATGTCACAAGGATAAGACATGCCCAATATCTTTAGTCTAAACAGTATTAATGTAAAGGTCATATTATATTATTTAACATCAAACCTGGAATTCAACGTGCCATCTTAAACTTATATTCCCAGCAGCAAAAAAGCAATTGTGCACTGGAAAGCTACCCTAATGGGTCTAAGGCAGTGGAAGGTAGGTTGAATCTTTTCGGATACATGACCATTGAAGTGTTTTTTAGGGCACGTGAAACAAATGTGACAACGGCTAAGTAGATACAAAAAGAGTTGAGTTGAAAAAGTCATACCGTTAGCAGACATTGCCTAAGTTTTCAAATTAATTTAAAACTTGCAATTTCTTCTGAATAACTAACTGTCATTACAACGAATTGAGTTATTAACTGATACAAGTACTCGTAAGTTAGTATCAGAATGAATTGCTATCCACCTTTTTTAAGCAACATGAATTAGAAGGACAGATCTGAACGCTTCAAGTGCATCAAGATACTTAAGCATAATTCTAAATTTCAAGATCATCAAGAAAACTTATGTGGTTTTTTAAAAGGATTAGACCAGAGTGCACTGATTGAATATAGCCAATGATTGATGGTCTCTAGAGGCGTAGATAGTTGGACGCGGGTACCATTTCATTAAGTTCTTCTGAACGTCGACCATAGTAGTATCTATAGTAGAGGCATATGTCAGTTACAAGCCTTCGATGAGCCAAATATTGAAGATTGGGATCTTCTATTAAGCGAATTGCCCCTCCGAAGGAAGATTAAAGCGAATTCGATACGTAACGAGTCTTTGAAGGGGTGGAATGCGACTACTGTCTATTTCGCTGGTATGACTGATGTCACAGCAGAGACACAAACCTAAAAAAAAAAAGATTTTTTTTTTACATGAAGGCATGACATCGTTGTATTAAAGGCTAAACCCTAGGATTATTGTACTACGCTTAAGATTCAGCTCTATAGTAGGTAACTACCTTACGCAAGACGTGATCTTAAAAAATAAAAGTAAATATCTGCAGAAAACTCGTTGATAAGTATAATTAGTGCACCTATAGAGATATACTCGTACCTAGGCATCCTCTCATTATACAAAATCGAATAGCAAATCTGATTTTCTTTGATAAGTTCATCGTGTCAAATATACTGTTTGTCATTTAGTGGACTGTGGCGTTACTGCAACAACAACGTTTGTCAACAGGTCCAGGCCTTCATTTTCAATTATTTTATTGGGTGGGTAGAGATTCAAACTTTAAGCACTCCCTTCAATTGCACAATTTACTTCACCCACTCATTCTCCACGGCACTACCCATTCATTTGCATAAAATTCAACACAATACAAGCAAATTCAGCATGTGCATGAATAACTGAACCATCCATTTTTTAATATCTCCTAATTGCAGCTGCAACATTCTGAATAATAGGTACGAACAAACTGAAATCTCTGAGAAATAATTATTCCAAAATAAAATGATGGAAAACAAAAACAAAAAAAAATATATAGAAAATGTGTATTTAAATAATAACAATCGCATGAATAGCTTGGTGGAGTACCTACTGAACATACTCTTTTTTCTGGGTGCTGCTCCTACCATTGCTATTGCTGTTGTTGCTCGTTGGGAAAACGCGCTTCAATAAATCTAAAGAAAAATACATCCATCTTTTCATCCATTTATTTTTTCTAGTGAGTATACTTTTTTAATAAATTTAAAAAAGTGGAAACATATTCAAAAGGGAGCAACAGCAAGAAAAATTCTCCTCCCAATAATGAAAAGTGAAATTTTAAAGGGCAACATCCACTGAGTTTATTAATTTTTTTTTTTTTTTTGTTTTTTCTTGAACTCTTCTTTTCCGTTTTCTGTGCAAACTCCTTTTGCTTTGCGTTCTTCCAACATTGCAAGGAAGTAATATATGTACAATTCCACACGCACTTTGAGAAGAATCCGTACGCGTGTGAGTTTGGGTGAACATGCCCCTTTTATTCCAGAAAATGCTTCTATGTAGTTGGATTATGCGTATTAAGGATGACGGCACTTATTTTCGACTATTCCAGCGGGCATAGTTCCCGCCCATTGTGAAACAAATTCCAATTGCAGATGAGGAAATGGGTGTGGCTTAGTAGAAATCGGATCGCAAAAGGCGGCTATTACCCCTCTGTATGAAAGTCAATTGGTTACAATCAGAACAGTGGACGCCATTATTGTACAACCGGTTTCAAATTTCACATTACCTACATGGTTGGCAGTGTGTGTAGTAGGAGGTATAGTTATGGGGTATACTTATGTTTAAATGCGCATGATTCCTACGTGGAGAAGGTGAGTACGCGTTTGCGTGTGTTGGATTTTTAGCGTATACCAACGAGGCGTGGAACATAATCCGTTCAGGAGCCAAATATTTACATGAAAATATTTTCTCATTATACCTACTACTATTTGTATAGCGGCAAATATTTTGTGCTATCATTTTGAGAAGGTTTTCCTCTATCAATGCTTTGTCTCTTTGGTAGGAAGCCTACGTATTAGAAAAAGGTTGCGATTTTGACTAAGATCCTCGATTTTTAATGGGCAGTTGCCATCAAATACAGTTGATAATGAAGGTGTCTTTGATGAAGGTTGATAAATTTGGTCGCAACCGGTCTATAGCCTGGTGTACACTGGTGGAGCAAATGAAACAGGGAGATCGATTTTGCTTTGACTTTTACTTTTCCAATACGATGTTTTTTTCCCTAAATATTAGCTTAAGTCTAGGGAGCAATCCCTTGAATGCAAGACAGATAGAGAGAGAGGAATAAAGATTGGTGTAGTGGTTTGAAACTCAGGTGGTATTAAGTTTCAATAAACTCTATTTTTTTTCCGTCCTCCTGAAGTCATCATAGCGATCAACTTGCACTTGCAGCGAAATATATAGATGATTCTTAATATCAGGATTTGAACCGTGAACCCTTAGCCTGATAAGTGATAACGTTACCATTATACCACCTCCGCAAATAGATTTGTATACTTATTGGGGCGCCGTGGCTCAGTGGTTAAGTGTGTGATCACTGAGAGGGAGATTCAAGGTTGGAAACATAAAAAAAAAAGTTTTCTCACGGTTCCACCTCTCGTGAACGTCTGGCAAACGCCAATAGAAAAGACGGCATAAAACTTATGCATAGGTCCAATCCATTCGTACGGCGCACAGTATGAGTGGCTGCGAGAAGCTAGGTATGGGCTGCCAGTGCCAAAATATTTAATTTTTCAGTAATTTTTTAAGTTTGTAACCAATTCTTTTGTGTCTGCAGCTTAACATTTAAACAGCCAGCTCCAAATTTGAAATAAAATACAAACAATACTAAAACAATAATTTTGAGATATTTCCTTCTCATTTGGTGTGCAGCACCATAATGTGCAGCCAAAGTAAAAGAAATTATTGCTGCATAAACTGCTGAATATTTTAAATCAAGACTGCATTGACTTTTCTTGCAGTCTGAATATTTGAATGTTTAGCTGCACAATAACTGCGTGAACTGCGCAGCCGACTGAATTCTTGAAAGTCTCCACCAATATTTCTCCATTGAACAACAAATGTTACTTACATAGGTCCTCCAGTGTAAACAAATATACTCGTAGTATATCGCGCACAACACGAATGGATGCGAGAAGCTAGGACTGTTTGCTCAAATATTTAAGCTGATACACAAAAAGTACTTCATGACAGAAGCAGGACGAAAAAAAAAGTAGAAAACAGTTGAACAGCCTTATAAATCCAGTAAGTCATAGTGGAAATTAATGCCTAAGAAATTTATTTTTTAGCCTAAATATAAAAAGAAATCAATAAAAATGTCTAACATCTTTTATACAAATTAATGTACGTGTTTTGTTTTAATCATGAACTGCAGTCTCACTGCAAGTATTTGTCTAACACTATTGAAGTAAAACTTAAGCAAAATGAATTTGTAGAGACGTTGGTGTACGACCAAATCAATAATTCAATCTTACCACGTTTATATGCAGAATCGAGGAATCGAGTTGGGATCGAGTTGAGATTTCGATCTGAGTATTGCTACATACCGAATCGGAAGATTGAAAGATTCAAACGTGGTTAAACTGACAGATAAGTATAGCAGACATTCTGCTTTTGTTTGTGTTAGTCTTCTGTTGTGTTAGATTCGTTATCTGAAATCACACACACCCACAGATACAACATGTCAGTTCAACCCCTCAACCCAGGTATAAATGCATTTTTCTAACTCGATCCAGCTCTATTAGCTGAGTCGGGTTGAGTCAATCCCATTTCAACCCGATCTGCGTTTATATGAATCTCAAGCCGGGTTGAACCTGGCTTCAAGTATGCATATAAACGTAGTATATGTTTGGCCACTTTAAATTTAAAGATTTGCTTAGGGATATGCTATCAAAGCAGAAATGTCAATTCCCTTAAAATGGTCGCTAGCATAGTTGCTCTCAACCATTCGTATTGTAATCTTTAGGCAAACCTATGTATAACGCTGAGATGCCTATTGATTTTGCTGTTGAGTAGCTGGGGGTTAAAAGTTTTGATTGTAGAAATATGTCTTCTGGAATTGAATTCCAAAGTTTATTTGTTCTGTAACTGTTGTTTGCCAGGTGGACATAAAGGTGATGGGACAAAATGGCATGACTACTAGGTAGGGCTAGGGTTTTATGTCTCTAAATGCGGGCTAGAATCAGCGAAAACATGAGTAATTTGTGAGCTTCAAGTTATTATACGTAAATAGCTTTGAATTATATAATAATTAGGAATTATTAGGTAATCATTTTCGGAAATCCCCCTCTCTCTTGGTTTCTTTTTTAGGAGAGTAAAAATAATTATTTTAATATATGTACATATGTACATATGTAGGTACTTTATTTTTTTTAATGGATTTTGTTTTACTGTGTGCTCCGGCACCAACCCCAAGGGTCGTCTAAAATATCGTTCATAATTGCATGATTGCATTAAAAATATTGTTTTCTGGTAATTAAATTTTATTTATTTTCCTGTGTTTACCTATAGGAGATTCCCAAATATTTTATTTATTTAATCAAATATCCTTAACAAGTTCACTGCCAAGGGTTCAAACGAAAACTCCCCTGCGTACAATTTTGTGATATGAAATCCACTGCACAAAAATATAAGATATTAAATGAATATATACATATGTATGTAGTATATATATATATATATATATATATATATATATATATATATATATATATATATATATATATATATATATATATATATATATATATATATATATATATATATCTAAGGTTGTAAAAAAAATATGTATTAGTACATACATACCTATATAAACAGCATAAGCCGACTACAAGGGTCCTAAATATATAAAATTGTTTCCCTTCTTTAGTTCATTATCTGCAACGGCTACCGAGTTATAGGCAGATAATTGAAAGCATAAATCAAAAATTTCATACGATTTGCACAGAAATGAAAATTTCAAATACCTACCTATCCTGAAAAATGGTAAAAATGCTGTTTTTCCTTGTGGCCAGAGAATTGTATGTGGTGTTCACGTGCACCATTCATAAAGTTAATATTTCTGACTCCGAATTTAAAAAAAATTAAATTAAATAAAAAAGTATGCGTAGATTTGTTCATAACACCAACACGGGAGATGACTTAAGGTCTATTTTAAATAAATAATACCGAAAATAATGGCAAACCCGTATACTAACCATGCCATGGAAGTTTTCAATGTATATGAAGATTGATATATACAATGATATTATGTATCATTATTTCCAGTCGGACGCTAAATAAGCTTTCTACGATTCCGAACTATTTTCCTTTCTTTTCTGTACGGTTGCAAAACATGGTGCGTCAACTAATTTTTCTTTATTTATTACACAAACCATTGCGGTTTTGAAATGCACTGAACGAAAGAAGGTGAACGAAGCAGTGGTTGTGAATAGGTGGAGCTATTCAAAGCTAAACAAAAACATCTCAGTAGGAATTATTTGATAAGGTAATTTATAGAAACAACTATACCGTATCGATTAAAATATATGAACAAACCAAAATATCGAAAGAAATGTATCGATATCGTCAGTATTACTAATGTTGACAACGGCACGACTGGGTATTTGCACCTACAAGCATATACATATAGTAGCATAATAATAACTACGCTCCCTAAAAGTATGACGCAACAAATTCCGAAGTGACTTTTCATTCTGGCAGAATTTTGGTTCGAACTGTCCTTTCATTCGAGGTTCGTATCTGGGATGAAGTCTCCACAGCTCATGTCAACGAAAGAGACGAATAATATCAGGGATAAAAGGGAATTATAACTGCAAGAATTATTACATCAGAATTTCTCTTGTTCCAGTGGTCGAAGAATTTGATAGAAGTTTCTGGCTATCAGACACTTCTGCTGCCACTGGAACAAGAGAAATAATTCTTGCAGTTATAATTCCCTTTTATCCCTGATATTATTCGTCTCTTTCGTTGACATGAGCTGTGGAGACTTCGTCCCAGACACGAACCAAAGAATGAAAGGACAGTTCGAACCAAAATTCTGCCAGAATGGAAAGTCACTTCGGAATTTGCTGCATAGACATAGGAGCGTAGTTATTATTATGCTACACTGCCCCCCTCTTAGACGTGTTCGTCCCGAACAAGTGCATCCTCATTTCGGCCATTGTATCGACTCAGTCGGTCCACATGAACCACTTTCATTTTGGCCCTCGGTCCTCACTGGATGCGGTAGACAACATCGTTGATGCGGGTTACTATTCTGTAGGGACCTTCCCAGTTCCGCTGTAATTTAGGTGATTTCCCCTTTTGGCGATGGGGATTATACAGCCACACCAGATCTTCTTCCTGGAATCCTGACGTTGTTGCCTTGGCATCATACCTGGTCTTCATGCGGTCGCTCGTCATCTTAATCTGGCTTCTGGTCCTTTGGTGTATGTCCCTAAGCCTTTCCCTAAGGTCCGCCACGTACTCTTCTTCATTTCTGGGCTCATTGGTAGGAGATCCAAATTTCACCTCACTGGGTAAACGAGCTATTCCACCAAATAAGATTTCGAACGGCGTATGTCGAGTAGTGCTATGCACGGCACTTCTATAGGCCATCAAAAACAAGGGAATCTGCCGGTCCCAATCCCGTTGGTAGTCACCTACGACCTTCGAGAGATGTTCGTCCAAAGTCCTATTGAAACGCTCCACCATACCGTCCGACTGTGGATGAAGCGGGGTTGTCCTTGTCTTTTTGATTCCGAGTAGTTGACACATCTCTTGGAAGATTCTTGACTCGAAGTTCCGCCCTTGGTCAGAATGCAATTCCAAGGGCACACCGAATCTGCTAACCCAATTGTAGACGATCTGCTCCGCCACGGTTCTGGCTTCCTGGTTAGGGATCGAAAACGCTTCCGGCCACTTACTGAAGTAGTCCATCACTACGAGTATATACCGATTACCATTGTCGGTTTCCGGAAAGGGCCCTGCGATGTCGATGGCGATTCGTTCGAAAGGTGCTCCCACGTTGTATTGGTGCATCTTACCTCGAGTTTTGATTCTCGGACCCTTGCTAGCTGCACACACGTCGCATTTTCTGCACCAGTCTTCGATATCTTCCTTCGCTTTTAACCAATAAAAACGTTCTCGTACCTTTTCTAGCGTCTTATTCACTCCCAAGTGGCCTCCGGTCGCCCCGCCATGCATTTCCTGTAACACCTCCTTGACCCTCGTCCGCGGTACGACAAGCTGCATTACAAACGACTTTCCGTCGGAGGATTCTTATTTTCTTCTCAGAACACCTTCTTGGACATGGAGGGAGTCCCACTGCGCAAAATATGCCTTTAAGGTCGGGCTTCTGTGAGAAATGTCCTGATGATCCGGTTTCTCCATGTTCTCCTTCCAGGCCAGAATCGGCTCGATATCCGGGTCTTCCTTCTGAGCGTTCCGGATCTCATCTACGCTCCAGCCGGTGATAGGTTCGGCTCTCATTCTTTGGATGGAAACCAGCTCCCGTTCTTGCTGACGCGCACAATGTTTACAATCCGTTCTGCATGGTCTCCGGGACAGTGCATCCGCATTAGAGTGGAGTTTTCCTTTACGATGCTGTATTTCGTAGTCGTAGATTTGCAGCCTTTCGATCCATCTTGCGACCTGACCCTCAGGACTCTTGAACTGTAATAGCCATTTTAAGGCTGCATGGTCTGTGCGAAGAACGAACTTCCTCCCGTAGAGGTATTTGTGAAAATGCTTCGTAGCCAAGATCAAAGCTAGAAGTTCCCGCCTTGTCACGCAGTAGTTCCTTTCTGGCTTAGAGAGCACCTTGCTGAAGTACGCAACCACCTTCTCTTGGCCGTCATGCACCTGGGAGAGTACGGCTCCTACCCCGACATTACTAGCATCTGAATCCACAACGAACGTTTCCCCGGGAGTGGGGTAAGCAAGTATCGGGGCATCGCATAGCCGTTGTTTAAGTGCCTTGAAGCTCTTCTCGCACTCAATTGACCATTTGAATTGTTTTCCCTTTTCCGTCAACTGGTGCAGGTTATTTGCGATCCCGGCAAAATCCTTCACGAACCGTCTGTAGTAGGTGGCTAGGCCCAGGAAGCTCCTTAGTTGGTGTTTGTCTTTGGGGACTGGCCAGTTTTTCACCGCTTCGACCTTCTCCGGATCGGTTCTCACTCCTTTCGCTGAAATTATGTGTCCCAGGTACTTGACTTCCGCTCTAAACAGGGCGCACTTCTTGGGGTTGAGCTTCAGGTGGGCACTTCGAAGCCTTTGAAACACATCCCTTAGATTGTCTCGGTGTTGCGCAAACGTTTTTCCTACGACGATGACATCATCCAAGTATACCAAACAGGTTTTCCATGTTAACCCTTGCAGGACACATTCCATCAATCGCTCGAAAGTCGCCGGAGCATTGCACAGCCCGAATGGCATTACCGTGAATTGCCATAGCCCATTTCCTGCGGTGAAGGCGGTTTTCTCCCGGTCTTCTGGATGGATCTGTACCTGCCAGTAGCCACTCTTCAAGTCGAGAGTGGAAAACCATCGGGCTCCTGATAGTGTGTCTAGCGTGTCGTCAATCCGTGGCAGAGGGTAGCTGTCTTTCTTGGTGACGTAATTGAGCTGCCGATAGTCCACGCAGAACCGCGTGCTGCCATCTTTCTTCTTAACCAGTACAACCGGTGATGCCCACGGACTTTTGGAACTTTCAACCAGACCTTCTTTCTCCATTGCCGACACCATCTCTGCAACTTCTGTCTGCTTTGCCAATGGAAGGCGCCTAGCAGGCTGACGAATTGGTCTAGTATCACCAGTGTCTATTCGATATTGTATCAGGTGTGTTCGGCCGTATTCTCCGTCCTGTGAGGCAAATACATCAGCGTACTCATTGATAAGATTCTCTGCCATAGTTCGCTGCTCCTGATTCAGCTCACTGGACTGGAGAATCGTCTCTCTCGTTTCCGCTGTCCAAGGTGATGGGAGAGGTTTTGGAGCATCACGTTCAGATATTGTTGCGACGGCGGTAATCGGCGTGCATTTTCCAGTCACCTCCCCTCGCCTTAGTTTGACAGTGTGTGGTCTTGCGTTCAAAACCCTCACTGGAACCATGGTGTTCTTTGGTTCGACTAACGTCTTTCCCACGATGTAGTCTTGAGAATTCTTCTCTGGGTCTGGTTCTACTATGTAGAATCGGTGGCTCCCAAGATCAAATTCCAGCTTCGTCCAAATGATTGTCTCTGAAGACGGCGGCAAAACCTCGTCTTTGCTGATGACTGTCCTGAGAGTTACGGCATTCTCATTTCCGTACACCATCGGAATCTCCACATTTCGATACCTCAGTACTTGCATCCCGATGTCCAAGATTACTTCATTTGCTTTCATGAAGTCTACTCCGATGATGCACTCGTCGCATATATCTGCCACCAGAAACGCATGGGAGAACGTCAGTCCTGCCAGAGTAATCGTAAGACGAACTTCTCCAAATACCTTCGCCATTTCCCCTGTTGCAGTCTTCAGGCAGTAGCTGTTGGTGTTGTGCAGCCAGGAGCTTTTGACGATATCTCTTCTTACAATGGAGGCAGTGGCACCTGTGTCGATGGTGGCTACGCACTTCTTCTCGTTGATTAGTGCCTCCACTGTCAGGCTCTTGTTACCCCGTTTGGTTTGCGAAACTTGAATGGTGGTCCTGGGGGCCTCGATTCCAGTAACCAACTTCTGCCCCGCGAAGTTGGTCCTTACGCATCTCCCGACTGCTGGTTTTGGGAAGTCTGACCGACAGGATGCTTCCTCTCTGCTTCTCCTACTTCCGCAATGTGGACAATTTCTTCGTCTAGGTGCACTTCTGCACTGCCGTTGTAGGTGTCCGGTTTGGTTGCAATTCCAGCAACGGATTTGACTTCCGCGAGCTCTGTCTTCATCCATGACGGCTGTTCTCTGGCATGAGCATTCCACGACGGACATTTCCCTGACACGGTGTATTCCCTGGTATGCTTGGTCCGCAGCCTTCATTGACAAAGCGAATGCCAATGCCTCGGGGAGTGTTCGCTTTTCAGCCATCCTTACAGCCATTTGCAGTTGTCTGTCCTCTATGGCCTGAATAAAAGCTTCCACCGCCATTTCGTTGATAAGCTCCTCACCGGCTTTAGGGTATGAAAGATGGGCTAGTCGCTCTATATCCGCTTGCAACTGTTGGAGCGTTTCCCCCCTTTTCTGGACTCGACTACGCAGCTGAACCCTGTACACCTGCTGCATGTGTTCATCCCCAAACCGCATCTCGATAGCCTGAACCAGAGAGTCGTAGTTCTGCTGTTTATCTTCCGGGATGGTCTGCAAGAGCTCCGCAGCTGGACCCCTCAGTGCAAGCGTGAGTGCAATAGACTTCTCTTCATCGTCCCAGCTATTGGTCATTGCGGCCGCTTCGAATTGCCTCTTATAAATTGGCCATGATGTTTGACCATCGAAGATAGGAGGCTGCATCTCCTTTCTTCTCAGACCGTCAGTGGAATATTCCCGTGCTTTCTGTCTCTTCACGTTGCTGAGCTCCTTAGCAAGATTTTCGACTTGCTTTTCTACTTTTTCAAACTGAGTCTCTATCTTCCCGAACTGAGTTTCATGTTTCTCAAAATTTTCATCGAATCTAGTTTCGACTTTTTCGAGTTGCGTCTCGACCTTCTCGATTTTCTCTTCGATCACTTCGAATTTGGAATCCAAGTTCTTGTTTTGCTCATCAAGTTTACTTTCCAGAGCATCTAGAGAATTCTTTTGTTCATCCAGCTTAAGTTCTAGAGAATTCTTTTGTTCGTCCATTGCTTTCTTTTGTTCGTCCATTGCTTTCTTTTGTTCGTCCATTGCTTTCTTTTGTTCATCCAGCTTAAGTTCTAGAGAATTCTTTTGTTCGTCCAGCTTAAGTTCTATAGAATTCCTTTGGTCTTCTATTGCTTTCTTTTGTTCGTCCATGACTAACTTAAGTTGCAGGAGCAGACTTGTTATACCCGGGTCGGCTGCTGTACTTGCTGGTTCCTCTTCCACGTCAAACTCTACGTCGTGCGGATTTTCACCTTCCTGCGTTACTGCTTCTTCCAGACGAATCAGCAGGGCATCTTTTCCCCCAGTTGTGTCGAGGTTCCGCTTACTGAGTTCTGCCTTTAGTTGAGTTATAGTTAGTTTTCCCAATTTGCGACCCATTTTGCGCAACTAATTAACTCAACACAGAAATCGTTTTTTTTTTTTTTTTTTTTTTTGTGCAATTTCACACCACGGAAATAGTTATTCACAGAATAAGTTTTATCCCACTTCTGACACCAATGTAATATGCTGGCTACGGCTCGAGTAGATAAAACGATATTCTGTGAAATTTATTTCTTTATTTTCTAGTCTATAGAACAATTCAAGTTCACACTATACTATTCTTTGCAAATTCTTTTCTTACAAGGTCTCTTTCCTCTCAAATCACTTTATCTCCTTTCAATTACTTAATTCACAAATCCAAACTAATTACTTTTTCTTGTTTACTCTCAACTTTCAATTTATCACCAAATTACAACTTCGCCCATTATCACTTTTCCAATCTCTTCGCCACGGTTCTAAACCAACTGTGTTTTTTTTGATCGCCATCTGTCCTTATATAGCAGAAGTTTCTGATAGCCAGAAACTTCTAGCAAATTCTTCGACCACTGGAACAAGAGAAATAATTCTTGCAGTTATAATTCCCTTTTATCCCTAATATTATTCGTCTCTTTCGTTGACATGAGCTGTGGAGACTTCGTCCCCGACACGAACCTCGAATGAAGGACAGTTTGAACCAAAATTCTGCCAGAATGGAAAGTCACTTCGGAATTTGCTGCATAGACATAGGCGCGTAGTTATTATTATGCTACACTGCCCCCCTCTTAGACGTGTTCGTCCCGAACAAGTGCATCCTCATTTCGGCCATTGTATCGACTCAGTCGGTCCACATGAACCACTTTCATTTTGGCCCTTGGTCCTCGCTGGATGCGGTAGACAACATCGTTGATGCGGGTTACTATTCTGTAGGGACCTTCCCAGTTCCGCTGTAACTTAGGTGATTTCCCTTTTTGGCGATGGGGATTATACAGCCACACCAGATCTCCTTCCTGGAATCCCGACGTTGTTGCCTTGGCATCATACCTGGTCTTCATGCGGTCGCTCATCATCTTAATCTGGCTTCTGGTCCTTTGGTGTATGTCCCTAAGCCTTTCCCTAAGGTCCGCCACGTACTCTTCTTCATTTCTGGGCTCATTGGTAGGAGATCCAAATTTCACCTCACTGGGTAAACGAGCTATTCCACCAAATAAGATTTCGAACGGCGTATGTCGAGTAGTGCTATGCACGGCACTTCTATAGGCCATCAAAAACAAGGGAATCTGCCGGTCCCAATCCCGTTGGTAGTCACCTACGACCTTCGAGAGATGTTCGTCCAAAGTCCTATTGAAACGCTCCACCATACCGTCCGACTGTGTATGAAGCGGGGTTGTCCTTGTCTTTTTGATTCCGAGTAGTTGACACATCTCTTGGAAGATTCTTGACTCGAAGTTCCGCCCTTGGTCAGAATGCAATTCCAAGGGCACACCGAATCTGCTAACCCAATTGTAGACGATCTGCTCCGCCACGGTTCTGCTTTCCTGGTTAGGGATCGGAAACGCTTCCGGCCACTTACTGAAGTAGTCCATCACTACGAGTATATACCGATTACCATTGTCGGTTTCCGGAAAGGGCCCTGCGATGTCAATGGCGATTCGTTCGAAAGGTGCTCCCACGTTGTATTGGAGCATCTTACCTCGAGTTTTGATTCTCGGACCCTTGCTAGCTGCACACACGTCGCATTTTCTGCACCAGTCTTCGATATCTTCCTTCGCTTTTAACCAATAAAAACGTTCTCGTACCTTTTCTAGCGTCTTATTCACTCCCAAGTGGCCTCCGGTCGCCCCGCCATGCATTTCCTGTAACACCTCCTTGACCCTCGTCCGCGGTACGACAAGCTGCATTACAAACGACTTTCCGTCGGAGGATTCCCATTTTCTTCTCAGAACACCTTCTTGGACATGGAGGGAGTCCCACTGCGCAAAATATGCCTTTAAGGTCGGGCTTCTGTGAGAGATGTCCTGATGATCCGGTTTCTCCATGTTCTCCTTCCAGGCCAGAATCGGCTCGATATCCGGGTCTTCCTTCTGAGCGTTCCGGATCTCATCTACGCTCCAGCCGGCGATAGGTTCGGCTCTCATTCTTTGGATGGAAACCAGCTCCCGTTCTTCCTGTCGCGCACAATGTTTACAATCCGTTCTGCATGGTCTCCGGGACAGTGCATCCGCATTAGAGTGGAGTTTTCCTTTACGATGCTGTATTTCGTAGTCGTAGATTTGCAGCCTTTCGATCCATCTTGCGACCTGACCCTCAGGACTCTTGAACTGTAATAGCCATTTTAAGGCTGCATGGTTTAGGGGGCGTAGTTATTATTATGCTACAATATTGTAGCATAATAATAACTACGCTCCTATGTCTATGCAGCAAATTCCGAAGTGACTTTCCATTCTGGCAGAATTTTGGTTCAAACTGTCCTTTCATTCGAGGTTCGTGTCTGGGACGAAGTCTCCACAGCTCATGTCAACGAAAGAGACGAATAATATCAGGGATAAAAGAATTATTTCTCTTGTTCCAGTGGTCGAAGAATTTGCTAGAAGTTTCTGGCTATCAGAAACTTCTGCTATATAAGGACAGATGGCGATCAAAAAAGAGACAGTTGGTTTAGAACCGTGGCGAAGAGATTGGAAAAGTGATAATGGGCGAAGTTGTAATTTGGTGATAAATTGAAAGTTGAGAGTGAACAAGAAAAAGTAATTAGTTTGGATTTGTGAATTAAGTAATTGAAAGGAGATAAAGTGATTTGAGAGGAAAGAGACCTTGTAAGAAAAGAATTTGCGAAGAATAGTATAGTGTGAACTTGAATTGTTCTATAGAGTAGAAAATAAAGAAATAAATTTCACAGAATATCGTTTTATCTACTCGAGCCATAGCTCGCATGTTACAATATTGTAGCATAATAATAACTACGCGCCTATGTCTATGCAGCAAATTCCGAAGTGACTTTCCATTCTGGCAGAATTTTGGTTCAAACTGTCCTTCATTCGAGGTTCGTGTCGGGGACGAAGTCTCCACAGCTCATGTCAACGAAAGAGACGAATAATATTAGGGATAAAAGGGAATTATAACTGCAAGAATTATTTCTCTTGTTCCAGTGGTCGAAGAATTTGCTAGAAGTTTCTGGCTATCAGAAACTTCTGCTATATAAGGACAGATGGCGATCAAAAAAAACACAGTTGGTTTAGAACCGTGGCGAAGAGATTGGAAAAGTGATAATGGGCGAAGTTGTAATTTGGTGATAAATTGAAAGTTGAGAGTAAACAAGAAAAAGTAATTAGTTTGGATTTGTGAATTAAGTAATTGAAAGGAGATAAAGTGATTTGAGAGGAAAGAGACCTTGTAAGAAAAGAATTTGCAAAGAATAGTATAGTGTGAACTTGAATTGTTCTATAGACTAGAAAATAAAGAAATAAATTTCACAGAATATCGTTTTATCTACTCGAGCCGTAGCCAGCATATTACATTGGTGTCAGAAGTGGGATAAAACTTATTCTGTGAATAACTATTTCCGTGGTGTGAAATTGCACAAAAAAAAAAAAAAAAAAAAAAAACGATTTCTGTGTTGAGTTAATTAGTTGCGCAAAATGGGTCGCAAATTGGGAAAACTAACTATAACTCAACTAAAGGCAGAACTCAGTAAGCGGAACCTCGACACAACTGGGGGAAAAGATGCCCTGCTGATTCGTCTGGAAGAAGCAGTAACGCAGGAAGGTGAAAATCCGCACGACGTAGAGTTTGACGTGGAAGAGGAACCAGCAAGTACAGCAGCCGACCCGGGTATAACAAGTCTGCTCCTGCAACTTAAGTTAGTCATGGACGAACAAAAGAAAGCAATAGAAGACCAAAGGAATTCTATAGAACTTAAGCTGGACGAACAAAAGAAAGCAATGGACGACCAAAAGAAAGCAATGGACGACCAAAAGAACTCTCTAGAACTTAAGATGGACGAACAAAAGAAAGCAATGGACGACCAGAGGAATTCTCTAGAACTTAAGCTGGACGAACAAAAGAAAGCAATGGACGAACAAAAGAAAGCTATAGACGAACAAAAGAATTCTCTAGATGCTCTGGAAAGTAAACTTGATGAGCAAAACAAGAACTTGGAATCCAAATTCGAAGTGATCGAAGAGAAAATCGAGAAGGTCGAGACGCAACTCGAAAAAGTCGAAACTAGATTCGATGAAAATTTTGAGAAACATGAAACTCAGTTCGGGAAGATAGAGACTCAGTTTGAAAAAGTAGAAAAGCAAGTCGAAAATCTTGCTAAGGAGCTCAGCAACGTGAAGAGACAGAAAGCACGGGAATATTCCACTGACGGTCTGAGAAGAAAGGAGATGCAGCCTCCTATCTTCGATGGTCAAACATCATGGCCAATTTATAAGAGGCAATTCGAAGCGGCCGCAATGACCAATAGCTGGGACGATGAAGAGAAGTCTATTGCACTCACGCTTGCACTGAGGGGTCCAGCTGCGGAGCTCTTGCAGACCATCCCGGAAGATAAACAGCAGAACTACGACTCTCTGGTTCAGGCTATCGAGATGCGGTTTGGGGATGAACACATGCAGCAGGTGTACAGGGTTCAGCTGCGTAGTCGAGTCCAGAAAAGGGGGGAAACGCTCCAACAGTTGCAAGCGGATATAGAGCGACTAGCCCATCTTTCATACCCTAAAGCCGGGTGAGAGAGCTTATCAACGAAATGCGGTGGAAGCTTTTATTCAGGCCATAGAGGACAGACAACTGCAAATGGCTGTAAGGATGGCTGAAAAGCGAACACTCCCCGAGGCATTGGCATTCGCTTTGTCAATGAAGGCTGCGGACCAAGCATACCAGGGAATACACCGTGTCAGGGAAATGTCCGTCGTGGAATGCTCCATGCCAGAGAACAGCCGTCAAAGCTCGCGGAAGTCAAATCCGTTGCTGGAATTGCAACCAAACCGGACACCTACAACGGCAGTGCAGAAGTGCACCTAGACGAGGAAATTGTCCACATTGCGGAAGTAGGAGAAGCAGAGAGAGAAGCATCCTGTCGGTCAGACTTCCCAAAACCAGCAGTCGGGAGATGCGTAAGGACCAACTTCGCGGGGCAGAAGTTGGTTACTGGAATCGAGGCCCCCAGGACCACCATTCAAGTTTCGCAAACCAAACGGGGTAACAAGAGCCTGACAGTGGAGGCACTAATCAACGAGAAGAAGTGCGTAGCCACCATCGACACAGGTGCCACTGCCTCCATTGTAAGAAGAGATATCGTCAAAAGCTCCTGGCTGCACAACACCAACAGCTACTGCCTGAAGACTGCAACAGGGGAAATGGCGAAGGTATTTGGAGAAGTTCGTCTTACGATTACTCTGGCAGGACTGACGTTCTCCCATGCGTTTCTGGTGGCAGATATATGCGACGAGTGCATCATCGGAGTAGACTTCATGAAAGCAAATGAAGTAATCTTGGACATCGGGATGCAAGTACTGAGGTATCGAAATGTGGAGATTCCGATGGTGTACGGAAATGAGAATGCCGTAACTCTCAGGACAGTCATCAGCAAAGACGAAGTTTTGCCGCCGTCTTCAGAGACAATCATTTGGACAAAGCTGGAAGGTGATCTTGGGAGCCACCGATTCTACATAGTAGAACCAGACCCAGAGAAGAATTCTCAAGACTACATCGTGAGAAAGACGTTAGTCGAACCAAAGAACACCATGGTTCCAGTGAGGGGTTTTGAACGCAAGACCACACACTGTAAAACTAAGGCGAGGGGATGTGACTGGAAAATGCACGCCGATTACCGCCGTCGCAACAATATCTGAACGTGATGCTCCAAAACCTCTCCCATCACCTTGGACAGCGGAAACGAGAGAGACGATTCTCCAGTCCAGTGAGCTGAATCAGGAGCAGCGAACTATGGCAGAGAATCTTATCAATGAGTACGCTGATGTATTTGCCTCACAGGACGGAGAATACGGCCGAACACACCTGGTACAACATCGAATAGACACTGGTGATACTAGACCAATTCGTCAGCCTGCTAGGCGCCTTCCATTGGCAAAGCAGACAGAAGTTGCAGAGATGGTGTCGGCAATGGAGAAAGAAGGTCTGATTGAAAGTTCCAAAAGTCCGTGGGCATCACCGGTTGTACTGGTAAAGAAGAAAGATGGCAGCACGCGGTTCTGCGTGGACTATCGGCAGCTCAATTACGTCACCAAGAAAGACAGCTATCCTCTGCCACGGATTGACGACACGCTAGACACACTATCAGGAGCCCGATGGTTTTCCACTCTCGACTTGAAGAGTGGCTACTGGCAGGTACAGATCCATCCAGAAGACCGGGAGAAAACCGCCTTCACCACAGGAAATGGGCTATGGCAATTCACGGTAATGCCATTCGGGCTGTGCAATGCTCCGGCGACTTTCGAGCGATTGATGGAATGTGTCCTGCAAGGGTTAACATGGAAAACCTGTTTGGTATACTTGGATGATGTCATCGTCGTAGGAAAAACGTTTGCGCAACACCGAGACAATCTAAGGGATGTGTTTCAAAGGCTTCGGAAGTGCCCACCTGAAGCTCAACCCCAAGAAGTGCGCCCTGTTTAGAGCGGAAGTCAAGTACCTGGGACACATAATTTCAGCGAAAGGAGTGAGAACCGATCCGGAGAAGGTCGAAGCGGTGAAAAACTGGCCAGTCCCCAAAGACAAACACCAACTAAGGAGCTTCCTGGGCCTAGCCACCTACTACAGACGGTTCGTGAAGGATTTTGCCGGGATCGCAAAGAACCTGCACCAGTTGACGGAAAAGGGAAAACAATTCAAATGGTCAATTGAGTGCGAGAAGAGCTTCAAGGCACTTAAACAACGGCTATGCGATGCCCCGATACTGGCTTACCCCACTCCCGGGGAAACGTTCGTTGTGGATGCAGATGCTAGTAATGTCGGGGTAGGAGCCGTACTCTCCCAGGTGCATGACGGCCAAGAGAAGGTGGTTGCGTACTTCAGCAAGGTGCTCTCTAAGCCAGAAAGGAACTACTGCGTGACAAGGCGGGAACTTCTAGCTTTGATCTTGGCTACGAAGCATTTTCACAAATACCTCTACGGGAGGAAGTTCGTTCTTCGCACAGACCATGCAGCCTTAAAATGGCTATTACAGTTCAAGAGTCCTGAGGGTCAGGTCGCAAAAGAATGGATCGAAAGGCTGCAAATCTA